>JAPDVR010000006.1:32947592-34147592 GCA_026230005.1 Gila orcuttii | reverse complement strand
GCCTCTCTAGCAGACCACGGATCTGCTTCTCCACGGACTCCAGCTCCAACAGCACCGAATGCAGCTCGAATGTGTCCTCACCTGCACTCAGAGGTAGCGTTAGACACACATCCGATATATTCGCCATTATAACAGATGAACAGTAAATTAGTAGTGATACTACCAATATCACTACTAATTTAGGACTGAAATCCTGGATATAACCCGTATCCTTTCAGTTAAACGGGTGTAAAATCCGACGGTCGATTGGCGCGAGGCCACGCGTGAAATGCTAGCGGGCTAAAAGGCTAGTAGCTGGGATTCGCAAAGTTGGATCTAAGTAGCGATATCAAAGCAATCCGATTGTTTTTTATAGGGAATAGTATCGAGGATAAGTTCACACGATATAAAAATAGAAAGTACTTGTTTATAAATGAGTGGTAAAGAAGAAAATCAAGGATTAATGAATCAATTCGACAGAGCTCCAAACACAAACAATCACCGCACGCGCATGCGCTCTGATCAATTTAGAAAAGGAAGAGCATCAGCACCTGCCAAGTTGCTACCTGCCGCCGCCATTTTTTTAATTCAGGGCACAATTCAAACAGGATCCAAATATTTGTTGTCTCTCTCCATTCCATAGTCATGTTTAATCAATCAAAGCGTTCCCATCTTGTTTTTTTTTTTTTTTAGCTATTTCCTGGAATGATGTGCGTTATCGTAGTTCTGCGGCTGAGCATATTTGGCCTGTCTGCATGAGAGCACCCTCTCAGATGGCGTTCAGATGGAGCAACATTTACTACCAATCAAGAAACTGCTAAAGACGTATCTTTTTCAGCTGCACTTGATTCAGTAATACTAACACTCTCTTCTCTTCTGTTCTATTTAAAAAAAAAAAACTGCACTAAAATTAAACTGAGAGGGGGTTATAGCACTTACGTATTGTTGTCCTACTGTTAGTTTAACTGCTTCTATTGTTCTCATTTGTAAGTCGCTTTGGATAAAAGCGTCTGCTAAATGAATAAATGTAAATGTACCAATCATATCACAGCCTTTGCCAAATCGTGTGCGGTTTCATTGCGATTAATTGTGCAGCTCTAATTTCAATATACCATCTTGATGTATCATGAGCTGACATCGATTAAATTATATACAAAAAGCATAGATGCGTTATTTTAAAGGTACAGAAATGGAACTTTCATATCTACCCTAAAATGTTGTACCTTTATAACTCGTTTTGGGTACATAATTGTACCTAATGCATTGTGGACCTTTAAAGGTACAGTTTAGAGGTCTTCACGGAGGACCCGGGAACCGACCTGGGACCCGTACGGGTTGAGGGTCTATATTTTAAATGCTCAGCCGGGTCGGAGTTGGGTCCCAATGTATTACTTCGAGTCCCGGGTCTGTTTAACATTGTGTGTAATATCTGAGTCGATCGGAGAACATCCTGCCGTGATCAGAGCAGCAAGAAACAAATGCATAAAGCCGTAACTGACATTACGGGCTTCTACCACATTTTCACCTTGGCTTTTTGAAGTTACACCAAAAACATAATCTTATTTCCCCCAAAAAACAATCGAATTGATACTTGATGTTTGTCTATATGATAAAACTTAATGTTTATTGTCCTAAAAATGACTAACTCATTTTCGCCAAAAAACAGAGTTACGACCTTTTGCAGCAGAATTGGTCTGATTGTTTTGATGTCTGCTGCTTTGTGGCATTAACTTGTGCTTAAAATTGTATTTATCTTTTTTTCACCTTAGACCTGATGCCACTGAAAGAGGAGAGTCAAGAACTGAGTGATGTAAAGGAAGAGAAACGTCATGATTTTATAACTGGAGACAATTTTTTTTGTTGCTCCCAGACTGAAAAGACACAAAAAAGAGCTCTAAAGACTGGAACTAGAAGTCAATTCACCTGCACTCAGTGTGGAAAGAGTTTCAGTCATCATGGAAACCTTAAAGTCCACATGAGAATTCACAATGGAGAGAAGCCTTTCACCTGCCAACAGTGTGGAAAAGGTTTCACTGAAAAAGGCAACCTTAAAAAACACGTGCAAATTCACACTGGAGAGAAGCCTTACACATGTCTGCAGTGTGAAAAGAGTTTCACTGGAAAAGGAAGTCTTAAAATCCACATGAGAGTTCACTCTGGAGAGAGTCCTTACACCTGCCAACAGTGTGGCAAGAGTTTTACACATAAAGCAACAATTAAAGTCCACATGAGAATTCACACTGGAGAGAAGCCTTACGTATGCTCTCAGTGTGGAACGAATTTTACACATCAAGGGTCCCTTAATGACCACATGAGAATTCACACTGGAGAGAAGCCTTTTGGATGTGATCATTGTGGAAAGAGGTTCAGACGTAAAGTTAACCTTGATTGTCACATGAGGATTCACTCAAGAGAGGACTGTTTTGTATGTCATGAATGTGGAAGGAGTTTCACAGACCGCAATCACCTTAAGAGGCATGTAATAACTCACATTGGAGAGAAGCCTTGTGTCATGTGTCATCATTGTGGAAAGACTTGCTCAAGCAAAGCAATCCTCAAGGTTCACATGAGAGTTCACACTGGAGAAAAGCCTTTCACCTGCCCTCAGTGTGGAATGAGTTTCACAGTTGAAGGAAACCTTAAGACTCACATGAGAGTTCACACAGGAGAGAAGCCTTTCACTTGCCCTCAGTGTGGAAAGAGTTTTACAGTTAAAGCAAATCTAAAGACTCACATGAGGCTTCACACTGGAGAGAAGCCTTTCACATGTCTTCAGTGTGAGAAAAGTTTCACTTATCACACAGAGCTGAAACGTCACTTGCAAAATCATACTTGAAAGAAATTGCAGTGTTGCTCAGTGTGATGAGATTTAAAAAAAAAACTGAACAATTTCAAAAATCACCTGCAGATTCAATTCAAAGTGGGAGTCCACTTAATTGATAATTGTGTAAATATTTTGTCATCACACTTACAGATAATAAATCAGTCAGAGGTGAGACCCTATTTGTGTTTTTTGTGTGAGTAGTTTGTTTACTTAAACTTAAAATGCCAGAAAATATGTATCTGATATCTTGCTGTCAAATGGCACAATATAATAAAGTATAAATAAAATGGCATAAACTGGCATATTATTTGATTCATCTTTGATTAATCTATTATTTGATTCATCAATGAATTCACAGATGTTTTCAATGTGGATATAAATATGGCTACTATTAGGGCTCATCTGATGATATCTGGAAGCTAGTTCTAGCTGTGGTTTTGTGTATTAGCTTTCTACATGGGCAAGAATAAGTTTGAGAACACTTTGAAAACATCTAGTTTATCTTCATTGATTACTCCAAATGTGACCTGATCTTGATTTAACCCACTATTATAGACAACGACAATCTGGCTACACTAATAACACAATCATTTGTACTTTTCACACGTTTATCGAATACAGTAAGTAATCATTCACAGTTCAGGGTGGAGAAAGTAAGTGAACCCTTGAATTTATTACTTTTTGTAGATCCTTGTTTAGCACCATTTTTGGGCCATCCATCCCCACTAGGGCTGCACGATTTGGGGAAAATGTCATATTGCGATTATTGAGGTAAATATTGCGATTGCGATATAATAAGCAAATGGTTTCATGAGTCAACTTGCTTGGTCCTAAAGCAAAATGCTCACACAGATTAGTGATAATTCTGAAATGTGTGTTTCTCAACTCAAACTAGCAACAATAACTAAATGATTCATAACACCTATAATGATCAATAAGCCATTGATGTCTGGATAAAAATGACCCCCCCCCCCCCATGTTAAAATATAACAGCTTTTAATTTAAGTGAACTTCAAACAATCCTCACATAAACCCATAATAAATGTCATATTTACTTGTGCCCTTCCTGTCTAACAGGTAGTACATATACAGAAATTTAATAAAGTTATCAAACAGTCTGCGCTGTATAAATTATATATAGACTAATCCTTATTAAAGCTAGAAAAGTTCTTTAGTCAAGAGCAGTGAGTAATTTTCTGTGTTCCCTTTGTTCTTTGATTAACTTTACTGACAGAAAGCTTTATTGGCTGCTGGCCCTTTAAGAGCAGCCGCTGCTGACAGAAACAGATCTCACACGCGCGTCATTCTCTCACAACTCTTTACGTCCATCATAAGACTGCTCTTATGTTATGAAGATACTCGACAAAATGACATTTTGGCATAATTGTGTGTTATTGTTCGTTCAAGCGCGAAAGAGAACTGTATTCTGGCGCGCGGTCTGTGCATGCACATGATACTGGCTCGCGCCTTTCTGTGAGTCACAGTCAAGACATTCACAGGCAGCGCGCTCTCTTTTGACGACGCGCATGAATGGTTTAAAGCCAAGGCATTTGCACGAATAAGAGCGGGATTATGTAACACTAGCCAAAGGATGACAAAAATAACAGATGCTGCGTTAATTGCGTTAACAGGCCTGATTTGTTTATTTAATATAAAATCGCAGCATTTTAGCGTGATATAATCGCATAGGCTTGACATCGCGATTTCGATATTAATCGTGCAGCACTAATCCCCACAAACTTGTTTACGTTTATCATTATTTATGTTATGCAACAGTTTCTGAAATGGCAGGACTCAGGAGAACATGTACATTGATCAGCCACATTAAAACCGCTCACAGGTAAAGTGAATTACATTGATTATACTATAATTACAATGGGGTCAAGGGGTGGGATATATTAGGCAACAAGTGAACAGTTAGTTCTTGAATTTTATTTCACGTTTTAACACTAGCTTATAATCATATATAGTAAAAAATGTTTATTTAGCATGCTGTCTTAGGAGAAGGCTCTGAGATCAGAATTTGGCCCAAACCCAGAGCACTCCTCCCCAATCCTCTCTGGGATAGGAATAATCAAGAGTGAGGAGTTGGAAAAACTTTTGTGGAACAGAGGTAAGTTAGCTCTATATACAAGTCTACTTAATAAAACAGAATTTCACAAGTCCACACTTAACATAATTAAATATAGTAGAAAATATGCATATTTTGTATGTTGTCCGAGGAAGCTGTTGAGCTTGATCTAAATGAAATTTCGATCGGATTAAAAGGAGTGGTTTATTCCTTTTTCTTATCTGATCAAGAGGACACTACTATGTAAACACTTGATTGGATTGAAAACTGAAAAGACTGCGCATGTGCAATGACATACAAATAGCGCAATGACGTATGACATGCGGAACGACCTGTTCTTCCTGTTGAATAAAGTGTCACATGAGATAAATGTCCCGTCATTCTAAAATTCTCCTTTCACCAAATCTGTCGCAAATTATATTACTCCAAGATAATTAATGAGTTTGCAGCAGCCGAAGAAAGAAAGCCAGTCTTTTAAATGGTGACTCAATTGTATTAATTCATTACACCTGTCTTAATTCATCAGTAGGGGTCAATATGTGATAAATTGCCTTTTTTTCTCTTAAAAATTTGAACGAAGGGGGCGGAATATTCCTATTTTGCCCAGTGCACTGTATTGTCTTACCCTGGCCCTGTGTTACACCCCTTAATTGCAACAGTGTTCCCTGATGGCCTCTTTTAGCAGGATAATGCATCCTGTTTTTAAAATAGGGAAATTAGTTTGGCTGTAATGCTCAGTCACTTGCAAAATAGTAAAAACAACATGAAAAGGATCGTGATAAAATTATGAATCATGATTTTCCTGAAAAAATCGTAATATGATATTTGTGCCATATCGCCCACCCCCAGGGGCGGACTTCACCATTAGGCAAAGGTCGGCAATTGCCTTGGGCACCGAGCTACCTAGGGGCCCCCAAAATCCTGCATTAACTTATGGTTAATTTTTTATTTATTTATTTATTTTACTTGTCACAAATTATATATTTCTAAAACTCCATTCGATAAAATGGCATCACAATGCTTAAATCTTATTTTTGCAGACAGGAAGGGGCCCCCGACACTACATTGGACTATTCCATTATCTCACTTACTGTGTATCCACAAAAGTGTCAAGTGATTGACAAGGCTGCGACAAGCCAAAAAAAAAATGTACGCTCTGTCTGTCAATCACTTCGTCTCCTTCAGAGTAGATAGCAAAAATGAAGCGAAACTACCCAAGTGTTGCTGAAAAAAGGAGGAAGCAGGAGGAAAGCAAAAGATTTTTAGCAAATTTGCCTAAGGTAACAAACTTTTTTGTGATGCCCGCTGCTGCTGACGCTAACGCGGCTACCACGAGTGTTAGCACTGCTTTTAGCGAGGAAGAACTACCCTTTGCTGCCGACAGTGCCACTGCCAGCCCAGGCTGCTCAAGCGATGTTGCTGTTACATGCAAGTCAACTTTACAAATGGATGAGGATCCTTCAATTGCATGTAACAGAGTTCCGCGTTCACTTTCAGTGATGATGATGACATCTATGACGAAAGACAATACCGATGAACACTTAGTGAGTACTAGCAGTCATTCTGGCCAATGTATTACACTTGAAGATGACCCAGCACTCTGGCCAAAACATCTCACTGACAAAAGGGCGCTACTCAATAGTCTAGAGAGGCCAGTTCAGATCAAGGATAGAATTTATCCTAAAATTCAAGAGGGGGTAAGCAAGCAGCAGCTATTACCTGCAAATGAAGAAAATATATAGATGTCCTGGGTTGTGTAGAGTGAAAAAAAACTACTGTCATGTGTTTTGTTGCCTCCTGTTTGATAACCCGAGAAAAGGCCACTCAGCTAAGTCGAGATGAGTTCAATAACTTGAAAAATCTTTCAGCCCACTTGACAGCATGAGAGGTCTGCAGAACACATTACAAACATGGATACTTGGGGCAATCTTTCACAGAAAATACACTGAACAAAAGTATATACGCAACGCTTGTTTTTTCCCCCAATTTTTCATGAGCTGCACTCAAAGATCTAAGAGTTTTACAAAAGGCCTATTTCTCTGAAATATTGTTCACAAATCTGTCTAAATCTGTGTTAGTGAGCACTTCTTTGCCAAGATAATGCATCTACCTCACAGGTGTGGCATATCAAGATGCTGATTAGACAGCATGATTATTGCACAGGTGTGCCTTAGGGCCACTATAAAAGGCCACTCTAAGGCTCAATCCCAATTCACCCCTTGCCCCTACCCCTTGTTTTCGAGTGTACCCCTTGGCCCTTAATACAGAGTTACAAGGGCTAAAGGGTTGAAATATTTTCCTACGAAATGGAACAACCCTTCATGAACCCGGTACGTCATCAGTCGTCGACGATGGCTCTGACGTTACGGAAGCGACAAGTTTTTACAGGATTTCTCCATGACAACGACTGACAACGATACTGTTGTAAACTTTTTTCTTCTCAAGTGTAGAAAAGTTAGAGTTGCAGACCAGGAGATTGTTGAGGTATAAGTTCTTTATTTCGTCGCTGTAGTCATCTCAATCAAGTCTAACTAAGGGAACTTTACATTGTAGTTTATATACATTTCAAGGGGGAGGGATTACATTGTGATGAACAAAGCATGTAAATGAGCTGAGACATGAGAACAGAACGGTGCAGGACTTCTCGCACTGAGACGAGAACTCCAAGACAAACGGTCTCAGTAATAAAATAGCAGGTGTTCAAACTTGCTCAGCATGAGTTTCACCCGGTGAGACACGAGAACAGGAAAGGCATAGACTTCTCGTACTGAGATGAGAACTCCAAGACAAACGGTCTCAGTAATAAAATAGCAGATGTATTAGAAGTCTAAATTAAACATTTAAGTAAAATTTGTAATCATACATTTCCCCCTTTGAGAGTTCTAAATAACTCTCACAAAATACAAATTTAAACAAATTTAAACTGTGATTGTTACAGGCATATAATGCACTCTGTGTTTGCTTTTCTGTAATTGCATGCTGACACAGAAAACAAACATGCAATCAGGGTTTGTGAAGTTCTTACGGTTGGAACTGTGATTTTCTCATGATCAATCAAGTTTCTGAACCATGAAGAATTATCTTCAGTCATCTTGGTGTAATTTTGCTGAAAGATCAAGAATGTCTTGTTGGACCACCATGTTTGTGCACAAGTGAGTCCTGGAATGCAGTCATCTTTGGATGTGACATTGTTACGGCCTCAGCCTTATGGGTGTTGCTGTGTGTTTTCGTGTGTATGTTTGTCTTGTCTTCTAATTGGTGTTTCTTTCTGAGTGTAGGCTCCTCCCCTGCGCACCTGTCGTCCGTTGCTCTGATGGCTCGTGCTGAGCATATAAGTGGAGTGTGCAGGAGGGTGAGACACGCAGCGGTGAACTCCGTGCGCGTCATGATGCCTAGCCAACTGATCAACCCAAACTGTGTTCTTTGTATTGTGCTACTACTTTGTTTTATTTGTTAGTGTTTGGTATGTCTATGTTGACGATTAGTGTAAAGTAAATGTGTGTTACTTGTGGAAAGAGAGAATTTGAGAGGCGTGAGTTTGTGCAGTCATTTATTAGTCTAATAATAAATGCTTTAAACTGCTCTTTGCTTTGCGTCTCCTTTTATGTTGCTGAACCCTCACGAAACGAGCATGTTGAACAACAGGGGTTCGTAACATAAATGGGGGCTCAAATAAATTTGTGTCCGAGTAGTAGTAATTTGATTGATCTAATTTGATTCAGGTGATCCATATCCTCTGGTTAGAAAGAGTAAGCCAGCAGGGCTGTGCTTAGCGCCAGTCCTGACCACGGTTTACTGTTTTTCTTTATTATTTTAGTTTGTTGTTTTTGGAGGTATTCCGGGGGAGAGAGCGATCTCTTAATCGGTACCCTCTGAAGACTAGGTAGGGTATAATTAGATTACTGGTTAGGTAGGTAGGTCCAGAGGGTGTTGGATTATCCTGATTGCTTTTGCGTTTTCTTTTCTTTAAAGATGGCAGCGTTTGAGCTAAATCATTTTATAGATCAACCTAGTGTTGAAGTTTTAGAGACATGTCGGAAAAATGATTTGTTTCTTATTGCTCAACATTATGAGATTTCTATCTCTAGAACACTGCGTAAAGAAGAGTTGAAAGCTTGTTTAGTGACTAGCCTGATTAATAAGGGGGTATTTCATTCTATGGAGGCTGTTCCTACTGCAGCAGCGGAGTTGGCGGCACCAGCTGCAGGAAGTTCGCCCTTACGTGTGTCGAGTGGTGTTCCAGTGACTCCAGTGATTGGGGTTGGTGCGGAGGTACGTCCGTCTTTTTCAATGCCTAAATTTGAACCTCTTTCACTGTCCAAGGAGTCATCATCGGGTTTGCGTGCAGATTCCCGTTTGAAGTTACTTTTAGCACGGTGACAATTGGAGACTCGGGACAAAGCTCAGGCGAGACAGGATGATTTGAAGCGTCAGATCGAAATGTACCGAATTGATGCTGATACGAAAGTGCGACTGCGGGAGTTGGAGTTGCAGGCGGTTCCAGAGGTACCTAAAAAATCTATTGTTAAAACATCTAGGTTGGAGGTTGACTCTGAGACATCGGCTGGTCCATCAGCTTCGGGTGTTAATTCTGTGCCGTGTGATATTGGATCTGAGTCTATAGCGCCGTTTTCGACACATTTTGATGTGGCTAAAAATATCTCTATCGTCCCACCCTTCCGTGAGAGAGAAGTTGAGGCGTATTTTCAAGCTTTTGAACGAGTTGCTGTTGCCTTAAGATGGCCAAACGAGGTTTGAGCACTAATGTTACAATGTAAACTATCAGGTAAGGCACAAGAGGTGTGTGCATCTCTCTCGTTAGAGGAAAGCGTGCAGTACGATGCCGTGAAAACTGCAATATTACGAGCATATGAATTAGTTCCTGAGCACTATCGACAACGATTTCGTTCCACGAAAAAAGGCACGTCTCAAACTTATGTCGAGTTCGTTTGCGAAAAGGGCATTTTATTTGATCGGTGGATCAAAGCGTGCAAGGTAACTGACTATAATTCTTTGCGAGAACTTTTGCTGATTGAAGAGTTTAAAAACTGTGTTCCAGAACGTACTGCATTGTACTTAAATGAACAAAGTCAGCACTGTACAACAGGCTGCTGTGTTAGCTGACGAGTATGCATTAATGCACAAAACTGTGTTTCTAAAGCGTCCATCTGACTCTGGGGGTTCCTCATTAAAAGAAAATGAAAATCTTTCTGATTCGCGAAATAAATGGGTTCCTACCAGTCCGAAGTCTAATCGAGAGTGCGGTTACTGTCATAAAATGGGACATATTATGGCTGAGTGTCGTACTTTAAAACGTAAACAAGAGCGACAAGATTCCTTATCTTTTCAGCCTCGAGGTTCGGTTTTGGTGAAAACTGTGTCTCCGCCATCTTTAATTTCTCTTGCGACACCTGATAGCTGTTTTCAGCCTTTCGTGTTCGATGGATTTGTGTCGTTAAATGAGAAGGTCGAAAGCCGAAAACCTGTAACAATTCTCCGTGACACCGGAGGGTCTCAGTCTTTTATATTATCAGATATTTTGGGGTTTTGTGCTGACTCGGCGTATAATGCCAGCGCGATTGTGCAGGGTATTGAAATGGGTTTTGTGCCCGTTCCTCTTCATCGTGTATACGTTTCTTCTGATTTGGCATCTGGGTGCTTTGAGGTTGCAGTTCGTCCCTCTTTACCGGTGAAAGGTGTGGATTTTATCATGGGAAATGACATAGCTGGAGGTAAGGTAATGCCGGTAGTGCAAGTCATTGATGTCCCGTGTAATGATTCGCAGGCTGATGCACTTGGTAAAAATTTGCCAGATGTGTTTAGTGCTGTTGTGACGCGAGCACAGGCAAAACATGACATTCAGGAAAGTAATACTCTTTGCGATTCTGTCTTTTCAAAGATTTTGGAAACTGATGTTCTTCTCGATTCTCCGGACTCGTCTAAAACGACTTTAAGGTCATCTGTTGGCTTTGATCTTATCGCTTATTTGTCCGTCTCGCGCGAAATTCTGATCGAAGCTCAGCGAAATGATTTATCATTAGAAAAATGTCGTGCGAGTGTTGAAAATGACAAAATGTCGCTGCGTAACCACCAGTTTTACTGGAACGATAAGGTGCTCATGCGTAAATGGAGTAGATCGTTAAATCCTGAGCAGTGGGAAGATTGGAATGTGGTGCATCAAATTGTGGTGCCTTTGAAATTTCGAAAACATGTTTTAAGTCTGGCTCATGACCATCCTTGGTCTGGACACCTAGGCATAACTAAGACCTATAACCGGGTGCTCCAGCATTTTTTCTGGCCAGGGTTAAAATCTGATGTTGTGACATACTGTAAGACATGTCATATTTGTCCGGTCAGTGGAAAACCTAATCAGGTTGTACCGCCTGCTCCTCTCTGTCCTATTCCTGCAGTTGGCGAACCATTCGAGCGCGTTCTAGTTGATTGTGTGGGTCCACTTCCTCGGGCTAAGTCTGGTTGTCAATATTTGTTGACAATCATGTGCGTGGCTACACGTTTTCCAGAGGCCATCCCGTTACGGAACATAACGGCTAAGACGGTAACTAAAGCTTTAACCAAATTTTTTTTTCTGGCCAGGGTTAAAATCTGATGTTGTGACATACTGTAAGACATGTCATATTTGTCAGGTCAGTGGAAAACCTAATCAGGTTGTACCGCCTGCTCCTCTCTGTCCTATTCCTGCAGTTGGCGAACCATTCGAGCGCGTTCTAGTTGATTGTGTGGGTCCACTTCCTCGGGCTAAGTCTGGTTGTCAATATTTGTTGACAATCATGTGCGTGGCTACATGTTTTCCAGAGGCCATCCCGTTACGGAACATAACGGCTAAGACGGTAACTAAAGCTTTAACCAAATTTTTTACAACTTTTGGGTTGCCGAAAACTTTCCAAACCGATCAGGGTTCAAATTTTGTGTCTCGTGTCTTCCGTACTTCGTTAAAGGCTCTTGGGGTGTCTCACGTGGTATCAAGTGCCTATCACCCTGAGTCGCAAGGAGCTTTGGAGAGGTGGCACCAAACATTAAAATCTGCGCTGCGGAAGTATTGTATAGAGACTGGGAATGAGTGGGATGATGGAGTTCCATTAGTTTTATTTGCGGTGCGTGAGGCGCGACAGGACTCGCTTGGGTTTAGCCCGTCAGAGCTTGTGTTCGGACATAACGTCCGTGGTCCTTTGAAAATGTTAAAGGAGGAGTTTCTCTGTAACGGTTCGTCTGCGAAGACCAACGTCCTTGATTTTGTATCACGTACTCGTGAACGTTTGCACAATGCTTGTACTGTGGCGAAGGAAGCACTTTCTCTGTCACAAAAGAAAATGAAAAAACATTTCGATCGGAAAGCAGTTGTGCGTAATTTTTTGCCAGGCGAGAAAGTTCTAGTGTTGTTCCCTATTCTTGGATCTTCTCTCTCTGCGCGTTTCTCTGGTCCTTACGTGATAAAAAGTAAGTTGAATGAAACTGATTATATCTTACACACTCCAGAACGGAGGCGAAAAACTCGTTTATGTCACGTGAATATGTTGAAACCATATTTTTGTTGTGTCGAACCAAAAGAGAACACTGAGAACTTGGTTTGTGAACTGGTGACTAAATTAAATACTGAGCGCATTTCATTGCTTGCTTATGCTTTGCCTACCGATACTGCGGACGATGGGTTGAATGTGTCTATAGAAGTTTTAAGAGGAGGATGTTTTGAAAACTCTAAGGTTTTGTCTTTGCTTCCCGATCAACTATCTTATCTATCGCCTGAACAGCGAGAGGATGTAATGAAGCTGATAGACAGTTTCCCGAGTTTGTTCAATGACGTTCCTCCCGGTACTAATGTCATCCAGCATGACATTGAGGTCGGTAGTGCATTACCAATCAAGCAACATGCTTATCGTTGCCCAATAAGTAAGAGAGAAGCAATGAAAAGTGAGGTTAAGTATTTATCGCAGAATGGTTTCGCTGTTCCGAGTAATAGTCCATGGAGCTCGCCGTGCGTTCTGGTACCAAAGGCTGATGGGTCTTTACGTTTTTGTACTGACTTTAGAAAAGTAAATTCCGTCACTGTGGCTGATGCTTTCCCGTTACCGCGGATGGACGATTGCATTGACAGTCTTGGGGGTGCGAAATATATTACTAAGTTAGACCTTCTGAAAGGTTATTGGCAGGTGCCTTTAACCGAGCGCGCTTCTAAGATCTCCGCATTCGTAACCCCTGATGCTTTTCTGCAGTACAAACGTATGGCATTCGGTCTGCGAAACGTACCAGCAACGTTTCAACGTTTAATGTCCATAGTCTTAGGCGAGGTTCCTAACTGTAACATCTACTTAGACGATGTAATCATTTATTCGTCTACATTCAAAAAAAATTGAATTTGTTAAGGCTTCTGTCACCTATTTAGGGAAGCAGGTGGGAAACGGTCAGGTACGGCCATTGGACGGAAAAGTGGCTGCTGTCCTCAGTTACCCAGTACCTACTACGAGGAGAGAACTACGTAGATTCCTGGGGATGGTTGGGTATTACCGGTGCTTTTGTAAAAATTTCTCGAGTGTTGTTGCCTCTTTAACGAAGTTGTGTAGTCCTAAAGTTTGTTTTGATTGGACTAATGAGTGTCAGCAGGCATTTCTTTCTGCAAAATCTCTCCTTTGCAGTGCACCTGTGCTGTCGGCTCCAGATGTGACTCGTCCGTTCCAGCTTGAGGTCGACGCTAGTGCGGTTGGAATAGGAGCTGTCTTGCTGTAGCAGGGTGATGATGAAATAGGCCACCCAGTATCGTACTTTTCAGCTAAGTTTAACTGTCATCAGTTGAATTATTCAACGATTGAAAAAGAAACTTTGGCTATGTTGTTAGCCTTACAACATTTTAACGTTTATGTGGGGTCTAGTTCTTCTCCTATCGTTGTTTATACGGATCACAATCCGCTGGTTTTTCTGAGCAAAATGTACAACCATAATCAGCGATTGATGCGTTGGGCTTTAATAGTTCAGCCATATAATTTAGAGATCCGTCATAAAAAAGGATCTGACAACGTGGTAGCCGATGCGTTGTCTCGCGGATTAGGTTAAGTTTTCTGTGTGATTTTATGCAGAATCAGTTTTCTTTTCCCTTCTAAGGAAGGAAAGAAAAGAAACAAAAAGAAAAAAAATCTGATTCTTCCTTTAGGGGGAGAAGTGTTACGGCCTCAGCCTTATGGGTGTTGCTGTGTGTTTTCGTGTGTATGTTTGTCTTGTCTTCTAATTGGTGTTTCTTTCTGAGTGTAGGCTCCTCCCCTGCGCACCTGTCGTCCGTTGCTCTGATGGCTCGCGCTGAGCATATAAGTGGAGTGTGCAGGAGGGTGAGACACGCAGCGGTGAACTCCGTGCGTGTCATGATGCCTAGCCGACTGATCAACCCAAACTGTGTTCTTTGTATTGTGCTACTACTTTGTTTTATTTGTTAGTGTTTGGTATGTCTATGTTGACGATTAGTGTAAAGTAAATGTGTGTTACTTGTGGAAAGAGAGAATTTGAGAGGCGTGAGTTTGTGCAGTCATTTATTAGTCTAATAATAAATGCTTTAAACTGCTCTTTGCTTTGCGTCTCCTTTTATGTTGCTGAACCCTCACGAAACGAGCATGTTGAACAACAGGGGTTCGTAACAGACATGCACACTTTCTTTCCAGCAAACAAGGCATTTGTGACATATTCATCAGCTCTAAGAATATGTTGTTTCTGGAGTCCGGACTTTGTGCGATCTTCATGATGTGTAGTAGTAGGAGAATCTTGATCATGTCGATCGATGACTGAAGGTTTCGTAGTCTTTGCGTTGTGTATTTTTTTTTTTTTTTTTTTCTTTATCCTTTTGTGATAGTTGGCTCGGAAGTGGGTCTAGTTGTTTCTTGAGGTTATGTCTTCATATGCAGACGAGGAGGTCGGTGCATATGGGTCTCGGGTCAGCCATCAAGTGTTACCTGCACAGGGGAAGAGAGAAAACAAAAGACAGGAGAGCAGTATTTGTTCACACACTAGGATTGTGAACTTTTTCCGAGTCTGCTAGGCAGTAGAGCAGTATTTGTTCAAACACTATTGTTGTAAACTTTGTCTGAGTCTGCTATTGTTGTTCCCTCTTTCCCTATTTCTTAATTATGACACCTAAAGAACGCAGTGAGGTGAGGATGGATTAATGGATGGGAAGGCCTATGAGGGATTCTTCACCGAAGGGTTGGCCCCCGACGCCTGTTGCAATCTGTTCTTCCCTCGGCTCCCCACTGTTTCGTGTCCTATCCTATCCCTGTTGGAGGGGGAACAACTTTACAGTGTGATACGTGAGTCCAGGTTTTCCTTCCCTGACACAATACTGCAGCTGCTGTAATCAACATCACTTGATGTGGCCCCTGCCACTTAAACTCTAATGGCTTTTTTCTGAATGACTTTATCATGACCCATTGACCTGGGATGATTGTGTGTCCACCTTCTGGTGGAGTCTGCCAACATGACTCAACTCTCTCTCTGGCACTCTGTACCGCCTTTGTTAGGTTTTCACAGTAAGCAATCAGGGCATCTGAGGCAATGTGTACTTCAGCATTTCTAAGATCAATCACACCTGGCATCTGCATGGGGCGTCCAGTAATAATCTCATGAGGGCTCAGTCCTACTGTTCTGTTAGGTGATGCTCTCATACTACACAGTACTGCTGGCAGTGCTTCGACCCATGGTACCCCTTCCTGATGCATTTTGCTTAGTCTGGTTTTGATTGTTCTGTTCGATCGTTCAACCTGTCCTGTTGCTTGTGGCCTGTATGGGCAGTGAAGATTCCACTTAATCTTCTAAATTCTAGACACTTCCTTGACTACCTGTCCTGTGAAGTGTGTACCTTGATCTGAGTCAATGCAATCTGGTAATCCCCATCTGGGAATGAAATCATTGACAAGACATTTAGCAGTATGTGCAGCTGTAGCCCGCCCTGTTGGATAAGCTTCTACCCATCTTGAGAACTTATCTATTACTACCAAAACATCAGTTTTTCCCTTACAACGAGGCAATGATATGTAATCAACTTGAAGGTGACGAAATGGTCCTGGTGGGGCTGGGGTATGTGCTGCTGGTGTAGTGGCTGCTGGTACATCATTATTTTTCTGACATGTAACACACCTCTTGGCTGTTTCTGTGGCTACATTTCTGAATTTTGGATTCCACCACTGATTTGAGAACCTGTGATTCATCGTTGCTGGTCACTGTGACCCAAATTGTGTATTTGTTGAGCCAAATATGGCAACAGTGATTCGGGAGCAACATACTTTCCCCCTTTTGTCCAGCAACCGGATGAATCCACGGTGGCTCCTTTGTCTAACCATGTCCATGCTTCATACAGAGGAACGTCTTTGTACAGATCAATTATTGATTCAGGAGGCATAATTGTCTTCTGTGCTGCACTACCTGAACACACTTGTACAGTTGCATAGAAACAAACCTGTTTAGCTGCCATATCGGCAAGAGCATTACCTTTAGCTTCCGTAGTATTAGTTGTGAGATGTGCTTTTACTTTGATCACTGCTAATTTCTTTGGAAGTTTCATGGAAAACATTAGATCTTTCACTAATTCAGCATGCTTAATGGGGGATCAAGCAGAAGTTAGAAACTGTCTGGTTTGCCAAATGACACCAAAATCATGAATTACCCCAAAAGCATATCTGGAATCTGTGTAGATATTAGCAACTGATCCTGAAGCTAGCGTGCATGCTCTTGTTAGGGCTACTAGTTCTGCAGCTTGAGCTGAAAAATGATCTGGAAGATGTCCTGAAGCTAACACTTCCGTGGTGGACGTTACTGCATAACCTGCTCGTCTTTTACCTCCAATTACTTGAGCTGAACCGTCAACCAACAACTCAAATTCTGAATTCTCTATGGGATTTTCTTTTACTTCACTCGTAGGGGTATATGTAAGCGTAACACAATCGTGTGTCATTTGTCCTTCATCCTCTAATAAAACTTCGGTCATAGCAAACATCATACATGAGGACGGATTCGTGACAGGTGCACGCTGTAAGACAATATTCGGGGCTGTGAGAGTTGCTAACCAATTTCCCCAGCTAGAGGAAGTGACAGAAGTGACTTTTGCTTGATTCATTAATGCGGACATTACATTGAGGGCATTTTAAGTTTACAGCCTGACCCAGCTCATTACTAATGAAGGGCCTGTGCTGTAGACAACATTTAAGGCTGTGAGTCTACTTAACCATTGTCCCCACAAAGGAAAGCTGAGACAGTCACTTTTCCTTTTGTTCTTTTAAACATAAGAATAAGTCTTTTATCTCTGTTGTAAGTTACTGGGGAAATTAAGCACTCACAGCCCAAATGGTTAACACCTCAACAAGCTGCCCCATCCGTTTAATGACTTGGGGAATGGCTGCTTCAGAGTAGCAAGCAGACTGAGTAGGAGCTGAGCAACATTGTTAACTTCTCTAAAGTTCTTTTTGCTTTTCCTACATTCTTTTCTCCAATGTCCAGGCTTACCACAGTAATAAGAACTGCCCTCTCTCTTAGGACATTTACGTTTCTGTGGGTTCTCTGTGTTGACCTTAAACGATGCTGCTGCAATTTTTACTCTCGCCCTGACATCAGAATCTCTTTCCCAAGTAGCTAACCTGTCTAGGTTACTTTGCAGGGTACTGGTAGCCCATGTGACGTCTAAGAAAGGCAATGCATTTCTATGCTCTGACAAAAGACCATCATACCATGTGCGAACTAATGGCCCATTGTCATTTAACACCTTCTCTGAAGTGTCTGCTATTCCACTGTATGCTGCTGCTGACTGACAAAATCTTTGAGTGTACTCACTAACATTCTCATGTTTCTTCTGTACACAACTAGTGATCTTTGACCAGTCCATGTTTGGTCCAACAATGTTTTTCAACGCTTTCAGAACTCTCTCTCTCAGTTTATGTTTTCTGGCATGTTGTAGTTCAGAAGTAACAGCAGACTCAAAACTGTTGAATTCAGATTCAGTTAGAATTTGTGACATCAGCTGTGTGACTTCTGCCAACGACATGTCGTAAAGACGCATTTTACTGATCAATGCCCTTCTAAACTCAGAAAAATTTCTTTGCACTGAGGGCAAATTTTCAACGATTCTCTCGATTTCTTTAGGACCTAAAGATAATTTGACTGCTTGTAGCTGCAGTATGGGGGTTACAGATTGAACAGAGTCAATCCCTTTTGCCCTAGTCTGAGCCTTTTGTCTTGCTCCACACACTTCAAATGCATTTACATCTTTATCTATCAAACCAGAATTTCTAGTGTTTTCTAGTCTACAGAAAGACTGTAAATCAGGATAGCTTTCATCTGACTGTTGGTCTTCAGAGTCACATTTGGTTGAGGCCTGATTATGGCTCACCTTTGTCTTGAAACAGGACACTTGAGTCTGCAATTGTTTGTTTTGTTCATTTAACTTATCAATACACCTAGTTTTTGTGCAATGGATAAGCTATATTCTCTATGGCAACAGATTACGCCTTTAATGTTTTTCTTTCTGATACATGCACCTAACACCTTCTTGCATTCTTCAATAGACCAAACTTTGTCTGGATCAATACCAAATTTCTTTGTCAAATCCAATCTAACTGACTCAGTCACTATGGAGTCCATTTTCTCTCCTAACAATGACTTGAACTCACTGTCTGTCCATAAAGGGCTTGCTAATCCACGTTTCTCAGTAGTTGGAACTAGCCTAGCAATCCTTCTAACCATTTTTGTGAGTTTCTTTGTTACCACACAAACAAACACTAAAACTTCTCTGATCAGCAGAGGTTACACTCGTTAACACAGACTTGTTACCAACACATCACAAACTATTAGCATGTTACGCTAATCTTCCCTGCCTGAAACAGAGGGTCAAACTTTTCTTCTCTAAAATATTTTTTTAGAGGGTAACCACACAAAATAACAAACAACAAAACAAATAATTAGCAAAATAATTCTAATCTTCCCTGCCTGACACAGAGGATATCTTTTTAACATGTGATGTTAAAATCGTCGCTGTAGTCATCTCAATCAAGTCTTACTAAGGGAACTTTACATTGTAGTTTATATACATTTCAAGGGGGAGGGATTACATTGTGATGAACAAAGCATGTAAATGAGCTGAGACATGAGAACAGAACGGTGCAGGACTTCTCGCACTGAGACGAGAACTCCAAGACAAACGGTCTCAGTAATAAAATAGCAGGTGTTCAAACTTGCTCAGCATGAGTTTCACCCGGTGAGACACGAGAACAGGAAAGGCATAGACTTCTCGTACTGAGATGAGAACTCCAAGACAAACAGTCTCAGTAATAAAATAGCAGATGTATTAGAAGTCTAAATTAAACATTTAAATAAAATTTGTAATCCTACAATACCAATATGCCATCCTCCGCTGTGACAATCTCTGTCGTATGGGCTGTATGCATCTTTCTGCACTTGTCTGCCGCAACTCGGACAAGAAAACGGAGACGTCTTCAACACCCGCGAATGCTGATGGATACGTTTGTGGTATGTAGGATGGACAGCAAACATATTAACACATTTTGTTGCAGTTAACTTAGCTAGATTGTGTGATATGTGTGCTGGTCTGATAAGATGGAATACCGTGAACATGTCCCGCACGTCACATATTGAGAAAATGTCCCGCATTTTCATCAGTCTGTTGGTTTTTAATGATCATATTAAGAAAATGTGCATGCGTTATTTTGCCTTTTTAAGAAAGTATTTTATTTATTCTATTTGCGGCGTAGTTTTTCACCTATATTTAACAGCGCTTCGTCATAAGTACAAATACAACAGCCGTTTTTAAAATCCTATTCAATGGTTGAAAGGACAGGAGTAAACACAGTCACTAGTAGGTTGTGACGGCTGTCAATCAAAATGTGGAGCGGTGATTCGTTCCATGTGTTCCCTGTCAGAAAACAAATGGATAATTCGGTAAATTTAAATTTGACAAATTATCAACTTGTTGCCTGCTGTGGTTGTTTTAATTCACATCCTTTCTAAAAAAAAAATTAAAGTTTTTGGTTTAATATATTAATATATAAGACTGTCAATGATCTAATTTCATGTTGTTTTATATTTTATTTGTTCATTATTTATTTTGTTGGATTTTAGTTGGACTTGGTCAGAACTGTTTCAAAAATAGTTATCTGCATGATGCCTCCTGTTGCCTTTGGGCTCAGTGATTTTCCTGTAGTTTTAACTAGTAGAGATCCTTCTTTTGAGACTAATGATGTGAACTTAATTCCTTTTTTCAGACTGGTCATCCTAGGTCATACTGCAGACTCAACAACAACATGCCCATCCTGCGTTTGTGGTTTAATGTAGAGGCTGAGCTGAAGCAGGACTTTCGCCTCAACAGAAGAGCCATGCATGGTCTGCAGAGGCTCCTACAGAGGCAACAGGACCGGCTGGGGTCACCTTTGTCCTGATCTATGTTTACTGGCTGGCTCATGGACTGTCCTACTCAGTTGTATCTCGGGTTTCCAATGTGCCCAAGTCTACAGTCTGCAGCATCCACAGAGTTGCACAAAATATAATGATCAACCTGAAGCGAGCCATTTCTTTCCCACTGGCAGGAGAACTTCATGCAGTTGGTCAAGGATTTGTCCAGCTATCAGGAAGCCCTGCATTCAGCAATGTTGTGGGAGCAATAGATGGCAGCCATGTCAGAATTAAACCCCCGCAACAATACAGATTAAACTACCTGAATTACAAAGGATTCTATTCACTTAACATGCAAGCGATATGTGATTCTAATGGTAGGTTCCTAGATATCTTTGTTGGTTACCCAGGATCAGTTCATGACACACGCATCATGAAGAACAGCAGCTTTTACAGGGCAAGACAGTATCCTCCCACAGGTTACATCCTTCTGGGTGATGGTGGCTATCCCTGTTTGGACACACCTGTCTGCCTAATCACACCTTACAAGGAGCCAGTTAATGGGCAAATACAAGGGCGCTTCAATTATTATCGTGCCAGGGCCCGCAGCATAATCGAAAGAGCTTTTGGGATGATGAAAACCAGATGGAGGTCTACCCTTTTCAGAGCCTTGGAAATTAAACCCACATTTGCACCTCTGGTTATTGCGTCCTGTGCATTTCTACACAATGTGTGTCTAGATAATGAGGACTTGCTGGACCCAGATGAAGATGCAGATTTGGACATCCTTGAACCCCAACCACCCCGTGAGCCCCTAGCTGTTAACGAGAGCTCTGGGAATGCTACAAGGGACAGATTGGCTGCCCTGGTCTCAGGCCATGTCCAAGACCCTTATGGATGTCTGTACTGTGTATATAGTTTGTTAGCTATGTGAAGAATGGCTATTTGGCATTGTTTTTTTGTTGCTGATGCTGCTTATAGCATCTCATGGATGTGAATATGTGATACTGTGTGATATGTGATTTTACAAATAATTTTTATACTAATAACACAGATAGTTTGCATGTTATTTGTTCACACAACCTTTTTATTAACAATATTGCACTTTCTTACAATATAAATATGTATATAAACAAATATATAAAAAGTATAAATAAAATATATATTTTGTATACTTTGACAATGTATATAAATAAAAGTCAGATGCATTTCTATTGTTAACTAACAGAAAAGAACTATACAACACAGGATGGGGGGAAAACATTTCAAAACAGCATTTGATGATAGTGCAATCACATTGTAAACATCTATCATCACACTAACAGGAACTTGTGTGATGAAAGGGAAAAAAAAATTCAAAACCAGCACAGAATTATAATACATTTTAATTTATATTATATTCAAATTACATGTTATCTATTGGTTTTTCAAACAGGCCTAAGAACCTATAATTTTTTGCCTCACTCTCCTCATGTCGCTTTTGTTCCTTAGCACTTTCCTCTATTAGAAACTGCACAATAGACTTCCTCCTCTTCTTTTTTGGTGAGGAGTGTGGGGTTGCAACAGGAGAGGCTACAGAGGTATTGGCGGTGTCTGGATTGCTGGGCTCTTTAATCTCCTAAGAGAACCAAAAAAAGAGAGACAAACTTATAGGAAACACTTTATAATAATTCCTGCAATGAATAACATTAGTTCAGCATTACCCTTATTATAAAGTGCTACCAAAGAAATAAGGTAATGGTGTATAATTAATAATACCACATTACAATTCTCATATCAAGTGATTAATAATCAATAACACTTCAGGCTACATAGCGTTGTTAAAAGAATTACAAATGCAATTGCAGCTAACCTTTAAACCTTACCATAAGAATTGTTATCGGATCAGCATCAGGACCAAAAGATGCAACCACAACAGGAGGGTCCATTGAAGGCCTGGCACCCAACACCTCGTGCATGTCCTCATAAAACTGCCATGTGGCAGCTGTTACCTTGCCAGCATCTGTTCCAGATCCTGTTTTAGGGGTTTTCAGTTCCTGAAGTGAATATAAACAAACAATGTCTACATTACATTTACAAGATTACATTGAAGGTATGGATTTATGGATTTCCTTGACCGTTTGGAATCCCTCCATAAACCAAGCTAGAACCACACTGGTCTCTGCTTACCTTATATATTTTACAGGAGACCTGTTGGGAAGTGTCCCTCCAGGCCAAGTTCTTTGATCAATGTCCTGTATCATAACAAATAAGATATTGTCATTTACCAGACATACCACAGTAGTACGGGTAAAATGAAATAGTGCTTCCCTGGAATCACTAGACAAAAGAGAAATTAATAAAATATTCAAAACACATTGCAACACACATTTTTACCTCAGTATGTTTCTTCTGTGAGTTTTGTGTGTGTGCTGTTACACTCATTTGTTTTGATTTCTTAACTAATGTCTCTCTCACAAATAGACAGAAATACACTAACCATTACCAGTCGCTGTTTACACGGACTGTACAAGATCAGAATCATTCTCGCGTTTTGATCGGTCGGGAAAGTAAAACTCTCTTTCACTTGAAACTTTTTTAAAAATCACTTTTACCGGACAAGCAGACAAGTGTTGAGCCCTGTGTTCATTCTCGAGTTTTTTCCAGAATTTTAACAGAATAAAAACAATAATATATATATATTTTTATACAGTCAAGCATACTGATCAAATTACTTACTCCCAAAGTTGTTTTGCGGAACTTTTGGACATCTCATTCTCATCGGTTCTCATTTTCTGCGCGGAAACGAATGATCCGTCTGGTTTCCTGTGGAGTCCCTGGAATGATGGGAAGTAAACGTTGCCAGTGCTTGCCTTTTCTCCATACTGTGACAATAATGGTAACGTTATCACAGCTATTTAACAAGTCACACAGCTTCATTAACGTTACCAGGTAACTAACGTTAGTAGCGAAGCAAGCAACCCTGTCTGTCTGACTACCGAGACAACATGCTAGCGGTTGAATTAGCGATCTCTTTTTTATGATTGTTTTGAAGAAAATCACCATATTTGGCTACATTGTAGCCGAAGGTGGAGACCTTCGGCTACAACGACCAATGATTACATTACAACCATGGTTATTGTACATTTTACGAAGAAAATACTTACATTTGTGACTTTCTTTAACAGTTCGCGAAGCCATCTCGACGGTTATTCGCGATGCATTCTGGGAACTTTCTCATAGCCCTCAGTTCGAAATGTGCCTCTGAAAAATCTCTATTTTGAGGGCTATGTAGCCCTTCCCCTTCGCCCTACCCCTCTATCACAACAAGAATCGGGACACCCTACCCCTAGACGTGAATGCGCAAAACGGAGGGGTAGGGCCAAGGGGTGAATTGGGATTGAGCCTAAAATGTGCAGTTTCATCACACAGCACAATGCCACAGATGTCGCAAGTTTTAAGGGAGTGTGCAATTGGCATGCTGACTGCAGGAATGTCCACCAGAGCTGTTGCCCATGAATTGAATGTTCATTTCTTTACCTTAAGCCGTCTCCAAAGGCCTTTCAGAGAATTTGGCTGTACATCCAAACAGCCTCACAACTGCAGACCACGTGTAACCACACCAGTCCAGGACCTCCACATCCGGCATATTCACCTCCAAGATCGTCTGAGACCAGCCACCCTGACAGCTGCTGAAAAAATCGGTTTGCATAACCAAAGAATTTCTGCACAAACTTTCAGAAACAGTCTCAGGGAAGCTCATCTGCATGCTCGTCGTCCTCATCAGAGTCTTGACCTGACTGCAGTTCGTCAACGTAACCGACTTGAGTGGGCAAATGCTCACATTCGATGCCGTCTGGCACTTTGGAGAGGTGTTCTCTTCACGCATGAATCCCGGTTTTCACTGTACAGGGCAGATGGCAGACAGCGTGTATGGCGTCGTGTGGGTGAGCGGTTTGGTGATGTCAACGTTTTGGATCGAGTGGCCCATGGTGGCAGTGGGGTTATGGTATGGGCAACAAACACAGGTGCATTTTATTGATGGCATTTTGAATGCACAAAGATACCGTGACGAGATCCTGAGGCCCATTGTTGTGCCATTCATCCATGACCATCACCTCATGTTGCAGCACGATAATGCACGGCCCCATGTTGCAAGGATCTATACACAATTCCTGGAAGCTGAAAACATCCCAGTTCTTGCAGGGCCAGCATACGTATACGACAGCTTGTTCCATGTCCTGCCAATATCCAGCAACTTCGCACAGCCATTAAAGAGGAGTGGACCAGAATTCCACAGGCCACAATCAACAACCTGATCAACTCTATGCGATGGAGATGTGTTAAACTGCCTGAGGCAAATGGTGGTCACACCAGATTTAGAGTGGCCTTTTATTGTGGCCCTAAGGCACACCTGTGCAATAATCATCCTGTCTAATCAGCATCTTGATATGCCACACCTGTGAGGTGGATGGATTATCTCGGCAAAGGAGAAGTGCTCACTAACACAGATTTAGACTGATTTGTGAACAATATTTGAGAGAAATAGGCCTTTTGTGTACACAAAAAAAAGTCTTGGATTTTTGAGTTCAGCTCATGAAAAATGGGGGCAAAAACAAAAGTGTTGCGTTTATAATTTTGTTCAGTATATAAACAAACACAGCTATAGATCAGGTAAACCTAGATCTTATTGCTCTTTAAGTTAACCTCTGGAAAGAGATTTTAAGAAGACATTGCTATTGTAAACCATCTGGCAGATCACAATCCTGCATTTCGTGGCCACTCAGACAGATTATTTGAGTCTGGTAATTGATATTTCCTTGGACAAGTACAATTCATGGCTCAGTTTGACCCAATGATGCGAGAGCATTTGAGGAGAATTCAGTCAAAGGAGCTAAGTGACAATTATTTAAGCAAGCATATTCAAAATTAACTGATTTCCCTTGTGACAAAATGTACAACTGATGCAATTGTAGAGAGAGTAAAAACAGCCAAATACTATGCAGTAATCATGGACTGCACTCCAGACCTCAGTCACAATGAGCAGCTCTCAGTGGTGCTACGAATTGTTAATTGTGAGTTATCAAAGGGTGTCTCCATTGTAAGAAAAAATTATGTCGAAGATCTCAAAAATTAAGTTTATTACAGCATAGCAGTGGCAAGGTACACAAAGCACCTTGCCTTGGCGTCAGAATGAACCCAGAACATTCAAATCTTAAAGTGTAAATTGCAGGTTAAATTTTTCAAGAAGATAATGCAATGTGCTTATTAAACATAAAGATAAGAACCGCCCACCATTGTTTTGTATGTTTTTTTTATACCAAAATGCTGAATATAATATAAAAAGTTGGTACTTTTTACACTCCCTCTCCCTTCCACTAGGCTGGGCGTGACATCATAAAAGGAACTCCAAGCCTAGAGTTACCGTTAGTCTAACGGCAAGTAGGCTAGCAGTTATATTGGAGGAGAGACCTAACTCAGCAAGAAAAAATGGTGTTGATGAATGAGATAACCCAATTGTAAACATACTCGTGTGTGCTGGCTATGAGATTACCGTGATTCTGCCTGAAATGAGTGTAAACTATTCGCAAAACAAACGGGTTCAGGCAGCATGCGTCAAAACCAGGATGCTGCGTGAGGCACGTCAGATTAATGGATTATTTGATGATAATTTTTACTTTTAACACCGTTTTAAAAATAAAAACAGACAGTACGGTATACAGTACTCATAACTTTGAATTTTATTATAATTGTATTTCATATAATATACAATAATGTCATTTTTACTTGTTATATCAAATGTGATAATTGCTAGTACATTAAAATATCAAAATATGCTCCCCATACAAATTTTTAATGAAATAACGATGTCATAATATTGTGAGATTTACACCATTATGGAAACAATAGAGAATGAATCGACATTCTCTGTGATTGATTTGCGCTTGGGTAGCATTTTTCGACAAGGCAGCACAAATCGTCTGAACACCGGTCGCGGCGCGGGTCGAGCTGCTTCCACCAAAACGCGTTCACCTCACGGCAGCACATACTCTCCACTGCTGATTCCATTGGGTGGCATAGCCCACACAAACACCTGTCAAACACAGCGATAGGGACATCAATCTCTTTTTTTCTTTCTGACAATTAGTTGTGATTTAGCACACGCAATATCGCGTTCTGTCTGCAGATGCCAGCAAAAGCGCCATTGTGCCTGTGCAGTGTGTGCATCTCTACAGCTCTGATTAGGACTACTAACACCATGTAAGTAAATAATGTCTTCAGTCGTTGTCCCTCCTTGCTATTCTACATGACGACAAGATTTTGAAAAGACTTTGGCTTGTTCCCTAATGTTATCCGGGTTAGCACCAGGTTAACCTAGGCTAGCTCTAGCTACTCACCATGACACCTGGCCAACCCTCCACTCATTTTCCTCACATCAAGCATTGATAACTTTTTGAGGGCCATGATTTCTGGCAATTTCCTCCCCCCTCACACGCCTGACTGGTTCAAAATTGTCCATAGTCAAGCCACAAACAGAAGGAATCTAGCAGAGTATGGGTTGCTACTCCCTTTTATGACGTCATCACCCAGTTACGGTAAAAAAACATGCTACCTTTGAAGAAACCCCAATAAATGTTATTTTAACGCATTTTAAGACAGAAATTTTTAAATATTTACATATTGAGCACTTAATCTACACATTAATTGGTTTTGGTGGTTAACCTGCAATTTACACTTTAAACCTTTTATCCTGTTACAGTTTACCACTCTTAATGTAAATGAAGTTGCTCTTGTTGTAACAGCTGTGTTCTGTATGTTAATGAAGTTGAGACATCCCAATGTCTGAGAAGGTTCTCGGTGTCCCACACCCATTCCCATTCTACAATTGACTACCATTTGCTCAGGATGTGATCAACCCAAATAGTGAAGAAACAATATAACTTCACTTCCTTCATCTCTATGATAATTAAGCCATTTTGGGGATGAGCTCATTCTAAAATATATTTTGGAGTGGAATCTGGGGGTCGAGGCAGACTACAATTTCTTACAGTCCCCTCTCTGATGCTCTTGGCCCAAAAGAAGCATCACATCCACTCCCTTCTCACAGATTACACCTCCCTTCTCTATCGGGCAGGTGCCCAGTAGCGGTGAAGCCCTCCCTTAGGTTGTCCCCCTCTGGCCACCGGAGAATCTTACCCGTCTTTGGGTCGATACCTCATGCACACTGGTTACAGCTCCATCCAATTGGGCAGAATTATCAAAGAGACTCTTCTAAAATTTGGTAATATGATATACAAACATTTTCTTGGGTGTGGCTGATAAGACATTTAAGAACCAGCACAGCCAGTAGGAGTGTCCTAAAGCGATCATTAAGTTATCTACAATTCAACGTTTAAACATAGAACACATAACATAATGCATTGGCAAATAATAAGATGCATACATACACATACAGCCGGTTTAAAGGTTACATTCCAAATTAAACCAGAAAAGGCAATATCTAAGTCTCCCTCATGCATTTGTTTTGCCAAAATCTTGTCTTTTTCTTCAAGGCCTTGTTGAGCTCTCACAATGTGTATCAGTGATGTTAGCATATTATTTGGTTTTGATAACTCAAAAAAAAAAAAAAAAATCAATAATCAATAGACAATATAATGTGTGTGTGTGTACGTGCTTTTTCATTTTGTCATGTGTATTGTCCATTTTCTCAGTGTGGACATCCTTTATCCACATGTGTGCATCCAATAGACAATAATATATTTAATGCAAATGAGTATGCATATATTTGTCTCTTCATGTGCAGTAAGTCTGTGTCTCTTTGCATTTCTTAGTGTGGGTATGTCCTCTGCCCACTTGTTTTCCATCTATGTGCAAAGACTGTTGTCCGTAGTCTCTGAAATGGTTTGATCTCTTCTTGTTTCTCTTCTCATTGTCCATTCTTTTCCACTTGGACAGTAAGTCCTTCTAGAATAAGCAGTCACTGGTGTTGTTCGAGTCTGTGCCTCTCCATCAGTTCCATCCATCCCATGGTGGGTCTCAGGGTTTTAAGATAATTTAGGCCTGTAGTTCTGGATCTTGCAGGTCTGGAAATCTCTGTATTCTGTTCTTTTTCTTGAGAAAATCCCCTGGCTCCATTGGTTTTATTGGCCATCTCGTCATTCAAACCCCCAAATCATCTTTCTCCAGGAGGTTACACATTTCATTCAAACTGTCTCGATGCTTATATCTGAAACAATGATCAAAAGAAGAGGTTGCCCCCCTTTCCCCCACAATCATCTTTTCACATTCAAACATCAAAGTCACAGAAATTTCATCTCGAAACATCAAACATCGGTAATGTTTTTTTAAAATTATTTCTAAACATAATGCCATTAAAACATTTATTATAAATTACAACTACATAGTGATGCTAATAAAACATGTTCCATAAATCATAAAGAATCACCCCCCTTTTTGATAGTAAACCTTTTTCTTAAATGTCTTACTATCATAAAACTAATTCTAATTTGCATCAGCATCTACAGTCATTTTGCTCGTGCAGTGATATGTTTGACAAGGTGTGAATCGCTTCTTTATTTCCTTTCAACAGTGCCAACTGGGTTTCTAAATTGTCTATTTTCTTAAGCAAACCACGATAACTCATCTTTCTTTTGTGTGAAAAGTGACACTGTCTTGCCTTGTGCCCCATCATTCCACAAGCAAAACAAACAACTTCCTGATCATCCTTTCTTTTCTCCAAACAGTGCCTTGCAATGTGACCATCCTTTCCACATGCATGACAGACAAAGCTTTGAAGAGGTCTCTCATTGTCTTGACAATGTCTAGCAATGTGACCAGCTTTTCCACATGTATAGCAAAGAATAACACCTTCTGAATTTATTCTTGCAAATCTCCTTGGTCTATGATGGAAACCATTTGACAATGTAGTAGAACATTCTCTCCCGCCAAAGGCAGCAACTGGATGTCTTGATTTGGCAGTTTTCATTTGACTATTTGCATTAGCATTATTGTTGTAAAACTGTGTCATTTTACCAATAATGTCACAGAGATACTGTAAAGCCCGATAAAACTTTTGAAAATGGAAGAAATTATTGTGAAATACATCGCTAAACACGGTTCTCAGGGATTGTTTGACGGAATAGAAAATATTGTTGATAAACCGTACAAGTGGGCTATCTCTAAGTTTGAAAATGATCCCAAAACGCCTAAGAACAAAAATGGTAAAATTGCTAATGTGCTTCAAGCACTTTTTGCTTCATACAAAGTAACTAGGAGGAGAGTAGATGAGTTAGAGGCTGAAAATGAGCGACTCAGTGTTGGGGTAATTTCTACAAAAAATTACCTGGCTAGTGAAACGATATGGAAAGAAGAAAAAGTCAAGATGCACAATGAGATCGCACTTCTTAGAACTAGCAATAGTATGCTTAAATCATCTGTGGAAACATTGTCCAACAATTTGGAGGAAGCGAAGGCGGCTTGTCAGTTCATTATAAAGAATGGCACAACTCAAAAATACAAAAGTGTGTCAATACATTAGGTGTCACTTTTTGTAATCCAGTTTCAGAGATGCCAGATTTGAAGGAAGGCAGTGCTGAGGATGGGGAACAAGATTCTCAGTCATTCAGTAGCCAATACTCTGACTGTACAGTTAGGTTTCCCATGGCACCAGTCCATGCTACAACGACTATGCGTGATAGTGAAGAAGGGGAAGAACCATTGACTTCTACTGTAGTCAGAGGTTTTAATCCAAATGAATTAGAAGCTATGATCAAGAATATTGGGAAATTTGATTCTGCCAAACACGACCCATTAGATTTTCTGAAAAACTATATAGTTGCTGAAGTTTACCAGTTTACAGATGGTGATGCATGCGTATTGTTAAGAATGTGTTTATCTGACACTTTGTCTGGAGCCTTAACTCAGAAAGTAAAGGACAGAAATGCTAATAAGCCAGAGAGGAAAAAGGCACTGCTTGAAGTCTTAGGTGTGATAACAGTTAATTGGGATAAAATATCTGAGATGCACATGAGGAAAGGGGAGCATCCAGCAGCATTTTCAGAACAATTATTGGAGATGTTTAAAACTTTCAGTGGCAATCCTGATATTACTAAGAATGCCACATCATTCTCTTTGCAACTGTCGAGGCCAGTCTTTACGATAACGGGAGCAATATGCAGGGTAAAAAGCAGGCTTTCCATAAGAGAGTGCTGGAATTAAACGATAAAGCATTATATGTTCCTTGTGGAAGTCACACACTGAATCTTGGTGTTGGTGATGCAGCCAAATTTTCTGTGATTTACACTTTTTTCAGCTCCTCAGTTCCTCAGTTGGACCATTCTCAAAGAACACGCCAAGAATTTTACACTTAAGGCATTGTCAACAACCAGGTGGGAGGGCAGAGTTAAACCTTTGAAAGCTATTCGTTACCAGCTGCCTGAAATCATGAAGGCATTGACTGCTCTAAAGGAGTACTCCGCAGAGAAACGAGATGCAGATGTTGTCTCAACAGCTGAAAGCATCTTCCAGGAGCTGCAGATATGGCCTTTTGTGGTAAGTACCATAGTGTGGTAAAACGTGTTGTTCCAGATAAACAAAGTAAGTAAGATCCTGCAGAGCCCCAAAGTTTCAGTTGAGAAAGTGAGGGAAGAAATCAGTGCGGTGAAAGAATTCCTTCAGGAAAACAGATGCCAGGGAGATAGCAGAGAAGCTTGAGGTGGAGATGAGGTGGCCTGAGATGCGTCAGAGAAGAAAAACTAAACCGTTTGAGTATGAGGGAATAGAGCACTCAGTCAACTGCAGAAGAGCTCTTCAAAAGAGAATTTTTTCAGCCTCTTATAATAATAGATACAGCTCTTGTCACTGTAGAGTACTCGATTGACATAATGAGAAGCACTGAGAAGGAAGGGAAGCTGGATGAATGCTGCCACAGATTAGAGCAGAGGATGGATACCATTGATGCAGAAGACCTTAAGATTGATGTGAAGGGTGCAATTAGGTCCTTCCCGCCAAATGTCTCATCACCATTTGAGATGCTAGACTATATATAAAGAGAATATACTGTACTTAACATATCCAAATTTGAGTATAGCTTTCAGACTCCTTCTCACTCTCCCTGTTACAGTAGCATCAGGTGAGAGAATTTTCTCATCACTGAAACTAATTAAAACGTACCTCAGATCAACTATGTCACAGGCCAGGAAGTCACTGGATATGGAATCAGTGATGGCAAGATTTGCTGAGGCCAAAGCTCGCAAGTACAGATTTTAGCATCGATATCTAAACTGTGCCTCCCAGCCATGCAAAATATAGCCTTGTGGCATATGTACCATAATATTATTCCATTTCTCAGAGTCCATGGAAAAAGTAAGTACATTTTATAAATTTATAAGAGAACCTCAATGTACAAAAAATACATTCAAGAGAGAGAAAGAGAAAACAAAGACAGAAAAAGGTGAGATGAAGAGAAAGACAAAGACAAATAGAAAAGGGAGAAGAAGATAAAGACAAAGATCAAAGGGAGAAGAATAGAAAGACAGACAAAGACTGAAGGACAAGATGAGAAAGGGATGACAAGGGAGATGAGGAAAAACTCAGAAATAGAAAAGCGAAAGCAAGACAGTCAGCGAAAAAGAAAAGGTAAACATTTTAATCAGTATATTATTTTAATTTTGAGTCTCCATAATTAATTACTTATTGTCTTGTGTTACTAAACTGAGAAGAAACACACAAGACAGAAGACCACAACAAAAAAAGTACGCAGCAGCTACAGTTGGTACTCAACCAGAATAATACTTTTACTGCCGCCGTTCCCACGGTGGTAAAATTGGGGATGTGTATTTGCTGTCTTTCACCGCTAAGAGGCACTACAATCACAGACTTTGAAAAGTGTCAGTTTATTCTTTCTATTGCGTAATCTGCCACGGCTCATTGAGAACTGGTAGCAGATTCATTCAAGTGAAACATTGTAGTTAAACGAATTCATAATCACAATACTGAAATTACAGTACAAATTTAGAACTGAAACAAATGTAGGCTTCTATTATTGCATCAAATTTATGCAAAGTAGGCTAAATGTTAACATTGTGAGCCCAGTTTTTCTATAATTTAGAAAGTCTTATACCTGGTGATATTTTAATTTGTTAGTAGATTTATTAACTGAAACATAACAGTGATTTCCATTACACGAGAGATGTTAAAACTTCATGCTGATTTGTACTCGGCTTTCGCCAAGATAAGCAACACTAAGACGTAGCTTTACAGTAAACTATGCTTCTCCATCCATTTACGCTTCTTTCCATATGGTGGTGTGACTTCCCTTCTGTCCGGCGTTAACGGCTGCAGTGTACTTGGCGCGTCAGCACACACGACGGCTGCAACTACAGTGTGGTCTTCCTAGTGGACCAGCACGACAACCGTCTGGATTGAGCCGAGTAGGGGACATCTCTAGGGTCTTCAAGTGGGCACCTTCCGTCCTCAGTGTTTCGTCGACTAGCCCACGACACCTCAAGAGGGCTCGACAGTCACTCTGGCGTCCCAGAGTCACCCCCCTCCGTCCCCAACTCAACTCAGCCCAGCTTACTGACCTTTACATCCCTCCTGCTGCTGAGACCTAACCACAATCTCACAATCTCTCCGCAACCCAACCATATGCGCCAACCCGTTTGACTAAGGCTGTCGAGCCCCACTGGTGCGTTAATATGCAGTTTCAGTGGCAACGGTTCCGTATGGCATACCACCTACCGCAAAAACACAATATCTGCCCAACCACCCGTCATTCACGCAATATACACAGGAACGTAATGACTGTAAATACTATACAACCTATACAAATAAACCAACAGACTCTTCAAGTTTTTCAAGAATTCTACGAAACCGTAGTGTGGCGGCCTGTACACAGCCAGCTAGAATCTTTCCGTCTCAACCACAGCCAGTTGCTGGTCCTTTCTGCTGCTTCAGATAAGTTCTTTACTGTGCGACGCAACTCTTGGCCACTGAATCCGACGTCTCTGAGGAACCGGGTTGTAGAGTGTGCCACAAAACCTCGACAACCCACTTCCACTGGATAAACCTGGACTCTCCATCCTCGCTGTTCTGCTTCAGTGGCCAGATGAGCATACCGCAGTTTCTTCCTCTCATATAGTCCAGTCATTTTAAGCCAAAATGGGGGTCAATCTTGAACAAATTGCAACAGAAGCAAACTCAACTGATTTTGTATCCTCAATATGTCCTGAGTAAGGGAAAAAAAGCCCCGAAGAATCCCATTAGGGGAAAGTTTAGAAAAAGACCCAAATATAGTCTATTCATTCGCCTGTTCATTATTTTTCTCACGTGAATAGGGTAAAAGTTTTAACCTTTAGATATCACCATGAAAATTACTGAGTTGATTACTTACATCAGGACAAACAAAAAATGTATTACAAGTTTTTTTTTAATTGTTTGTTAACATAGACAAACGGTGCATAATCTAATTACATATGTGCTAATTTGCATAAATACCCAAACAGACCTAAACAATGGGTATAGCAGGTGAAAATGTCTTGTTGACATATAACAGTAAAAGACTTAATTTTAAGGTCTGAATGGAACCCATTTAGGCTACCAATGAACATTAATACATAGAGGCAGGAAGAAGTACCAGCGTTTATTAATTATTATTGCTGAGATGGGGTTTGGGCATTGAGTGCATTGTGTACGTAATTAGATTTTTTGATCCAGCCACTTTTTATTTTACCTACCTTTTGTCTTCTGCATTCTCCTTACCCTTGTCTCCTATTCTTCCCTCAGACTCATCCCCCAGAAACAGTCACACGGACCCAGCCCCAAACCCATTTCTCTGCAATAATAATTAATAAAGGCTGGTTCCTAAAGTACTTCTTCCTGCCTTTATGTATTAATGTTCATGGGTAGCCTAAATGGGTTCCATTCAGACGTTAACATTAAGTCTTTTACTGTTATATGTCAACAAGATTCAACAAGACATTTTCACCTGCTATACCCAATGTTTAGATCTGTTTGGGTATTTATGCAAATTAGCACATACGTTATTAGATTATGCACCGTTTGTCCATGTTAACAAACAATTTAAAAAAAACTTGTAATACATTTTTTGTTCGTCTTGATGTAAGTAATCAACTCAGTAATTTTCATGGTGATACCTAAAGGTTAAAATTTTTACCCTATTCACGTGAGAAAAATAATGAATAGGTGTATGAATAGGCTATATTTGGGTCTTTTTCAAAACTTTCCCCTAATGGGATTCTTCGGGGCTTTTTTTTTCCTTACTCAGGACATATTGAGGATAAAAAATCAGTTGAGTTTGCTTCTGTTGCAATTTGTTCAACCTTTTTTCATAAAATGACTGGACTAATATGCCTCATCTACCGCATCCTCCCATGGCACTGTTAACTCTATCAGTTGAACAATGCGTGCTGATCCAGACCACAAAACAATATCTGGTCGTAGGTTAGTGGTGGCAATCTCAGGTGGAAAAATAAGCCGTTGATCAAGATCAGCCAGCATCTTCCAGTCCCTAGCAGCTTCCAGTTGTCCTGGGCGAGAATTGGTGTTAACACCTTTTCTTGGTGGTTGCTCGCCTGGGCGGAGGAATATTATTATTCAACGTGCCTCGCAGTGCTTCAAGCGGTCTGAGTTCGAATCTCAGCTCTACCACCTTTATAAAAGTGTTCATTTATTGATTCGAAACAATTTTCGTAGCTTTGTTACTCATTGTCTGTCATTTTTATTAATAGGTGTTTAGACGATAAAATTGTAGCCTACATGCTGTTTACCAATGTTGACCGACAGTGCTTGTTTTACCGTTCTTGATGGTTAAATAGGTAACAGATTATTAAAGTAAAGTGTTTTGTTTAATTTATAATAGCATATTACAACATAAATTTGCTACATTCCAGTAGAGCCTCTGTTGCGCTGCACACAGACAAAACCCGAAGATGCTGTTGAAGGCAGATTATCAGCCGACCGCACCAGAAAATCACAATGGCCTGAAGATGATGAAGCTCGTCTTTAATCTGCTAAATGAATGTTTTGTGAATCATTCACGAAATTGAGATGACTGACAGTGATACCCAGCCATAGCAATGAAAGGAAATTTTCAAAACAGATCCATACAGGGGCGGACTGGCAATCTGGAGCACCGGGACTTTTCCCGGTGGGCCGCTGGCCAGTGTGGGCCGGCCCGGTACACATATAAAAAAATATATATTAAAAAATGACGGAAATCATAATATTACATTTCTTTTCTTCACAAATGGATGAGGGAATCGATCGCGCGGGCGCGGCCGACAAGGAGTGTGTTTCGTGTACATGCATGTGAGTGTATTGCCCTCCCTCCCTGTTAAGTTTGGTCTACTCCATTGCATATCTTGAAACACGCCCTCTTTCACGTCCTGGAAACACACCAAGCCAACGCCGATGAACTAGCGCAGAATCAGATGAAAGCTGACTGTGTTGTCGCCTCGCATCGCCGCGACGCCTGTGTCGCTGGAAAAAAGCTGCACTTGAACACACCGAGAGAACTACAGCCGACTGTTAGCTAGAATGCGGCAATGCGCGTTCTGCGCCTGTGTGTAAATGAGACAACTGTCTATTTCTGCAGATATATTCGCCTATATTCGTCATTCAAAAAGAGAAACCGACGCTGCCGGCTGCAGATACACACCGTAAACAAAGCAGTGAGTGCTTATCGTTCTGAATATCAATCCTGCTAAACACTTTCTTTATTCCACTCCTCTCATGTTAATATTTAAATATTCGCCAAGGAACACTCAGGTAATATGACGTAACATTAGAACAGCCTTCTATCTGTGCAGTTTTGACTTCTTTGCTCGCTGTTTTGCTATTATTCTCGTGCAGTGCACTGACTCGTTCACTAAGCAGAACAGCCAATCAGAGTTCCCTCTTTCACCGACATGTCGAATCGGCCAAAAAAAAAGCCGACGAGGACCAATTTCAGCCGACGGTTAAAAAAAGCATTAGAGGTAGATGCTGTGAAATGCTTCAAATTAACAGATTATACATTTGGCGCGAAGAGTAGCAGTTCAACAGGCTCTGATGGCTCTAGCTCCCCCTGACTAGCTGATATGCTGTCTTGATAGTTTTATATGTTGTCTTAATGTTCTTCTGTTTGTTTCCCTTTGGTTTTACAAATATGACCTAATAGGCTATATGTTGTGTTACTTAAAATAAATGTTTAAATAGCATTTATTTTTGTATTGTGTTATATTTTTATGCTATAAGTGGTGTTAAAAAAATATTCTGCACATTAATGGGCCAATGTCTTATGATTTGGGATGTGGTGGGCTGCTGTGGGCCAAAAGTCCAGGGCCACTTTTCGGTCCCAGTCCGCCCCTGGATCCATACATTGAACAAATCAGAAAAAGACTGATTATGTTGACTTGACTACAAAATATAAGAGACTAACTAAACAGTACTGCTTTCAATATAAAAACCAATGAAAATGTAAAAGAACACTAAAATTAATTCAGTTTAAAACCCATCACTTTATTTTGTTTATTTTGTTACAAGTTTATGTTGGCTATTTAAAACAGGGTTGCATCAAGTTAAACGTTTCCCTTTGCGATCCAAAATGAGAAATACAGATTCTTATTCTTGCGTAGGGGTGTGCGGTATATATCGTCTGCGATAATATCGTAATTGTTGTTTGGTTAGCCTATCCCTCACACACACCCAGAGAGTGCATGCATATTCTATGTGATGTAGTCTTGTAGATTAGACTAGTGCGGGTGCGCATTTAGAGTGCACGCTTTCACTGCGTGATTTAGTCTTTATTTATATAATTTAGTAATAAATATCACAAGAGTGCAGTTTATATCCAAATATCAGCATGATAACACATGTGATATTGATTTTACACAAGTTTAATAAACAAGAAGTTAATATTAAGTGACTTACATTTTAGACACCATATTGCCTGTTTTTGCTCTATTTCGCCAATGAAAATGGTAAAAAAAACAAAACAAAGCCACACACGGTGATGTTTCCTTACAGAGTGAATCAACTTTTTGAATGAATCATTTAACTACGACAGATTAAGATAGTCAAATGCTTCTTTCCTTGAATGAATCATCCGTTTGAATGAATCAGTTGAATCTCAATGATTCGCTCATTAACAGTGACTTGCTGCCACCTACTGGTGGTTTCAATTTCACATTTAAAGTATCTTTTCTTGTGTCAAATAATTTTTAATATTCAATATTGCAAAGATGAATTTTGTTAATACTGATTTCATTTGATTGGTAACAGCCCTATTGTGTCTTATTTTTATAATTGAATTTGATTAAATTTATGAAATTGACACAAAAGATGATGCATGCATATTATTAGGTTTAAAAAATGGCTTTATAAAGGTAAATATGCCCATATTAGGTAAAAATCAATGTCAACAACCTATTGGAAACATATTGGAAAAAATAATAATCATTGCTGTGAACTGACCACCAGACAGAGTATGAAAAATATCAAAAACTTTAGGAGTCGGCTGTCCACGCCAGTCCTAAACCTGCCAAAGTACCAACACAATAAACACACTCTGCAAAATATCGTCTAATAATCATTATCAAGAAAATCCCAGAAAATATTGAGATATACTTTTTTGTCAATATCGCACACCCCTATTCTTGCAACATTTTTAAATTTGTATTGCCAAATAAAATGCGGCTTTGCTGTGTACAATGAAAACAGTCCAAAATGAAAATAGTACAAAGCAACATAAATTAAGAACAGGCGTTTATCTTTGCCTCTCTCGCGCTGGATCTCTTTTTAGCAAGTTTCTTTTGTCTCCCTCACTGCGCACGCCCGGTCTCTATCGAAATTAAACATTTCAGGGTAAAAACACATCATACAGCTGATAATACTGGATATGTTGCTGTGTGTCATCCATACAAATCACAAAAAAAAAACTGTAACAAATTATTTAGCCTTTGTTGCTCCAAAGACACAGCATGCCTTGTTGAATTCACCTTACAATAATGGCGCTTTTCCAGTGCATGGTACGGCTCAGTACGTTTCGGCTCTGCGGGGCACGGTTCGGCTCGCTTCGCTTTTCCACTGGTTGGTACGACTCGGCGCGGCACGGCTCGGTTCGCTTTAGCTCGGTTGCTTTTCCACTGCAGTTAGTACCGCTTCAAAGTGGGTGGGATTATGACTGATCGTTATAGTTTATCTGCTACTCGGCAACGTCTGTACTTCTAGTCCACTGACCACGATTCAGCCATTTATTTTTTGGAAGTTTTTTTTCTTCAAGCAAGTAGTTTTAAAACAGGTGCTACAGCGGTGGCTGTTACTGGCTATTTAAATCCAGTGGGTTTGATGTCTCGCAAATACAATGACGCTGGTAGTGACGATTCTGTCTGTCTGACCAATCAGTGAACTGCAGTGTTTTCACGTCACATTTTAGTATCGGTACGGTACGGTTGTAACCTCAACAGAGGTGGTACCATTTAAAGCGAGCCGAAGTGAGCCGTACAGTACCGTACCATGTAGTGGAAAAGCGCCACAAGTGAGCCGTACCGAGCCGAGCCATACCGTACCATACAGTGGAAAAGCGCCAAAGCGTGCCGTACCGAACCGTACCATGCAGTGCAAAAGCGCCATAAAAGAGGTTGATCGTGAATTAAAGAGCTCTGCATCTGCTGCTCACTCCCATTCGTTTCTTGGCATGAACGCGTTTCGTCAACAGTTCATGTTTAGATAACGCCAGATTGTTGACAATCATACACACTGCTCAAACATTCTAAAGGTTTACAAAACCAATTGAAACAACTGGATTGAACACTTCAATTGAAATTTTGTGTGAAAAAACTTTAAATAAACTACAATATTTATAATTGAATAAGATATAGGGCCTACATTTGGACACATCGAGAGATATATTCTTAAAAGAATCTTGCCTTTGCATGTTTATCAGGCTGGCAATCCAACACTCTCCATATGAAAGACGGAACATTAACACCTATTGTCCTGCACGCACGATAAAGCAACTGAACTGTCCCTCCATTTCTTATCGTGACTGAGCTGAGGCAAGTGGCTTTCGGTTCATTTTTGTGACGCGCAGTTCCCAGAGACAAAGACGACAGATAAACTTTTGTCCTTAGCCTAATATGAATACAAGTTTACAGTTTTGTACGATGTAGGCTACTCTACTCTTATCTGTATGACCAAAAAATTATGGAGTAGCCTATTAAGTTATTTTATTTTAGCTGTTATGAAAAAAATAAATCCAAATGAACGTGCCATTGCGTTTGTCGAACACTAATTCAACATGCCAGAATAAAACCCGGCTTTAGAACAATGCATAGCGCCACTCGGCGTGGTGTGCCAAAACACTTAATTATAAACTTCAATATTTCATTCAAAATGATCTCAAAACCGTGCATTAAGGCCACAGGAACCATGAACGTGTCACGGAGACACCAGTATCAGCGCCAGACCTCTACACTCCGCCAACTCGTTCCGCATCACCAGAATACTAATCACCTGCACCTGTCACCCTCACCTGCCACCAATCTGCACTCACTCCACTCACACCTTAAATACCACACCACTTCACCCACTCAGTTGTCTGGTCTCGTCGACTCATGCGACAACCTGACTCTCCTTTGGGAATCTCTCAAAGACCTGCCGAATACTTACCTACTGTGATACTCACCCGTCAGTGGCCAAGATCCAGTCTCCTTCTCCAGTCCAGTCCGCCTTCAGCCTGTCTTCCGTCAGCCTTCTACTTCGTCACCTCCATCCCGCATCAGATAAGAGACTCAGTTACCATCAACGCATCTCATTCCATTCATGTCAAACTGCAAACCTGCTACTCACCTGCGGTATCTGTTCCTGAGTGCTAGTAAATAAACCTCTTGTTACGTTACCTGTTTGTGTCATTCTGATTTGTGACAGAACGTAACTGAAATGCTGGTTTTGGATTTTATTCTTTGTTGTTTAAACGTGCCTGTTGCATATATTTATTTTATATGGTCTATTGGTGAAGTAGCCTATAGCATTGATTACTGTGGTGGGAGGGGGTGGGGGATTAAAATAATTCAGCAGAAGCAGGGATGTTTAGACCAGAAGGAAACCCCTGGCAAATCACACCCTGCTTAAAACCATGTTTTTAAAAACTCTAGGCTATAGGGAATCCAAATATATATATATATATATATATTATTTATTTATTTTCTCACAGAACTGCTTTTTAAAATTACAATTGGTATTATTATACAGATGTGAAGTCATTCTGTTGGATAATATTTGTTCCTTAGTGTAAAATGGAAATGCATGGTAATTTTATTTTAGAAATATAAGCACAAAACGTCCTGGTTGCGTATGCAACCCACCGTTCCCTGAAGGTCGACTGAATGGGGATTGCGTCAGAGAGCCAATGTTCTTTGAGTACTATTGAACAAGCCAATGGAATTGGCGTGCGTGATTCGCATCACACATTCCGCTCCCGCAGCGCGGGTATAAATACGGAAGTGGATGTACACACTAGTTGCTTTTTCACTGAGGAGCCGAGCGTAACCCGGAGCCAGCGGTGGTCCAGTGGTAGTGGCAAGGGGACTACGTCCTCCGTTCCCTCCATCAGGGAACGGTGGGTTGCATACGCAACCAGGACGATCCCTTTCAGTCGATAACGTCGGACGTAGTCGACGTCGACTGAATGGGGATAACCTTTGAAAACGCCACTAACGCTGCCACCTTCCAGTGCCTAGACAAAAGCCATCTAATGCCCCCGCAATTTTTTAAGGCGGGGAAGGACAGGGCTTAGGCCAGGGAAGTCACTGCTGTTCCTACAGGACCACTGGGAAGCGTTCCCCGTACATTGGAAGGAAGGGACGCTGCGGAAGCCACATCCTACCCGGAGGGAGGTAACGTGGAGAATACACATATGAACTGGGCGGATGACCGGGCAGTATGACATATGGAATGTCACTGGGGTGGCTCCAGCCTGATACAGGGGGAGACTCATCGGACAGTGACAGCAGAGAGACTCTGCTGAGGGAAGACAAGGGGCTCGCCGTAGGGAGCCGTATTGTGGAAGAATACACATATGGGATCACCGTAGGGACCGCAACATATGGACCCAGCCTAACACAGGTTTCACACTGCTTACAAGTGGTAGGCCTAACACCAGACGTTCCGCACGTCCAACGTCGGAGGGGAGTGGAGGAACTCAACAGGGTTCAGTTTAAGGGAACTCAACTGGAATAGAAGGCCCACGTATCCAGTCCATAGGAGGGGAATGGCGCAGCAAGCTGACACTTGAACCGGGCTCACGGTGAAACTGGCTGCATGAGAAGGGAGCCCACGGGAAGCAGCAGTTCAGTATGTGTCGCCCAGCCCCCAACTCTAAATCTGTCAGCAAAGCACTCTGTCAACGCCCAGGCAGAGCAAAACACTCATTATAGAGGAGCTCAACACCTAAGTGGACATGAGCATCTCGGAATCTTTCACCGAAATAAGGCAACCACATCCGTGGGCCACTTTGCTTGGAAACAGCCTTCCCTCTCTGCTGATTCCTAACAGACAAGAGCTGGTCTGAGGTCTAAGGCTGCGTTCTGTACACATCTAACCGCTATGAAGCGGACGGACAGAGAAGCCAGGGCTGGGTCTGCCTCCTCCAGGCAGCGCTTGCAAGCTCACCAACTGATCCTATTACGGGAAAGGTAGGAACCTTGGGCACAATCCAGGCCGGGGTCTCAGATCGTTTGAGTTAGCCGGCCCGAACTCCAGGCACAATACGTTGACCGAAAGCGAGCAAGTCCCTACCCTCTAGAAGAGACCATGCGAGCAGGAGAACTGATTTAACAGAATTTTTAACTTACTGCCTGCAGTGGCTCAGAGGCGGTCTCTGCAGTGCAGTTGCACCAGAGATAAGGCCCAAGAGGATAAAGAGGGTCGCAAGGATTTATATTACCTGCTCCTCAGGAACCTGACGATCAGGACGTGCTAACCATGCTTTTGCATCATGATGAGCGTCGAAAGCACCGAGGCAACATCATTTTGAGGGTGAAGGAAAACAGCCTACTCCAACCCATCTTGCAGGAAAGAGCACTGAAATGATCGAAAGTTTCTCAACGACTAGGTTCCACTTCTAAAGCGTAAGCACACTACTCTTTTCCAGGGGGTGCTAGCAGAAGTGATGGTAACTGTCACAGGTTCCTGTGATAGCCACCTGAACCTCCGCATTCAGTGTAAGACCGCTCGGAATCTCCAGGGGTAGACTGCGGGTGCCATCGTGCCCCGTCCCTGAAAAAGTGTTCAGGGGAAGTCAGGAAGGCTGTCGATGGGAACAGGTCTGGTTGGGCCAATAAGGGGCAACTATGAAGACCTGCTCCCTCCTGACATGGCACCGTAGGTGCAAGCGACGGGCGCAAACGAGAGGAGCACTGCTGAACACAACATGTGAAGATCAATGAGCTTCAGGAGCATTTCTGCTCAGCACTTGAGTGTGATAAGTTCACTGAGCTTCAGGAGCATTTCTGCTCAACACCTGAGTGTGATAAACTCACTGAGCTACAGGAACATTTCTGCTCAACACTTGAGTGTGAAGAACTTCACTGAGCTACAGGAGCATTTCTGCTCAATACTAGTGTGATAGGATTCACTGAGCTTCAGGAGCACTGCTGCTCAACACCGGAGTGCGATGAACTTCACTGATTTTCAGGAGCATTTCTGCTCAACATGAAGTGTGATGAATTCACTGAATTGAGCAGGCGCCAGGCGACCATGAGTCGCAGACGCTTTTAGGAGGCTCACTGGGGAAACGCATTTCTGCGGGCCCCCGGGGCAGCTGAGAGCCAGTGTCTGTCCAATGGTTGGAGAGGCAACTGAGCGGCCCCGGAGTGGTCATGACCCAACTGGACCCCAGGGGATGGAGTCTCCACTCACCCTGGCTATAACTGTCGTGAGGCTCGTTGGCGGCACGATTGAGTAGGCCGGGAAAGAGTGTAAAGAAGCGTCCTCAGAAGCTTCCGACTCCAAGGAGGAGGTGACGGGTGAGTCGTGACGTGCGAGGGAAGCTTACGCAACGGTCGTAATGTCTAACAACTCAAGGCACGAATGCCCGTGTAGTCGAGGGTCGCCCAGGCCCCCACTAAAACACGCCCTTTGTACATGGCCCCTCAATTGCTGAGGTTTGGCAGCAGATCGGGATGAATTGTTGTCACACAGGGTGAGCTGCTCTGCCACGGTCACCTCAGAACTCGATCATAAAGCTAGCGCTGAAGCCAAATGGCTGCATCTACCATATGCCCAGGAGCCTCTGAAAGTTCTTTCAGTGGGACCCTTTCTCACTTCTAAACACACCAGCTGAACACACTCTCATTAGAGAGACGTGTTGGACCGAGTTCACCTCCAAAACTGAAAAAGAGATATTCAACCCGTGGGCGAGATTACTCTCTTCCAGTTGACCTGAAGACCCAATGGGCTCTGGAGCACTCGAAGGTAAGGACTCTGTACTGATACTTCAACCCTCACGTGCAACACACAGGATGGCCTGTGGCGCGGAAGGTAGAGATCTGATGCACATGTCATTCAGGTCGGAGCTGCAGACCAATCTTGGGCCAAGATGGTCACGACCCACCACCTAGTAGCATGAAGAACGAGTTTGCAACTGGCCTTCATACCGGCTGGAGGAGCGGCTGTATCAAATCCTTCGCCAGCAGGATAAGATAAGTGCGCACAAGTCAGGAGCACTGCTCAACACCAGGTGTGATGAATATCACTGGATTTTCAGGAGCACGTCTGCTCAACACCTAATGTGATGATTATCACTTACTTGAGCGGGAAAGCCGAGCCTGAGGTGGGGCAGCAAAGTGGAGAGTGTGGTGTTAGTGTGCTGTGCAACAGGGGGTGCGTAAGAAGCCGGATGACCGGGTCTTCGAACGCACCAAGCTGCCTGCTGGCGACCAAGGTGGGGCTGAGGGGTGTAAGGCTATACAGGGTCACACCCGCCAGACTGGCCCTCTTGGGACCCAGGATCAGATGAATTTGCCCTTTCTTTGAAGTGTGGGTACCGCTTGCTCCGCTTTTTTTTTTTTTTGGGAAGCCAGCGGCGGAACAGACACACACAAACAAAGACTCCACCCGGCCCTCACCCGGGGGGAGGGACTGTCCAACTCCAAGAGCATCCTCATCCATCCCTGGGGCGCCCGCTCCAGAATGCTTTAGCTATCGCTTGCCACCTGGCTTGGCAGCGCCTGGAGTGGGCTGGGCGTCCCTACTACCGCCGGCTCCATGCTGAGGCCTGGGTGGAGGCTGCTGCGGAGACCCAGCGGGAGCAACAGCCGGGGAACGCCCTCGGCGACAAGCAGGCGGCGGAACTGCCACCGGCGGCGAGGTGGAGGCAGCAGCTGGCCGCCGGGGCAGGATGTGTTGGATGACCTCCGTCTGCGCTTGGGCGGCAGAGAACTGTTGGATGCAGCACTCTGCCGCGTCGCCGACCAGCCCAACCTGGGAAATCAGGGAGACCAGGAACTGAAGCTTGTCCGCATCCGCCATATCAACCAGGCTGAGCCATCGATGGCGCTCCTGGACCACTAAGGTGGACATCGCCAGACCGATCGCGCACGCCACGACACTCGTGCCCCGGAGGGCGAGGTCGGATGCAGTGCGGTGCTCACCTATGAGCGCATGGTCTGGGCTACCCTCGTGCATGTCCATGGGTGCCCTGGCCTGACAGACCTGAAGCAACGCCATGGCACGCAACAGGAGGCGGCTTGCCCACAGGCTCTGTAAGCTCTGCCCGTCGGAACGGACGAAAACTCACAGGCCTTAGAGGGGAGACGAGGATCCCCCCAAAAGGCAGCGGACGCCAGACACAGCTGCACCTGTGTCGACAGAATGCTCCATTGGAGGGATAGCCTCGCAACACTTCACCGCTCCTCCATCAAGGGTAGTGAGGGGGAAAAGCTATTCAGGCAGTTTTTGGCAGAGAAAGGTGCCGTCCACAACCAGCTCTCCATGCACTTCAGGAAAGGAAGGCACTGGGGCGGCGAGCTGAGAACCAGCGCGGCCCGCCCCGAGATACCAAACCTCTAACCGACACTGAACAGGACATGGTGGAGGTTCCACTTGAGCCCGGCAGCCTCGGCGGCCCGTTTCAGCATAGCTGACATTTCTGGATCTGGCTCGGGCAAGATCTGGTTCGTCATTTCCAAAGGCCAGCTCACCCTCCGATGCTGCTATCGACATCTTATCCTCTGGGGGAACCCCCATTGAAACAGCTGATCGGTCCATTACAGAGGGACCAGCATGCATAACAGGAATTCCATCGGCTGCGGTGTGATGAAGGAGTGAGGAGCCCACAGGGAATGGTTACCGGGCGAGACATCCCTCACTATCCTTCGATCACCCATCCCACATGGCACCCGGGGGTGGGGCATGGTAATGGGGACTCGCACTTTGCGGACAAAGGCAAATCTCGATCTCAACACCGTGACAGTCATATTCCCGCAGTGAGAACATGAGCCGTCCACAAAAGCTGTCTCAGCGTGCTGAACATATAAATATATACATACATATTTATATACACATAAATATATAGCTCAAACACGTGATGCAACAATTGTGACCGTCAGAGAGGAAAAGGGAACGACCGCATCCAGAAACGCACAGGTGGAATGACATCTTGAAAAAGACGCAAACGCTCTTTCAGGAATTATGACCTATCACCAGTGCCGGAGCACACAGGGGAATGACCGCAGCAACACTGAACAGTGAACTGAAACAGTGAAGCACTCACTTTTCCGCTCTCTAACCAGCCGTCAACACACACAAACATTTAGAATTTGTTGCTGTTAAAACAGCAATTGAGAGCTCAAAGCTCGCGATCACCGCTGCACTCACGCTGTAGAAACAACCAGCACTTGGAGAGTCTTCCTGAAGAACACCGACACACTCGCTCGTTGTAAACAACAGCACTCTTCAGAGACATCAAACGGTCGGCTCCGAAGCGAAAGCCAACTAGTGCGTGCATCCACTTCCATATTTATACCCGCGCCGCGGGGGCGGAGTGTGTGATGTGAATCACGCACGCCAATTCCATTGGCTCGTTCAATAGTATTTGAAGAACATTGGCTTTCTGACGCGATCCCCATTCAGTCGACGTCGACTACGTCCGACGTTATCGACTGAAAGGGAACTATATGGTGTAACAGAGTTTTAGAACTAGACAAATCTCTCTGCATTAATAATAGGCTATAAAATGCATTAATAGGCTAATATAGAATTTACAGTAGTCCATGTTTGTTTGGGATTTGAACCCGTGTCATCTAAATGATCAACATGTAAGTTCTACCACTCGGCCATTTATTCACTGAGAAATGCCTAAACGTTCATTTCTCCAGTGTGTGTTCGCTCACATAAGTGAGAAGCGCTCTTCATTCGTCTCAGAGTCATTCCTCAATAGTAAAAATAATCTGCTTCATTGCATCTAATTTATTTTTGTCTGTTATTTTTGTTATTAATTTGTTTTTGTTTTTTTGTTATTGCGCTGCTCCCCCGGGGAATAGGCTTATGTCACCCACCGACGTCTAGGCCTATAATATGAAATATAGGCTGTATTGTTCTCGTCTCTATTCTTAACTTTTCATTCTATTTTTCTGTCCTAAAAAAATGTTCTATTCTTTTTACCATAGTTGTAGTATTTCATCCTTACTGTTAATTGACATTAACCCCACTTACATTTCAAAATGCGGCAATTGCTGCTGTTTTACACAATATCCCTTTGTGCCACCTGGCGGTCATTTCGCGAATGACTTTGAAATGCGACTGGTTTATTTTTACCGCGGTGGTTTTGCTGCGGCGGTAATAGGCATTCTGGTTGACTACCTACTGTAGCTTGGTAATGTCAGTAATGTGTGTGTTTCTCCCCTTGGCAGTATGGAAATGGAGGTGGCCATCAATGTGGCTACAGAAAGCTAGAGCCAGCACAAAGACATCGGTGTCTGGGCTCTTGATTACCAGGTCACGGCTGTGTTTGGCTGCATGGGCTGCATGCAGTATCATTCTGGTGTCTGCCTACTCTTGACTTGTCTCTAGGTCTTTGAGTTCCAGTATCTCAAGGTCAGTATAGCTCACATTCATCTTAATTGCGTGACACTTGCTTCCATGTGCAACAATGACGTTTATATTGTAAATTATATACTTTGCAGATGAGCTCCAATGTTGGAGGAAATACTCCAGTAAGTTTTCTTTATTTTGGCCACATGCCAGGAATTTTTTCTACTGCTTTGTTTTTTTTTGGTCATCTCCATATATTTTGATTTTTTGGTAGCCCTGTTCTGCGCGCCGACTATGCTCAGCATTTTTGATGCTCAGGTCGCTGTATGTGTCGCATACAAAATTAAGCTCTGTTGATTTGGTTGCCTTAGCTGAGTGAACTAATGTCCTCAGTACATGATCAGCATACAACCAAAAATGTTGGCTGTGGCTTTAGTTGTTGCACCAGAGCCATAGCATCCAAAATCCAAACTGAGCCATCAGGAATGTCACTCACTGTTGGAGACGGGTTGATCTAATTGAGCAAGATGTGCATCAGTTTAGCTTTGTTGGTTTTGACCAGAGAGCCATCAAAGTTGGAAATTGACGGTGGAAAAGGACCCAAACTGTAAGTGCGGTGTTAGGCAAATTAACATTGATGAAATGCTCATCAATGTTAATTTGCCTAACGCTGCCCACAACAATTAGCCTTGCAAACAAGTTGCAATGTGATGTTAGGGTGATTTCTTTTCCTCTAATTTTTGTGACTGTACTTTGGCCAGTGTCTTTGAATGTTTTGATTTTCATTGTTTTTATAGGGTCATGGAATGATGCTTCGCCATTGACAATCCTTTTTTCACAGAATTCAGTGAATGCCTTTACACCTCTTTGTTTAGTCCCTAGTAAGTCTGTGGCAACATTTTCTGATGCTTGTTGGCCAAAAGAGATGTGTCAAAGAGACTCTCCATCCAGCAATGGGTCAAAAGGATTAACCATATTTTGGATAGTGGCCACAATGTTCATCACATCAGCCTGATCTCTCTGCATTCTGGTGTTGTCTAGCTCCGAGTTAAGATGTCCTACCGGGCACTTTCCTGCCATTGTTTTGCATTCAAAAGTGATTGCTGCCCGCTCATGTTGTGTTAGGGTCCAACGGTGAACTGCACTCTCTTTCAGAGAGAACCCACTGATGCCTCCCTTTGTCTTTGAGTCACGATTGCTGTTTGCTCAATGACTTGATCACATGCAGTGCCGGCAAAACCATGACTTTGATGTCTTTGTGCCACAGAGTCACCTGAAAGAAGCTGCTGGTGTGCTGAAGGGTGTGTCTTCCAGGTTGGTCATTTCAGCCCAATATGCCGTCAAATACCTGGCATAATTTACTTTGTCACAGGCAAAAAATCAGGGCAGCATACTTTGCACAGTGGACAAATGGAGAGCCCAGTTCCCCTCTCTTGTTGCCCTGATGAAAAGAAACAAATCTTCCATCATGTCAAGGTATGTGCTCCAAGATGTGAATGTGTGGTTACAGTTGTTTTTCACCACAAATTCTTTAAACCTTGAAGTAACTGCTGAAATGTGTCTGATGTTAGCATGACCTTGAACTCTTCACAGGGAAAACACTCCTGCAGATCTGTTGTTACTTTTAAAGCAGCTGCATTTTGTTCTTGTGTGAGTGTGTCCAAGTATGCCCACCAGCGCAGTTTCTGGAGTGCTTCCATCAGAAGTTTGTGAGCCCGTATGCTCCTGTTGTTGGAGCCTGCGGCCACCAGGTCAGACTCAATCAAGATGTTCTGAAAGCCAGCATCACCATAAAACTTTCCTATGCATGACAGATATGCCATTGCTGTGTGGAACTCTCCCATCCTCACTACAATTCTCTCAGAGTAAGAATTTGTTTGCCAACGGATCTCTTGGGCCTTGGCATATATGGCTTGACCCATAACTAAAACAACTTCTTTTTGTTCCAAGCTGTCAGCAATGGCAATGGAGTGGCTCAGGATGGTGTGGACAGTGTTGAGATCAGTCGGGCTGGCGTCAATCACTGGTTGGTAGCCAACATAGGTAGATGGTAGGACTGTGTCTTCCTTCAACATGGTATTAAACCCTGTCCATCCAGGAAGGACTTTGCCCTGGGCCTCAGGTACTTTCAGTAAAAAGAATGCAGCATCAATTCTTCTACCGGTAGTTTGGACATATCTGTATTGGTCCTGCTGGAGATCTATCTTCAATGCAAAATTCTGAGGACCAGACCGCTTTCCTCTTGTGTAGGTTGAAAGATTCAGTGGAGGAGGATGAACAGAACGTTTTCGTGTTCTCTGTCTGAGTAATGTGTCTGGTAAGGATGCTGTATAACTGTGTATGGCCCTCTGAATTATTATACCATTGCTGTTATGTGTTGTCCCTTTACCTGAAAGAGTCTCCTCTCCAAAGTCATTATTATCCCAGACAAGAGTCACAGGCACTTCAGCACTGATGTGTTCAGGGATGTATATTTCTCCTCTCTCCAATTGTAGGTGAGCAAGTGCAGTATCATGCTCAAGGACCTGGGAATTGGATGAGCAGTGACCCAGACCATTTAACAACCCTATAAGCTGTGCAGAGCAAGTCATATGCCGAACTGCCATTGCAAGTGAGCACTGTTTTGGCATGAGCCACCATGGTCGCCAGGGTAACAATGTCCTGACAAGTGGACACTATCTTTCTGCTGTCCTCTGAAGTGACATCAACACGTTCATCTGATGGTTGTGTAGCGAATTAGCTCTATGAAATATTAATAATCAATCGTAACTTGTTATAATCGATTATGAATATTTGGATCAGTTTAACGGGTTAACTTGATGTAGCTACATTAAAATTACAACCAATTACTCGGTTCATCCCGTGAACACTCAATATTGGTTATTAATTAATTAATAGAAATGTACATTTCCGGGGCATGGGAAATGTCTTTCTTACTAAGTACTACTAAGAGCAAGTAGTCAAAATCTATGATTAGTGACTACAGATATGAGCTTGAGACACGGACAACTTTATGTGTGACATGAACAAGATTTTATTAACTAGACTAAACATTTAAACTACTCTAACATACACATACATGCATGCATACAGTTTACCAAGGGAAAGAGAGCTGAAGCAAAATACAGGAAAGCAAGAAGTTATAGCATTGTTTGAATTTCAGCAGATCAACGGCCTTGAGCAAACCATCAGTTTAGTTCTAACACGCCCTTCTTAAAAAGGGGTAAGGATACTTAGGCCCTGTCCCATTTCTCCCCCTTAAAACTTCCACTTGGTTTTGAGTGCCCTCGAAAGTAAAGTCCCCTCAACGAGGGAAGTGGAGTTGAAGATCTTTCCCTATGAAATGGGACACCACTATATGCAAATTAGCGCGGCAAACCTCACTACGTCACGCGCAGCGTCAACGTGTCTACTACTACTACTATTTTCATTCAGAAAATGCCGGTTCCAGCTGTTGTGTTGCCTGTGTTCGTTTATCTACGTCTGATGAATCAACAGAGAAGACATGTGGAATATAGATATCTTTGTCTGTATTTAATCGTTTAGACACGCACATGAAACCCAAAATATAGTTTGCTTGTCTAGCTGCAGTCCGTTTCCGAGCATGCGCCGCCATGGAAACAGGGTCAACGTCTCTTGCGCAGACCATTGTGCTTATAATAGCACTTTTTACAATCAAACACCTCCCGCAATTTAGAATCAGCAATTTTACAACAATCACTGATTGTGCTCAGTGCAGTTTGGGTTTAACGTTAGGGAGAAGTGACAGCGCGCTGTGAAGAAAAAGATGAAGCACTAACGTTAGACGAACGCGGCTAGTTTTTAATAGTTTTACCTCACATCTTCTTTTTATAATCCTTGGAAGCCAAAATCGAAAAATAAAATTAGATGAACAAGATCAGATGTATATTTGATGGGCAGACTCTCTCGAAGCACTCGGCAGATATCATGAACATCGTCATATAGATAGCTTTGTGAAATATTTTCTAACATTAGTGTTCAAAACTTAACAGTTCATTGGATGTGCATCAAACTAACATATTCCAACATATTTATAAATTTGAACCTGCTTATTTGCGAAAATATACTTCAATTGTTCCTTTCCAGCGGTGTCCGCCATCTTGTTTAAAAACATTTGGCTTGCTGAGTCCGCAAGGTATCCTGGGTAATTTCATCTTCCAATTCGTTTTAAGCCTGCATAGGACCGTACTATGTTTTGAGGGTTGATTTTAAGGGGAGAATAGCACTCCCCCTTGCTCTTTGGAGTATTGGGACACCCTACCCCTACACGAGAACGCGCAAAAACAAGGGTTAGGGCAGAAATCTAGGGTAAGGGGAGGTATTGGGAAAGGCCCTTAATGTATCAAATAATGAGACTTTGATACTTGCATGTCTCGCCCATTTGGATTAAACTGTCCTGATGCAATTTGTTGAGGCTCCAGTTGATCTTTGATAATTTTGTCTTGATGAGAGAGAAGCAGTGGGAGACCAAGGATCTTTGGTGAATGGAAAGACAAGGCCGCTGCCTGGCACAAGCTTGGGAGTCCTTGAGGGACCTCTAGTTCAGCATCATCTTCACATTAGGACTTCTCAGGAAAGACCAAGATAGCCAAGAAGACGAGAGCGCAAAAGAGGGCTGATCTTGTGATTTTTAAAGGGTGAAGATGTCACACCCTCTGGAGGTGTTTGAGCCAATAGGAAGCGGTCGCTTTGGAAGGAATTTTACGACCCATTGTTCTAGCGGGGCATTTGAGTATGTAATTTCATTGGGTGTTTAAGAAAAGAATCTTTGCGATTATAATTCTTTTATAATACTAATGCGTCACAAAGTTAGCAGAATGTCATGTAAATTAACCCTCTGGGGTCGGCGGTATCGCCGGCGATACCAGCTCACTTTTTTTCTTATCAGTGCAAAAGAGACTCAAAATACTCTGTTGATTTTGATTTGACATATTTGTGTTATACATCATTCGATCCTGTTAAGTGTCCATTTTTTTGTGTATACTCACAGAATTGTGCTTTTAGTCAAATAAAGAAAAATAAACATGATGCTAGTTTTGCCTTCTCTCTGTCAGTGAAGTCCATTCTGAAACGCGTCCGAAGATTAACTGTAATTCCGCCAATACTTGTCATACAGGCACGAGTGTTTTTCCATAATGAAGCTTGAACTCTCTTCTTTTACATGAATTAATTTATATAAAAAAACAAATATTCTCAGTTTATGTAATCTGTATGAAAAGAGAGAGATGTCAGTATTTTTCTTTCCAGCTCATTATACCTCATTACGTTAATGTGCCACGCCCACGGAGAGCGCGCGGTATTCAATCGCAAATGATCTAAGGCAAGCCATGCAAACATGCCAACGCCCACCAGCTGGATTATAAAATCATGTTTAGTAAGTTTCTTACTACCGCTGTGAACACAGCGAATCCCTACGCTGTGAGCAATAATACTATCTAATAACCCTGGAAAATGTACCAGAAGTGCTGGTAGTTTCATTTCGAGGAGCAACGGATCCAGCTGATGTAGTAAGTCATTTATTCTTAAGTGCTTTGTTCTAATCGCGATATTGAATAGTGTCTATAAACCGCAAAAAGACTGTTTAAATATGAATTGCGTGTCTGTGTGTAGGCTAAATGATGAATGAACGGCACAGGCGTGCGTGCCTATGTTTACTACAGTTATACAGCGCGTGTCTGTGCCGTTCATTCACTCTCGCATCTACATTAGTAAACATGTTATTAAATTTACATGAACACATCCAAACTATATTGCTATAGCCTACTAAGATGAGTAAAAATAGACTGAAATATGTTTAAATAAAATGTCTGTATAAGCAACAAACTGCAAATTAACATGTATATGCTAATATATCATACACAATATGTTACAGACTAAATATGAATGTTTAGACAAGATTTTGTGATTAGTTTTGGATAGATTATAAAGTTTTGACTGTAAAAAAAGACTACTGTCACATTAAATAGGTAAGCTTTTGTTCACCAATTTCTGCTCATGTTAAATATACTATTGTCACAGGTCGGGAGGGTCGACTCGGTCTACACCCTTCCCTTAGAACATCAGTACCACTGAGGAGCAGACCAGAAACCAAGCAGACAAGGGAATGAAAGTTAAGCGGCTTTATTGATTTTAAACAATTTGTAAATCCTAATTTAAAACTACTTCTTCTTCCTCAGAATCCAACAAGCTGCAGGGAGATGCCACTCCTCAACAGCGGTGCATACCTTGAATGCGGAAGGGCATTAACTGGACAACAGGTGAGTACTCTCAGTACGGTTGACTCTTCTCAGTCTCTCAGGTGCAGAAGGCTTGCGGCTGTGGGGGGAGGCGCCGACTGGGCAGCAGGTAGGTACTCTAAGTACGGCTGACTCTCTTCCCCGTATATCAGGTGCAGAAGGAATTACGGTTGCAAAGAGGGTGTCGACTGGACAGCAAGTGAGTACTCCAAGTACAGTTGGTTCTTCCCAATACGTCAGGTGCAGGAGGCTTACGGCTGTGGAGGGTATGTCGACTGAACAGCACGTGAGTACTCCAAGTACAGTTGGTTCTTCCCAATACGTCAGGTTCAGAAGACTTACGGCGGTGAGGGAGGCGTCGACTGGACAGCAGGTGGGTACTCCCAGTACAGTTGGTTCTCCCCAGTATAGCAGGTGCAGAAGCTTTCAGCGATGAAGGGAGACGTCGACTGAACAGCAAGTGAGTACTCCAAGTACAATTGGTTCTTCCCAATACGTCAGGTGCAGAGGGCTTACGGCTGTGAAGGGGGGGCGTCGACTGGACAGCAAGTGAGTACTCCAAGTACAGTTGATTCTTCCCAATACGTCAGGTGTAGATGACTTACGGCGGTGAGGGAGGCGTCGACTGGACAGCAGGTGGGTACTCCCAGTACAGTTGGTTCTCCCCAGTATAGCAGGTGCAGAAGCTTACAGCGGTGAAGGGAGACGTCGACTGAACAGCAAGTGAGTACTCCAAGTACAATTGGTTCTTCCCAATACGTCAGGTTCAGAAGGCTTACAGCTGTGAAGGGGGCGTCAACTGAACAGCAAGTGAGTACTCCAAGTACAGTTGGTTCTTCCCAATACGTCAGGTGCAGAAGACTTACGGCTGTGAGGGAGGCGTCGACTGGACAGCAGGTGGGTACTCCAGGTACAGTTGGTTCTTCCCAGTATAGCAGGTGCAGAAGCTTAGAGGGATGGCGAGAACGTTGACCAGTTGGCAGAAGAAAAACAATCCAAACAGTCGACCAGCTCCTAACGTCAGCAGGCTTAGAATCCACTGTCACTTAATCTCTTCCTCAGAAAGCTCCGAACTGCAACACAAGGCGAGACCGATGGGCACGTGACAGAGTTCTGTACAGTAAGCATGCAGTAACTTCACTTCAACCACACAGCACAGCAGTGGAACACAGCATTAGCACACATCACTCTCATCCACTCTGTGAAATTTAAGGCCACGGCCCACCTCCTCGCTCTAGACAGCGGAGGCAGAAAGACGGAAGAATTTAGCGATTACAATTACTAGTCACAACAGCTGTCTTCTCCTTCAGGCGTCTGGACTCCTTTTTCTATGTCACTTCTCCTCACATATCATATTTTTGTGTGTAAATCACATGTAATACAGCCAGTAGAAAGTTGGTACTTATCTTCACCCCGGTAAGTGGACTCGATAATATTTTATAGATGACTTCGTCCTCTGCCTCTCTGTTCTGCCCACCCAGTTCTTCGTAGCGGATCCCTTTCCACGGATCAGTCTCACCAGCCGATTTGTCCCACAGAAATCTCTCAGCCCACCTCAGCAATAAGAATTAGGACGCCACAGCAATCCCACGCCGCATTTCCACGGTCTCTCAAAGCTTTGTTTTTATCTGTTCCTAAAGGCGGCGTGTCCCAATCATCACACAGTCGCTTAATGCGCCGCACCTGCTGTCACTTTGCCATCAGCGGCTGCTGTTACTATGGTAGCGACGCATCCGAGGCTGGCTTGGTGTTCGGTTGAAACCGCTCCGGGTGGAAACATCCCTCCGCGGACTGTTTAGTTCCGTCTCTAATTCGTCACCTTGTGACACTATAGTATGATGTTTCGTCAAAAATAAAGTAGGTATATTGAATTATCAACTAAGATGTTATTATAGTGTTTGTTCCAATATTCAAACTAATGAATCCTTACCTTTTTTAATACGTATGATAAAATGTATACTTTTTACAAAGAAAGAATACACTTGAAATATTGTTAAAATTGTAATTGTTCTTATAATTGTAACCTCTTTGTAATTGGTTACAATTTCTAATTGTAAAATATGTATATATAGATAATTTCTTTTGTCCTTGCATTCTTTGGGACCCTGTGACACATCTGTGTGAGGCTAATTAATATGCAGCTCATTATGTATGTGGCACATTATCCGGCCTTTGTCTTCTCAGGTGTAAACACGCCTCCGCGCATATTGCCTTTCCAAACAAAAGGTGTCTTATAAAATTTAAATCAATGTATTGTTTTGTGTAAATGATTAGGCAGGATGATTTTCAGATCATTTTGAAGCAAAAACTCTAGGCAACAATGCCCATTAGTCAAAAGTCTTGTGGACACATATTTAGTATGTGTTTTGTGGCCTTATTTCAGACACTTTAAGTTTTAGTTTTTTCAATAACCATGCATAAACAATATTCTCTCAAAAATACAAACATGTACATACATGTTGCTCACATATTACGGTAGCCCCGTTTGTGCTACATAGAGTGAATTTACACCTTTGCCATTAACATGTTTATAAATAACTGAAAAAAGCACAAATGTCAGAGCATGTCAGAACACCTCCAGGACCCAGAAAACCCCTCAGACCCCAGAGGGTTAACAAATGGGGGACCAAGATTGGAGTTTATAGAGACTTAACATGCTACACATATGATTTTGGTTAACCATAGTAGGCAAAGTCATGTTTCAGACCAAAATAGTTTAGAAGAGAGAATAAAGACATAGGCCAAACCACATAAAAGTAAAATCATGATATGGAACATTAGATACATGTTAATACATTTATCACATGGTCATATATATATAGAATATATAGAATTAAAAGGGTTCATTTCTCCTTCTCAGCAAGGGGTCGTAAAACTTATCAGTATTACTCTGTCCTGTAACAGGACACCGAGTTCTGCCAGTGTGTTAGCTTGATTTGGGGGAAGTTTCACAGACCTTTGTTGGGATAGTGAGTTTGCTGGCTTATTCATTAAATATAATGAATAATTTGTGTGTGTCTGATTGGTCCAGATGCTAAAACTCCCCCCTTTCGAACGTTGTTGTCCGTTCTATAGACAACAACGAGCGACGTCAAAGGTGCAGAACAATCAGACACCCTTCCGGTTTGTGTCTTCTGGAGTGGTGGTTGTTCCACGGTGGGTGATGTAGACAGTAGCCAAGTCCAGGTCTCTGCAGCAGGTGCCGAGGCAGCAGGTGCCTTGACAGTGGGTAACCTATCATTATGAAGTCAGTTCGTTTGAGGCAGGTGCTTGTTTGTGGCTGCAGGGAGTGGTTATGGGCGTTGTGTAGTGTGGAGAGAGTTTCAGACTGACCTAGTACTGGTAGCAAAAGGGCAGCAGGTGGTCGTTCACCCTTGGTTCTGCACCCAGTCACCAGGCATCTGAAGTCTGCAGTGTTACTCTGCTCTGGGAGCAGTGCTGTTGGGCAAGAGTCAGAGGTTTGTTCTTCCCAGTACTCCTCAGGGGAGTTCTGTTCAAGGAGCTCTTTTGCTAGTGTTAGCAGCTCTTGTAACTCAGAAGCAGGCTTTTCCAGCTGTCTTTGTGCAGCCTCTGTTTGGCGTCTAGGGCAGCGATCAGTCCGTTTTTAGACTCTGAGACTTCCTTTATAATGGCTTGTTTCAGCTGCAGTGGTAGTTAGACTGGATGTTTTCTGGCTGCCGGGCCAGAAAGAGTCGCAACTCTGGGCTGGATGTGATCCAGATCAGATGGAGTCTATCTTGATGTTTCACACTCATCAAAGACTGCAGGTGAAAGTCAATGTCTCGCAGGTAAGCGTGGATGTTGTGGTCTCCTGCAAGCTCTGGTGAAAATGCAGGGATATGTCTGGCCATTCGGTTGAAGTCTTTGAGTGTCGCTACACGTGTCGTTTCAAGATTCGTCTGAATCAATCCTTTTCCTTCTGTGGCTGCAGAAGCTTTAAGGAAACGGTCCGATGACGTGTTAAGCAGAGGGGTTTTTCTCCCCCCTTTGTAACTATGTGCTTGGTTGGGGAGGTTTCTCTGCTGATTGCAAGTGGGGGAGGTGAGATGTCTCCTGCTTTGGTTCCTTTTGCAGCAGGTAAGTGTGTCTCAGTTCTCGTTGGACCATGTCAAGTTCATCTTTGTAGTTGTCCAGCTGCTGGGTCAGCGCTTCAATTCCAACTCTGGACACATTCAGTTGACCTTCACAGGCCATGATTCTGGGATCATTGTCCAAGAGTTCAGAATTTGCTGTTTTTAACAGTGACTCTTTGTGAAAGAGTTCCTTTTACAGGTCCTCTCTGGCTGTCTTTTCCAACTGCTCTTGTTGTTCAGCAGCTGTCAGAGCCGTTTGAAGTCTGTGGATTTCCTCCTGTGACTCCCTTCTGCCAAGGTCCTTGTGTCTGTCCTGAGCCTCCATCTCTAGCTGGTCTATGCGGCTTTTAGCATGTGTCAGCTCCGTTTGGGACTCGGTGATCTGGCGTTTGAGGTTGTTTACCTCCTGTTTCAAACCTGTGAGGTTGTGGGCCAGGAAGATAACCTCAGTCAGATGTTTGTGGTCATACCTTTGGTTTGAGTCGTCTGTCATTAGTTATTTTCCCTCGTTTTCCAGTTGCTTTTTGTTCTGGTGCTGAAGGTCGTCAGGAGCCATGGATAAAAGGGTGTGGTTACACTCTATTTTAAGGTGTCATTGTTACAGTGTAATTACATATTTAAGTACTGAGTAATATTAAGCAACTACATGTACTTACAATCGGGTTAGGGTAGGATTAGGATGTAGTTGAGGGATAGTTGCATGTAATTATGCATAATTTACTGTTATTACTATGGTAAATACATGTAACATATGTAACAAGAACACTGTAAAATAAAGTGTTACCAAGGGTGTTTCTCAAAACACCTAGCCAGTCCTTTTGACCTCCCATCTGGGCACTTAGACTTAGCATCTGCAACATTTCGGCACACTTGTGGTGAGAATAAGGGCAAGAGACTAATGCAAAGATCAAACAGAATTTGGAGCTAAAGGCAAAGTGAGACAGCAAGGTGTATAATGTACAGCTAGGTTTTGCCAGGTGTGGTTAACAAGTGAAATGTGTACCTGATAATTACTATCTTAGCTGCAAATAGCAGGATGCTCAGATTTGCGTGGATTTATTATGGTCAAATTATTTATCAGAACTTACTGATAGCATACAACAGGCTTGATCTCTGAACAACAGGGTTCTTGCAGGTTTCAGTTCGTTGCATTTAAGACCTTTTTAAGACCTTTTAAGACCATTATGTGTGAAGTTTAAGACCAACACGACACATAAATAGAAACATTAGAATTATCCCAGAAATTCTTAAACATTCTAGTTTTTATTGATACAATATCAAAGAAACTCAGCAATAAAACAGATGAAAATACTGAACTTCTGATATCCATATTCCCAACACAACACTCGTACATACAACCTAACCCTACATATGTCTGAGTTCATCCCCTTTAGCATTAATCTCAGTTTCAAGGGCTTTCAGTTCTGCAAGTTTTTCTTTGTGTGCCCTTCTCAGGGCATTGGACTTTGAGAGAAGCTGAGCCATCTTGGAGCCTGCCGTGCCCTCAGCTTGTTCTGTTAGTGTATCTGCCTCCCTGACAAGACAGGCAGACACATCTTCTAAGTTTGTCTTTCTTTTCTTAAGGTCCACCAGACACTGCTCAGCCAGCTTTCTTTTCTGACTCTGAGATTCCTTTTCTTTTCTGATGCGCTCTTGATCAAGAAAGAGTCTGTATTTTGACCGGGCTGTACCCACAGATGCCATAAGTTCCTTGGTAAGGGGGACCTGAGTGACATCCCCATGCATTGTAACAAAGTCACATATGAGCCTTTGTGCAACAATTGTGTCCTGTTGCATGTTTTCGGTCTCCACCTCCTTGTTGATGGAAAATACCCTTTCAACAGTGGCCTGGCCATGTGAAAGGAGCAGTAACTTCTGGCAAAAACCCCAAGCAGCAGGGTAGGGACCTCTTAATCTCTCATGCAAGAAGGTGTCTAAGCGTCTCTCAAATGGCTGGAAGGCAAGGAATTCTTCATTCCTTGCCTCAGCAGACAGGAACGATTCAAACTGTTGGACAATGGCATCCCCTACAAAAAAGTGTGAGAAAACAAGTCAGTCAAATATGCATAGTCATGACTGAAAAATATTGGCATTCCTGTCTTTTTTCTCTCTGCATTTTTGTATTGTTCCAACGCACATAAAGGAAACGTGTATACTAAAACCTGTATAAGGTAAAAACACTATCTCTAGATAGATAGATAGATAGATACTTTATTGATCCCCAAGGGGAAATTCAGGATTCTCTAAATGTATACAACAAAAACCTGTAAAAAATTATGAAACTTATTCAGTGTATCTAAGCCACTGCACACAGAACTGTACCTGTTCTGTGTGCAGTGGCTTAGATACACTGAATAAGTTTCATAATTAGACCATTAGAAGGGGGAATGACAAAAGTGAAACATCCATGCTCAACCAATACCCTGATAGGACATTGGAAAGTATCAATTGTCAGAGCAAATGTCTGCAACTAATGGTCTGAATAAAGCCCAATAAAAAAATATAAGGATAGTTGAGCATGGTATTCAATCTTTGGTTCATAACCCCTTCCAAACCATTCCTACCAGCAGGTACACCTCCTGTCAGCTGCTTGTTCTTTAGGAATGTCTAGACAAGAGCCTTTATCTGATTTTTGCATCTGTCTGGGTCCCGGGTATCGAGTTCGATACTTTTTAGGTACCGACCGAATTGTCTCGGTACTACCGAGTATCGAAACATGTCTTGTTTTTCGGTACCACATTTCGATACCTAAGGGATTAATCTAGTCAACGTCACTGAAACAATGAATAAGCATGCTGTCGTGAGCTCTGGGTTATAGAGATGAAAAGGACTCAAAAGCAGAGGTGAGAAGTGAAGAAAGTTTATTACAAAACTTCGTGAACAATGTATCGTCTTTGTGACACGGTGAAACAAAGGTGAAGCCTCTCTGATAGGTGGTTCCAGTGAGGAAAGCCCGCACTCATACGGACGTGTAGTGAGGAGGAGACCACCGACAGACAGGGAGAGTCCAGGAATATCCAGCCAGAGACGAGAACAGGATCCAGCAGGCGAACAGACCTGCACCGATCCCCACGTCTAGGCTTCCTGAATCACAGATACTGGTAAGTGGAATAGCGAACACACATCAGACAAGAAACGCACACACGACATCAAACAATCCACTGACAAACACTGGAAGACACAGCTGGGTATATAAAGGGTAGAGGAAACCAGAGACAGGTGGGGAAGATCAGCTTGTGATTGTGCAAATTGCCACCGTCACAAGCTGCAGAAATGACAGGACCAAAACAAACAACAGAGAGGGACCGGTGACACACCCTGACCCGTGACACATGCAGCATGATTGGCTGTGGCGGAAAAACACTAACGTTAGTTTACGCGGTTGCCCAGAGAGACGTGGCTCGTCACACGTGAGGCTGTAGTGTGTGTGTGTGTGTCCCAACCCAGATAGATAGAAAATATGTGGAAAAGATAAACAGTGTACCTACCTATGTACCACACTCGATGCCAGAAGCACGCAATGCAATATTTTCGACAAGATAATTGCTGCCAAGACCGGCAACACTTGAGTGTGTTTATCCGTCTTCGACTGCAATGGAGTGCGTCACAAATAAACCGAAACTCAGCGTATAGGATACTTGACTCACAGACACGAGAAGGCATATAGACTTAAATATAAGTTCAAATATGTCTACTTTTAAACGAAACAATTAGAAATAAATAGTTTGCTTATGCAATCCATAGGCGCGCGTGCATGTTCACGAGCCTATACTGCAGGAATGATGATCGAGGCAACATCGCCATATTCATCTTTGCAGATAACACAATCAGTAAACACTTGTTTATTAATAAAAAAGTTTAAATATATCCTTGCTATTTTTTCCCGACACATCCATAATCATAAGGCTACTTTCGCTACTGCTTTGCGGCAAGCTTTATGCATGGGTTTTTTTTTATAAGCTTTGAGCGCGTATAGTTCACACGCACCCCAGTATTTAATTCAATTCACATTTATTTGTATAGCATTTTTCACAAAACATAGTTTCAAAGCAGCTTTACAGAAAATGCATGTGTCTAAATTACAATTTAGAGTGATCTGTTAGAGGTGACTGTGTGTAATGCATTTCAATTAATTTTCATTGTTTCATTGTTAAACAATGCATTAAGGCAGAAACAATGAGTTTATTGAGGTAAAGAATATGTTGTTAAATGATTAGGAAACATAGAAAACTTTAGCATTGGTGCTTTTTTACTGACTCAAAATATGAGTGTAAAAAAGTCAACAAACTGAAAAAAAAGGTAATGTAATATTGTTAAAATAGGATTTTAGGATCTTCATAAAATTGGTATCGAAAAAGGTATCGTTCAGGAACCGGTATCTAAGTCAAGGTATCGGTATCGAAAATTTTGTTACGATACCCAGCCCTGAGTACCACATGGCATGAAGTCATAGCATAGGCCAATTATGTGACTTTATGCAATGGGGTCATACAATTTCTTATTTGCTGTGATTGGGATGTCTCAGTAGAATCATAGTTGCTTCACATGATCTATGTGAACCTACACTTCATTATGGGGAATCACCATCCAAAATACATTGCTTTTAAAGGAGAAAGCAGGCAAAAACATAGGTTCAATATTCTCTGAACGCATACACAACCTTGGAAATGCACAGCATATCAAACCATTCTTCAATCAAACCTCATACAGATCACAAATACATTTAGTATGCTTAGCAAAATTATACTTTCAGCGTACATACTGATCATAATAAATATCCAAAACTACCAAACACGATACCTTGACTGCTGCCTCAGCACCCAAGCCAATATCAATCTTCTGGGGGAGGAGGAGCAAGGTCTTGTCGGACGTATCAAGCTTGGTGAGCTGAAGAGGAGTGATGTCCTGGAGGACCTCTCTCTTCATACAGCGTCTCAGTAGACTCTGTCAGTAGGCTAAAGTACCATTAGCCCATTTAATTTCCTTTTATATTTCACACAATGAAATCCTAATTCTCTCATCTAATTCATTAGGATTTCATTAATTTAAGAAGGCACTTACCTGGGCTTACAATAGTAAGTAAGTAAATTTTATTTATATAGCACATTTTTCGACATAAATGCCACTAAAGGCATACATGTAATAGGAGACTGGCCCAGTACAACATTTTATATGCAATCCCCAAAATGTGACAAATACTTTGTTATTTTGGACAAAAGCATCACAGATGAATAAATAAACAAATAAAATGATAAGCCCATGCCAACTAATCATAACCATACACCATAAATAATTACCTTAATTAACTCCGACAGATCATTGCCAAAGAAAGGCATCACAGGTTCATCGGTGTGGTATTTCTTCCTGAACGGATGGAAGGTCCTGGCCAGAATCATGAAAAAGTGCATCTTCGCTGTCGTAAGGGGATCCTTAATGGCTGCTTCGATGTAGTGTTAATTTTACCAGCCATTTTTAAATTTAGTTTCAGTTTTAGTCCAGTTTCAGCATCGCTTGTTAGTTTTTATCACATTTAGTCGACATCATCCCATTTTTATTTAGTCTAGTTTTAGTTGACTATAAGTCGAGCATTTTAGTCTTTATTTTAGTCCAAGAAAACATAATTTTATTCGTTTAGTTTTAGTCAACAAAAACTGTCAACATTTTAGTCTAGTTTTAGTCAGGACATCATTTTTTGTCAGCAGATAATATTTAATTATCACCATATAAACAACCACCACCAATCTTTCTGTTAACTTACCACAATGTCTTTGTGGTGAACTGCGACGTGTCTCATCAGGTTTGTTGTGTTTTTTCCAGCTACCATGTGGCCACATTCCTTCCCTTCGACTAAAATCTAGCATTTGGTTTTGTTCTCCACTTCAATGAAGCGAAAATGTGTCCATATATCACGTCTCCTCTTTCTCCCGAGCCCCGTGCAAAGCACGTTTTACTTTTAACCTGTCGCCGCCTCGCCGTGAATTCAGCTCCTGTCTGCTCCATGTGTTGTGTAGGCTACTCTGTGCCCGGCCCACCCCAGGTTTGAAAGTGGGTGTGTGGCGGAAGAGCTGACGAGGAGGAGGCGGAGGAGGAGACAGGATTTGACAAAACCATATCATATAATAATATGTAATTTTCGTCTCGTCTTTGTTCGTGAACTAAAATGTCCATAGATTTTAGCCCAGTCTTTTATTTACCGAACTGCATTTTCGTCTCGTCTTTATTAGTCTACGAAAATTATTTCTGATTTACTCCCAGTTATTGTTTATTAGTGGGGATTTTAGTCTCGTCTCGTCTAGTTTTCGTTCGGTGAAAAATGTGCGTTGACGAAAATATTTTCGTTTAGTTTTCGTTAACGAAATTAACACTACTTCGATGGTGTCAAAAGATGCTGTTTTGGGATTTGGGAGCTGTTTTTTGTGCACAGCATTCACATACAGCATGAGAGATGGCCAGACTTCCAGCGCCCGTTCAACAACTGGGAGATTTTCAAGCCACCTGTGGCCACAAAATGGCTTGGGAAACAGTGTAGATTTTGTGACTTTTTCATAGTCCTCCCTCCTTGCAGGAACGTTGTGGAAAAGAGTGTGCATGGCCTTTAAAATTTTATCCACATTCCACAACGAAAATCCCACCTTGAAGGAGTTATGAAGTGTGTGGAGTCCACAGCTGCCGACGGACACCAGTTGTGCACCCCCATACTTCTCTGCATGGTCCTGTTGGAGTAGGTCCAAAAGCTTAAAATTCACATTCGGTCCATCCATGGACACTGAAAACAGCCTGCTGCAGTCCAAATGATGCAATGCCTCCTTTTGGAAAATAAGAAGAAAAAAGCTTAAAGCTTAAAGATTACATTCATGTATAAATTCAGCTACATGTTAAACTGCAACCTTTCTTCTAGTATGCAGCTGATGCAGCTGATAAAACAGACATTCAATTTGGAACTAATGACTATAGATGGAACCAACAATTAGGCCTATTTCTAGTGTTAATTTTGTCACCTATTTTTAATTTAGTCTTAGTCTTGTGCCAAATGTCCTTGTTAGTTTTAGTCATATTTAGTCATTTACATATCTTTTTTTGTTAGTCAAGTTTTAGTCGACTAAAAGTCTCTCATCATTTTAGTCTAGTTTTAGTCAAAAGAAAACTCAAGGTATCTTGGTCAAGTTTTAGTCGACTAAAAGTCTTTTAATTTTAGTCTAGTTTTAGTCAAAAAAGAACTCAATATATGTTAGTCTAGTTTTAGTCAAAACAATTGTAGTCTTTTTTTAAAATAACACATTATTACTGATAAACATTTCAGTAAAAAAGTGTTTCACATATCTCAAACATTGGTTAAATGTCATAATTACCTGACAAAATACAGTTGTTGAATGATTTTTGTTGAATGCAAATGTTAAACTTGTCTGGTTTACAATTTCTGATTTAGGACTCGAGCTTGACTGCACATCACATTTTTTACTTTATTGATACTGCTTTTAATCGTCCGGGCCGGTCATAGGGACATAAGCTGTCATGTACAAAAGCCTGCGCAGCGACAGGAAACATCATTTAACACAAAAAGCCTGCCTAGACGGTGGACTTGTTGCGCTCAGGATTATTTATTATTTTTGAGCGGCGTGTGGACGAATTCTTTCTACGCACACACTATTTTATTTCTTGATAACAGATCGCTGCTAACTATAACACACCGTTGCCATGAACACACAGGATTCTAACCGTAGAGACGGAGTGCACTATTTTCTTTAGCGAAAGCAATACAATCGTTTTTAAATCAATAGACTTTTAAATCATAATTTTGTGTCAAATTATTGTTTTATTTGGTAGGTAGTAATGTAATAAGCGGGATCCTAACTCGTTCTGAATATTAACAGCTGATGAAAAAGCAGAGACGATTGTAGACGAAAATGAAGAGATTTTATCTTAGTTTTTATTTTATGCAAAACATTTTTGTCTCGTCTTTTTTCGTCAACAATAATGCGTGTTAATTTAGTCTTAGTCAGCGTTTTTGGACAGTGGTGCAGTCTTGCCATCGTCTCGTCTTAGTCATGAAAAAAAAGGTCATTGACGAACATATTTTGTCTCGTCTCGTCTGACGAAATTAACACTATTAGGCTACAATGGTGCATAGATGTTATAAATCATATAGATCATAGGACGATATGCACATTTTACACAATATAGCACACTACATTTTTAGCATATTCCCCTAGATGGGCTAGACCTATGACATGATGTTCAAATGCAGACTTACAAATTGATAAGTAGCTGCTACGTCCGAGGCCAATCAGTAAAGTAGGCCATCTCACTTACTTCGATATGCTTCAGGAAGTCCTGCGCTGTCCCATGTCCCATGAACTGAGATCCCATGTATCTCGACCGCACCTCTCCATTGCTCCAGAAACGAACATGGAGGTCCAGCTGCTTGGATTTGGTGGATAAGTTGAAGCTTTCGTCGAACATCAAGACATATGGTCCGCTAATGGTGTTAATTAGATCTCTCTTGATGAAGTCCGCTATACCAAATCTTGCTATATAAGCGATCTTGTTCGGTCCGCACGTAAACGTTTTCGCAATGTTTGAATAGGGGAACATTGCCTGGAAAACGTCACTAATATTATCGTTACTGTTATATGACATATGTTTTGTCACGGTGTGGAAAATCCAAAGTACCTCCGATTTTGAAGTCTCAGTGGATCCGAAAGTAGCCCGAAGATCAGACCGACTCGACGAAGCTGTAACATTTTTGCCTTGGAGTCCGGAGGGACCAGGCATCGACAATGATGTAGGCCTAGGCAGCTGGGATACCGAACAGAACTGTGAGATGGTTTGACTCTGCTGAAGGTTTTTCATGGCAAGCTGGTGTTTGTCCGCTTTGGCATGAGACTCGAGCGCCTTCACACCCAATGTCCCTAGCTGTATTTTCTTCTTGCATATTTTGCAGCGAGCTTCATATCTATTGCTAGGGACAGCTTGTATCCAGCTGCAAAACTCACCCTTATCGAGCCAAGTCATGTTAAACACACACTTCCCCATGATCTTTGAAAACTACGCGCTCGACGACAGCCCTGACTTAACGTTGCACGAATTCGGCGGGCAGGTAGCTAGTGAACCAACTTCCTTCACTTTATTGGCGGCGCGGGTTACATACCGTCACCTACTTTACAGGAGTTATACCTGCAGTGATCACGCAATGGGATTATCATCATCACGTAGCCTACTAGAAAACAAAACCGTTTTATTTTCGGCGGACAACGCTTGACCACAATTAACAAAATGAACGAAGGTAAGAATTTTAAGACTTGGGTAAATTAAATTTAAGACCTAAACTTGTGTTTTTTAGGCTTTTTGAGGCCTTAAATTTCACTTTCTGAATTTAAGTCTTTTTTAGACTTTTTAAGACTCCGCGGGAACAAATAAAGAAGAGAAGGAAAGAGAGCAAAAAAAAGGAAGAGAAGAGCTTTCCTATTAGATTGTGTTTATTAGTGATGCTCAAAATGATGCCATAGCAATCGTCTAGATTACTTTTGTAGCTGGCTCATAAAATTGAAGCAACTGTTGAAAATAAACCAAATCAAGAAGGAAAGTTTTCTAGTTACTTTTGCGGTTTTATGGGGAAATAAAACCACACTAGAACAAGAGGGGTAAATGAAAAAAAAAAGAATAGCTGAATTCTATTATGATTAAAAATCATAAAAAGACTTAAAGAAGTGATTAAAACAGCAGAATGACCTGGTATTGGGAATAATCAATAGCACTTATGATCAACCATTAGATTTGCTTTGGACATCATTCTATAGTTTGTCACAGCTGCTGCGTAGACCACGCCATGTGTTTGTCCCTCCATAAAGTTTAGTCAACGTGCCATTGAAATTTCCCAATACTATAAAAATTCTTATCTAGCTAAACAGTTTACATGTAATTAATTCAAGATTAAATGTACAAAGTAACTGTAAATTTAGCTGAACAGCGTTCAGTAAGGAATGCACCTGAAAAGTGCAGTTGAAATTAGATTAGAAGAATTAAAGTTGAGAACTCATTAAAGTGAGAATTCAGAAACCAGAAATGGGGTTAACCCTCTGGGGTCTGAGGTGTTTTCTGGGTCCTGGAGGTGTTCTGACATGCTCTGACATTTGTGCTTATTTCTGTTACTTGTGACATTTTCATGGCTGAGGTCTGATTACACTGTGTTCAGCACAAACTCTGCTACAGTAATATGTCAGCAGCATGTATTTAAAAGTTTTTAGTTTTGAGATAATGACGTTTATGCGTGGTTTGTGAAAAAACAAAAAACAAAAGTCACTGAAATAAGGTCATAAAACCCATACTGATTATTTCTTCACAAGACTTTAGAAAATTGTATCACATGGCCTAGAATATTTGCTTCAAAACTATGTGAAAATCATCCTGACTACTCATTCAGATAAGACAATATATTGATTTAAATGTTATAAAAATTTATTTTATGCGAGGAGGCGTAAACCTCCATTAATATATAGTTTTTCACACCTGAAAAAGACAAGAACCCTCCCCTAATGGCCCTATTAGGTGCTGTCAGGCCCAATGATTATGAGGAGCCTTGCACAAAGAATGAGGAGAAATTTTAAAAAGAATGTCTTTTAGATTGTTTGGATTTATTTACAACACAACATAATCCAAAGATACACAACAAATGACAAAATAGCACATTAGTAAACACACTGATCTAAAGACAGAGACTTGGACAGTCACACACCTTTGTGCCATTCCTAAAACATAGTAGGCTACATGCCTGTCATCTCCAAGGTGTTTGATTTTTCACTTTACCATGTTCATGTACAGAGACTCATGTGAATGTTGAAGTCAGCAGGACTCATCAGTGGCATCTGGTCCCTGTAAAAAAAAAAAAATTAAGAAAGAAAAAAACACATGTGAACATGCTGATATCAAGAGAAACTATAGGGCTGCACGATTTTGGGAGTACATTTTAGATTTTTTTTTTTTTTCTGGTTAAAATTATGAAATTTACTAAATACATACACACACACACACACACACACACACACACACACACACACACACACACACACACACACACACACACACATATATATATGTTAGTCCAAGTTGTTTAATAGCCTAGATAGCAGGCAGACTATAAATCATTAACAAGGAACACTTCAGTAACACTACACTAGAGAAAAATATATGGATTATCATGTTACTTCAAACGTTTCCATCCGTTATGATGTTATGAAATGAGATTGGAGTAAAAACATGAAGCCTAATGTTTGGTGCGTTTTGCTTTTCAAACGCACAGCGCGACCAAACTCACAGCGCGTGCAGAGGACATTTACTGAAGCGATCAAGCCGCTCCAAACTATGAAACATTATTTTTACCATATCTATGTGTGAGCAGATATCCACAAACACAGTATTTAACAGTAAACACAGGTCTAAACATTATAATATTCACCATATTAGAATAAACACTCATAGGCATACGAGCCTAGCTGTTATATCGTGCTGTTTAATTATCGAACATAAAAAAAACATTCTCGTGTCATACATGTACAAGTCCTTCTCAAAAAATTAGCATATTGTGATAAAGTTCATTATTTTCCATAATGTAATGATAAAAATTAAACTTTCATATATTTTAGATTCATTGCACACCAACTGAAATATTTCAGGTATTTTATTGTTTTAATACTGATGATTTTGGCATACAGCTCATGAAAACCCAAAATTCCTATCTCAAAAAATTAGCATATCATGAAAAGGGTCTCTAAACGAGCTATTAACCTAATCATCTGAATCAACTAATTAACTCTAAACACCTGCAAAAGATTCCTGAGGCTTTTAAAAACTCCCAGCCTGTTTCATTACTCAAAACCGCAATCATGGGTAAGACTGCCGACCTGACTGCTGTCCAGAAGGCCATCATTGACACCCTCAAGCAAGAGGGTAAGACACAGAAAGAAATTTCTGAACAAATAGGCTGTTCCCAGAGTGCTGTATCAATGCACCTCAGTGGGAAGTCTGTGGGAAGGAAAAAGTGTGGCAAAAAAAGCTGCACAACGAGAAGAGGTGACCGGACCCTGAGGAAGATTGTGGAGAAGGACCGATTCCAGACCTTGGGGGACCTGCGTAAGCAGTGGACTGAGTCTGGAGTAGAAACATCCAGAGCCACCGTGCACAGGCATGTGCAGGAAATGGGCTACAGGTGCCGCATTCCCCAGGTCAAGCCACTTTTGAACCAGAAACAGCGGCAGAAGCGCCTGACCTGGGCTACAGAGAAGCAGCACTGGACTGTTGCTCAGTGGTCCAAAGTACTTTTTTCGGATGAAAGCAAATTTTGCATGTCATTCGGAAATAAAGGTGCCAGAGTCTGGAGGAAGACTGGGGAGAAGGAAATGCCAAAATGCCTGAAGTCCAGTGTCAAGTACCCACAGTCAGTTATGGTCTGGGGTGCCATGTCAGCTGCTGGTGTTGGTCCACTGTGTTTTATCAAGGGCAGGGTCAAGGCAGCTAGCTATCAGGAGATTTTGGAGCACTTCATGCTTCCATCTGCTGAAAAGCTTTATGGAGATGAAGATTTCATTTTTCAGCACGACCTGGCACCTGCTCACAGTGCCAAAACCACTGGTAAATGGTTTACTGACCATGGTATTACTGTGCTCAATTGGCCTGCCAACTCTCCTGACCTGAACCCCATAGAGAATCTGTGAGATATTGTGAAGAGAAAGTTGAGAGACGCAAGACCCAACACTCTGGATGAACTTAAGGCCGCTATCGAAGCATCCTGGGCCTCCATAACACCTCAGCAGTGCCAAAGGCTGATTGCCTCCATGCCACGCCGCATTGAAGCAGTCATTTCTGCAAAAGGATTCCCGACCAAGTATTGAGTGCATAACTGAACATAATTATTTGAAGGTTGACTTTTTTTGTATTAAAAACACTTATTTTATTGGTCGGATGAAATATGCTAATTTTTTGAGATAGGAATTTTGGGTTTTCATGAGCTGTATGCCAAAATCATCGGTATTAAAACAATAAAAGACCTGAAATATTTCAGTTGGTGTGCAATGAATCTAAAATATATGAAAGTTTAATTTTTATCATTACATTATGGAAAATAATTAACTTTATCACAATATGCTAATTTTTTGAGAAGGACATGTATATACATTTAGCATTAGGCTTCATGTTTTACTCCAATCTCATTTCATAACGTACATTTTAGTCTGGCACCAGTTTAACTAGTAGCTACAATGTAAAGTTTATGCAACAATAACATGCTACTATTAGTGTCTTACCTTAAAAATCGTTCTCATAATCAAATCTTCTAATTCTTCTGAGGTAAATCCAAGGTAAACAGCACAGCACAAACACTCGACGAAAAGCAGGACTGAAGTCGCTGATTCTTTGTTTAGAGGTGATGAGGGCATTGAGTTCCTTCACGTTGCTCAGTTGCATGTGAACAGCTCTTGCACGCATGGGTGTGGTCACATTAGTGTTAATGAGCTCGGGCTGGAGAAACTGTACATGTCGTTGCTTTCATACGAATTACTTAGACAGGGAATATTTGTTTTTGATATGATTAACATCATTTAAAAATGGAGACTTCAAGCGTTGTAAAGACATATGTTTCATGTCACAGTGACAAGTATTCGCTGAGTTACAGGTCACTTTCTGTTGCGTTTCAGAATGAACTTCACATTGAGAGAGATGGGAGAACGCGCATCATGTTAAATGTAATTATTTTACGAAAAACACAACATGTTGTTTTTATTATTAGTGTACACAAATAAAAGAAGACATTTAACAGTTTTGAATGATGTATAACACTTGCCTGTATGACAAAAATACACGGAGTTATTTTAGTCTATTTTGCACTGATAAGAAAAAAAGCGAGACAATTGCGCCGGCGCGATAGTCGACCTCACAGGGTTAAACACAGGATCAAACGCCTTCTCAGAGGTATGTACAAATAAATAACTACGTGCAAATCCTCAGAGTGTTTTTCTCTGAAGCTGACCTAAAACCAGCCTTTAGGCTCTCCAGAGAAACCATCAACCTGCTGGTCCAGATGTTGCCTCAGCAAAAGCCACATGGATGGAGCCACGAAATCGAGGTGACTGTCTGTCTCTACTGGCTTGCATTTGGCACCTCATACAGAGTGACAGCAGACATCTTCGCCATACCGAGAGCCACAGTTGGCAGAATAGTCCACAGTATAGTGGATGACATGATGGACATTATTCACAAGGTGATTCATTTCCCCAAGCCAGAAGAGACGGAGGAGGTGGGGGCAGGCTTTGCTCACTTGGCTAGCCATGAGACATTCCACTGTGCGGCTGGAGCAATAGATGGGTGCCACGTCAGAGTACTTCCACCTGCTGAACCACAAAACAAGTGTTACTTCAACCGTAATCTCTTCCCTTCAGCGGTTCTCCAGGGTGTGTGTGATGGCAAAGGGAAATTTCTGGATATTTACATTGGCAACACCGGGTCAGTCCATGATGCCCTTGTCCTCCGGAGATCTCCAATGTACAAGGAGTCCCTATATCCACCAGCTGGCTTCTTTCTTCTTGGAGACGGGGGGTACCCATGTCTGCAGCATCCTCTCACCCTCATGACGCCATACCGCCAGCCTGTACTGGGTAAGAATACACAGAGAAAATTGTTTATTGGATTTGTTACTTTGCATTTGAAACACTACATATATTTTTACATTACCTGTATTTTAATCATCAGGCCAAGTTGAAGCACACTTTAACAAGCACCATGCCAAGGCCAGGAACATCATTGAGCGTACCTTTGGAATGCTAAAAACCCGCTGGCGAGCCATCTTCCTGAGGGCTTTGGAGATTTGGCCTCTATTTGCCCCTAAAGTTATTGCAGCATGCTGCATCCTCCACAACCTCTGTCTCTCGACAGATGATATCCTGGAGGAGGAGGAGGAGGAGGAACTTCACAATGAGGATGAAGAAGATCGGGGGAACGTTCCTGATGATGAGGATAGGGAGTTCTCAGGAAATAATCTCTGTGCCAGACTTGCTGCACAGGTGTCTGCCCCTGGAGAGCTGCCTGCATGTCTGAGGTAGCATGATTACGATTGAGGGGATAAACCTGAGTGAATGCCCAGGGACAATAGATGCTGCAATTATTAAGTGTGCACTGTCCCTGTCAAATAAATAGTGAATAAATGAAAATGAAATGTAAATGAAAATGTTACCTTGAAAATATGAATATATTTATTTGTATCATTATATTAGTTAGACTGTTATGTAAAATTGGACGGGGAGGTGACAACGCCACCTGTAGTGGCAGTCAGATTTGCTGACACTACCAGGGGCGGACTTATTGAGTGCTGCCCCTGGAGTGCAGCATCCATCTGACTGTACCACTGCCAGGTAGCAGCAGTCCCCCCACCCGCCTCCATCCCCTTCCCTGTTGGAGGATCCCTAAGTTCCTAAAAAATAATGTATAAATGAAAACGGTGAAAACTGTTATTGAACATATTTGTAGTCCCAAAATGTTTCCACAGTTTGAATGGCTTCACAAATGTTTGTTGCAATGCTGTCCTGTATAAATTCCCTTCATGTCAAGTTATTCAACAGTTATTTTAAGATATCTTGCAATAATGATGGAAGTTAAGATACTGTTGCCAAACATATAATATTAATTTTCCACACAGAAAAAAATAAACTTAAGATATGTTGTTTAGTTTACAATTTCCTAAACGTGTTTGATAACGTATGTCCCTGCCCTATGCATCTGTATAATACGTGTACTCCACTTGTCAAAATGATTGCATATTAACTTGGTAAATCTTGCTTAAATTACTCCCACTACATTACTGAAAAAGAGATAAAATGGTAGGTTACCTAGTATTTTTCCTTGAGGTTATTCCATTTTTTCAAAGCTTGTTTGGCTGTGATAGCCAGGTCAGACTTATTCACAAATACTCTGAAAAAAGCAAAAAGAAGAGAGGACAACTTAAACACAATTACTAATATTTTTGCTAACAATAATTATTATTTGTATTACTGTCACTCCTCTACTCCCTGCATGCATGCACTATCATACACTTAAGTGCAATACTGCCTCCATATAACTTTCTGCATTCATATCATAACCAAATCATAAATGTCACCTGTACTATTTATTTTGCTTTTCACTAGTATTTTGCAGTGTTTCATACCACACTACAGCCCACTTTAAATCACATCTATTCAACTGACTAAAATGTAACTTACACAACTTTTTTAGTTATATATTTGCTTTCTTAGCTTTATAGTATTTATTTGTTTTCTTTCATTTTGGTGCATAAAACTCTTCTGACAGGCTGGCAGAAACAACCAAACACACCAATCAACCAACAACTGACTAAAATGTAACTTACACAACTTCTTTGATTTTTAGTTTTATATTTGCTTTCTTAGCTTTATAGTATTTATTTGTTTTCTTTCATTTTGGTGCATAAAACTCTTCTGACAGGCTGGCAGACACAACCAAACACAGCAATCAACCAACTACCCCTAGCGTACAAACCTTTTTATATAACAGTCAGTAGTACAAACACACAAAAAGCATAACGTTACTCACACCCATCCATTTTTGGAGGAATTCCTCCGACCAGTGAAGAGAGCCTCGTTGGCCGCTCGCCATGCAATTAATGCTGCGGTTTCCTCAGATGTCCCTTGGTTTCAATTAAAATGTTATCACATTATTCAGAATGCAATTATAACAGCGGTACAAAAAGTAAAACTTTCTTACAGTTGTGGGTCTGGCTTTCTTCTGCCATTATTGCTCCGCTGTCGTCTGCTGAAATGGTCTTTTGACTGTGGGGTAAAACGAGTCTGTGGGCCGGTTGGCTCGCTAGCTAACGTTACACCCGCCGGCGCTTTTGGAGATTCTCACTTCCGAAAACGTTTGAGCACACTTTCGATTCCCCATAAATTTTCGTAAAAATGCCAATATTTGAAATCTACACAGTTGATTTCTCACACCAAATGTTCTCAGAAGTGAATTTAGAGATGAAATAGCGTACAAAATTGTAGAAAAATGACTTACTGACCTGCCTCTCTCTGCTTCCCGCTTCTTCCTCGAATGCCGAAATGAATGCTGGGATATTTCTGCCGTCAAGTTCACAGAAGTTACCAACTGATGCATCCTCGGTAAAATGGGCGTGTCAAGAACACTTCCAGGATTTTTAACCGTTCTTGCCAAAATGCAAATTTGTGTATTGGGACAGTACTTGGGCCACAAAAGATGACGTTTCAAAAGAACACAAGTACAGACAAGAACACAGACTGAGAAAGGCCCAATGAAGTGATTTCCAAAAAATAGTACTTTTTGACTGTAAATAAAATTGTAAAAAGATGTAATTAAGTAAAAGTATTGATTTTAATTGTACTAAAGTAAAGTAAAAATCCCCCAAAATAATACTTGAGTAATTTTACTTGATTACTGTACTTAAGTACTTTACAACTCTGTTCATACTGCATATCCATATCTATTCTGCTCTTATAAGGCTACTGCTAATACATTGCACATTTATATTTAATTTATATTACTGTAAATCATTCTACTTTCTTAACTGTATACTACTGTCTACACTGCACTGTATGTCTTATACTGCACCACCTGTCTATACAATGTAATACCAACCTTCCTTTGCAGTTTCTTCAACTAATACTGCCTTCTCTCTTCTCCTTTGTGCTCGTTCTATCTTCGTGATATTTGTGAAATGGCTGCAGCAGGCGTAATGATATGACACAGCGCCTGAAAATAGGCTACCTTCCGTCAACTGCGCTGCGTCATATCATTGCGCCTGCTGCACTCATGGTACGGCAGTAAAGTTTCTTGATTATTACGCAGGAATGAGAGTATAGTTCCTAGCCATATCAGCCTAGAAAATCGCAACTTTACATTTTCCGTCGGTCTTAGTGCACGATGTAACTGCAGAAGAGTCAAGTTTTAAATAGGAAAAATATCGAAACACTTTGGTCATATTTTTTTGAGAAATGCTAATGGTCTTGTCCACTTCAATGATGTATGCTAAGCTATGCTAAAAGTGGTACCGCCAGAACCGGAGATCGGCTGAATGGATTCAAAAACGGTAAAACTCAACAGTTTAACTCTGGGGGAGTCGTAAAATTAGCCTATTTCCAAAAAAAGTGGAGGATCCCTTTAAAAGACAACCCCAAGTTTCCTGGTCTTCGCTTCTGAGTTTTTCTACACTTAAGAAGAATAAAGTTCACAACACATGCATGTCGGACCCCACGCGTAGATGCCTGCTCTATTTGCCTTTAACCTGGAGGAAGTTACCGATATTATAGTAATGGACAAAGTATGTGAGTGGCAACTATTTTTATTTGCTTAGTTGAAAAGCGTAGTGGTTACATATAAAAAACTGGGTTATCCATCACCACAGATCGTCTGAAAACACGAAATATCCCCTCGGCCCACCGTCTACATCTGTTTAGCTGTGCATTTACTGAATGAGCACTCTGCCACTGTTCGTCCAACTGTTTGCACTGTATTTTATTTCCTTATTATTCTAAACTGTTCTTATTTCTTTTGATTATTTTAATTACTTCTATGTAAAGCACTTTGAATTACCATTGTGTATGAAATGTGCTATATAAATAAACTTGCCTTGCCTTGAACTGCCCCTCCAAACCCCCCACAGGCTCTGAGAGGAGAAAAGTGTCTGAGACAAAGGGAAGTCGCAGACATTAGCATTATTAAAGTGTTGATAATGAAGGAATTAAATCATTTAGGCTACGTGTAGTAATATTTCTGTCATAAATGTTTATTAACTAAATATTTAATTATTTCAATAGGCTAATTGAAGAATTAAAACGCTACTTCGGTTTAGGCCAGTTTTCCAAGCAAAACGAAATAGAAACTTCAAACTCGTGTTCATTTGTTGTCATGAACAAAATGTTCAACTCAATATTAAATTCCACAGGGATCTTTGGATCCTTAAAACCAGGGTGCGATTTGTGAATAAAGCAGAGGGCGGTTATTTTTTTTTTTATTCAGATGAATCTCGAACCACAGTGGGTATTTCTAAATAACATTTATAGAATGATTATGAACTTAAAACAATATCGCAACATTTCGACAAAGAAATTATTTGATCTATTTTTATATTTTAATTCAGGGCGATTTACATTTAATTAGAGCGAGATTTTCACTCTTGCCTTGTCCTTTCTTCATTGGGACGCGCTCATACACATGATAAACATGTTTGAGTAGATCGTCTGTGCCTCTCGGTTTCTTATGGATTATATAATCAGAAAACATTTAATAAATATTTAGACATTTATGCTTTAAAGCTTTAGACATTTCTTATTGTGGCTGAGCTGAGGCAAGTGGCTTTCGGTTCATTTTTGTGACGCGCAGTTCCCGGAGACAGAGACCACAGAAAATGTTTTGTCGTTAGCCTATTGCGAGTGAACATGAAAGTTTACAGTTTTGAATGATGTACTGTTTTTGAATGATGATCTGTATGCCCAAAAATGACGGATTATATTATTTTAGCTGTTACACACTAAAAAATGATTTGTTGGCTGAACAACCATTACTTATAAAAGTAGATTAAACACAAAAAACGTAGTATTCATAACTTTTCAACCTCTACTTAACATATATAGTGTGTGTAACACAAAAATATAAGTTACTAGGTGAACTTAAATGTATGCATAAATAAAATGAAAAAACATAGGTCACGTCAACTACTTTAACAATTGCGTCAAAATTAAGTAAATTTAGCATAACATTTTAAGTAACTATACGAGCCACGTGATATGCAATTTCCTGTGTTTCCAGCCAAAAATTGGAGCCATTTTGTGAAGCACGTGAAGACAGTGAAAAGGTAAGCTTAACTTTCTATAAACTAAGTAAAATATTAGATTTTGACATTTTAACATTAATAAACACTCGTTTATTGTGTTAGTGGGTGAAGACGCTGAAAAGAGGTAAGCTTAACTTTTTTAACTTAAAGTACACTCGTTTATTGCATTTTTGGTCAAGAAATTAACTTTTAAACTGAATTTCAGAATTGCTACGAATTTTGCTTCAACAATTAGAAACGTGCTACTTACGAATGTGTGAAAAAGTTTGTAGCCTACATGTTAGTTAATGTATGAAATGAGTGACTTTGCACGTAAGTATTTAAAAAAAAATTATTTGAATTATTAGGCGATTGTGGTTCCATTGAATGTATGGTGAAGTGTTTATAGTAGTCAGAGTATTTATTGTTTATTTCGAAGTATATGACCATGCATTGCCTTGGCACGTATGCATTAAGATTGCATTAAGAGGACAATTCAGACGGCGCTATTGGGAGGCCCGCTCTCCCCCATGGAGAAATTCGTCTTTTACATTAACGAGTTTTCACGTAGCTTATACTTGAGTATTTTTTAAGTAAATGTAGAAGCTGACATTTATTATATATGCATATGAGTTTTCGGATAAAAAAATGTTTACAACAGAAATAAATTGCATTTTAAAATATATTCAAATAGAAAAGTTTTTTTTTTAATTGTAAAAATATTACACAATATTACAGTTTTTACTGTATTTTGGGTCAAATAAATGAAGCCTTGGTGAGCAGAAGAGACTTCTTTTAAAAGCATTAAAAAATCTTACCATCCAAAAACTTTTGACTGGTAGTGTATATAGCGTCTAACTTGTATTATTAGCACTTATATTAAAATTTACAGTCTTACAGACTGGGATGTAAGACTGTAAAATTTTAAGTGCTTATGTAGCCTACATTAACAAGGATTTGTGACGAATATAAAGCATTATGCGCTTCTCATACAGTGTGTGAACTTCTGCAAACCACGCTGCTCTAACCCCCATCCCCCCTCCTTTTTGTGCATTCCTCGATCCATGCATCTATATGGCCGTAGTTTTCAGTCGTGGTCCTGGGGGTCCACCACTCTGCGCATTTGATGTGTCTCCCTTATATAACACACCAGATCATCAGCTCATTAGATGAGAGCTCCATGCGCAGAGCGGTGGATCTCCAGGACCAGGATTGAAAAATCACTTCTTTAAAGGGTTTGATTTAATATTTTGTGTTGTTTGTTATATTTTCATTTTATATAACTCATTTCATTTTGAGGCAATATTGAAAGTGGGAGAAGGTGCCAGATTTGTCTTCCAAAAATAATTTATAATAAAAACTTTAACTCTAGCATTATGAGTTATTTTATGGTGCTTAATACTTTTTGTCTCTCTCCATCCTTTAATCCATGCAGCTGAGCAAAAGGTTATGTTGCAAGAACTTTGATATGAATAATTTGAGGTAACAATTCACAAATATATATGTTAATTTCACACTGGTCTAATTATTGTTTTTGTTGCCAAAAAAAATGTGACGCATCATATAGCTCTCAGTCATTTTAGATATAATATATTTACTGAAAAGGTCTGTGCTAGTGAGACACTGCAATCAATGTCTTGCACAATCACACAAAATATAAAACAATGTATTCATTTTTGGTCTCCTTCAAGTCCACAATGAAATGGATATGCAAATGTTGTAGTACAGTCATTTCTACAAAGGCAGACTCACTCAAACATTACAGATTACAACATGACTGTCTTGGATGGCACCAATCATTGCCATGTATTTTTCCGGATTGTCAACTCAATTTGTTCACTCATGAAAAGGCACCATGCCCCTTGTGATGTACAGACACCTGCAGATTACTTTTCCTTCCTGTGTCAACATTGTGCCTCTAATACATTTTCTACAGAGGCAGAATTCTTTACACATCTTAGACACCATTTAAAGAAACAGGAGTCTGTTGATTGTGTTTTTAATCAGTGTGATTTCAGCACAAATGTGTATGGCACATTTGCTGCCCACAAAAGCAGAAAGCATGTACCTCATTGTGTCACTGATTTTAAACCACAAGTTCTGCATTCAAGTTTAGATTTTGCCCCTGACCATTCTGGCAGCATAACTCATGAGGAAGAAAGTGAAGAAGAAGAAAGCAGTCTGCCACTGAGGGCAGAAAGTGAACCTTTGCCAGATTTTATGGTAAAAAAAAAAAAAAATTGGTTCTGTGCTGCTTAGAAAGCCTGTTTCATGTATCAGGCAAGTGCATTGACCAGTTGGTGGAAGATTTACTCTTCATTTCAACAGAACGGTCAGCCGAAGCATTTAGATGTGTTATTGAACAAACGCTGAAGAAACATGACTGTGTTCTTCTTTTACAGCACATGACTGTGTTCTTCTAAGAGGAAATAGTATTATAAAGAGAATTTCAAAATTGTGGAGCCTGTTGAATATGTTATTGATGCAAGGGAAAAACAGAGTTTTTAGTATGTGCCCATTCTCAAAATGTTGTTTCATTTAATGAATGACACGGATATTTCTCAAAAGGCACTAGAAAGATCTCAGATCTCTGAACAGTATGTCCCAACATACAGATATTTTCATGATGGGTTATATTTTAAGCAAAACCCTCTTCTATCTAAAGGTGAAGTTAAAATTTCCCTGATTGTATACATTGACGACTTTGAGATATGCAATCCACTCGGAACGTCCCGGAAAAAGCATAAAATCACTGCAGTGTATTGGGTGCTGGGAAATGTACCATCACTACTCCGTTCTGAGTTGTCGTCCATTTATTTGGCAGTTCTGTGCAAAGCAGATGATGTTAAACGGCATGGATATTCAGTTGTGCTAGAACCCCTTTTGAAAGATCTAGGAGTGTTGGAGAAAGAAGGAATATTTATTTCTAGCCTTGGAAAATTATGTCAGAGGGAAAGTGATGTGTGTTGTTGCAGACAATTTAGCAGCCCATTTACTTGCTGGGTTTGTTGAAAATGTTTCTGGACCATATTCCTGCAGGTTTTGCCTTGGCCAGCGTGCAGATTTTCAACTGAAAAAAGTACATTCAGGTGCATTTCACAGAAGGACAAATGAGCAACACACTGTACATATTCAAACAGAATTATAGGATACAAGTGTTGCCCATTCATTTGGTGTCAAAAGGTAACCTGCATAGTTAATTCTTTTGGACCTTAAAGAAATTGTGGAACTGATATTTTCACCAGTGCATACTCAAGAGTCCATTGGCTACCTTGATATCAAAATATCTGAGCACAGATTGTTTTTGAGTGTATTTCCACAGCAGAGGTTGCTTCCTAAGCATAATTTCTTGGAACACTATTCGGAACTGATCCAGGCCTTCGGTCCTCTGGTGGTTATGTGGACCATGCGCTTCGAGGCGAAGCACAGTTTTTTCAAACGTGTTGTGCGACACACGCATTCTTTCAGAAACATCTTGCTTTTGCTTGCAGTAAAACACCAGTTGTTGATGGGTTTTCATTTTCAACCTTCAGAGAACTTTCAACCATCACTTTCTTTTCACATGTGTCCAGTGTCAATTTGGATTTGCTACATAATGATGTACACAGTGGTGTAGTCAAATTTTTTGTAGTGAGTATTCTGTGATATATATACCCCCCCTCCCCCCGCCTCATATCCACCCGTCCCAGAGCGACACCCCATAAGCACCACCACACTCACACTAATGCATACAGATATGCATCGACATGTAATTGAGAGCATTATGAAAGACTAAGTGTTATCAACATGTCAATTTATTATAAGCAATACAAGACTTTAACACCCAATGACATTTACAGCTTGGGATTTTCTACTGTTTAGTGTTAATCGCCATCTAACTCAGCCAGTAAAGAGCTATATTTAGCCTTAGATGTTATATGAATATGTGACCAGTCACGGAAACTAGGGACACAAGTCGGTTCTGGGGCATTTTGAGTTATTCATAGATTCTGAAAGCGTAGTCTCCAAGCTTTCCAACGATGTGTAACATGTGGAAATCTGATAATATTTGGAGAAGTTTTGGCCATTTGAAGGTAGGCACTTAAAAAAGCTCAAAGATGAGAAAACGACCTCGAAAGATTGTGCAGTTCTCACCTCTCTCAGCTGCTAGGAGTGACAATAGGGCTCATTTACATCTCATTTAGATAAGCCATACCCCCTGTAAAGCTCCCCCCTGTGCTTTACAGCTTTTTTTTGCACTTCGAATGAGTGCACTTCTGCAGCAGCTCTAGGCGAAAAACAATTGTGATGCCCCTCTATTTGCAACGTACCAGCAACAACACACAAAGACCAATATGCCATATAGCCTACATATAACGCAAAACCAGCAACAACACACAAAGACCAATATGCCATATATATATAACGCAAAACCAGCAACAACACACAAAGACCAATATGCCATATAGCCTATATCTCAGATAGCACACTTCTATTTGATGTGATATTTACATCTGGAAGACGTATTTTTAAGAGTGTTTGCTCATCTGCAATACGTCTATAGGACGTTTCCTGTCAGATGTCAAATAGACGTTTAGAAGATGTCTTCAAGATGTAATGATTTAGAATGCATGTTAAACTGACATCTTCTAAACGTCTATTTGACATCTGACAGGAAACGTCCTATAGACGTATTGCAGATGAGCAAACACTCTTAAAAATACATCTTCCAGATGTAAATATCACATCAAATAGAAGTGTGCTATCTGGGATATAACGCAAAACCAGCAACAAAACACACAAAGACCAATATGCCATATACATATAATGCAAAACCAGCAACAACACACAAAGACCAATATGCCATACATATAACGCAAAACCAGCAACAACACACAAAGACCAATAAGCCATAGGCCTACATATAACGCAAATAGTGCGCAACGCGCGTGTGCCCAAAATGTCAACAATATTAAAGTTTATGCAGGAGGCAAATGCCTGCTGGCATTTTTCTTTAAGCAGTCATGACAGGAATTTTCCAAATAATCACATTTCACCTCCTCAAATTACTGTTGCAAATCTCTTTACACCACTTTCTTATGTGCGTATACTATACACACACAAATGAAATGTCCGCAAGCACATTATATCATCAGCAGGTTCAGCATCTTAAATAACGACTAAAGAGCAAATGAAGCTTAACTTACGTTTCAGAAACGCGCACGGCAGGCCTTCATCGCCTTCATCGCAGCAAAGGTCTTAACTGCATCCTCTATTTCGATTCTCTGTGCCAGTTCATGTTCTATGGAGATTGTTGCCAGTCCACTAAGTCTGTTCAGTTCACAAAACTTTCCCCATTCAAAGCAATCGGGACGTCACATATGAAACAGCCAGCCACCGCTGTCAGCGAGCCGAGCCGCCATATTCGACACCGAGGGCGCGCGCGCCGCGCCCATACCTCCGGTTCAGTTTCCCGAGCGGCGAAAACATTTTCGGTGTAACTGCCACGGTTCAGCTCGTCTGCGACAATCTTTGCGGCGTCCATCTTCATTGAATTTTGATATCAGATAGAGCCTACCAGAGCACAGCATAATAAGTAGCCATGCGGTTTACTTGGAGGGCGGGGACAAAAGCGCCATATTCAGTATGGAAATACACACAGACAATAACACGCCACGCCCCTACTGCGTGCTAGAATCTCCGAAAACAAGCCGATTTCAACCTCAAAATGTAAGCTTTTAAATATACCAGTACTGCTATCTCAAACATGGAGAGGCTTCTTCGTGATTTCAACTAACAGATTCTGCAAAAAAATTAAATTCACCAATTTTGAAAAAAAACTCTTCTTTCTCATTTTGCTCGAAAGTTGTGCTACCGACTTGTGTCCCTGGTTTCTGTGACGGGTCACATATGGTCCCTGAAGCACAGGTTTTATCAGCTGACAATTTAAAAAAAAAAATTTAAAAACATTATTTAAGCGCAAATACAAATTTACTTTTTAAAATAGTGTTTTTGAAAAAATGTTTATTCACTGTTTAAATTAAAACGTATGAAAACTTGAGTGATATTCCCTTAAAATTATGTTTTAATAGATTTGATTATTATTATTATTTAAAAAATTATATTTCATCTTACTAAGCAATTTCTTCGAGTTACTTTCTTTCTCTCTACAAACTTTTATTTTGGTGGGTTGTAATAAAGACATTTCAGTTTCTGTGTGTTTTAATAAACTATTGGGTCCCACTTTATATTTGTCACGATTCACATCTGTGTTCCCCTGTCTTGTCCCATGTTAGCAGTTCCCTGTTATGTTGATTAGTCTCCCCAGGTGTTTCTTATTAGCCACGCCCCCTTGTGATCTTGTTTAGCTTGTTTGCCTGTGTACAGAGGTGTCAAGTCCAGGTTCAGAAAGTAAAATTCCTCCTCAGTATTTTGTTCCAATCACCTGGATTTGCTAATTAGCACAGTTTTTTCAGCCAGGAGATAGAACTAATTAGTGAAATCAGCTGGCTGAGTTAATAGGTGGAATAAACATATGGCAGGACTTTTACTTTCTGACCCCTGGAATTGACACCTCTGCCTGTGTATTTAAATCTCTGTGCTTCAGTTGTTGTTTGTCGGTCGTTGTTTGCTGTCGTTTGTAGCTGTCTCCATGTTCCTGTCTTGAGTTCCGTGTTCCTTTGTTTTGCCCTGGATGACCTGTTTGTTTCATTAAAAATAGTGCTTGCATTTGGATTCTCCGCTTCATTCCTGCCTCAACGTAAAAATATTAAGTGGCTTTAAGTAATATGTATTTACATAAAAAAATAAGTACGAAGTACTTAGTGTTGATGTTAGTAGTACTAACGCTACACCTTGTGTCAAAATGATTGATGGTGACCTTTGACCTAGCCCCGCCCCCTGCCCTTCCGGTGAACCTCCGGTGTAGGGATTAACCTTTGCCCTTGTTAGCGATCGATCACAACTTGTGACAGGTGGTTTTGACCTATTGACCCGGGGGATAATATGTCATTTTGACAGCTAGTTTTGCCCTATTGACCCAGGGGGTATGTCATTTTGACAGCTAGTTTTGCCCTATTGACCGGGGGATAATAACTTTTATAACTTTGGTTGTATAGAAGATTTGGTCCCGGAATCCCCCTCCCTCCCAACCAGTCCCGGCATTTCTGAGCATGCTATATAAATGGGCCCCATGTGTTGTCCCCCGACCATAAAGAGAAATATGAGCTATGTGAGCATGGAGCATTTATCCTCCCCCAAATCCTCAGAGGGTGTGTTGCGTAAAAAGAGATGTCTATGGCTCCGAAAAAGTCCAGTGGGCACATCCGTTTGACAAACTATCCTCGTGAAACTACGGCCGAGGTGAAAGGTGAATTTCTGATGAATGGAAAGCGTTTATTCGAGTACAAATCTCATACCTCCTCGGTATTTGTTATGCTCTGCACCGGTGACAAAGCTGACGTCAACATACAAGTTAGTGTTGACAGTCAGTTTTGGACGGATGGTTTTGGAATTCTCTCCCCTCCCACCCGATCCCCCACATTCCTGAGCATGCTATATAAATGGGGGCCTGTGTGTTGCCCTTCGACCATAAAGAGAAACATAAGCTATGTGAGCATGGATGGTTTATCCTCCCCTAAAACCCCAGAGACGGAGCTGAGCAGCAGGATGATGGAAAGTCTGACTATGGAACCGAGAAAGCCAATCAGGCACATCTGCTTGACAAACTTTCTCCATGAAACTTCAGAATGGACTAAAGCTGAATATATGATGTGTAGTAACCGAGTATTCGGGTACAAATTTCATAAACCCTAGCGAATTGTTATGCTCTACACCGCTGACGGCGTGGGTGAGTTTCAAAATTCGGAGCATTGACCGATACCGATCCAGCGCAGTATATTTTTTAAATCAAGTAGAATTTCTATAACTCTGTGTGTTGAACTGATAATCACTCTTTCGTGTGTTAAACACAATCTACTTAATACAGACAACTTCATTATAAAGAAAAACAATAAATCAAAAAAATATGATCATAACCTATGACAAAAATTAAATTATAAACTAGATTAGTGGATAACTCAGTAAAATTTAGTCTAGAAAAACAATAATTGTATAAAATCCGAACATTTAGTAAAAAAAACATTATTTAGTGGGGAACAAAGAGACAATAAGTGTAGCACTAAATCTGGTAAAACGTTACACATTGCTCTTTGTATTGTTGTAAAATACATTCATGAAAAACAAGATAAAAATCAGAAAGATCAATTATTATATATATGACCCGTCACAGAAACCAGGGACACAAGTCGGCAGCACAACTTTCGAGCAAAATGAGAAAGAAGAGTTTTTTTTCAAAATTGGTGAATTTCATTTTTTTGCAGAATCTGTTAGTTGAAATCACGAAGAAGCCTCTCCATGTTTGAGATAGCAGTATTGGTATATTTAAAAGCTTACATTTTGAGGTTGAAATCGGCTTGTTTTCGGAGATTCTAGCACGCAGTAGGGGCGTGGCGTGTTATTGTCTGTGTGTATTTCCATACTGAATATGGCGCTTTTGTCCCCGCCCTCCAAGTGAACCGCATGGCAACTTATTATGCTGTGCTCTGGTAGGCTCTATCTGATATAAAAATTCAATGAAGATGGACGCCGCAAAGATTGTCGCAGACGAGCTGAACCGTGGCAGTTACACCGAAAATGTTTTCGCCGCTCGGGAAACTGAACCGGAGGTATGGGCGCGGCGCGCGCGCCCTCGGTGTTGAATATGGCGGCTCGGCTCGCTGACAGTGGTGGCTGGCTGTTTCATATGTGACGTCCCGATTGCTTTGAATGGGGAAAGTTTTGTGAACTGAACAGACTTAATGGACTGGCAACAATCTCCATAGAACATGAACTGGCACAGAGAATCGAAATAGAGGATGCAGTTAAGACCTTTGCTGCGATGAAGGCGATGAAGGCCTGCCGTGCGCGTTTCTGAAACGTAAGTTAAGCTTCATTTGCTCTTTAGTCGTTATTTAAGATGCTGAACCTGCTGATGATATAATGTGCTTGCGGACATTTCATTTGTGTGTGTATAGTATACGCACATAAGAAAGTGGTGTAAAGAGATTTGCAACAGTAATTTGAGGAGGTGAAATGTGATTATTTGGAAAATTCCTGTCATGACTGCTTAAAGAAAAATGCCAGCAGGCATTTGCCTCCTGCTTAGGTGTTCGGGTCAATTTGACCCGGAGAAGATTTTCTTTTTCCCGAAAATACTAGTTAATGTTATCGCTTTGGACTGAAACTTAGTGACTTTGTTCCCAAACGGTATAACTAAATCTCATCTTTTTTTTGAAAATTTTCTTATTTTTTTTGTGGGGGTTTTGTTACCTTGTTACACTTGTGATGTTCCCGGTCAAAAATGACCGGCCTATAAAAAATAGCTTATAAGTCACTCATTATACCATATTTTCACCCAATCTTGGATTCAATCTTTTTGTCAACTTGTTCTCTTTCAATTAGGACTGGTTTTATATTTCTGTTTGCATCTGATTAATCGTGGGCCTCATTTGTCTGAGAGTAGGCATCTAATTTTTTGAGTTATTCTTTTAATTTTTTTTAATAATTTTGGAAATATTAAATAAAATCTGAAGAAAATTGGTATTGTTGATCACACTAGTCAACTTAAAATTTTCACCAGGAATTTTGTTTTGAAAATTTTGTTTTGTAAAAAATATGGCACATAGTCACACTTGTGGTGTTCCCGGTCAAAAATGACCGGCCTATAAATAATAGCTTATAAATCACTCATTATACCATATTTTCACCCAATCTTGGATTCAATCTTTTTGTCTACTTGTTCTCTTTCAATTAGGACTGGTTTTATATTTCTGTTTGCATCTGATTAATCGTGGGCCTCATTTATCTGAGAGTAGCCATCTCATTTTTTGAGTAAAAAACAAATAATTTATGAGTAAATTTGGAAATATGAAAAAAAAATATGAAAAAAATGGCTACTGTTGATCACACTAGTCTACTCTAATGTTTCACCAGGAATTTTGTTTTGAAACTTTTGTTTTGTAAAAAATATGGCACATAGTCACACTTGTGGTGTTCCCGGTCAAAAATGACCGGCCTATAAAAACTGGCTTATAAATCACTCATTATACCATATTTTCACCCAATCTTGGATTCAATCTTTTTGTCAACTTGTTCTCTTTCAATTAAGACTGGTTTTATATTTCTGTTTGCATCTGATTAATCGTGGGCCTCATTTATCTGAGAGTAGGCATGGTCAAAAATGGTCACAATGGCCGACCATTGAAAGTGAATGGGAGAGACTGAAAATAACAGAACAATTTAGTTTTCAGGAGCATGTTCATTATTTTTATGTACACATATGAGCATGTATGCTTGCAAACATCGAGCCCTTGGACCTGTGCATGTATCGATACATTTATACACATGCTACCCAGACACACACATGTTAAAACACACAAACTTTGAGTATTACACACATTCTTTTCCAGAGAGAGAAATTTGATCCTACCCTAACCTGCATCTAATATACATTTATCCATCTGACATTACCACACACACACACACACACACACACACACACACACACACACACACACACACACACACACACACACACACACACACACACACACACACACACACACAAATTGGCCGTGACTGCAGTGACCCGGCTTCAAAATAATCTTTCTTTCATATTCTTGTTTCATCACAGCTTCCAGACAAAATATTATGACATTTTGTTTTGGAACTGTGAGGTTCTCACACAGAACTAGGCAATATTTACAAATATACATCATGTGATAGCACAGGCATATATAAATGCCTCACAGCACCTTGCTTGTCATTCATTTGTGGCAGCACAATGGCAAAGCAGCTCTCTGCACATGATGTTATTCATCAGATTTTTGACCCAGAAACTAGTGAGGAGGAGGAAATGCAGGATGCATCTTGCAGTGAAGATGTTTCTGAAGAGGAAGGCACCACTGAATCGGCTACGGAGCTCACTAGTTTCTGGGTCAAAAATCTGATGAATAACATCATGTGCAGAGAGCTGCTTTGCCATTGTGCTGCCACAAATTAATGACAAGCAAGGTGCTGTGAGGCATTTATATATGCCTATGCTATCACATGATGTATATTTGTAAATATTGTCTAGTTCTGTGTGATAACCTCACAGTTCCAAAACAAATTGTCATAATATTTTGTCTGGAAGCTGTGATGAAACAAGAACATGAAAGAAAGATTATTTTGTGTGGTAATGTCAGATGGATAAATGTATATTAGATGCAGGTTAGGGTAGGATCAAATTTCTCTGTGGAAAAGAATGTGTGTTTTAACATGTGTGTGTCTGGGTAGCGTGTGTATGTATCGATACATGCACAGGTCCAAGGGCTCGATGTTTGCAAGCACACATGCTCATATGTGTACATGAAAATAATGAACATGCTCCTGAAAACTAAATTGTTCTGTTATTTTCAGTCTCTCCCATTCACTTTCAATGGTCGGCCATTGTGACCATTTTTGACCATGCCTACTCTCAGATAAATGAGGCCCACGATTAATCAGATGCAAACAGAAATATAAAACCAGTCCTAATTGAAAGAGAACAAGTTGACAAAAAGATTGAATCCAAGATTGGGTGAAAATATGATATAATAAGTGATTTATAAGCTATTTTTTATAGGCCGGTCATTTTTGACCGGGAACACCACAAGTGTGACTATGTGCCATATTTTTTACAAAACAAAAGTTTCAAAACAAAATTCCTGGTGAAACATTAGAGTAGACTAGTGTGATCAACAGTAGCTATTTTTTAAAAAAAAAAAATTTCATATTTCCAAATTTACTCATAAATTATTTGTTTTTTACTCAAAAAATGAGATGCCTACTCTCAGATAAATGAGGCCCACGATTAATCAGATGCAAACAGAAATATAAAACCAGTCCTAATTGAAAGAGAACAAGTTGACAAAAAGATTGAATCCAAGATTGGGTGAAAATATGGTATAATGAGTGATTTATAAGCTATTTTTTATAGGCCGGTCATTTTTGACCGGGAACACCACAAGTGTGACTATGTGCCATATTCTTTTGCAAAATAAAAGTTTCAAAACAAAATTCCTGGTGAAAATTTTAAGTTGACTAGTGTGATCAACAATACCAATTTTCTTCAGATTTTATTTAATATTTCCAAAATTATTAAAAAAAAATAAAAAAATTACTCAAAAAATGAGATGCCTACTCTCAAATAAATGAGGCCTATGATTATTCAGATGCAAACAGAAATATAAAACCAGTCCTAATTGAAAGAGAACAAGTTGACAAAAAGATTGAATCCAAGATTGGGTGAAAATATGGTATAATGAGTGATTTATAAGTTTTTTTTTTATGGGCCGGTCATTTTTGACCGGGAACATCACAGGTGTTATAGGGTTTTGAACACCACATGAGGGTTAAACTTTAATATTGTTGACATTTTGGGCACACGCGCGTTGCGCACTATTTGCGTTATATGTAGGCCTATGGCTTATTGGTCTTTGTGTGTTGTTGCTGGTTTTGCGTTATATGTATGGCATATTGGTCTTTGTGTGTTGTTGCTGGTTTTGCGTTATATGTATATGGCATATTGGTCTTTGTGTGTTGTTGCTGGTTTTGCGTTATATGTAGGCTATATGGCATATTGGTCTTTGTGTGTTGTTGCTGGTACGTTGCAAATAGAGGGACATCACAATTGTTTTTCGCCTAGAGCTGCTGCAGAAGTGCACTCATTCGAAGTGCAAAAAAAAGCTGTAAAGCACAGGGGGGAGCTTTACAGGGGGTATGGCTTATCTAAATGAGATGTAAATGAGCCCTATTGTCACTCCTAGCAGCAGAGAGAGGTGAGAACTGCACAATCTTTCGAGGTCGTTTTCTCATTTTTGAGCTTTTTTAAGTGCCTACCTTCAAATGGCCACAACTTCTCCAAATATTATCAGATTTCCACATGTTACACATCGTTGGAAAGCTTGGAGACTACACTTTCAGAATCTATGAATAACTCAAAATGCCCCAGAACCGACTTGTGTCCCTAGTATCCGTGACTGGTCACATATATTTAGTCTACTATAAAATTAAGACATTTTTTAAATGTATAGCACAGCTGTTTAATGAGGCAGCAACATAATAGATAGGACAGAACAGAACAAAAAAGGCTATTAATAATCTTTCATTGCGCAAAAGTATTATGATATGATTATGAAAGACTCCAATACAGTGCGGCACAAAGCGCTTATATGCGCATCCCGAGCGCAGAATGATGCGATTGAAGCAACACGGAGTCAAGGCGGGCAGATCTTCCGAGTCCGCATTGAAAAGTTCAAACCACAAAGGAAAGGCATATTGATGCATAATGTATTATACATTATCTATCTATTCAATAGTTTATTGAGCCTTTTCTTTTAACAGTTTTACATTTCAGTTACTGTGCGCGTGAAGAACAATTATAGTGCTCTCCAGTGTTGTGATCTAACAGACACACGGTAGAAAGGAACATGATTAAAGGATATTCTAAAAATTGATATAGCCTATCTGTATATTATATGTATTCATAATTGATTATAATTCGTTGTGGTCAATTGTCTATATATATATAGATACAGGTACATGGACTATATATTTCCTTTTTGGGCAATTTAAAATTGTAGGTGATAACTCATAACCCGTATGATCAGTTATTGATTGTGGATTATTAATTATTGATTATACATTCCCCCCATTTGAGCTGAGACCCTACAGTAGTTTAGAATGCAAGCTTATTAATCTCTGACCCATTGTCTTCTTCCTTGTCAAATTTCTGTCGCTCTACATACGTCATCTGGTATAATTGAAATGGTTGGCTATGAGCTACGTACAGGCGCATTTGATAGACATTCGTAGCACCCAATAAACGGCTCTGGGCATTCGTAAACCACGCCTCAAATACGAGAAAATGAACGTGTGGTTCCCAGACCCACGTCTCAATGAGACAAGGTCTGCCAGGCTAGTAAAAGTACAAATAATATCTGTAAATTAATGAATTGACTGTTAATTTAATGATTATATCCACATATAGCACACTTCTATTTGATGTGATATTTACATCTGGAAGACGTATTTTTAAGAGTGTTTGCTCATCTGCAATACGTCTATAGGACGTTTCCTGTCAGATGTCAAATAGCATTTAGAAGATGTCTTCAAGATGTAATGATTTAGAATGCATGTTAAACTGACATCTTCTAAACGTCTATTTGACATCTGACAGGAAACGTCCTATAGACGTATTGCAGATGAGCAAACACTCTTAAAAATACGTCTTCCAGATGTAAATATCACATCAAATAGAAGTGTGCTATCTGGGTCATTAACAAGAAATTACCCACACAGCAAAGGAGTCCGTGGCGGACCCGCCCTCAAGCCGCCAGATCCGTCTGACTGTCAGATTCGTTTTTGCTGCGCTAACAGGATCGGCCCCGCCTCCAGGATCGGCCCCGCCTGCGCTTTTAATCGGCGGACCCAGAACGGATCACATACGGATCCGCACTTCGGATGCGCCTTACCCAGATAGCACACTTCTATTTGATGTGATATTTACATCTGGAAGACGTATTTTTAAGAGTGTTTGCTCATCTGCAATACGTCTATAGGACGTTTCCTGTCAGATGTCAAATAGACGTTTAGAAGATGTCAGTTTAACATGCATTCTAAATCATTACATCTTGAAGACATCTTCTAAACGTCTATTTTACATCTGGCGGGAAACGTCCTATAGACGTATTGCAGATGAGCAAACACTCTTAAAAATACGTCTTCCAGATGTAAATATCACATCAAATAGAAGTGTGCTATCTGGGTAGTTAACGGACGCTGTACGTGGGATTAGTCGCATCTCTTTTGCGTGAAGACTGTCAAGTAAGTGTAACGTTAAGAAATATTTTATTAATGTTATATCTGTCATTGAAATATAATCTAGTAGTGTAACCTGCTTTGTCGAAGGTTTTGGTAAAATGTTCGTGGATTTTGGTTGCCATTTTATAAGGAGTTGGAGTATCAGAATAGCCTGTGGTGCATAAAGTAGACCAGTCCCTGATTTTAATTCACATTCCCCATATTCGAGCTCTATCCCGGATGTCCTATGTTTAGTTGTTTTAATTTGGGAAAGTTATGCGTAAATTCATTGCAGTAACTTGTGCTAGCTTAAGTGCTTACGGTGCAGACTGTGTTGACTCGCTATTGGGCATTCAAATGTGATCCGAGTTTACAAGATGAAATAAATGTCTTTATGATGATTAACGTTATATCGTTTATTTGACTAATGTGCAGAAGACATCCGTTTTTTTTCTGTAATCAAAGAGTCCTGCGCTTTTAATCGGCGGACCCAGAACGCATCACTTACGGATCCGCATTTCGGACGCGCCGTAACGGACGCCGTACAGTCGCATCTCCTTCGCGTGAAGACTGTCAAGTAAGTGTAACGTTAAGATAAATTTTATTAATGTTATATCTGTCATTGAAATATAATCTACCTGCTTTGTCGAAGGTTTTGGTAAAATGTTTGCGGATTTTGGTTGCCATTTTATAAGGAGTTGGAGTATCAGAATAGCCAGTAGTAGGTATGTGGACAAAAAATTCAAACTCAACAAATAGACAAATGGATAGCATATGTGGACAGACCTGGGACCCCCCTTTAAAAAAAAAAAAAAAAGTAAATATGTCAAGTATGAAGAAAGTTACAACATTTTATAGTTCAGTAATCAGCACCTATTATTGTCTCATTTCTAAGGTTAAAACAATAGAAATTAGTGTGACCGAAAACGAGTTGTTTTTTCACAAAAATGCTCATAACTTTTTCAATATTCAAGATATCTTAATGAAATTTTCTGTGGAGATGGGTTTCATAGAGTTCTTTGGATCCAACTTAATTTTAACACGCATAATGACTGATTTGGCCTATCTTATGGTATTTTTCTGACGAGCAGTTGTTGAAAATACAAATAATTGAATGGAAAACAACGATCCAAGGAAAATTATATAATTTATTTTCAAAACTAAAATCATGAACAATATTGTTCACTGTAGAAACACATTTTTTATATATATATACATAACTTTTTTATTTTATATATTACACAAAACTTTTTTATTTTATATATTACACAAAAATAACCTATATCACATTTTTTTAAGAAACATGGACCGTGGACCGTGGATAGCAGGTGAGTTGAGACGACACTGGACCGTGGATAGGAGATGAGTTGAGACGACACACTGGACCGTGGATAGCAGATGAGTTGAGACGACACACTGGGCCGTGGATAGCAGATGAGTTGAGACGACACACTGGACCGTGGATAGCAGGTGAGTTGAGATGACACTGGACCGTGGATAGCAGATGAGTTGAGACGACACACTGGACCGTGGATAGCAGGTGAGTTGAGACGACACACTGGACCGTGGATAGCAGGTGAGTTGAGACGACACTGGACCGTGGATAGCAGATGAGTTGAGACGTCACACTGGACCGTGGATAGCAGGTGAGTTGAGACGACACACTGGACCGTGGATAGCAGGTGAGTTGAGATGACACTGGACCGTGGATAGCAGATGAGTTGAGACGACACACTGGACCGTGGATAGCAGGTGAGTTGAGACGACACACTGGACCGTGGATAGCAGGTGAGTTGAGACGACACTGGACCGTGGATAGCAGGTGAGTTGAGACGACACTGGACCGTGGATAGCAGATGAGTTGAGACGACACACTGGACCGTGGATAGCAGGTGAGTTGAGACGACACTGGACCGTGGATAGCAGGTGAGTTGAGACGACACTGGACCGTGGATAGCAGGTGAGTTGAGACGACACTGGACCGTGGATAGCAGATGAGTTGAGACGACACTGGACCGTGGATAGCAGGTGAGTTGAGACGACAGACTGGACCGTGGATAGCAGATGAGTTGAGACGTCACACTGGACCGTGGATAGCAGGTGAGTTGAGACGACACTGGACCCTGGATAGCAGATGAGTTGAGACGTCACACTGGACCGTGGATAGCAGGTGAGTTGAGACGACACACTGGACCGTGGATAGCAGATGAGTTGAGACGACACACTGGACCGTGGATAGCAGATGAGTTGAGACGACACACTGGACCGTGGATAGCAGATGAGTTGAGACGACACACTGGACCGTGGATAGCAGGTGAGTTGAGACGACACTGGACCGTGGATAGCAGATGAGTTGAGACATCACTGGTGATTTCCGAGCAGAGAAAGGCTGAGGCAAGCGGTCTGTTAGATGGTGAGTTCATCGGCAATTAGATTGGCTGCCAGCGCAAACACAGACATGTCAAAATCAGTTGCATCTTCGTAGGATTCGTCCTTTCCCCAGTAAGCAACAACACACCTTTTTCCTTTCGCTTTCATTTTTACAATTCTTCCATTGTACACAATGCGTTTCCCTTCTTCACACCAAACATGGCACATGTTCCTTCCAACTGCCTTTCCAGACAACAGCTCTGTGATCTTTTCGAGTTTTGACTTTTCAAACTCTGGAAATTTCTCTTCGAGATCTTTAATCTGGATATTCTTTAGTTTTCTTTCCAGCTTGTTTCTTGCTGTTACCTCCTTTGCTTGTTCTTTCATAGCTTGCCTTTTACTCAGCTCCTCCCTCAGATCATTCTGCTTTACTCTTCTCCTCTGCCTCTGGACCTGTCCCAGCTTCACAGCTTTTTTCAAAGTTGCATCTCTCTTTTCTGTGTCCATGTCATCAAGAAATCCGACGGTTTTGTTCTTTTGACCCCTCATCTTACATGAGAGAAAACAAAGGGTGGCATTTGGGGATCTTTTTTTAGATGCACTAAACATTCCCATGATTTCCTCTGCATCAATGTTGTGTGTTCTGGCGGACTTGGTTTCCTCTTTAAGTTTTTCGGTCAGGTCTATCTCAAAATATTTTTTATATTGTCTTTCTAAAACCTCGACAATGGCACCAAGACAAGCTTCCATCATGACCTTGAACAGGTCCTCATCTTTTGGAGGATCTCTTAACTTCTGTAGAGTTGCATCTGAGTCTTTAAGAGCATCTCCAAAAAAATCGTTGCTCTGTGCCAAGAGATCCAAGGGGCTCCTTTGCTCCTTCAGTCGGGTGACCACCTCCTTAACTAGAGATATTGCTTCCACATGGTCAATTTGGTTCTCTGCTGCCCTGTAGAATTTCTTCATCCATGGACCGGTCAGCAGTTTTCCCAAAAGGCCCAAAACCTGCATCTGAACGTGGCCTGTGGTTGACCTGAAGTCGGAGAGCAAGCTTGCTCGCAAACCGCCACATGATGTTCCTTTCTCCAAAAACTTAATGAAAACAGTGTAATGCTGAATGAAGACTCCACAGATGTGGAAAAGAATGTGAAGCCGATTTCCCCTATAACGAGGAAGTATGCCTCTGGGCAATTTCTCGTTGTCCAGGAATGTTACAAAGCCACGTGGATCTCCTTTTCCGTCTTTGTATCTTAATTTATTCATTGCCATCACAATGTTTCCAGCAGAACAGTCGTTTCCCCATAGTTTCTTCAATACCAGTGTATCCTCACATTCTTTTAAAGCGGAGCGGGTTTTGATTGCTATCGAATCTAAGGGATGCAAATGGCAGTTGAGCTCATTTAAAGTTTTGTCCCATGATTCATTTACAAGCAGTATTGCAGCGTGGTTGGCAGCGCACCTGTCGCTTAGTGTGTTTGATATGTTGTCAATAATTTTTCTTCGTGTGTCCAGATAATCTCCATTGTAGAAATAGGAATGTACACTGGCCAGATTATCAATTGTTTCTATTATATGGGTACTGTAATCCTCGGCAGTCCCCCCAGGAAGTTCGTCAACAGCTGCAGCAAAACACTTTGTTTCTGTTGTTATGTGAACACTATTTACATGGACCCCTTCTTGTGTGGTTGCGTCAAATCCAAGGGTGGTGTTTTTATTTTTGAGTATTTCCTCGGCTGTTTGAAGCTCAGCAATTGCACCAAGTTCACGGGTCATCGCTTCCACAGTAGACCTATGAGGCACATCAGTCAAGGCCACTCCAAAACGAGCAGAGAACTTTTTAATAAGCCTAGGGACATTGCTTGTGGGAACCTGGTCTGCTACAGCATCATACACCATCATACGCATATCTGCAGAATACGTTTTTTTGTCCAATTTGGTTTCTTTCTGTTCTGCTTCCAATTCCTTAATTTTCTCTTCAAGCTTTAGCATTTTGTTTTGAAGGTGTATGATTTCCTCTTCTTTCAGCTCTAACTTTGTCTCCAGCTCTTGGATTCTCACTTCACTAGACGACTCTCCCTGTGCATGTGTTTTCTTCTTATATTGTCTTTTCAGTCTTTTGTATTTATTCCTCAAACCTGAAAGGGTTTTCATGGTGTCACTTAAGTTTTGTGCATTGGCTGAAGTGTTTAGCTTTTCTTTTAATGCAGTAATTTTAGTGTCCTTCCGTTAAATTTTTTGGTTAAGATTTTTCACAGCCTCCCTTTTTTTTTATGAAAAACATCTAATTGTTTGTAGCTTTTCCATCTGCATGGCAAGCTGGCACTGTCGCATGATTTGCAGACTTTTCTTGTGTACTTTACAGGACGTGCACTTTGATGTCCTCGTGTTTTTTACAGGAGAAATTACAGAAAGCTTTGCAGGAGTAGGTGATGGCTCAGGCTCCATCTCACTTGCATGACTGAGTTGCTTGGTTTCAGATTGCGCCATTAGGAACGAAAACTTCTCACGACACATTGAGTCAAATTTTTCAAACACAATCGGCCTCGAAAGCCTTTTAAACTTTTCAAGATTTCGCATCTTTATAACCGCAGCTTCCAAGAGTCTGACTGGTCCCTGCTCCTCAAATGAAGACAGGAACTTCACAGTCTTTGCCCGGTTACTCTCATATGAGCAAAGATAGAGGAAGACCACATGTCCATTCAAAAGGTCATTCAATGTGCCAGGCAGGGAGGAAAAATTGTCCATAACATGTTGCTTGGCTTTTCCTGGTCTGGCGTTGAGATTTGCATTTTGGCCTTTTCTCTTCTGAGGCATCTTGACATCTAAAAGGTTAAAGAAAATCATAAAAATTTTGTATTAAATACAGGCAATGGATAAGCACAGAAGCACAAGCCAATGGCCTAGAACCCTACAGGAAAATACCACATTTTTAATAATACATAGTAATAATAAATAATTATGTCTTGTAGTTTGGGCATTTTAGACAGAAAATGTAACTGTTCTAAAAAGAACGTTATTTGTGCTATTGGAGTATTTTTTAATACTCCTGAACATTGTATTTATTGTACGACATTTTACGTGGACGGCAAAGTAAGAATTTCATCGTACAGAGAAACATGCTTTCCGTCTGTGCATATGACAATAAACTCTTTGAACTTGAACTTTAAATGATAATTTCTTGGCTTATGCGTGTGATGTCATCACAAAATTGAGTGGCTATCCCTGCAATGTTATTCTTGTGTTATTCTTTGATTTGTCCCTCAATTAGACTTTCTAACTTATGTTTGATTTGAGGTTTCATTTCTATTCAGATTTGAATAGAAATAGAATCTGCAAGTCTGCATAACCTCTATGCATATTTGATATTCTAATTTATTATTTTAGCACATTGTAATTTTGTATTTACTCTGATTTTTAAAACATGATTAGGCAATGGCCCATTTGATTTTTTTTAGCTAAGTCACAAATCAAAGGTCTGCTGCCTCATTCTCCTCCCGCTCCACTTTTATTATTCATTCATATTTCGTCAAAAAGGAGGTGGCCTTGTTTTACAGTCAGTTGCTAAATATTTTGTCATTTAGTTCATTAACCCCTGTATTTCACATCAATACATTTCTGGCCCGATTAATACATCTTAAAAAAACTGACAGTGAGCAAACGATTCCGGCCACCACCACACATTCTCCGCTCCTGCCTGCAGTGCGACTCATCTTTTCTCCTTGTGCGCACAGAGGACAGGCTACTAAGCTCCCATCCTTAATTTAAAAGATAGATTTTGGTTGATTCATACCATTTCCAGTTGTGTAAGTATATACAGCTAACAGAGTTAACTAACGCCGGTGGTGGAAAGAGACCACATAAAAGTTGAGCGGACACGACGCGCAGCATTTTTTTTACAGCTCTTCTGAGGTAACGTTCAGTGTCGGTAGTCATAAAAAAAGTGGGGGAGTTCAAATGGTCATGAAACTTTGTACAACACACCACAAACATATGTTCTTTATGTCCACCTACCTCTGAGAAGTGTCCGAAGTCGGTGAAAATAATTTCTTGACAGTTGTATTCTTCCGTCTTGTTTAAAATCGCCGTTCAGGAGTAAAATGCAACCTGACTGGAAAGATTGAAGACAAATGTGCAGCTGAAAACCCTAATGACGTGATTGGCTAAAAATAATCAAGGATTCCCACAGCGAGCCAATGAAAAACAGTGAATTTGAGGAGACCCGCTCAGAGTGATGAGGGAAAATCCGGCACAGAGATTTGCAACAAAATGGCGGCCGCTATTTATTGATATGTCCACATACCTACCAGTAGTGCATAAAAGTGCCTGATTTTAATTCACATTCCCCATATTCGAGCTCTATCCCGGATGTCCTATGTTTAGTTGTTTTAATTTGGGAAACTTATGCGTAAATTCATTGCAGTAACTTGCTAGCTTAAGTGCTAACGATGTGGATAATTTGCAGACTGTGTTGACTCGCTATTGGGCATTCAAATGTGATCCGAGTTTACAAGATGAAATAAATGTCTTGATGGTGATTAACGTTATATCGTTTATTTGACTAATGAGCAGAAGACATCCGTTTTTTTTTTCTGGAATCAAAGAAAGAATCCACTGACCGGCCCTCACAGAAAGTTTATTCAAGTGTGCTACTTCCATACTAAAATATGTTCAGTCTACTTTTAGCCTATACTACTCCGAAATATAGCCTGAAATATAGCCTAAAAAAGCCTAAAAACAGTTTACTTGACGTATAGGACAGTCTACGTAGCCTATATTTGGCCTACAGGCCCACTTTTAAGTTCGTCGATCAAAAGAATGTGTACTACGTACTTAAGTCAATGATCTAGTGTGTAGACTAATTAAACTGTTGCGTTTATATTTATATTATGGGCTCATCTGATTTTTTTTGTAGTATAACCAACTTTATTATGATTTTAGTATAATGATTAATAAATGCACGCACAATTATCCGTGAACTTGATAAATGTTGCAGATGTTTTACTATGCACAAAATTCTGCAAATGTGCAAAATTCAGAATTAAATGAATGTGCAGCAATTTGTACAAAGAGAGTCTGTAGCCTAATAAGCACTAATATTATAATGTTTTTTTATCGGGAGACATGAAGTGGGTCAGACATGATTTTGACCCATTAGCCTACATTGTGTTTTGTAGAAAGCCTTTCTTTAAAGTGAATTTCGTTTTATATTAATTGTATCATTTTTTTTTTAATTCATAAACCAATCGCCTGGATTTAATAAATAAAAAGCAAATATAGCAGACAATATAATCATATGGAGGCGTCGGTGCAGTCACTTGCATTGCAGTGAACTTGAGCGCATCTCATCATAAATTAACCGAAATATGCCTCACAGGCATGAGAAATATATCTATAGAAAAGCTTGCAATTAAATATTTAAACTAAACGAAACAATTCCAAATGAAAATAGGCTACTCTCTGACTATGTTGCGCGCACACACACACACACACACACACACGTCGAAATGACGAGATATTATGTTGAAATAACAACAAACCATTAAATATATTTGATTAAATGTTGTGTTTATTCAATTTAGTAATAATTAAAATGATTGAATATTAATTATTGAAGTTTTGCTCATTTAATAATAGTATTTATATACAATAGGCTATATAATTGCTCAGCTCCCCCTGTTAATGATCTAGCATCCCCTCAGCACCTGCTTTAAAAATGATCTGGCAACGCCCCTGCCAAACTGCTAGACGTAAGTTAAAACTCACAATCCACTGTTAGAAGTACATTTACTGTAATTTTGTGGTACCTCAACGTGCAATATTTAATAGTTCACGTCTGTCAATCAGAATCACTAAACTAAGAACTAAAAAATATATTACAAAAGAAAACTGATATATTCAGGTTTGTTTATTTCACCTCGCTGTTTTGAAATGTGTGTTCCATATATTTACCACCTGGAATTATTCTATCAAACAGTTAATAGTGTGTTGATGGTAGAATAATTTTAGTTTTGCAGAATAGCACCATATTCATCAATTTTTTTTTTTTTTTTTCACCAGCTCATCTCGACAGAACAGACTGAGCTATAACGTCATGCCACTTCAGCTGCATACTGGTATCCAAAATCCTAATCACAATTTAACATAATTCTGTTTTCTTTGCAGCTTGTTATTAGATCTTGTGCTGAGGACCTAACCCACCTGTGTAAGGTAAGATCAACATTTAGGATATATCACCAATTGCACGGTTTCATTGTTGGAGCATAAATTGTGACGTCACTGTTAAATGCTAAGGTGTTGATGTAGACCCTTTCAACAAGATAAACAAAAACAATGCTTGAACGTTCTATTTTGTTCACAATCTACTTCCTCTGCATTAATATAACATATGGAATGTAAAATCGGAAGCCTGGTGGGAACAACTATGATGCTGATAATGGAACTCTCTTGAAATGGTCTATAGTAATGGGCTGTTTTTTTTTTTACAGTGCACTGTAAAAAAAAACAGCCCATTACTATAGACCATTTCAAGAGACTGATAATGGAACTCTCTTGAAATGGTCAAGAGAGTGATTTCATGATAGTAATGGTAGTAATGGTAGTAATTCTATAGTAATGGTCAAACGTGGTTTACCCCAAGTGTTTAATACATGTTATGTCAGTGGGAAACAATGTTTCAGTAAAGTGTCAACAAAAACAAAACTGGAAACAAAACTTCAGTGGGAAACAATGTTTCCCACTGACATAACATGTATTAAACACTTGGGGTAAACCACGTTTGGAAATCACAGCCAACATTCAGGGATACTTTTTCTTCTTCAGAATTTATTATTGAGGAACACAACTAATAATTACTAGTGGCAGTCCCGCCTACAGGCACAATGGGGGAATAGCAGTATTACATACATAACATACAGAATCCTCATGTCTTGTCTAGTTAATGACACACCAGTTTGATGATGCTCTCAGCAAGAAAGTTAAGTTTTCTTATGCCCCCACCTGTTGGCGTTAGCTATCATTTTGCAAAATTTGGTTTACGTTGTACCAATACTACTATTTTGTAGGGGTGTAAGAAAAAATCGATACACTTAAGTATCGCGATATTTTACTTGGCAATACTGTATCGATTTTCAAAAACGCAATATCGATTTTTTTTTTTTAGTTTACGTGCAAAAATATTCATGGTTCAAGTTTATGTTGTGTTTAAAATCCCTACCACTAGATGGCTATGCTGAGACGCACCACTAGTCTCTCGCCTAACCGCGTCTAACTTTTTGCTAAAAGCTAAAAACATAGCTATGGCTGAACCCCGCGTAAGACCGGCTCCTGCTGCATTCCGTGCTGAAGTGTGGAATTATTTTGGTTTCCAGAGTAAAGAGGGCTCTACAGATATCGACAAGAACCATGCGGTTTGTAAACTGTGTCTGGGAAAGATTAAGTACTCTGGTAATACCACGAATTTGAGGGCACATTTAGCAAGACACCATTCAGACACTCAGTTAAGCGAACAGCAAGCTAAACGAGTCGACCCCTCACAACTCACCCTTGCTCAAGTTCAAACGCACAAATTACCAACGACTTCAACTCGTGCAACCAAAATAACCCAGTCGGTAGTTTATTTCATTTGTAAAGACATGCGTCCGCTCAGTGTGGTTGAAAACGAAGGTTTCCGTTATATGGTGCAAACAATGGAGCCTCGTTACACTATACCGTCCCGGCAACACATCACTGATATCGCTGTGCCCAATCTTTACAAGGAGGTTAAAACAAACGTGCTGGAATGTCTAGCTTTAGCTGAGAAGGTTGCCTTGACATGTGACGCTTGGACGTCTCGGGCGACTGAGTCATATGTGACTATTACGGTTCATCACATAACTGACGAATGGAAGCTGGAATCCTGTGTACTGCAGACGAGAGCGATGGGTACATGTTGTGTACTAGAAATAGTGCAAGCACTTTTTTTTATTGACATAACAATGTCTTTTCTTTTTTGAGATTGTGTGATTTTTCAGATTTCTTTTTTTATGTATTGTGACAGGGTCTGTATTTATTTTATTTTATTATGGCTTACTTGAGCATATAAAAATGTGTTCACCAAGAACCTGTGAGCACAGTCCCAAACTGGCAGTTTGATTTTGCTTGTACTGAATTGTTGTTTACCTAAAGTAAACTTGTTTGACTTTTATGCACATCATGTCTTTTTTCAAATAATACTTTTTTCTAAAATTATAGTCCTACTTTAAAAAAAAAAAAGCAATATATCGCATTATGCACAGTATCGGAATATATCGCGATATATTGAATCGTGACCCATGTATCGTGATACGTATCGTATCGCCAGATTCTTGCCAATACACAGCCCTACTATTTTGGCATCATCCATTGACTTAGTGCTACACTCAGCCGGTATGCACACACGCTAACTGATGGCTTAACTTTGAGGCTACAAATAAATATAGATGGGCTACCATTATTTAAAAGCTCAAGTGTTCAGCTGTGGCCCATCCTGGGTCTCCTGCTCAGTGTCCCTATGAAAGAGCCTGTAGTGATCGCATTATACTCTGGTGAAAAAAAACCTTCATCAGCAAAAGAATTCCTCGAAGACTTCACCAAAGAATTAGTTCATCTGGAAAAAGGTTTCTGTTTCGAGGGAAAGACTTTGACATCCAAAAAAAAAAGAAAGACTTTGACGCTTAAACTTGATACAGTAATTTGTGACACACCGGCAAGAGCATTTGTGAAAAACACCAAAAGTCATAATGCCTACCACGCCTGCGATAAATGCACAAACCCTGGGAGACATGAACAGAGCCGAATGAGTTTTCCGTGTAAAGATTATGCACTAAGGACGGATGAGTCTTTCAATGACAGGTTAGATGAGATACATCACCATGAGGGGCCACATGCATTTGAGGGTACTGGGGTTGGCATGGTGTCACAGTTTCCCCTAGATTACATGCACCTTGTGTGCTTGGGTATCGTTAGGCGCTTGCTCAATATGTGGCTTCGTGGTCCTCTGACTGTCCGTGTCCCTGCAACTATAGTTGAACAAATGTCCGCTAAATTGGTATCCATGAGGCCTTATATTCCGGTGGAGTTTGCCAGAAAGCCGCGATGTCTTAGAGAATTGGATCGCTGGAAGGCTACTGAGCTAAGGCAGTTTCTTTTGTACACTGGACCTGTAATGCTGGCCAGTTTTCTGGACAAAGACCTGTATCAGAATTTTATGCTTCTCTTCTCTGGCATCTCCATCTTAGCAAGCCCAACATTTTCCTACCTCACTGATTATGCTGACACTTTACTGAAATCGTTTGTGCAGCACTTTGCTACACTTTATGGGAGACACCACGTTGTGTATAATGTACACTGCATAACCCATCTGGCAGGTGAAGTTCAGCAGCATGGTTGCCTTGACTCCTTCTCTGCCTTCCTATTTGAAAATTATCTGCAGAAGATAAAAAAAAACTGGTTAGAAAACCGGAATATCCTTTGGCACAGATCATTCGTCGTCTGTCAGAAATAAAAATTCAGTAGGACACATTACCTGGCAGCACTTTAAGACGGCAGCATTTTGTGGGCCCTATTGTTGAGGGGATGGCCATCAAGGCACAGTATGGCGAGATGTCCACTGAGAAGTGGACTCTTAAAACATCGACTGGTGATAACATCTTCAGACTTGGAAATGACATTGTCTGCATCCAAAATGTTGTGGAATGCATTGGGGGGGGCATTTATGCAATATATAAGGAATATAGAAGGAAGCCGTTGTTCTTTAGCTACCCATTTAGCTCGGATACACTGAATATTTACATCATTTCAGAAAAATCTGAGATCATCATGGCTGCCAATGTTTCAGAGCTTGATGGGAAATGTGTCGCCCTGCCCCAGAGGGAAGGCTTTGTGGCTTTTCCTCTGCTGCATTAACATGCAAAAAATGCATTTCAATCAGTTTAGTAGTTCAGACTAATTAGTTAATTAATTAGTTCATTACATTAATTGATCGTTTTTGTTCATTGTTTTATTTCCAATCATAATCATAGCATGACTAGTTTAGATCAGGGTCTGAGGACTGACCAAAGTTTGACTTGCTGGCAGTGGCTGCATCAGAAAACAGGCTGATAAGTTGCTGTAAGTACTTTGCTGAAGTTAATCATCTTTTAGGTGTCCTCTTTCAGGTGTCAACTGTCAGATCAGTGTTGTGCAAGTTGACACTTCACATGAGCCCCTTTTAAAGCCAAACTTTTATGTTATTATCAAAATCAATAACAACAAATCGTCAAAGCTTTTTCCATTAGATCTTCTTACTCCTACTCTGACAATAACTGTGCATTCACACTTGTTTCTTTTCTTGTCTTCTCCATTAGGATGTTCCATGTAGTAGAATTTGTCACCAATAAAACCATAGCAGTGGTGCCCCAAAGCTGGTACGAGGATGGTTGTGCATCGTGGCCAACTTATAACAGTGATGAAAGAATTAATAGGGCAGTAAAACATGAAGAGGAGCTACAGGATGACTGGCAGACACATGATGTCAGAATCATCAAATCATCTGGTATGCCAAATCTCAAAGTTGTTTCTTGGCTAAGTGGTTTTTACAAATCCTACACCTACAAATCCACTACCACCACTATTTAAAAGAATATGCCACTGTTTTATGAAATTGGGTTATTCACGGTCTCCCCTTGAGTAAGATAAGTGAGCAAAAACTTTTTTGTCACCGAATGCTAAGCTAGCAGGGGCGCTGCCAGACTAAGACAATGCATGCACGGAGACAAATTTATTTTTCACTTATCTAACTGTAGGGGAGACTGCGAATAATTAATTTCATAAAATGGTGGCATGTTCCTTTAAGACTCATGTCAAGCTCCATGTTTACCTTTCAGATACTTACATGGAGGCACGTCAAATCCTGAAGAAGGCTCTGACATGTAGCACCTCAGACCTCCAAACTGAGGATGAACAGGAACGGCCTGGGAAAAGGAGAACAACAGCGAAGTCAGTGTTTTTCCTTCATGTTACACTTACAAACACTAACAACATATACTTTTATTAAAAAGACAGAACAGAGATCAATGCCCTGTTCAACCATTCTCTGTGTCCTCTAAATGTTGATTTGCATGTAGATAAAGATCCTTTTTTTTATTTATTTTTTTAAACAGACATTTCTTTGGCGATACTGACATAGAGGAGGACTACCGACCCCCAAAGAGGTCCAAATCCAGGTCATCTGCTGGGACGAGTCACCAACTCCCTGAAAATAGTCCTGAAAATAGTCCAGAGATTAGTCAAAGTAAGAGTTTGTAATAATAAAAAATAAAAAAATGGAAATATCCCTACATATAAATGTGTTTTTATTTCTCCACCACAAAAAACAACAACACATAGACAAACCACAAAATGACCCCCACTCACTACACTGAAGAGCAAGTTTAGTGGCAGACTCTTGTCACTAGCATGCTCAACAGACAGGCTGAGGAAGTCTTCCCCGGACCGTCCAGCCTTTAGCTTTATCTGCTCTATGCATACTGAATATGTAGTCATCTTACATGACTCAGTGAATTTTTCTTAAGTCTGTGTGACTGTGTTGTGTATGTTGTCTCTTCACCCCCACCCCCCCCAACACAGTGTTTGGCAGAACTGCCCCACCCCAACCACTACCACCACAAACACTCCTCTCTCAACCTGCACAATGCAACCAGCAACAACGGGGGCCAGAGGAGCCAAGCCAGGTCTACAGACCTACCTGGAGAGGTGGGAGACATGGCCCAAAAAACATTCCTTGCTCTGGTAAGAAATAACTTTAACTACAAGCTATAATACCTTGACTTTAACCACTGGAATGGAGGGGAAATAATTATTCTATAATACTATGTATTCAACAGCTGGTCAAGTCCACATTTTAAGCCTGCTGGAGCACATTAAGCAACAGCAGGACCAGCTGGTGGCCAAGGTGAATCACTTGAGCAGCAGAGTGCTCAACACCTCAAGAGCCAGAGTGTCCTGAGTGCATTCAGCTGCCCATCGAATGTCTGGAAGCGGTGGATGAGCTTGAGTCATTACTGAAAGACGCTGCCAATGCAGCAGCCAAACAAAGAATGGTATGCTTCTGTCAGTCACTATCAAATCTATTTGGTAAAGTGCTGGGGTGGTGGTGGTGGGTGTGGGGTGGAGGTGGGGCAAAGATTGCCGTACAAGTTATTACATCAGGGCTTTATACCTTGTCTGTATTTTAAGGTGTTTTGTGACTTACTTTTAGATTTCTTCTTTGGCCACAATTGGTGGCCAAGATGTGAAGAGAGTGGCGTGGAACATCCTCTCTCGAATGTTCACAGAAGATGTGGCCAAGAACATAAGCTGGAAGGGGGCGAACGGCAAGAGGGCATTCGGTCACATGTCCTCAAAGACACTGATGTACCGTAAGTCACCCCACACACGCACACTGCAACACACACCCAACACCACACACCCCACATGCTCCACACACCACACACCCCACACACTCACACCACACACCCCACATGCACACCCCGCTCACGGACACCACACACCCCACACGCACGCACATCACACACCCGCACACCACACACCCGCACACCACACACACGCACATCACACCACACACCCGCACACCCCACACACACATAAACATCACGCACACCACATGTGTTAAAATGCGTGGCGCGAGCGACAAATCTCCGACAGTAAACGGATGGCCCATTCTGCTCTGTAACGGGTGCTTTTCCGCATCTCGGGTAAACAGCTGTTGCGACTCACGCGAGCAATAACGGCCGCGTCCGGTGTGTAGACACAGTGTTAAAGCTCATTCTGCCTATAACGCTACGTTACAACATCAATCAATATTCCAATAATTTATATTATTATAACACTTTATATAGGGCCATTTTGCATTAAGAGTAGCCTAGTTTCACGTTTAGTAGGTACATTTTGCTTACTACTTATTTAAAAAAGTATAAAAGTCTGTACATTATGTAATTAAAAACGTTTTCATTATGATATTATACATTTTACTTTAGTAAAAAGATCGGGGTTCTTCCTCCACTGGTAGAGATTAGAGGAATTAAGACTAAAAATAGAAGATAATGTCAGTGACACTTTTGATATATTTATTGATACAAGTTGTTTTATATAACGTGACTAAATTAAAAGACAAAGTCGTTAGTGAAGATTATGCAACAGTATTTAGAATATAATATAATATAACATGCAATGCAAACTAGTTTGGTTACAGCTCAAATGTATCATTCTCATTCTATCATTCCCCCTGCCTCCATTACATATCTTTGTCACACAAGTGTTTATCACCACATTTGAGTGATCATTGCAAAACGTTTATATATTTATTCTGTTTAAATACTGTGTATTCTATATACAGTACCCATCAAAGGTTTGTACACACCAATAGGAAAGTGTGTCCAAACTTTCGACTGGTACTGTACTATAATACACATAAATAATATTGCTACTGTACACATAAATAATATCGGCCGATATATCGGTATCAGGCTTTTTTTTATCGGTATCGGCCCCCAAAAATCCATATCAGTCGGGCTCTACTCAAAAGTATGTACTTTTTCTTCACAAAAAGAGTATATACTTTTAGGGCGTAGTATAAGTAAGCGAATTGAGATGGAGCAATTGTAACACCAGCTTATTTTCCCAAGCCGACGAAGTCAAAAGATGCCCAATCTGGCAACACTGATTCATTCAAGCCAATAATTGGGCAGGCCTGGCTTAAGTCATTAGTAGCCTACCAATTGCATGCTGAATTTAAAACCTAATTTTGTGCTTACAGGTGCTGTACGTGCAAATGGTTTTTGTCGCACAGACACAGACATTCAACGTCATGCCATACGATGGTTCAACTTAGCTGCAGACCGTGGTGCGGCGAGGAGGCGCCTGACCAGCCGGTCTAACCAGGCTGAGGCCGATGATTAGGCTAATTATGTATGTGTTGTTTTGTTAAATAAAATGTTTTATTTCTTTCAAATTGTTTCAGTTTTCATTTAAATAGTCTGTCGCAAGCTACACATTGTTTTCCAATTCAGAGACATGCCCTTTACAAATTCCAGTGGCCTGTAGCCTATTTATAATCAGAGAACATCTCCTCTTGTAGCACTACTTACAATAGTCTTGCTAAAGCACTTAGAACTGTTTAAAAACAGCACTCACTGATGCATTTATTGAATAAGTAAGTATTCTTATTGTACTCTACCTTTTTAAAAAAATAATTGTTGAGAGAATTGCCTTAAAAAGCAAACTGTGTAGGCTTTGGTTAAAATGCATCAACAAAATGTAATGTATCACATACCAAAATATTGCATATTGCACAAATAAAATATTGCAGACGGAATTTTATGAACGGGACCAAAACGGACCCGGGCAGGATACGATGCTCATATGTATGGGTCCAAAACGGACCCGGGCAGGATACGATGCTCATATGAACGGGTCCAAAACGGACCCAGAGCGGATATGTGGCTCATTCGCGGATCCAAAGCGAAGCCGGGGCGGATGTACCCATTTATGTACGGATACGTAAAGGAACCGCAGCGATGTCGGACCGGATCCGCGAGCCGCCACCGTGGCGTATCCGCTGCGGTGTGCAAGTGGACACAGTTTCAGATCCGCTTTCTTGATCCGTTCCGGAGTTCACTGTACCTCCGCGGCGGATGCATTTCGTAGTCAGTTTGCTGTCTGGGTACAGTAATGCTTATTTTTTATTTACTGTATAATTACTGTATTATTTTTACAGTATATTTCTGTTTTCTTAAATTACATACAGAGTTGTGTAAAATTACAATAATAATGTGTAATTAAATATGTAGCTCATTATATTAAAGGTTTATATCCATACTAACAATCTAACATATTTCCTTGTCATTTTAAAGTAAATATTATTAGTTTTACATTTAAACTGTAATTCTGGATAAAAATTTAGCAAACTTTTATCATTGCATTAAAAAAATGCGTAGTCTCTTGCAGCTTTGCTCTCCAGATTGAAACTTTCAGTCATGTCGTGCCTCTGGCCACACATATAATCAGTGATGTCACAGAGAGTAAAAGCACATACATTCCAAGAAAGCTGACTAAAGTAAATTGAATATAGATAAAGTAAGAAAGCTTTGCAAAAGTCCAGACAGGAATTAGTCAAGCAAGAATGAAAAGAGCAGCAACACGCTTGAAAGTTTCAACCCTGCAGCAGAAACTTTTTGCCATTAAGTGGTGTAGTGTGGACTTAAGTGTTCACAATAATGAGGCATTGCCTCAGAAAAGAGAATAACAAAAAATTAAAGTGAAGTATCAATTTATTGTTAAACATTTTTCTCAAAGCCTTGACAGCAAAGATTAAAAAATACAATGCTAATATTTACGTTTAAATTTTCTTTCTTTACTTTATTTTTTATAAGAATTGCCACAATTTTCAAACCCAGGAAGTAAGTACTTTAGTGCTGGTTTAATCACTGCCGAGTGAAGCGAGTCAGTGAATATCACAGTTTCGCGTTTTGCTCTGAAATCGGCAGATTTATGCATTAAGTTTGTTGAGCATCCGAGTGTGTCATTCACCTTCACTTGCGTGTAGGAAAAACAAACTAAACGTTGCTCAGTGCTGCTGTTTTCCTTTTATTTAGCAACCTTCACTTGTACATAACATCAGTTCACTTTTTCTCTCAACTCAGAAGAATGTGACGCAAAACGTAGCGTCATCACATACAAAACCGTATACCTCCAAATAAAACTATAGGTAGTCAATACCGTAATACAATGTATAAGGGTGCAATACGTTTAACACCCCCACTCATTCTTAGCCTATTGTATTACCAAAACAACAAATAATTTTTCACCTTTACATAAATTAGTGTATACATATTTTTTACCTCATATTTTTGTTCCGAACATGTCTCGAGTAAACCTCTTTAACTTCTGCTTGGTGGCTGGCTTTGTCATTACGTCAGCTACCATTGTCTCTGTAGGACAATATTCCAAGATAACCTTGCCATCATTTACAATTTCTCTTATGTTCTCACATATTTGTATGTGTCCATACCCTTAAGCAACTGTTCTAAGTAGATACATTCCTGCATGGCTGATGCTAAGGACATATATTCTGCTTCGCAAGTAGATAATGCTACTGTTGTTGGTTGTTTTCTGGTTTTCCATGAGATCAAAGAGCTTCCTTCAATCAGATTAACACAGTACCTTGAAGTACTACGTCTGTCTTTTGTATCAGATGCCCAGTCAGCGTCACTATACACTCTCAGACCTAGCCTCTCTGTCATTTCTCCTGAAGCATAATTGCTGTTCTGCTGTACCTTTAAGGTACCTGAACACATGTTTTACTGTGTTCCAGTGCTGTTCTGTTGGTTCAGCAAAATACTGAGATAGTTTACTGACGACAAAACCTAAATCTGGTCTTGTGCAAGTGGATAAGTAGATTAAACTTCCCACTGCCTCCCGGAACTTCTTTGGCTCTTTCATTTTTTCAGCATTTTCTGTATAATCAAGGTTTGGTTCACATGGAGTTTCCCTAGATTTACAGGTATGCATGTCAAAACGATCTAGTATTCTTCTCACATATCTTTCCTGTGACATTTTGACTAGACCCTCTGCTTGTTCAAAATCTATGCCCAGGAAAAGTTTCAACCTTCCCATGTCTTTCATTTTGAACCGTTCTGTGAACATTCCTTTTACATTTTCCAGAACACTTTCACTGTTAGCAGCTATGATTAAATCATCAACCCATACTATCAGGATTACTTTCTCATCTGGCTTTTCTTTTGTGTACACACAGTTGTCAGCTGGGTTCTGTGTAAAACCGTTCTCAGTCAAACATACATGTAACACAGCATTCCAGTTTCTACCAGATTGCTTAAGGCCATAGAGAGAATTTTTTAGCTTGCATACTAATTTTCCATCTTTTTCAGATTTTTGCTCATAACCCTCCGGTTCCATATAGATTTCGTGATCTATTGGTGCATGCAAGTAAGCTGTCTCAACATCCATCTGGTGGAAGATCAGGCTTTCTTGTGCTGCTTTCTGCATAACCACTCTCACACTTGTCATGTCAGCTCTGGGTGAAAATTTTTCATCATAGTAAGTCCCTTGTTTCTGACTGTAGCCTTTCGTGACGAATCTTGCCTTGTATTTTTCAGATCCGTCAATGTCTCTTTTAAGTGCGTAAACCCATCTTCCTCCAACTGGTTGTTTTCCTGGTGGTAATTTAGTGAGTGTGAAGGTCTTGTTCTCCTCCAATGATCTCATTTCTTTGTCCATAGCATCCTTCCATTGCTTGGATTTTGTTGATGTAATGGCATCCTGGTAGGTTTGAGGTATATCACATACTGCTCAGTAGCAAAAATCTATGCATGTTTGCAGTTTGTCTTCTGCATCCTCAATTTAAAAATCATGTATGTAAGCTGGCTTTTTCCTGGTTCTGATCAATCTTCCTGATTGATTGGGATCAGCCTGTTCGGGCAAAGTCTCTGGAACATCACTTTGAAAACCATGATCTGGTTCATCCTCCACATTTTTATCAGCATTGACTTCAGTGCTGAAGATTTTTGGATTCATGTTTTCATATATTGTGTGTGTCTCAGATGTTTGTCTTTCTCTTTCACTGGTTTTTGTTTGTTGTGAACTAGACGACAAATAGTAAAGCTAGTATATAGTAAACTAGATAAGCCGGGCTGTTCTTGTCGTAGCCTATGAAAACACCTTGTTCGCATCTTGAGTTAAGTTTGCTTTTCTCTTGTTTGTAAGCAAAACATATTGATCCGAATTTCTGCATTTTGGAAACATCTTCATGGTTACAATGTCCCAAATTTCATCCCAGGTTTGTAGATCATGATACACTTTGCACTGGTCAATGCCCTCTTCTAGTGTTGGCAAATAGTACAAGTTTCCACTTTCATGGATATCAAACCTGCTTCCGTTTTTGGTAATCAAGTGACTCTTTTGAAAGTGATTGTCGCTCTTCCATTTGTTGCTCTTGCTACTGAGAAAATGCCATGTGGGTACGAAGGCATGTATAGCGCGTCCCGTAGCTGTGCAGTGTGCTGTTTTCCTGCGTCATCTAGGAGATAAATCACTGCCCTTCCTCTTTGTTGCGCCATTCCGCTGCACTTCGTTCCATCGGCTAATTCCACTGAATGAGTCTCTGGTTGAAATGAGCTATCAAAACTTTTGAACTTTCTGATGTCGCTCCAGCGTCTACCATGACGCCTTTCATCTTTACTTTGTTTTGCGGTTTTTCATATTCTGAGTGTTCAGCTTTGAAGAGATGGTCTTGGTCATTATTGTGTTCATTCTGGCGTCATCTTGGTTGCCCTTTTTCTTGCACAGAAACTCCACGTGTGTATTATTTTTACAATGATCGCACCACACTCTCTTATAACATTTTCATGCTTTGTGTCCCTTTATTCCACATTTGTAACATGTCACATTTGTGTCTTCATCTTTTCTTTCTTTAGTGTGGTACCTGACAGGACCTCTTCCTTGTCTCATCTGTGTCTTCATCACATTATCTGTGGGATTCTGTTCCTTTCATTTTCTTCGCCTCTTCGTAAATCCGGTCTTCTCTTAAAATCTGTGAACGTAACGTCATCCTCATTCTGTGTTATGTGAATGGCTAGCGGCTTGAAAAAATCTGATAATCCACGGAGAATCATTGCTATGGTTAATCCATCACTCATGGCTTCTCCTGCATCTCTCAGTGTTGTGATGATGTTCTCTGCTCTTATAAAGTAGTCGGTAACACTCTCGTTGTCTGCCATGCGTAGCTGAGTTAACGATGTGTACATATTTATTATCCGTGGCTTGCTTTTCCCTGAATAATGCTCTTTCAGTATTCCTAGGGCTTTCCTGCCATTGTCAGCAGCTTCATGTCTTATCAGTGATAGGCTTTTATCATCTATCAGTCTTACAAGTTCAGCATAACAATCAGCATTCTTCCGTCTGTCTTCGCCTAGCTGTTCTTCATTAGCACCAGTGGGCTCATGCAAAATAGTCTCCTTTAGCTTTAGAGTGTGTAAATAGCTTAAGAATCTCGTTTCCCAAAGGTCATATTTATCTTTGGATCCATCTAACAAAGATTGTGTTGCCATGACTCCTACCGCTCTGTTCGCCATTTTGTAGGATCACCGACTTTTCTTCTTATATGTCTCTTCAGTTTAAGCTTCATCGTTAGCTTCATAGAACGCGTAATACGTCGCGTCTGACTTACTCACGCTCGGTTGTTTCCTTGACTTGGCCCATAACCTGTTGAGCATCCGAGTGCGTCATTCACCTTCACTCCCGTGTAGGAAAAACAAACGAAATGTTTTCCTTTTATTTAGCAACCTTCACTTGTACATAACATCAGTTCACTTTTTTCTCTCAACTCAGAAGAATGTGACGCAAAACGTAGTGTCATCACATACAAAACCGTATACCTCCAAATAAAACTATAGGTAGTCAATACCGTAATACAATGTATAACGGTGCAATCAGTGCTCGAAGTGGGGCGGTACTCACCGGTACGCAGTACCGGCACTTCTACATTTTACTCTTAAGCGTACCTGCACTTTTTCTTGCGTACCGCTACTTCTCGCATGTAGCCGGTACTCTACCACTGCGTCAGTGTCAAGCTCGTTTTACATATACTCCGTTTGCAGTGCGTATGTGGTGCGTATTTTTTCTGCACCCATGTTAACAGGTTTAGAGCTTTCATACTGCACGCGGATGCGGTCCGGCGATCCGTTCCAGGAGCGGTGTGTATACAGCAGTGCAGAGATCGTTTCCACACAGAGTCTATTTCTGCTGTGCTGCACGCACTGAACTAAAGATACAGCGCATGGTTCGTGGTCAGAATGAACACAGATTGACATGAAAATATAATAATCTTACCATAAATGCATTTAATTAAATAAAATGTTGTAATCTCACCATAAATGTATTTTTGGACTTGCAGACTTGGAGGAGTTTCGTTTTCACACACACACACACACACACACACACACACACACACACACACACACACACACACACACACACACACACACACACACACACACACACACATAGACACACGCACACACACACACACACACACACACACACACAACTTGTTTAAATACATTTATGTTGTTAATAAATAACAATAAATTGTTGTTGTACCAGCAATATCTCCAAGTTTTGTTTTTCACAGTAGAAATCTCAAATGTCATGATTTGCCAGTGCAAGAGAGTACCGGCACCTTTTTTTCCCCACTTCAAGCACTGGGTGCAATGCGTTTAACACAGTTCAAATGGAAATCGTATACAGTATTACAGCGTTGATCTGAAATGGTGTTTGTTCATTAACAGCTGTTCAACCATGTCGGTATGCAAATGAGCGGTCTGAACTGGTTTACCCAGCGCATTTTATTTTGGTCGCACATGCGCACCCCTGGTTATAAGCAACTCAAACTCACAGCATATGCAGAGATTGAGTTTGAGAGTTTATATGCACTCCACACATATAAATGACAACAGTGCAGTAGTGTTAATTTTACCAGCCATTTTTAAATTTAGTTTCAGTTTTAGTCCAGTTTCAGCATCGCTTGTTAGTTTTTATCACATTTAGTCGACATCATCCCATTTTTATTTAGTCTAGTTTTAGTCGACTATAAGTCGAGCATTTTAGTCTTTATTTTAGTCCAAGAAAACATAATTTTATTCGTTTAGTTTTAGTCAACAAACACTGTCAACATTTTAGTCTAGTTTTAGTCAGGACATCATTTTTTGTCAGCAGATAATATTTAATTACCACCATATAAACAACCACCACCAATCTTTCTGTTACCTTACCACAATGTCTTTGTGGTGAACTGCGACGTGTCTCATCAGGTTTGTTGTGTTTTTTCCAGCTACCATGTGGCCACATTCCTTCCCTTCGACTAAAATCTAGCATTTGGTTTTGTTCTCCACTTCAATGAAGCGAAAATGTGTCCATATATCACGTCTCCTCTTTCTCCCGAGCCCCGTGCAAAGCATGTTTTACTTTTAACCTGTCGCCGCCTCGCCGTGAATCCAGCTCCTGTCTGCTCCATGTGTTGTGTAGGCTACTCTGTGCCCGGCCCACCCCAGGTTTGAAAGTGGGTGTGTGTCGGAAGAGCTGACGAGGAGGAGGCGGAGGAGGAGACAGGATTTGACAAAACCATATCATATAATAATATGTAATTTTCGTCTCGTCTTTGTTCGTGAACTAAAATGTCCATAGATTTTAGCCCAGTCTTTTATTTACCGAACTGCATTTTCGTCTCGTCTTTATTAGTCTACGAAAATTATTTCTGATTTACTCCCAGTTATTGTTTATTAGTGGGGATTTTAGTCTCGTCTCGTCTAGTTTTCGTTCGGTGAAAAATGTGTGTTGACGAAAATATTTTCGTTTAGTTTTCGTTAACGAAATTAACACTACAGTGCAGCACAAAACACTTTGAAATACAAAACAGTCCGACTTTGTATGCTTTATCGAATGCATGTTATTGGAATGTAATCTAGGAATCGTGACAGCCCTACTCAACACACCATATAACATGTTAAACCATATAACATGCTAACATGCAATGTACTATATTGTAGTTTATATGATTAAAATGAGTTGTTAACTTAAGCTTGTGCTCTGCTTACACATCTAATCTTAAAGGGTTAGTTCACCCAAAAATGAAAATTTTGTCATTAATTACTCACCCTCATGTTGTTCCAAACCCGTAAGCCTTTTTTTCAGCCTTTTTTCTGTTTCTCCATTGACAGCTATGCAACTACCACTTTGGCGCTTCAAAAAGTTCATAAAGAGATCGTAAAACGAATCGATATGAATAAAGCGGTTTAGTCCACATTTTCTGGTGAGACTTCATATGGTGAACAGATGGAATTTAGACTTTTATTCGCATATAAACATTGATAAGCGAACAAACAGAAGCTTAACCAAACCTCGACGCGTGAAAACAAATCTCTTGAGGAAGCTCAAACGTGCTGCGTAACACAAGAATAACATTGGTTCTTGTACGTCATGCAAACATACTTGAGCTTCCGTTTACCACAACTGATGTGTGCATTGGTTAATGTTTATATGTGAATAAAAGAATTAATTCAATCTGTTCATCATATAAAGCGACCACTTTATATGATGCATGTGGATTTTGAAGCGTCAAAGTGGTAGTTGTGTAGCTATCAATGGAAGGACAGAAAGCTCTTAGATTTCATCAAAGAGATCTTCATTTGTGTTCATTGTGTAAAGATGAACGAAAGTCTTACGGGGTTGGAACGACATGAGGGGATTACATGATGACAGAATCTTCATTTGTGGGTGAACTAACCCTTTTAACCCTAAGATCAAGTTTAACTTCAGGATCAATGATAGGACTGATTTTAGCAGGGCTAAAAATTTCAATGTGTAATGCATAATGAATAGATACCTCTGTAAGAACTCCAGCGTAGCTGCAATTTCCACTGGATCGTCAATGTTGTGCAGGTAATATGAGCAGAACATCATCTGGAATGCTTTGTTGAAGCTGGGAAGCTGATCGTTTACTATGAACTGGTTCACTGCAACCATGAACGTCTTGGCAGTGAGTGGGCTGTTTCCTGTAAACGGTGCAATCAGAGTTTGATTAAAATGGCCAGTAAATATCTTGCTTCAGGTATATGGATCCAATGACAATCTGCAAACCAGAAGCTGTTCTGCAGAGTGCTTAGTTAGCTTCATTCTTGAACAGCCCCACCTTAAAGATCTCTTCGGTCTCCTTCAGTCCTGATAAAATGTCTCTTCTCTGTGAGGGAAATGTCTCCAACATCATTTTTTCCATTTTCTTTAAATCATTATCTTTGTTTTTAAACATCTTAATTAGCTCTTGCAATTGTTTTGTTTCACCAGTAGGAAGTTCTGGGTCAGGGTTAATGCAGCCATATGCATCTTTACTCCCTTTCTTTACGTTCTCAGGGCTGCCACTTTCAGAAAACCTTTTCTTGGTAGGAGGAGCTTGGAGTCGTCTGAAATTATTGATATGAGACATTAACTGTTTCACAAGGTAGTCATACCCAGTGCCGACAACCTGGCCCTCGATCTCATCTCGAAAGGATTTTGGGTTGCGAATAACCATCAGCTATTTCAGCAATGTGCCTCTTTCCTGGTTTCTTGCACACAGTGACTACTTCAGCCACCACAATCCTTACAATCTCTCTTCTCTCTGCTGCAGATGTCCTCTGCTCATTATCTAATACCTGTCTTGTACTTGAGGGCAACTTACTCCAGGGTTAGGGGTGTCACGATTCTCCAAATCCTCGATTCGATTAAATTTTCGATTCTAAGGTCACGGTTCGATTCGATTCTCGATTTTTACATTTACTTTTTTTAAAGCCGAAACCGGCCAATCAGGATGCTCTCCGTCTTATATGCGCTTCATGAGGCACACACGCAAGGTCTCTCGCTCTCTCTCCTCTTTGCTGTGTGCGCGCTATACGGTTTGGAGCACAGTTTTTTCTGTCTCGCATGCGCGGTCTTGCTCGCTCACTCTAGATTCCGGGAGATTTTAACTAATTTGCATGCATCAGGGAGCCGCTATCAATATGCGGGAGACTCCCGGAACTTCCACGAGACTTGGGATGTCTGCAATCTGTGGCTGTTTTGAAGCGCAAACGTTGTCAACATAACTCACTGGAAATCCAAAAAACGTCCACACCTTCGACTTCAATGAAAGAGGAGGGGGTTCAAGTTCTGTCGATGGGTCTCCTGCATCTGCAGTTGCCATGCTATCTTTTGAGTGGCTGTAGCTAAGTTAGAGGAGGTTGACCATAGACTCGCAGCACTTCAACACGCGTGTTTTTTTCCGCTTGGCACGCCGACCGGACGTGACATGGGGTGTGGCAGCATCGACGATTCCATTTTTTAATTCGAAGTTCGAGATTGTGAATTAATTTCGATCCATTTCGATTTAAAATCAAAATCGTGACACCCTTATCCAGGGTATGTCAAGAAGTGACATTTAGTGACTATTATTTTCCCTGGCTAAAGGGGTGGACCCACTCTCTGATGCAGAAAATGATGCTCGACTTGACACACTGGCTTGAATTGGCATAATGGGTGAGGCTTGACTTCTCTTTGACATGACCAAGGCTGAGCTCCTTGCAGCAGTGGTTTTTAGTGTGGAGTTATTGCTGGTGATGTCATCAATGACACTAACGAATGAATCTTCACAAGTGCTTGACTCTTCAATTGACCTATGGCTAAGCCACGCCCCCAAACGTGATGAGCCAATCACAGTGCGCATAGCTAATCCAATACACTCGGACATTCTCTGCTTCCACGTACATTGAAATGCATTGCAGTTAGTCAGTTTTCATTAGTTTTTATATGTTTTTTTCTTGTCATTTTAAGTTTAAAATGGTCAAACGGTGTGCATGAGGTACATGCAACTACGACACTAGGTATCCTGAGAGGCTGGGCGACAGTGTGTATTTTTTACCCTTTCCCAAGCCACATCTCAACCGAGATAAGTGTCTGCTCTGGATTAAGTTATGCGGTAGACCACAACACCAACTAAACGTGGATAAATTAAACAAGGATGTCTACGTCTGTTCTAAGGTAAGTCAACAACGTATTTGAACATTATCTTTAACATCTCTAACATAACGTTAGGCTAACGTTAGCCTAACATTAGAAAACGTTAACTTCTAGCTGTGTTGTACAGTACATCATGTCACTTAGCTTCATTAACATATCTGTAAATAACCGAGATAACAAATGTTAGCAATGTTGTGCTGAATGATTCATGTAAATACTGTAGCACCAAACTAACGGACAGGTACTCTTGGTAAAGATGGTAAAAAGGCTTGTCCTGGAAACGTATGCAACTTAGACCTGTACATGTTTAATTTGATCATGAACCATTAATTACATATTGAAGCACAACATTTTAGACAACTTTCTACCAAAACAACTGGGGAACTTTGTGGGTTTTTTTAGCAAAACATGTAGCCTTTTCACTCCTCTTCAACATAACTAAATATTCAAACTATTTACATACAGTGTCAATAGACAAGAGGACTACTGTGACAGCTGCCATAGCGCCTGTGACCGAATGTTGACTGTTTGTCCGAGTGAGGGGAGGGGGCGTGGCTTAACCATAGGTGAATTGGAGTAGTAGCTTGTGATGAGGAATCATTCAACATTCCATTTACTGAGGATGAACCAAAACAACACAGACACATTCATATCAGGCAATATGATTTGCATAAAATTGCCTTATTTTTCTGGCTTGTGAGACAATCATAATCTTGTTGCAATTACACCTTAAATGGTCTCAGACTTTGAGAGAATTTTTACTTTATATAACATGCCACTCTACACAACTAGATAGATCAAGTAGAATGAGTAAGAGACATGGATTCATGTATTCTTAAGTCTCTTAAACTTTATACATCATATGAAACTGAAACTTTATAAGTTGCTCATGTATTAGTAATTTACTTACATTTAAAGTGGGCAATGATTTTTCTTGTTTCTATTGGCCTAAGGACTCCTGCGAGGTCATCTGCCTCCAAATACTTCAGGTCCTCAGCTGAACAAACTCCAAGGTCTTTAACCCTCTGAGGTCTAAGGTGTTTTCTGGGTCCTGGAGGTGTTCTGACATGCTCTGACATTTGTGCTTTTTTCAGTTATTTATAAACATGTTAATGGCAAAGGTGTAAATTCACTCTATATAGCACAAACAGGGCTACCGTAATATGTGAGCAACATGCATGTACATGTTTGTATTTTTAAGATAATAATGTTTATGCGTGCTTTGTGAAAAAACAAAAAACAAATGTCACTGAAATAAGGTCATAAAACCCATAGTGATTATTTCTTCACAAGACTCTTGAAAATTGTATCACGTAGCCTAGAATATTTGCTCCAAAACTATGTGAAAATCATCCTGCATACTCATTTAGATAAGACAATATATTGATTTAAAATGTGTATGACGTGTTTTGTGTGAGAAAGCTTTATGCGAAGGGGCGTGGATCTCTCATTAATATGAATGCATTTTACACCTGAGAAAGACAAAGACCCTCCCCTAATGGCCCTATATGGGGCTATCAGGCCCTATCATCATGAGAAGCTTTGCACAAAGAATGAAGAGAAATTAAAAAAAGAATGGCTTTTATATTGTTTGGATTTATTTACAACACAACATAATCCAAAGATACACAACAAAGGACAAAAAGCACATTAGTAAACACACTGATGTAAAGACAAAGACTTAAACAGTCACACTCCTTTGTGCCATTCCTGAAACATAGTAGCCTACATACCTGTCATGTCCAAGGTGTTTGACTTTTCATTTTACCATGTTCATGTACAGAGACTCATGTGAATGTTGAAGTCAGCAGGACTCATCCAGTGGCATCTGGTCCTTTTCTAAAAAATAAATAAATAAACACCTGTAAACATGTTGATATCAAGACAAACTATAGGGCTGCACGATTCTGGGAATACATTTTAGATTTTTCACTCACACACAATATATATATATATATATATATATATTAGGGGTGTAACGATACACGTATTCGTATTGAACCGTTCGGTACGAGGCTTTCGGTTCGGTTTTCGGTACGCATTTTTGAACCGAACGGTTCGTTGGACCATTTTTCCTGCCGACCAAAATTTCGTTATTTCAAATGTAGGCGCGTCGCGCGTGGCAAGCGCGCTTATAATGTGAGAGACGCTGGCGTGACCACAACATTGCCCAACATCAAATGGCAAATGTAATGTAAGCGGAACGAAACTGAGCTACTCGTTTATTGTGTGGTTGACGGACCGTTTATCAGTCTGGGCCAATGCAGCGTGAGCCGATATTATTCAAGCAGCACTGTTACTACACAGCGCTGAGACATCCAGTAAAGAAAGCATTTGACTTCGCCACTGAAGTAATAACATCGCTGCGAGATCTAGTGAGAAACATTCGCATTTCTCCGTTATTAACGGATCAAACAGCGCTGACGTGGAAACCAGGAAGAAACATTGTGCCATGAATGAACTATCCAGTGTCCACAGATCAGCAATATTCACCATGGATTTACTTTAGTAACACTACTAACTGTAACCATGGAAGTTTGGCAGGAATAGTAGGCTATAATGCTTTCAAGTAACATCACGTCGGTTTTATTTTGACATTATGAATACAATTGCTGCCCTCAAATGTTAATCTGAACTAAACTAAACCTACTTGTAACAATGTTCAGGGAAGAAGGAGGCGGGAACCGGCGAACATTCAAATAAATGTTCTCGCGGACGACTGCTGGCTACCGAAAATAAACATAACTGTCTGCAGCCCCTCGCGGACGACTGCTGGCTAAAATAAAATACAAATACAAAAACCAAACACAACTAAAATACAGGCCTGTTCCTCTCTCGATCATCAACGTCGTCGCTCCCCCTTTATGCTTCCGCTCCTCCGTGAGAGATGCGAGACCGGTGTGCTTCACAGGTGCTGCTCATTATCAATATCGCACCACCGGCCTCGCGGCGTTCTCTCACGTCCCTCGGCCGTCCTGTTCGCCACACTACTATAATATTACATTTAATTTTGTCCAAGGAGCTGTTTTGTTTTATATGCTCCTAAGAAAAGTCAAGTATAGCTCCATCATTGCTCAAAGTTAAAAAAATATCATACTTTATGATGTTAGTTTTAATAAAAATATAATAAAAAAAATTAAATCAAGGAAATTTCTCTGGCATTTCTTTCTTTTTGCTGTATCGGAAACGTACCGAACCGTACCGAACCGAACCGTGACACAAGTGTATCGTATCGAACCGAACCGTGAATTTTGTGAACCGTTACACCCCTAATATATATATATATATATATATATATATATACACGCGCACACACACACACACACACACAAACACACACACACACTGCCGTTCAAAAGTTTGGGGTCGGTATGATTTTTAATGTTTTTAAAAGAAGTCACGTATGCTCACAAAGGCTGCATTTATTTGAGTAAAAATACAAAAACCCAGTAATATTGTGAAATAATATTTCAATGTTAATCAGCTGTTTTCTATGTAAATATATAGTAAAGTGTAATTTATTCCTGTGATGATTACTCCAGTCTTCAGTGTCACATGATCCTTCAGAAATCAGTATAATATGATGATTTGATGCTCAAGAAAGATTTTTCATTATCATCAATGTTGAAAACAGTTATTTACATGTTTATTTCAGGATTCTTTGATGAATAGAAAGTTCAAAAGAACAGCATTTATCTGAAAAATAATCTAATCATAAGTGACTTCTTTTAAAAACATTAAAAATCTTACCGACCCCAAACTTTTGAACGGCAGTATATATATGTATTTTGTAAATATAGTTTGTTGTGCCTTGTATATAGGCATGTGTAGGGCTGCATAAAATAATAACAATAGCCTAGATAGCAGGCAGCCATAAATCGTTAAAAATGAACACTTTTCAGTAACACTACACTAGACATACATATATTGTTTATCATATGTTACTTCATATATTTCTATTCGTTATGAAATGAGATAAGTTTGTCGTGAAGCCTAATGTGTGGCGTGTTTTGCTTTTCAAACACACAGCGCGACTCAGACCCAAACTCAGCGCGTGCAGCGATCGAGCCGCTCCAAACTATGAAACATTGTTGTTACATTATACATCTACGTTTGAGCAGATATCCACAAACACAGTATTTAACAGTAAACACAGGTCTAAACATTAAAATATTCACCATATTAGAATAAACACTCATACTAGCATAGGCCTACTTGTATCTCATTTCATAACATTTTAGGCTGCACCAGTTTGAGTTTAGTAGCTACAATGTAAAGTTTATGCAACAATAAAACACTTATTATGTCTCTTACCTTAAAAATCCTTCTTAGGTAAATCCAAGGTAAATCCAAAGCACAAACAGTATTCCAAACTGATGAAAAGTAGAGAAATACTGGAGTCGCTGTCGCTGATTCTTTGTTTAGAGCTGATGAGGGCGTTAACAGCTCTGCGTTCCTTCACGTGGATCATTTGAATGAGAACAGCTGCGCGCATGGGGGTGTGGTCAAATTAAAGTTAATGAGCTCGGGCTGGAGAAACTGTACATGTCGTTGCTTTCATACGAATTTCTTAAACCGAGAATATTTGTTTTTGATATGATTTACTTCATTTAAAAAAGGAGACTTCAAACTTTGTAAAGACATTACTTTCATGTGTGGGTGGCAAGTATTGGCTAAGTTACAGATCATGTTCTGTCGCGTTTCAGAATGAACTTCACATTGAGAGAGAAGATAGAACGTGCATCATGTTTTTTTTCTTTATTTTACGAAAAACACAACTTTTTGTTTTTATTATTAGTGTACACAAAAAAAGAAGACATTTAACTGTTTTTAAAAATGTATAACACTTGTCTGTATGACAAAAATCGACTGAGTTATTTGAGTTTCTTTTGCACTGATAAGAAAAAAAGCGCCGGCGCGATAGCCGACCTCAGAGGGTTAATCACCTCCACTACTCGCTTTATAACATCCTCCTGGCTGAATACAGAACTGAGGGATAAGGTTAGGTTGCTCATCCATGACTGCAAGAAGGAGGAAAAAAATGGTTATTGTTGAGTGAATATCAGACTGGTTATTGTTTTAGTGAATATCAGACTAGCACTGAAAATAACTGCAGACCTCAACCCTAATTAAAAACACTGTGCCTAAGAGATATGACTTTACGTCTGTTCAGACTGTACAGAGGCAATGGGTAGAAATCCATGCAGTGCTCTGCATTTATGCAGTGAATATCTTCATCTGCTTGTTTGACTTCACAAAGTCCATACTCTGCCAAATACATTGAAGTGTGAGGTGTCACCAAAAAGCACACCTCTTTCTCCTGTTCGATCAAAACAAGCTCAATCTGACCAAACTTGATTGACTCATCAGACTCCCGTTTTAGGTAGAGAAAATATCCCTTTTTATAAAGGGTTCCCTTAAAGTTTACCTCATGGGATTGTTGTAAACCTTTTCCTTCTTAAGTGTAGAACACTTAGAAGCGAAAGACCAGGAGACTTGATAGTTTCTTCAGCAGGATTCTTTATTGAGAACACGAGCTGTCGGTAGCTGCAGTCCTCAAGTCAAGTCTAACTAAGGGAACTTTTCATTGTAGTTTATATACATTTCAAGGGGGAGGGATTACATATAGGTGGAGACTTCTCTGAAACAAAGCAAATGTAAATAAGGTATACAGATTGTGGAACCTGCTCAGCATGAGACACGAGAAAAGGACGGTGCAGGACTTCTCGTACTGAGACAAGAACTCCAAGACAAACGGTCTCAGTAATAAAATAGCAGGTGTTCAAACTTGCTCAGCATGAGTTTCACCCGGTGAGACACGAGCGGGACAGTCAGGAATATCCCGCTGGGAACTCCTACCGTATGCAGAGATTTCCTGGTCTCATCATTTATAAACTTTCTCAATATAAAATGCTATAGTATTGGAAGTCTAAATTAAACATTTAAATAAAATTTGTAATCCTACATTTCCCCCTTTGAGAGTTCTAAATAACTCTCACAAAATACAAATTTAAACACTTAAACGTTCATTCTTGTAACTTGTGATCGTTACAGGCATATAACGCATGTTCTGTGTTTGCTTTTCTGCAATTGCATGCTTACACAGAAACAAACATGCAATTTTAGGGTCCGTGACGTCCCTACAGGTAATAGTCTTTTCTGGTAGGAACTGTGATTTTCTCATGAGAGGCGTGATTCATATGTTGAATGAAACACTTGATACTGTGGACGCATAGATAGTACGCCAGTAGAACAAACAACAACATAATTGCTATTTCCGTTATCCACAGCCAGGGTTTCCCAATCAAGTTTCCGAACCATGAAAAATTAACTTTAGTCATCTGGTGTAATTTTGCTGAAAGATCAAGAATGTCTTGTTGGATTTTGTTCAAGTTCTCTGTTGAATCCATTAACCCGGTGCAGCACTCAGGTCCCATGATGGTGCAGGCTCCTCCTTGCGTTGCTAGAATGTAATCCAAGGCCACTCTGTTCTGTAAGATCATTATCTTGTGCGAAGCGAGAGTGTCTGTGATGTTACCAAGGGCCAAAGCCGTATCATTGGCCAATTTCTGTACAGAATTCGATAAGCTTCTGACTTGATCAAGGGCTTGCATGACACCATAAGATGGTATTAATGCTCCAAGAGTTCTTGACCACCATGTTTGTGCACAAGTGAGTCCTGGAATGCAGCCATCTGCTTCGTTAGTGGTAGGAGCTGAATTTTGTAGCTGTGGGGAGCTAGAGGTGGAGTGTGTATTTTCTCTGATAGCTGGTAGAACATAAACCAGGGTGCACCTTCCGTTAAATTGGCTGGGGAGGATGCTGTAGACAGAAGTTACACATAACCAAAAATCTCAGTTGGTGGAGAGATCATACACAACTGATTTATTGCAAAAAAATTTGGTAGGGATGGGTTTCTGGAGAAACACTCTAAGTCATTTTCCTCTTTCTTATCTGTTGTAGTAACGTACACATGGGATTCTGTTTCTCTTTCAATCACAAAGCTGCAACGTTCACAAGGAATTTCACCCAGTGGAGTCGATGCTGGAGCATAATTTTCCATGCACCAATAGAACATCATTGGCAGGAGTAGATCTGTCATGATGGGAGTAGCTGAAGTTAGGTTGCAGGATGGTAGTCCGTAGAAGCTGGAGGAATTGTTGTATTGTGACATGTATCCTTGTTGTATAATTCACTGGTATGATGATTGAATAAGGTACACGTGTCACATTTGGAGATCCCCCAGGGGATTCCTGCTCCTACTGAACGTGCGTGTGGCATGCAAACGTCCTTTCCAGCGAACAAGGCATTTCTTGACATATTCATCAGCTCTAAGAATATGTTGTTTCTGGAGTCCACACTTTGTGCGATGTCCATGATGCTTAGTAGAACGACAATCTTGATCATGTTGATGGATGACTGAAGGTTTCGTATGTGAGTCTCTGCGTTGTGTATTTTTTTCTTTCGTGATAGTCGGTTCGGCAGTGGGTCTAGTTGTTTTCTAGAGGTTGTGGCTTCATATGCAGGTGAGAAGGTTGGTGTGTATGGGTCTCGGGACAGTCATCAAGTGGTGTCTGCACAGAGTAAGAAAGAAAAACAAAAGACAGTAGAACAGTATTTGTTCAAACACTAGGATTGTGAACTTTTTCTGAGTCTGCTAGACAGTGGAGCAGTATTTGGTCAAACACTAGGGTTGTAAACTTTTCTGAGTCTGCTATTGTTGTTCCCTCTTTCCCTATTTCTTAAATCTTTGACACCTAAGGAACAGTGAGATAAGGATGGACTAGGATAGGGCCTATGAGGGAAGTCTTCACCCCTGGGTTAACCCCCGAAGCCTGTTGCGTTCGGGTCTTCCAGGGGCTCCTCACTGGTTCCGTGTCCTAACCTATCCCTGTAGGTGGGGGAACAACTTTACAGTGTGTACAATGAGTCCAGGTTTTCCTTCCCTGACACAATACTGCAGCTGCTGTAATCAACATCACTTGATGTGGCCCATGCCACTTAGGTTCTAATGGCTTATTTCTGAATGACTTTATCATGACCCATTGACCTGGGATGATCGTGTGTCCACCTTCTGGTGGAGTCTGCCAACATGACTCAACTCTCCCTCTGGCACTCTGTACCGCCTTTGTTAGGTTTTCACAGTAAGCAATCAGGGCATCTGAGGCAATGTGTACATCAGCATTTCTAAGATCAATCACACCTGGCATCTGCATGGGGCGTCCAGTAATAATCTCATGAGGGCTCAGTCCTACTGTTCTGTTAGGTGATGCTCTCATACTACACAGTACGGCTGGCAGTGCTTCGACCCATGGTACCCCTTCCTGATGCATTTAGCTTAGTCTGGTTTTGATTGTTCTGTTCGATCGTTCAACCTGTCCTGATGCTTGTGGCCTGTATGGGCAGTGAAGATTCCACTTAATCTTCAAAATTCTAGACACTTCCTTGACTACCTGTCCTGTGAAGTGTGTACCTTGATCTGAGTCAATGCAATCTGGTAATCCCCATCTGGGAATGAAATCAGTGACAAGACATTTAGCAGTATGTGCAGCTGTAGCCCGCCCTGTTGGATAAGCTTCTACCCATCTTGAGAACTTATCTATTACTACTAAAACATCAGTTTTTCCCTTACAACGAGGCAATGATATGTAATCAACTTGCAGGTGACGAAATGGTCCTGGTGGGGCTGGGGTATGTGCTGCTGGTGTAGTGGCTGCTGGTACATCATTATTTTTCTGACATGTAACACACCTCTTGGCTGTTTCTGTGGCTACATTTCTGAATTTTGGATTCCACCACTGATTTGAGAACCTGTGATTCATCGCTGCTGGACCACTGTGACCCAAATTGTGTATTTGTTGAGCTAAATATGGCAACAGTGATTCGGTAGCGACATATTTTCCCTGTTCGTTCCAGCAACCGGATCAATCCACTGTGGCTCCTTTGTCTAACCATGTGCATGCTTCATACAGAGGAACGTCTTTGTACAGATCAATTATTGATTCAGGAGGCATAATTGTCTTCTGTGCTGCACTACCTGAACACACTTGTACAGTTGCATAGAAACAAGCCTGTCTAGCTGCTATATCAGCAAGAGCATTACCTTTAGCTTCCGTAGTATTAGTTGTGAGATGTGCTTTCACTTTGATCACTGCTAATTTCTTTGGAAGTTTCATGGAAAACATTAGATCTTTCACTAATTCAGCTTGCTTAATGGGGGATCCAGCAGAAGTTAGAAACTGTCTGGTTTGCCAAATGACACCAAAATCATGAATTACCCCAAAAGCATATCTGGAATCTGTGTAGATATTAGCAACTGATCCTGAAGCTAGCGTGCATGCTCTTGTTAGGGCTACTAGTTCTGCAGCTTGAGCTGAAAAATGATCTGGAAGACGTCCTGAAGCTAACACTTCCGTGATGGACGTTACTGCATAACCTGCTCGTCTGTTACCTTCAATTACTTGAGCTGAACCGTCAACAAACAACTCAAATTCTGAATTCTCTATGGGAGTTTCTTTTACTTCACTCGTAGGTGTATATGTAAGCGTAACACAATCGTGAGTCATTTCTCCTTCATCCTCTAACAAATTCTCAGTCATTGCAGACATCATACATGAGGATGGGTTCGTGACTGGTGCACGTTGTAAAACAATGTTCGGAGCTGTGAGAGTTGCTAACCAATTTCCCCAACGGGAGGAGGTTACAGAAGTGACTTTTGCTTGATTCATTAGTGCGGACACTTACATTTACAGTCTGACCTAACACCATTACTGATGAAGCCTGAAGAGCTAGATGAACTGCCTGCACTGCTCTAAGACAATGGGCCCATACCTTGAGCGACTATGTCAAGTTTACCAGAATAGTAATGAATTGGGCGTAAACTTCCCCCATGATCTTGCATTAGACATGCAGTCATAAAGCCTAAGTGTTCATGGACATAAAGCTCAAAGGGTCTTTCAGATTTGGCAATTCCTAATGCTGGTGCTGGACATAGTGCTCTCTTCAAATCATTGAATGCTTTGAGGTGAAGTTCTTCCATACACACAGTATCTGAATCTTTACCATGGCCTTTCAACAAGTCATAGAGAGGCTGTGCAATCGAGGCATATTCTTCAATCCACGGTCTACAGTAACCTGCTGTTCCTAAAAATGAGCGGAGTGTTTTAATGGTAGTAGGCGGAGGTATGGTTTTGACTGAAGCTGCTTGATCCTGTGTAATGGATCTATTTCCTGCACCAATTGTTTGACCCAGAAATGTGATTTGCTTTTTAGCAATTTGAGCTTTGTGAAAGCTGCATTTGTGTCCTTTTTTATGCAAATAGTCCAACAATGATGCCAATTCAGTTTGATGTACCTCGTGATCTGTTGAGGCAATCAAAATATCATCGACATATTGGATCATAGTGGACTGTTTTACCGGACATTCTGGGTCACACAAATCACGTCTGACAGCCTGATGGTATATGGTTGGGGAGTTTTGAAATCCCTGTGGCAAACGTGTCCACTGGTATTGTTCATAGTCAACTGTGAAAGCTAACCATGGCTGGCTGTCAGAGTGCAATGGTACAGAAAAGAATCCATTAGACATATCAATTACTGAAAAAATCTGACACTCTAATGGTAAGCCATTACAAATTGTGGATGGATCTGTCACTAGGGGGGTGATTTTATCAATGTTTATTGGCTACTCTGTAGTCTAGTGTGAGTCTCCATGTCCCATTGGATTTCTTGATGGGCCATATGGGTGAATTACATGGACTGTTGGTTTTAACTAGCACTCCTTGCGTCAGCAATTTTTCTACAATAGGCTTGATCCCCTTTATAGCTTCCTTATTGATCGGATATTGTTTGGTGACCGGAGGTGGAGTCCCCGTCAATTTTATTGGTTCTACACCTGTCAACAAACCACAATCATCCTTGTCTTTAGCCCAAATTGGATGATTTTGTAAGAAAGCATACTCTGGACGGATTACATTATTGGTAGAAACTTGTGCTGAGGAAATTTTAATGCTAGCAGATTCTGAGGACATGTCTAACGTTAGATGTACTTGTCTCAGGAGATCCATGCCTAAAATTGCACCTGTATTTAATGGAGCACATAGCAATTTTGTAGTCAGAGTTTTCGGGCCAAATTGAACATCTACGGGCGAGGTTTCATACAAAACAGAATCTTCACCTACTACGCCAGTTAAAGAAAGTGTGGTTTTCTTGTACGGAATGTCTAAACCTTTAGCCAATTTTGTAGGAATTATTGTAATTTCGGCACCTGTATCAAGCAAAAAGTCAATCTCTTTCTCTTGTATGCTACCTTTCACAAAAATTCTTGTGTCATTATGATGGATTACAGGGGTAAGGTAGCTACTCACAGCTCCAACAATTAGTTTTCTTCCTGGTCTTTTTGTGCTCTTAGAAGAGCCTGAACGAGGTGTCCTAAAGTCTCAGTGGACACTTGCGGAACTGCTTCAGGGTTGTAAGCAGGCTGAGAAGGAGCAGAATTATGCATAGCATTTCTTTTTGTATCTTGCAACTTCTTCCTACACTCTTTCTCCCAATGTCCTAATTTTCCACAGTAGTGCCATTTGCCTTCTTTTTTAGACCACCTGTTTTCTGGTGGTGTTGTGCTAAATGTAGCTGCTGCTGCTACTCTCACTTTGGCTTTAACATCAGCATCTCTTTCCCATGCAGCCAACCTGTCTAAATTACTTTTGAGAGTTCTGTGAGACCAAGTTAGATCTAGGAATGGCAAAGCTCATCTGTATTCGGCTACAAGGCCATCTGACCAGATACGAATCAGTGGTCCTTTGTCATCGAGCACACTTTCAGAATCATCCACTATTCCACTGTAAGTTACGGCTGACTGACAAAACCTCTCAGTATATTCATTTACAGTTTCTTCTTTCTTTTGTACACAGCTAGTAATTCTAGACCAATCTATTTTGGGTCCTAGGATATTCTTTAGGATTTTCAAAACACCTTCTCTCATATCACTTCTACTGGCATGTTGTCGTTCAGAAGTCACTGCAGATTCAAAACTGTTGAATTCAGATTCAGTTAAAATTTGGGACATTAACTGTGTGACTTCTGTTAATGACGTCATATAGACGCATTTTACTGATCAATGCCCTTCTAAATTCAGAAAAATCTGTGCGTACTGAAGGTAGGCTTTGGGATAGTCTTTCTATGTCTCTAGGTCCGAGTGCTTTGGCAACAGTTTGGATTTGGACAACAGAAGAGTTGGGAGGAACACTTTCCGTCTCCTCGCTTCCCTGTGTTCTTTTTCTAGCCCCGCACACCTTCACTGAACTTACATGCTTATTAGTTACTGATGGGATGTGTACATCTGTTTCAAAGAATGCTTGTAAGTCAGGGTAAATGTTATCAGGCTGACTTACTTCTTCCACATCAGTTTTTTCTGCATCTTTGTTGCGGTTCAATTTCTTGGTCAATGCGGAAACTCTAGCCCGTAGCTCTTTGTTCTCTTTCTCTAGCTCTGAGTTATGCTGAGACTGTTGTGTAGCAAGTGCTAAACCAAACTCTCTATGGCAGCAGATAATGGCTTTCATATTTTTTTTGCGGATACTTGCTCCAAGCACTTTTTTACACTCATCTAACGACGTCTTGTCTGGATGAATCTCATATTTCTGTGTTAGTTCTTGTCTAACTTTTTCTGTGACTATTAGGTTCATTTGTTCTCCTAACAGCGTTTTAAATTCACTATCTGACCACAAAGGAGTAGTAAGACCACCTTTTTCAGTTGTTGGAACCAGTCTAGCATTCCTTCTAACCATTTTGTGATGTTTCTTTGTCATCACACACACACAAAAAAAAAAACTAAAACTAAAACTTCTCTGATCCACAGAGGGTACACTTGTTAACACAGATTACTGTTGTTAATGATAACCTTCTCTGCCTAAAGCAAAGGATACACAAATTACTAGCAATTTAAGCTAAAATCTTTCCTGCTTACAAGAACAAAAGATAAACAATTCTTCTCTGTTGAAAAAACAGAGGATAAAACCAACTTCCCTGACTACACAGAGGATGAACACTTCCCTGGCAAAGCAGAGGATAAAACAAAAATATTAGCACGTAATACTAACCTTCTCTGTGGAACAGAGGATCACCAAAAAAAAAAATAAAAAAAAAATAACTAGCACGTAATGCTAATCCTTCTCTGTGAACAGAGGATCACTTTCATCTCTAACAGAAAACTTTAGGGGATAAACTTAGTTAACCAAACTCTACAGGTGTTTGTTAACTCTTCTTCTGACGGCGCAGAGGAATAACAAATTTGTACTGGTCTTCAGTGGTTCTTTGAATGGAGTGAAACTCACCAAATTTTTGTTGTATAGATAGATTCCGCCTGGAAATCTTGGTTCAACTTGACGTTTTCAATCTGGAGGAAGCTGGAAAGATTCAGTCTGGCAATCTTTGTTTAGCTGGATGTTTCAAAATTCAGTCTGGAGACTCAGTCAGCTTTGTTGAGATCTTTGAGCTTTGAAGTTTCAAAAGTTCCTTCTTTGTTGAGTTTCAGTTTCTCCATCCGGGTCACAGGGCACCATCTGTTGTAAACCTTTTCCTTCTTCAGTGTAGAAGACTTAGAAGCGAAAGACCAGGAGACTTGATAGTTTCTTCAGCAGGATTCTTTATTGAGAACACGAGCTGTCGGTAGCTGCAGTCATCAAGTCAAGTCTAACTAAGGGAACTTTTCATTGTAGTTTATATATATTTCAAGGGGGAGGGATTACATATAGGTGGAGACTTCTCTGAAACAAAGCAAATGTAAATAAGGTATACAGATTGTGGAACCTGCTCAGCATGAGACACGAGAAAAGGACGGTGCAGGACTTCTCGTACTGAGACAAGAACTCCAAGACAAACGGTCTCAGTAATAAAATAGCAGGTGTTCAAACTTGCTCAGCATGAGTTTCACCCGGTGAGACACGAAACTTGACAGTCAGGAATATCCCGCTGAGAACTCCTACCATTTGCAGAGATTTCCTGGTCTCATCATTTATAAACTTTCTCAATATAAAATGCTATAGTATTGGAAGTCTAAATTAAACATTTAAATAAAATTTGTAATCCTACAGCATACAGAATCTGTTTCTGTAACCATGTGGGCTAGAACTGCATTGCGCACTGCATCACTATACAGATGAGCATGATATGGAGTTGAGTTTTTTGCCTTCAGCAATGGTGCAAAAAAGGAGTTTGAGCTGAGGGTCGCTTGGAGGAGTTGGTGCTGGTTTGCGAGTGACTGGCAAACATTCTTAAAGTTTTGGGTTCTTCTTACACACCCCTTGAAGTAGGAGTGTTTACTCTCAAACCTCATTGTCCATAGTCATATTAAGGGGCCAAGTTTAACCCCTTAACTGTCACCCCCCTTTTTGAGTTCACATTTAAAAAGGGGATGTCCAAATTTAAATGGGTGTAATTCTGGAATGCTTTTTAATAGAAGCTTGATTCTGGTCTTGTTTTTAAGAGAACACTTGGAGGTTTATGGTACAAGTGTCTGCAGTTGAAAAAAAATAATAAATCAAAAGTTATAGCAATTTAAGTTTATTATAATAAAAACGGTCTATAATAAAAACATATTTATTTTATGAAAAAATATATAATCCAAAATAGGTTTTACCCTAAAAATGCTAGGAATTTAAAGCAAAAAATATATACAAGTTGTGTTCCAAATTTGGAATTGATATCACAAACCTTGTAGATTCTGTGAGACTTTTAGCTGCTATAACAACAAAGGTCACTAGGTGTCATTTTTTCCTCCATTGGGGATTCCCATGCTCCATTGGTGACACTTCTTTACTACTTGATCTCACAACACCACAACACACAAAATTTGATTATTATTTTTTTAATTCAAAACATTCTCAGAATATACTTTTTTTTTTTTACTTAAACAGTGTATAAATTGTTTTTGAACATAGGAATAAAACAAAACACAACAAAAAAAGTATGTAGTATCTACAGTGGTTATATAAATCCAAATTACAAACTGTTCATACAACTATTTACAACTATTTACAACTATTTACAACTATTTGCAACTATTCACAACTATTCAGAGCTAAGGATTACAAATTGTCACCATCATGCCAGCGACTGAAGCAATCTCGCTTTGGAACGAAGCAGAGAGGCAAGTCACACACACTGCAGATTACAGGGGTTTTCTGGTGGCACATTCTGCATCTTCTTCTCACTTTACTGTTAGGTTTTATGTGCTTTGGTGTGTGTCCTGCTGGATGGTGAGAAGCAGGAGGAGCTGGAGGAGCAGGAGCAGCAGGAGCATCAGGAGGCCGTACCCAATCAGCGAGCTCTTGTACAAGGGCTTCCCGGAATTCCCTCTGATTTTTTGCCCTCTTGCTTTGCATTGCAGCCAGCTGCTGGTGGATAATGAAAGCATTAACCACCGCAATGTCCACAAAGTGAAAGAAAAGGGAGCGGTACCACTTTCTGGTCTTTCTAAGCACGGAGTAGTAACCGATGAGTGCATCGGACATATCCACTCCTCCCATGTGCCTGTGTAAAAAAGCATACATAAACAAAACTCAATACATAAAATATAAACATATCTGCAAAAAATGTTTGCATCATCCACTGAAAAAATTCTGCTTACTTGTTGTAGTCTGACACTACTGTAGGAATAGGAACAGTCATAACGGTCCATTCTCCATCTCCTGTCTTCACTCTCCTCTGGACAGTCTGATCTCCATTTGCCGAATGGAACGAGGAACACATGAATACCTCTCTTGTGTCCTTCCATTGGACAAATAGAAGCTGGTTGTCCCTTTTCCACCTTATGCTTCCCCGGGGTGCATTTTTGGGCAGCTTATTTAGGGTGGTTTGTGGGAAGCCCACCCTGTTGCTCCTGATGGTCCCACAAGCAGAGATGTTTCTCTGGAGGAGGTCCCTGAAGAGCATCGGGCTGGTGTAAAAGTTGTCCACATATAATTTGTAGCCTGATCCCAAGACCTTTTTATCCACCAGAGCCATGACCGATTCGTAGCTCAGACCTTTGTTTTGCTGGCTCTGTGCTACTGGGGATTTCCCTTCGTAGATGAAAAAATCCCATGTATAGGCATTTAGGGAGTCTGCAAGGACAAAAAGCTTGTACCCCCACTTTGTTGGTTTCGCTTTCATGTATTGCTTCAGACAAATCCTTGCCTTTGATGCCACCATTCTTTCATCAATGGCAATTTTCTGATGTGGGTGATAACAACTTTTACATCCTTCCCGAATCTGATCGTATAATGGTCTGACTTTGCACAGACGGTCAAACGCAGGGGTTCCTTTATTGTTTGCATTCTCAGCATCTACCTTGGGATCGCTGAGGTGGAGGGCTGAGGACACGGCCTGAAATTTCCTGCAGGACATCACTGATGCTGGAAACCCAATGCCATACAGTCTGGACCCATTCCAGTAGTCTGAAACTGATGGCAGCTTCACCAAACCCATATACATTACTACTGAGAGGAATGAGAAAAAGTCCTTCAGGGAGATTTCCTGCCTTGGCCTTCTTGCTGTCTCCAGGTGCTCAGCAGCATAGGTGTTGGAATTGCGGATGATGGTCTGACAAACCGAGGATGAAAAAAAAAGTTGAAACAACTGCAGAGGACTGTAGGACTCCGTTTCAATAATTTGAGGTCCAGGTGTTCGAGCTGGTCTGAATTTTATCACTGGTGGAGAAACATCAGGCTCTTCTTGGGTGTACCATCGATCATCGGTGCAAGTGGAAACACCACTAGAGCCAGATGAAGATCTTTCTCTGCCATGACCATTGTCTCTCGCTCTACCGCTGCTTCTCCCTCTTCCTCGGTTTCTGCTTCTCCCTCTTCCTCGGTTTCTGCTTCTCCCTCTTCCTCGGTTTCTGCTTCTCCCTATTCCTCTCCGTCTGTCACTGCTTCTCCCTCTTTCTCTGTCACTGCTTCTCAATCTTCCTCTGTCACTGCTTTCCCCTCTTTCTCTCAGTCTGCCACTGCTTCTCCCTCGTTCTCTCAGTCTGCCACTGCTTCTCAATCTTCCTCTGTCACTGCTTTCCCCTCTTTTTTGCTTCTGGCTCCTTCTCTTTCTCCAAAACTACTAGAAGCAGTAGTTGGAAATGATGCCACAGAGGTTGATGGTTGGCCGTCCTCATCAAAAGAATCATCTGAATGCCTATCACAACAATATATACAAATTTTAATATATATATATATATATATATATATATATATATATATATAGACAAATACACACATACAAATATATGTAAAAAATTTACAAATATAGCAATGTTTCATGAGATATATTTCATCAGAAATATACATAATTACATATCACATTTACATGCTGCTCCCTAACATATATAAAAAATATAAATATAGCAACATATTTCGAGATACATATATATATATATATATATATATATATATATATATATATATATATATATATATATATATATAATACTGCCCTACAAAGCAAAAAGGCAGTAACTACGCAAAGTGCCAAAGTTATCCTGTCATCCAGTCTAAGTACGGTTACTGTACAAACGACTACCATTTTTCTCCAAAACGACACGGATTTGAGATGAGATGTTTTGTCACATAACAAAGGATGCCTTGAATGTCATGCAAATGATAACTCATTTTTGACTGTAAATGCAGTTACTGTCTTTTTGCTTTGTAGGGCAGAATAGGCCAACATAATTACATATCACATTTACACACTGCTCCCTATCACAAATTAGGAAAGAGTATAATGCAACTTACCGATCTAGAGATGCATCAGATGCATTCACTTCTGAAAAAAGTAGGTCTGGCTCCTCATCACTAGATTCCTCATTCAGCTCTTCTTCACCAGATTCACAAACCTTGTCTATTACTTCTAAAAGTGTATAAAATTTGTTGTTTGGCCTCTGTGGATTCATGTCACACACCATTGAGTGAAGGTGCAAATGAAATGGCTGCTCCTGCTGATTGCCAGTTCATTTGATGCACGTTTACAAACAATCAGTAGCTGTTTTCAAACTGCACATGGACATGTGATTAGCAACCAGAGAGAATAAGCCATGGATTGGAGAATGGATGTGTAAATATCCATTTTCAAAGAGCCCATAGGCCAGCTGAGTTGCTGAGATCTTACAAGCCTTAGATACGGCTCTGGCTGCTCTGGTTGGACATTGAGACTTATTTGAATGACTTGCCTGATCATTATTGGACAAAGTTTGAGGGTGGGTTCTTTCTGATCAGAAGACTTTACCAAACATAGCATCTAGTGTGTTGTTACTAAAACCTCCCACAAAAAGGACAAAAAAATCCTCCTGGATTTCATGCATGATCATGTATCAAATGGACAGGCTCATGGTCATGCTCCATGTCACATCAACCATGAATAAATAAACATAAAAATGACATTTGGCAGATTATTGTAGAAGTTAAATAAATTATGATAGTGAAAGAGAAAAAAAGTTATAGAAGTTTGAGTTTATGAAAATGTACAAAGTGAAAACATGATTATTCATATTTTATATAAAATATTTATTTTACAAAACATTTTTACTTTTAAATTGCAAGAAAATCAAAACCAAGAATCTGAACAAGTTGTGTTCCAAATTTGAAGTTGATATCTCAGAAAATGAGCTTTCTATAAGATTTTGTTTGGGCACATGTACCATAGTTTTTTCATTAGTTCACATCCAAGCTTCCTTACTGACCATATAAGGGCGCCTTCATTTCCATATATGGTTTTAGTGATCTCAACTATATTTTTCCATAATTTTCATACAATTTATGAAGTAGACATCCTATTCAGAAGTAGTATGGGCAGTTTGGATGAATTTGATTTGAATTCAACCTCTAATAAACGCAAAAAAATCCACGTTATAGCTCGCAGCCGCATCACAAATCGAGAATACATAATATTTTTCTTTATATTTAAAAAGATTTCAGCATTTTTTTCTCATTAAATTGAATTGGTTTTGTCTTTTGAACTCTTGGCATGAAAATAATCTGAGGTTTCTACCAATCTTTCATGATTTTTCATGTTTGTCGCTATTTCAGAATAAAGACCTAAACACGCCTAATGAGTATGAAATATTCTTGTTGCAATTTGATAAATTATTGCTCCTGTGTAATTTTTTTTAAAAAACAATTACCAAATATGAAAACTAGAGATTGTAAGCTTTCAAATGATATATAGTTTGTCAATATTACTCAAGGTTTTTTCTAAGATATTATTGTTTTAAAAATACAATGGCAAACGTCCCACCTGTGGGACGGTGACAGTTAAGGTAAGCATCAATGATGCTTAATGGAGAAGATAGTGGTGCTTATTCCACATAGGAGCTTTACAATGATTGAACTGAGAACATTGTCTCTTTAGACAGAGAGGAACTTGAACCACACTCCTTGACTCTAGAAGAATATGCATACTAGGCTTTTGAATCTTTTCGTGTTTTTGAATTTGTGTGTGTGTGTGTGTGTGTGTTTCACTCATGATCCAGGAATTTTGGGAATAAAAATTATCCAGCCACACGATCGTCAGATGCGCGGTGAGCATAGGCGTAGCCACGGGTGTGCCAGGGTGTGCCGGTGCCACCCACAGTGGCAGCTGGCACACCTAAAAATAGATGCATAATTATTTTTTAAAGTCTTAATAAAAATATATGTTTTTAAACTTGTACTATTGTTGTTTACTTACAATATTTGTACATTTAAAATGTATTTTAATTTTTAAATTATTATCGTTAAAAAAAATATCTGCCGACATTCGGACTGCCAAACAATCAGCAAACAGCCGCTGACTGTCTGACGGTAACAAGGTTGTGCTGTTGAGGCTCACGCCTCATGAGGAGAAATGTAAACAATGAACACAGTTCACACAAAGAAACTTAATGAACATACAGCGGTTCAAAAATTCATGTGAAGTTTTTATATTTATAACATATGATACAGTTAAGCAACATCACACGACCACGAGTGCTGAATAATACCATCACAATTGAAAATGGGACACTGATTTCATATGACAGTTCAATACAAGTAATTAATATCAAGTCACTTACATTTTAGACACAATATTGACTGTTTTTGTTCTATTTGAGCAGCGAAAATAGTTAAAAACAAAGATCACAGCAGAACCACAGCACATCTCACCGGAAAACATAACCGCATTACTGAATGATTCAGCGCTTTGAATGAATCGGTTGAGTCAACGATTCAATGACCCATTAAACAACTGCCTCATTCCTGAACGATTCAGCCGTTTGAACGAATCATTTGAATAAATGACTCAATAACGCACGCGTTAAGACGGTCACCTGCCACCCCCTACTGGTGGTTTAGTTTCATGTTTAAAAGTAGGCTATCATTCTATTTGTATATTCAAAAAATATTTAAAACAATATCATAACATTATTTAATGCAGTTGTAATATTTCAGTGTAAATTAATTAATTTGATTGGTAACAGCCATATAGTTTCTTATTATTTCAATTGAATTTATTGATCAAATTTAAGAATTTAAAAAGAAAGATGAAGCATATATTTAAACCGATTAGGGAAAAATCCTCTTTATAAAGGTTAAAATATCATAAATATGCAGATTTTAATATGTAAAAGCTGACTGACCACTGATGAGAATATTGCTTCAAAATAAATTTACAACACACAAAAAATCCCATTTTTTTCTGGACAAGCAATTTTTTTACTTGGACAAGTGAATGACCGATTTACTTGTTCGAACGACAAGCACATGAAAAGCCTTAATGTTGAGCCCTGAGTTATATTTTATATAGTATTATGTTTATGTGCCGAGCCTAAGTACAGTTTTACACATCAGCCCAGTCTATTCTGTAAAGTTAGTGATACGCCGGGTGAAGGTTTTTTTGCACATTAATCTGACAATAAATGTGGCACACCCATTTATTCTTATGCACACCCAGAGACGCTTTTCTGGCTACGCTAGTGGCGGTGAGTATTGTCATAGTAAAATACACGTGAAATAGAGGCAGAACATGTAAACTCTGTTCAAAGACACACTGGTTCAAACCCTCCTGACAATATTTTACCTATCTTCTTGAGTTTACAGGCATAGCCTAGCTGACCCAAAAATAAATGTCCTTTCAAAATGAAAGTATTTTCAAACCTGTATAACTTACTTCTATGAAACACAAGAACGTTGGGAATCAAACAACATTGGAACCCATTGTATGGAAAAAACAAAACAAAAAGGCATTTCTCAAGAAATGTATACAGTTTTGGAACAACATGAGGGCGAGTAAATAATGAGAGAACTCAAATTTTTGGATGAGCTGTGCTTTTAAGGACATGTTCCCAGGGTTCCCCTTTGCTAAATTAACCATGTTTTTTATTATAGTAAAAGTGTAGAAATTATGGTGTTTATTTGTATATAATTCACAGCAATGATATGACTCACAGAAACTTCATTTTGACAAACAGGAACCTGTTTCTTTTGAACCTGCACTGAACCCGCAGGATGACTTTCCCTTACACTCAGACAGTGAGGCTTCTGGCTTTTCCTCATGGATCTGAAACACTCAGACCTAACCGTGACCTCTCCTTACTCCTTGGTTGAAACTGTGATTAACATGGAGGTTAGGGTATTGCCTTTCAGAAACACAAAATATTCATGACATTAACCTATCACTCTGCTAACGTTATTAACGTTGCTTCCTCACTGTGCTAACCTTGGCTAGTAAAGAGCCAAGGAGCTAGCATGTATCATTGTTTGGTAAACTCAAAACAGGCTTGCTAACTTACCTTCGTAGTTGTATATATAGCTGGACACATACAATTTAAAACCTTTGTCTTTTTTTTGATGTTGGTGTCTTCGATGTGGCCTGAATGATCCTATGTACATCGTTTGCCGTTATACTTGGCAGGTCCTGCAGTGATCGCACAAAAAACAACATAGCTACAGCTAACGTTATCCTGAACTGGAAGTACTGAAGCTGGCTGAAGAGTCCGGAAGCATCAGAACAGAAGTCCGCGGTGTCATGATATTGAGCTGACAACTTGATGATGCACTCAGAGTCTCTTTTATTTAACATACGCAGTTGTCGAAAACACTCACAGTCTATGACGGTCTCTCTATAACCCCACCCCTGTTGCCCAGCAACCCTGGACCCTGCAGCTAACAGTCAATCACAAACTTGTACACATATCACCACACGCGGCATTTAGGCTATTGCTATGTGATCTCAGCTGTGTCATGCTACTGCATCATAGTCGTGATCAAATAGTAGTTGATCACACCATCTTTTGTATTATTGCTTAAATGTTTATTAATATTGGTTGTTTTATGTTTTCCCAGGTTCAGCAAGTTACAGGAACAGGAGATTTTGAAGCAGGGTATCCAAGCTCCAGACGCACACATGGTAGGACCTGAGAAGCTTCCTGTGGCTATGCAGAAAGGACAGACTCTCTAATCGGGCAATTTGGCTGAGCCTCACCTTTTTATCCTGCCACCAAACACTGCTGGTGAGGAAAACCCCAAGAGGAGATCGCAACCTCAGGCCATCTCCCAGGCTCCACCATCACATCAAGGACTTCCTGTCATTGCACCAGCATTACCCGTCTCTCTCCCTTTCATTGTACCATCTGTGCAGCTTTCTACAGTGCCTGGTCCCTCACAGGTGATGTTCTTCAACCTCCCATTACCTTCAGCTATGCCACCAGCAGCTCAGACACAGTCAAGCGGTTCCTTACTCCACTCAGCCATACAGAAAGAGAAAACAGGGGAGGGAGCACACTGGAAATATTTGAAGAATACAGACATCATACAGAAAGTGTAACAAAGAGAGAAAGCTTACTTTGGCAACTGGTACTGCTAAGAGTCTGAGGCTCAATCATATGGTGAATGGAGGGCTGTGTTGGAGGAACGAGCGTATATGCGAAAAAAGCCAGGAAATGACAACCCTCCAGCTTCTTAAAATTGCTCTTTCAGCACATGTTATTTTTATTTATTTATTTGGTTAATCTTTGGATTATAGAGTCATTTACAAGTCTCCAACAATAACAGTGGTCTCTAAAATATATAATAACTATGTGTGTGATGCATCTTGGTTCTTTTTTAAACATGTTTTTTTCTTCACTGCTTGTTTCCTCTGCTGCATGCATCTGTTGGGAAAATATTTCAGGTATAAATGTAATATGTGTGTGTGTGTGTGTGTGTGTGTGTGTGTGTGTGTGTGTGTGTGTGTGTGTGTGTGTGTGTGTGTGTTCATACCATACATATGTGTGTGTGTATTATGTAAAAAAAAAAAAACACATCTTGAGATTGAGGCACATGAGATTTTTTCATGAGACTAAAACTATTCATGTGTACATGGTTTATTTAGAATTATCATTCCATGCTTTATCTGCCATGAGATGAAGTGAAGTTTAAGCTGCTGTTTAAAAAACGCTCTTTCCAGTAAAGTGTGCGTACTTTGTGTTTCTTCAAGCGTTGTAGAGAGGTTGCTGCAGTATTTAGTCTGTCTCAGTTTTTTTGGTTTCTTCATGTAAGAACACCTCTGAATTAAACTAATCCTCTAACATTTAACCTGCTCATGATCTGTTTTAAAGTAGTCTCTGACTCTTAATAAAGATTTAGTTTTATTGACAAATAATTTTTTTATCGTAGTCAAATATTTTTTGATATGGCTCTTTTGGGAAGAATGCATCAATCAAAAAAAAAAAAAAAAAAGGTTTCATAATTACTGATAGACAGGACTTATGCACTCAGACATGACACATGCTGTACACATACACACACACTGTGCTTTTTAGAATATTAGATGTGCTTGTACACATTATTTTCAGCACGATTTAACATGTTTTTAAATAAATATGTATTTCACAAAAAGACTCACATATGAATACCTCTTAAATATGTTGTATTACTTGTATGTGTTTTTGTACATTTCGATGCACTTTTATGATTTTAGACAGCAACGTGTGAACAGAACTTTTATTTTGGTGTGGCTATGTGACGGCATAAAGCTGCGCTGCGCTGCCATATATGTTGTGATTTGGCTGAAGACAGGTTTGTGGTTTTAAGCGTTTAATGGATTCAAATGTTCAGTCTATTTTAGATCTTTAACATGCGATGTTAAATTAACTAATATTAAATATACCATTGTAATACTTGATCTAACATTAATAAAGGTAATTTTGTTAATAAAGCGCATCCACAGATGAGTAACAGAAAAGGTGCTTCTCATTTCGCGCCCTATTTCATGAATCAGTTTATCATAAACATGTAATTCGGTCACTGGCTAGTAGTGATGGAGAAACAAATATTTGAATCTCCGAGTCAATTGAACCAATTGATCCGCAAAATGATTCATTGATTCGAATCGCCGTACGCTGACGTCACATGCTGGTCAAAACACTGTAAATGCAACGAGAACACAAACATTAACTTTAACAAACTGCGAACGTTTTCTTTAAAGTGTAATACTAAATGTATATACACATGATTAGATACCAACTATAAATCATAAAAACCCAAATATAAAAGTATATAATTTTAATATTTTTGTATTCATTTGCCTTTGATTGTTTGTTTTATTGGCTTAACAGGTGATTTAGGCCATTAACTCTCACTCTGACTGACTCTCTTTACCAGTGCACTGAACTACTGAACTAGAGCTGATTGAGACACACACAGAGATTTAGTGTGTATTTACGTTTCTTTATGTTAATTATTCTCATCTTAAACATGACAGAGTGTCCAAACACAGAAAAACTCCTGGTGAAGCGACTGAGATCATCGTGACACACTATTATAAAGATGTCGTTTATTAAAGAGGAGAGTGAAGAAATGAAGATTGAAGAAACATTCAGTGTGAAACAAGAAAATACTGAGGAACAAACAGGTTTGTTTCATTCTCAAAGCATTTAATCCTTATTAAAATGTCCAACTCTACATAAATTAATAATATTTTTGAAGAATGTCAGATGAGTGTCCTAATTAAAGTGGCTTTATTTGACATGGAGCGGGTCGCCTCGAGTGGACAGATGTTGTATGCCTGTCACATGAGAAGATCCTACTTCCACATTGGCCGTTTGATATCATGTCACACATTTAATTAGGAAAAAGAATACAGAAGTAGCCTAAACAAAACAATAATTTTGAGTAACATTAAACCCAAATGTCTACTACTGAATAGAAAATCTGTTGTGACTTTCACTTCTTCCGTTGTAAATGTAGCATCACAAGTTGATCTAGGATGAGTGAATGTCAACTCCATGTAGCAGCGACACATGTGGGATTTTCTTCACATTAAGACCCATAACGAATATGAGGAACAAACTCTTGATGGATCTTTAGTAAGAGGTGTATTTTAACACCAGATTAAAAAGGAAAAGAAGATTAGGAACATTAGTGACATTTTAGTCCAGGGATAGCATGTTTTATCTAGCCTATGTATTAAAAAAATAGCTCCTGTTCCACTGGTACACGTACCAATGGTACTCTATCATTTAAATTTTCACATTCTTTGCAAAGGCTCAAAATAACAATTTAGGTAATATGTTGCCAATTAGTTTTACACCTCTGCTGCTCAAAGGTGGCATACATGCATTTACACATCAGTTACAATTGCATAAATGTTGAGAGTTTAATGTTGAAATTAATATTTAATTTAATATATACAACATTTTTTAGAATAACTAATATAGTTGTAAGTGGTAATCATCTGGGTCGAAGCACCAATTTCTATGTGGAGGATTAGCAACCCAGTTGAAATGTTCCTTATGATGTGATTTTTACAGAAAAGTCCATTTTGAATCTTCACTGAAAATCAGAAATTAATCATGCATGTCATTTACTACAAGTCAACTTATTGGACCTTTTAAACTGAGACCTAAAAAGATTTGTTATCCTTTGCCTCCCTCTGGTTGACAACATTAGTATTATGTTTTTTTTATCTTATTTCCATTGAAATGCCTGATCTATAAAAAACATCAGAAATTCATGAAACTCAGCATACCGTAATTCCTCAAATAAAAGCCGGGGCCTTTATTTACCTGAACTGCAAATGGTACCAGGCTTTTATTTGAAGCAGGCTTTTATTAGAGGCAGGCCTTTATTTCTAATTCCATCTGTTTGATAAATAATTGTTTTAAATAAACCGTTTTAAATTAAAAGCGATAAATGATCTCTGTCCAGTGTATTTTTTTAAAGAAACATTTGCAAAAAATATCACCATATACAGCCAGGAGGGCGACAAAGCAATTTGGGTCATAATTACGGTAATCAAACACCACTACCATTATTTCAGTTTGAACCCTGTAAATGTACCGGGTGTTTATTTCAAATACAGGTAACTTACAACAGTATTGCTGGTAGATTACAATAAGAGCATACGGTACCTAAGTAAAACACATTGCTGGTTTGCAGAACACCAGTAGCCTATCTGATTTACGCTACAGACGGTAGCTATAACCAGCATGAACATGACAAAAAAAATCTATGTTTCCTCAGAGCTACACATACAGGTATGCTAAATTACACGTGTGTGTAGTAAGCATTTGTCACATCATGGCATCCAGTGTCAAAACATAAAAAGAACAAATCTGAAGTAACGCTACTTTGGATACCATAACATTAAAATACATTCCTGACAGCACAGTAAACTGCCGGTATCTAAGAACATTCAGCTGCAAGCAAAATCTGAACAAAATTGCTTAAATAACATCGTCGCAGCTTACCTTGATAAATGAAACGGTGTAATTACCCATAACATTATTTGGTGGTCAGTCCTCCTCCTCAAAATCACCATCCTCAACATCATCAAGAACTACAAGTTCATTGTTAAACAGTTCATCTTCATCTTCCTCCTCCTGAGGTGCTTCGCGCCGGTTCTCCCGGCCCTGCTGTCGGATCTGACCGAGTGCCTCCCGTCCAGCGGCGCAAGGCTGTCCCTCCCTGAAGCAGAGGATGAGGTCATCTTCGCTCCCGTCAGTTTTCACAGACAGTCCACACACTTTGAAAGACTTTTTTATCATATCCACGTCCAGTTTGTCCCAGGCGGCGACCACCCAGTCCACAAGCAGGCGTCGGGCGGGGGCTTTTAAGTTACCTCCGGCTGTGTACTCCTTATCTGTATCTCCTGCCATCCACAGATCGTAGGCATCCTGCAGGTGCGCCTTGAAGGGTTGGTTCCACATCACATCGGGGGCTTGGATATATTTAGTGCAGCCTCCCGGGATCACCGCTGTTGTGATATTGTAGCCACATTTTAGTTCCTCTTTGGTGGCGGCACTGATGTGTCAGCGGTATGAGTCCCACGCCAGCAGCCGTGGGGTGAAGTTGAATTTTCCCACCACAGACTTTAGCCCATCCGCTGTGAGGGTGTCATTCATCCAGCCATTCACAGAAGTGGCGATTACTGCGCTGGAGATCTGCTGCTGCATCGCCTTCACTTCACGAATAGCCCCTTTAAAAACGATATAAGGCTTCAGTTTGGTGCCTTCGGCCTTGCCAGCGAGGACAACGGTAAGATGGCTTTTCTCGTGTCCTGTGGTTTTTAGGGCCACACTCTTTGCTCCCCGTGTGTCAACAGTAGTGGGAGACACCATGTCAAACCAAACTGCAGTCTCGTCCATTGCAATGACGTCCTTCTCTAAAATCTTTTTAGAACTGACAGCCTTGCTAACGTAGTCAACATATGAAACAAGTTTCTCAGTTAATAGATCTGGGTCTTTCTGGGCCATGGTGGTGCGACGTCGAAGTGCGAAACCATTGCGCTGTAGAAATCTTTGTAGCCAACCCCTGCTAGCCACAAACAAATCTCCTCCATCACTCACAGAATTGTAGATCTCCAATGCTTTATTTTGTATCATTTTTCTCGATACTCGGTTGTGTTTGTCCTGCATGGAGTAGATCCAATCTGGCAGTTTTGTTTCTAGCTCCAGGCTAACTTTTTTCCTCCCACCTCCAGCCAGCCGTGCTCTGCTCTTATCGGCTAATCTTGTCAGCTCATCCTTCTGTTTCTTCCAGTATCGGATTCTCCTGGGGTCAATGCCGAAATGTTTCGCAGCTTTTTCACCTGAGTTTTCCTCCGCATAATTTAAAACTTTTTGTTTAAATTTTAAATCAAATTTTCGCTCCATGCTCCTCAAGTTCATTTTTAATAACGTTGTTGAAAAGTTCATCACCAGCACTAAATGAGACCCGTGTTACATCCAATGTAGCCACTGCCATCTATCGGCACCTGTATATAACGATGAACATGAACGCACATTATATGAAAGGCACGTAGGAGATTACGGTCCCTATCCACATTATTTTTCCCCCGGCCTTAATTTGAGACCGGCCTTTATTTGTCCGTGTTGACCACGCCCCCGGCCACTATCAGAGGCCCGGCGTTTATTTGAATACCGGTTTTTATTTGAGGAATTCCTCACAATCAGGTATTCATGAAATTTACAATATGAGTTATACATAATATATGAGTAAATTCTGAGTAATTTGCACATATAATGGACCTTTCCAAAAACTCTTCTCCGGATTCACAAATGCTTTGTAAACATTAGATTTTACTGTTAAATGTGTGTATGTTAATGAATTCCAATCATTCGTAAATAGGGTAGCAATGCACGTTCATTTACAATTTGCATAATCTCTGCCTATGAATTACAACTACACAAATTACATGTCCAGGAACACTGGAATCTTCTGGACTCATTCTCAGGATTGTCTCTAGTATATCTGCGTAAATGCAATATTAACTTCTCCATTGTTCAGCCGTTGTACAGGATGATTGGTCTGTGTGGTATTTGTCCCGCCCCTCCTCCACTGTGATTGGACGGCTGGGTGAAAAGTGACAGTGACGAGTGCTGCGTTTTACCTAAAGTTGAACAAAGTTTTAAACTGTCAGCAGAAAAAGACAGGGCAAATGAACTTGTGAAATATAATTATGGTACGTAATGCCAGTGTCATCAGTTTGCCTAAAATAACACAGAACGTTTGAATGTTTTACGCATCATTTACACGTGGTAGGGAGCAGGTGTAAATTTCTTTCGTACAACTAACATTTTGAAAATATGAACAAGATGAGGTAGAGAAAGTAAGTTATTCAAAAATAACTTAAGTTATACAGTGGTTGCAAAGTTTATGTATGGCCATAGATATGCATATGAGCAACTGATTAGGGGGCACTGAAGGAATGAGAAGGAAAACGAATTTTGATCTTAACGATGACAGGATGGACATTGCGTTCAGGAGATGTATGTGAATTCATGAAAAATTAATGACACCAGGCCATTTAATTCACTAGTAACTTTGCAATGCTTTAACAAATCAAAATTATGTTGATAACTTTTTGACAGTTCCATGTGTGCCTATTATAGTAAAGACCGGGTCAACAGCCTTGGAGGAGTTTGAAAGATAGGTTTTTCAGAAAATTCTAAATGGCTGTGATGTAAATTAATTTGGTTGATTGACTCAAGGATTCAGGGTAAAAATTATTTATTTCAAAATTATGATGCAAAACACACATAGCCTTATTATAGCGCCACCTACTGTCGCTCAAATGTGTGCCTAAATAATAGGGATGTGCCCAAAGCCGAATACAGAATTTGGAAAGTCATGGAAAATAAATAATGCATTCTACGGAGTTGGTTACATTATTACAGCACATCAGATTTCACTTGTCACGTGAGTAAGGAGAGATGACTGACAGAATGATTTGATGTGCAACAGATCGTGAGCGTCATTAATAAATATCTTATTTTGTAAAATGTACTGTCAGTACCGCCGCTCCCTATACATGTGATTGCAAATTCGAAACAAAAAAGTAAAAAGTGATTTCAATACCCCACATATTGAAAGCAGTGTAGAAATTGCATGACAATTTGGCAGTAAGCCAAGTTTAATTAAATATCCCCTCAAAGAAAAATGTTATCACATATTCTGCTCTGTCCTTGGAAATGAGCAGGACATAACCCATCTCTTGTCTAAAAGTCACCCGTAGGTTTCTGAAGAGCATTTTTTAAGCTAAAAGTGGGCGGAGCCGGCCGTCGCCATCTTGGCAGCGCGTCACCAGACGTCACTCCCTGATAACAGAAAATGGGCAAAGAGACAAGAAGTGGGCAGAGCTGAGGAGCCTGGTTGCTGAAACCACGCCGTCTAGCTCGACGTGATCGAGTTTGCTCAGGCTTAGGAGCTAATGCTACATACTACTGGCTGTACCAAGTGTACGACGCACAGGTTCTCGCGCTAAAGTGACAGCTGACTTGATGTAAAGCCAATATTTAAGTTCATGTTTTTTCCCTTCAAAATACTATAATAATTAAAAGACATAGCTAAACGCGAGACTGTATGTATTGTGATGCTGTATTCTGCTAGTTAAAAATGTATTATGCAGTAACTTACAATATTGCTCTGAGCGTGTGCGTGTGACAGTGATTCATACGCATACATGCCAGTCAGCGCCGCATCTCACATCAAGTTCGTAGAGAGCTTTATTCAGTCCATTTTAAATTCTGATTTTGGTCGTCTCTCAAATGGGTCAAACCAAATATATTACCTCAGAAGTTCAAGTAAATGCACTAGAAATCCGCGCTCATTCAAGGATGTGCATTTATTGCATGGACGAAGAGAAAGCACTGACAGGATTTCATCTGACGGTACTTTTTATTTAACATTAAAAAGTTAAATAAGCATATATACAGTAGTCCATTTGTTCCATGAGAGCAACGGTACCGCAGAACGAGTGTAGCCTCTATATCTATAGACGTTTTTAAATCTGAACTCCAAAAAGCAATGAAATTGTCAGAGATCCATGAGTGCATGTTCACAGAGAAAAACAACTGAAAAACAGCGCTGGTTGTTCTCTCGATACTCAACAACGCCGGAATCCAACAGCGTGAGTGAAACTATATAACTATACTAATGCTGATGTGTGTATTAAATTGTAAGAAATAATCCCGAAAAAAGCACAAACACGGCCAGCAGCTAGAATTAGGTGAGGTGACGTGACTGCTAACAGACAGCAGACAAACAGCTAATGGTGACATCAGCGGCAATTCACCTGTCACTCAAGTGGCCACGCCCTTAATTATGCAGAAATTTAAGGCTTAATATCATTTAAACGGATGAGTTATAAAAAAAATCACCCCCCTCACAGTTGTCATGAAGGGCAAAATTAGCTATATAGACCAAAACCACTTGTTGCACCAGGCTGTAAACACATTTTTTTCTGCTGTAAAGTTTTAACATGGGGGAGATACAGATTTGGCTGCCTCTTGCATCCAGCTCCAGCGGCCAGTCGATGAATTGCAGTTTAAGTCACTATTGGTTTCAAGAGAGAGACAGGGAGGTTGCCGCTCGGTCTTACCTTGTCTAACAAGCACAAACAGGTACAACTGATTGTGAGGAAAGATGAACCAAACCCATGAAATATTATTTTCCTGATGTAACATTTGGTTGTTAACCTATTATTTCTTTTGTAAATAAAGCTTTGTGCTTCACCCATGTCCCAAAATCCTGTATTATAACGCTGGCAGTGGTCAGTGTGTGCCTTGCAGTTTTGCTGGTAGTTTATTGTGGTTCACTTTCCATGTCCATCGTAAGGCCAACATGTAGGCTGTTGGAGGTAAAGTTTTTCTAGCTCAGTTACCAACTCTCCTGGGGCCTATACCATGAAGCCGGTTTAGGTGGCTAGCCAGTAGGGTTTGCACGACTACTGATTTTTACTAGTTGATTTCTTATCAAAATAATACTTGAGTTTCTCGACTACTCGTGGTTAATGCTTCTGTAAATGAAAAGAAAGAGGTCTTATCAATAAATGTTTATTAAAGGTACAATATGCAAGGATTTTTCGCCACCAGGGGTCGCTAACCTCTTACAATAACAAAGGCGTATACTGATGACGTATATTCGACATTAAGCTGAATTATGGATCTTGTCGTCAAGCTGATGGATCTTTTATGGATGAGTGAATACATTAATGTTTTTAACACGACTGGTATGAAGCAGGGCGCGATTGCTAGACGTATACCAGCCCCACACGCAACGCGAGTTCCGCGGATATTAAAGAATAAGGACATTAATACTCACACAGGTCAGTTTATTAGACGAATCAAACTTGAGGTAATGCAGCGCTGTTTCACTTGCTCTAACAGTTACACTATCACACTAAACGGCATTTGAATGTGTTGAATGTTGTTAGTTAGGTTGTGTATTGGCTGTATGAGACTAACTACGTTAAGCTAGATCAACATTAGAATAAAATACAGATCATATTCTAACATTTCATCATGTTGAACTAAATAACATTGATTAACATTGATAACATTTGTTTTATGTACATTTGCTCACCTGTCTAAAAGTACATTCAACACTCGCGTCTCTGTCAAGTCGAAGTTAGTCGCAGACGTGGAGCTCTCGGCATCTCGATAGATGTTCGTTTTAGTCCTCTTTTTGTCTCAAAGTCTGCTTGCCATGATCCAAAATGTTTGAACAAAACAACAACAGCGTGAGCGTCCTGCTAGGCATAACGGGCCAGTTGTCAACGTTTGTCGCCATGGTTACTATGGCAGTACGAGGTCAAACCTGGCGGAAACCGAGGGTAACGTGGATATTTGCGGATCATTGACTGGTGACTCCTCACCCCTGCTCACACGCCCCGTTTCCTTGGTTAAAATCGCAATTTTCTCACGATTTACAAATTGTTTGAAACATTTGGGATATTGTAAGTAATCAACTAAACAAAATATATAACATTGGCCTAGTGGTTTTTGGATATTTTACTGCAAAAATCCTACATATTGTACCTTTAATTCATAGCCTAATGCAACAATTACATAAGTAAACTCTCAAAACATTATAATTATGACATTACATATTTAAGTTTTCATGTAACAGAGTAAAACCAAATAAATAGCCGTTCTTGCCTTTCATTTCAGACGCAATGTCTGCATTTAGAGCCCATTCACATATTGCGTTTTGTGCACGTGCAAATTTATTTCAAATGTGGGCGCGCTCATAATGGAGTGACGCGGTGCGCGCCGCGCTCATTGTTCTAGGCGCGCCTATGCCACGGCAAAATGAAAACAGGCTTGTTCGACTTGAACCGGCACTTCACAGACAGATCATTGAATGACATCAAAGTACAGCTAAAGATTAGAGAGCTAGCGGCTCCGTATGCTTTTGAATCGCTCTCGTGGTAGTTTGATGTCATTCACCGATCTGTCTGTCCGCTACGCTCGCTCCGTGCCAGTGGACACGCACCAACATCTCAACTTTTCAGAATGCCGCAAGCACGCCGCAGGTCATGTGACAAAAACCAACTGTTCAGCTTCGGCCTTTCCGTAACAGCATCGAAAGCTCGGCCGAACAGCTGATCATAGTTGTACAGGGTGGCTTTTTATTTCAAATCTCTATAAATATATCTAATAGTAAAGCTAATGCAAAGGTTAGAAATCAATTAATCATTTGCTGATACTTCCTCGTCATCATGGAGAGCGCAGTTCATGGTTGCAAAGCAACGACAGACGTCACGGGAGCGCAAGCACTTGTGGAAAGGAGAAAGTTTCCATGTGCGCTTTCCATGAGTTTTTAGTCACGATATGTGAACGGCCCCTTACAGAGTTGGCAAATTACAATATTTTTGTCATCTTGATGAAATACTGATGTGTGGTGTCTGCTGGTGACGTTCGCCATTTTGAATTCATTTATGGTTAATGCACGCTCGAGTAGTCGATTTTTTACGACAGCGCCAACTAGTGGTTGAAGTAGTCGATTTCTCGACTACTCGACTAGTCTGTGCAAGCCCTACTAGCCAGATTTCAGTTTAGTTTGCGCCAACCCTGGGTTTTAGGCACCATGAAAGTGATTTGGCTTTTAGCAGTGTTCATCGCCATAGTAACTAACGCTCCACGGCTAACCTGGTCCGGGTCAGGTTATGTTCCAGGTAAGAGGTTATGGAGATATAAATGTCTCATTCTAAGGTAATAAAAACAACGGTTCATTATGCAAGGTCTTTATACACCACTGAAAACATAGTTATGGATCTTATATTGCATTTCTGTCAATAGATCCTCAGAAATATTACACATTGCACCTTTAAATTCTTAATATTTTAATACTTTTATTGAATAAGTGAATTGTGCTGCTTCTCTCGCGAGAAATTAATTTCAATGAGTTTTGAATGAGTTTCACTCTTTCTAAGCATGTGATTGGCTGTTCGCTACAGTACCTACTGATGTCACACCTAAACTCCTAAACTCCTAAACTCAGGATCAAAGCCTGAGTTGACAAAGAAAGTTGATGATCAGCATCATGGTACCAACTAAGCCTGGTTGGATCGGTTTGGTTTTTCAACTCTAAACTAATCCTGCAACCCTGAGTTTGTTCAACTACCATCATGGTATAGGCCCCTGGAGAGCTACATCCAACAGATTTTTAGCTCCAAGCCTAATTAAACACACCTGATTCCAGGTCTTGAGGATGATTTGAAAATCACAGGCAGGTGTGTCAAAGCAGGGTTGGAATTGAAGTCTGCAGTAAGGTTGCTCTTCAGGGGAAGGGTTGGCTACCCCAGCTCTAACTGTGCGGCTAGGAGTGGCAGCAGTTCATCCTTGGTTAAGTCCATCATGGAAGACTGAAATAATGCAGACATTAATCATGGAAAGCCTGATGATGAGACATGGGGAGATGGTGGGGAATTAAATATTATTAGTGTAGATACCTGTTCAATTCATTTTAAATTAGAGACAGAGTTTATAACATATTATGATATGTATGACATTACATGTCACACAGTTAATTAGGAAAAATAATACAGAAGTAGCCTAAACAAAACAATCATTTTGAGTAATATTAAACCCAAATGTCTACTACTGAATAGAAAACATCTGTTGTGACTTAGAGACATAGAGTTTATAACATATTATGATATGTATGATATTACAACATGTCACACATTTAACTACAGGAAACATCTCTTTCAGAGGGTATACAGGTCCTTCTCAAAAAAATAGCATATTGTGATAAAGTTAATTATTTTCCATAATGTAATGATAAAAATTAAACTTTCATATATTTTAGATTCATTGCACACCAACTGAAATATTTCAGGTCTTTTATTGTTTTAATACTGATGATTTTGGCATACAGCTCATGAAAACCCAAAATTCCTATCTAAAAAAATTAGCATATTTCATCTGACCAATAAAAGAAGTGTTTTTAATACAAAAAAAGTCAACCTTCAAATAATTATTTTCAGTTATGTACTCAATACTAGGTCGGGAATCCTTTTGTAGAAATGACTGCTTCAATGCGGCGTGGCATGGAGGCAATCAGCCTGTGACACTGCTGAGGTGTTATGGAGGCCCAGGATGCTTCGATAGCGGCCTTAAGCTCATCCAGAGTGTTGGGTCTTGCGTCTCTCAACTTTCTCTTCACAATATCCCACAGATTCTCTATGGGGTTCAGGTCAGGAGAGTTGGCAGGCCAATTGAGCACAGTAATACCATGGTCAGTAAACCATTTACCAGTGGTTTTGGCACTGTGAGCAGGTGCCAGGTCGTGCTGAAAAATGAAATCAGATGGAAGCATGAAGTGCTCCAAAATCTCCTGATAGCGAGCTGCATTGACCCTGCCCTTGATAAAACACAGTGGACCAACACCTGCAGCTGACATGGCACCCCAGACCATCACTGACTGTGGGTACTTGACACTGGACTTCAGGCATTTTGGCATTTCCTTCTCCCCAGTCTTCCTCCAGACTCTGGCACCTTGATTTCCGAATGACATGCAAAATTTGCTTTCATCCGAAAAAAGTACTTTGGACCACTGAGCAACAGTCCAGTGCTGCTTCTCTGTAGCCCAGGTCAGGTGCTTCTGCCGCTGTTTCTGGTTCAAAAGTGGCTTGACCTGGGGAATGCGGCACCTGTAGCCCATTTTCTGCACACGCCTGTGCACGGTGGCTCTGGATGTTTCTACTCCAGACTCAGTCCACTGCTTCCGCAGGTCCCCCAAGGTCTGGAATCGGTCCTTCTCCACAATCTTCCTCAGGGTCCGGTCACCTCTTCTCGTTGTGCAGCGTTTTTTGCCACACTTTTTCCTTCCCACAGACTTCCCACTGAGGTGCCTTGATACAGCACTCTGGGAACAGCCTATTTGTTCAGAAATTTCTTTCTGTGTCTTACCCTCTTGCTTGAGGGTGTCAATGATGGCCTTCGGGACAGCAGTCAGGTCGGCAGTCTTACCCATGATTGCGGTTTTGAGTAATGAAACAGGCTGGGAGTTTTTAAAATCCTCAGGAATCTTTTGCAGGTGTTTAGATGAAAATTTTGATTAGTTGATTCAGATGATTAGGTTAATAGCTTGTTTAGAGAACCTTTTCATGATATGCTAATTTTTTGAGATAGGAAATTTGGGTTTTCATGATCTGTATGCCAAAATAATCAGTATTAAAACAATAAAAGACCTGAAATATTTCAGTTGGTGTGCAATGAATCTAAAATATATGAAAGTTTAATTTTTATCATTACATTATGGAAAATAATGAACTTTATCACAATATGCTAATTTTTTGAGAAGGACCTGTAGGATCTAGCATACATGTTGTTGGTTTTGATGGTATGAATGTCTAAGGGCATTTCTATACTGGCAGTTTAGTTCGGAAGGGGCACAGTTCGCTTGAAAAATCAAGCGAGCTACCAGAGCTACAGAGCTACCAAACCTGAGACTACCTGAATGAGGTGGTCTGAGTTCAGTTGCACTCGAACTGTGCCACGATTTGTGTGAATGTGAAAGCAACACGGACTCAGTTGTGTGCTTGTTCAGTAAGTAAAGTGACCTGCGCATGCATTGTAGCTGATTGTAATGTATTTATTTCAATAAAACATATTTAAGGGATGCAAGTGTTGATGATTTACCTTGGATGTGAGCAAGAGTAAGCCTGCACTATATTCGCTCATAGCGAGTGCAATCAGGGCAATAAATTAATGGCAATCCAATTGTTCCTCAAGAGTCTGTTTGCAAGCAGCAGAAAGCCACCTTATGCAACATGCGTACAGCAAACCCAATTATTGTTTACTCAGCTGCACATAATAGCACCAAGTTAATAAAAAAACTATATATATTGACCCACGTTCTGTTTTTTATCATGCGCCGTGCACGTTTTTGAGGACTTAAGATTAACTCAAATGCACCAGGGTTTGATAGAATCAAGTTGAGTGTGAAACCAGACCAACACTGCAGGGGGTGGTAGGAACAATCGCACTCGGAGTTGGACCACAGTGCCCAATGAAAAAACACCTTAAATGTTTTGATGTCTGTTGCTTTGTGACATTAAACTGAGGCTAACTTGTATTTGTCTCTGTTTACCTTAGACTGGATGGAGCTAAAAGAGGAGAGTCAAAAACTGAATGGGATGGAAGTGAAAGATCATTATGATGAACATCATGATTGTAAAACTGAAAAAAAATCTATTAGTTGCTCACAGACAGAAAAGATGCCAATTAGAAGTAATTTCACCTGCTTTCAGTATGGAAAGAGTTTTGATCAACAAGGAAATCTTGAAGTTCAGATGAGAACTCAAACTGGAGAGAAGCCTAACACCTGCCAACAGTGTGGAACAAGTTTCACTGAAAAAGGAACCCTTAAAGTCCACATGAGAATTCACACTGGAGAGAGGCCTTTTGCCTGCCAAGAGTGTGGAAAGAGTTTCAATCGAAAAGGAAGCCTTAGGAGCCACATGAGAATTCACACTGGAGAAAAGCCTTACACCTGCAAACAATGTGGAAAGAGTTTTTCACATAGGCCAACCCTTAATGCACACTTGAGAACTCACACGGGAGAGAAGCCTTACACCTGCAAACTGTGTGGAATACGTTTCAGCCGAAATGGAAACCTTACAGTCCACATGAGAATTCACACTGGAGAGAGCCACTACACCTGTCAAGAGTGTGGAAAAAGTTTCTATCGAAAAGGAAGCCTTAAAAGCCACATAAGAACTCACACTGGAGAAAAACCTTACACGTGCCCTCAATGTGGAAAGAGTTTTACACACAGACCAACCCTTAATGTCCACATGAAAACTCACACTGGAGGGAAGACTTTCGCTTGTCTTCAGTGTGAGAAGTTTTTCACACATCAAAGAGACCTAAAACAACATTTGCAAACTCATTCTGGAAAGAAATTGATCTGTCCCTCAGTGTAGCAAGAGGTTCACAAAATACATATCATATTACACATTCACTGGAGGGAGATCATTTAATTTTGATCAGTGTAATAAAACATATTTTGACATCAGACTTAGATACACCTGAAAAGTCATGCAGATGTGAGACCCTATGTGTGTTCTTTGTGTGGAAAGTGTTTAGGGGTCAGCGATCAATTGCATTTTTTCCTGATAACGGTGAAAGAACTTTGTCATACAGAAACAAGTTATAAATCATTCAAATCTGTAAAGGGTCTATTTTTATTTGCGTACTCACAATAACAAAACTTTGTGCTTTTGTAAAATAAAGAAAGCAAACAGTGTGCACATTATGCCTTCTCAGTCTTATGAACTTCTTTCTGAAACGCGTCACAAAAATAAACCGAAACTCAGCGAATACTTGCTAATGAGACATGAGAGATATGTCTTTAGAAAGCTTGAAGTGTCTACATTTAAAATAAGTCATATAGACAACACATTTTCTCTGTTTATTTAATCAATATGAAACCAACAAGAGGTGCAATCTTCCCGTCTGACCTCATTATTTTTTAATGTGGACACACCCACGCACGGCGCAATCTATTCATACGATAATCGTCCGCATTAGCAATGTGATGCCCCCCATCACCTCGATAAACAAAGCATCAAGCTTCATCATTCCTCTGCTTTTCATCAAGTTTGGAAGAAGCTGTGAGGAATAAGCCTTGAATTTACCTCAGAAGAAGAAGAATGCTATTGATCCAGTGGAGGTAACTTATTCTCACTTACATTTGATAAGGTGTTATTGTTAAATAAACTTGAACACAGTTTAATAGTTAAACTATTGCCAGACTAAAATGTGTAAATACCAATGGAAACATGTTGACATATGAAATATAGTTAGGTAGGCAAACTTTCAATGGTAAATAAATATAAATGTATAACACAAGGATGCTCTATAATATAAAATACAATATGATATAAAAGTAATATGAGTGTTTACACTAAATGATGAATATTAGAATGTTTAGACCAGTGTATTACTGTGAAATACCATGTTTGTGGATATCTGCTCAAATGCCCGCTCGTTCCCACGGCTCTCTGCCTCGTCCTGCTTGCTGCACATATATTGTCACAGTCATGTGTTTATTGTCTTCATATTTATATATTTTCAAATATTTATAAGCAGGGCCACACGGAATCTGCTGACTTTTTTTTGTGATTTCTGTGCTGAATTTTTGGAAAAATCTGCGGAATTATGCGGAATGGTTTTAAATGTGTTACACAGGTCTTAGAGTATTGAAACTGAAAACATTACAAAATAAAATATAAAATATTCACTTCTTAATTTTTATTTAAGGTTTACAATATAAATACAAATACAAATAGAACAACAAAACTAGATCTCTCTTATCCACCATCCACTAAACGACGGAGAAAATATTACTTTATCAATTGTATTGTACACAAATCATTAAACAAACAATTGTATATAATTTAAAGGAACACTCCACCGTTTTTTTCATATTAAACTATGTTATTCCCTTAACTAAGATGAGTTGATACATACCTCTCTTGTCTCAGTGCGTGCGCTCAATCGCTCTGGCGCGCGGCGACACTTTGATAGCCCAGTTCATTCATTAGGATCCAAACAGAGATGAAGTTAGAAGCGACCAAACACCTCCACGTTTTCCCTATTTAAATACAGTTACACGAGTAGTTATACGACCAAGTATGGTGACACAAAATAAAACGTGGCGCTTTTCTAAGCGGGTAAAATGGATAACTATAATGTATGGCGGAATAGCACTTGGGAGCACTTCGACTCAGCGCAGTAATATCATCACTCCAGGATCATTCAGGAGTGATGATATTACTGCGCTGAGTCGAAGTGCTATTCCGCCATACATTATAGTTATCCATTTTACCCAGTTATACTTGATCGTATAACTACTCGTGTAAATGTATTTAAATAGGTAAAACGTGGAGGTGTTTGGTCGCTTCTAACTTCATCTCTGTTTGGATCCTAATGAATGAACTGGGCTATCAAAGTGTCGCCGCGCGCCAGAGCGATTGAGCGCACGCACTGAGACGAGAGAGGTATGTATCAACTCGCCTTAGTTAAGGGAATAACATAGTTTAATATGAAAAAAACGGTGGAGTGTTCCTTTAAGAATAGGGCAAAATAAATACCTACCTAAGTAAATAAAGTAATGAACTACATATAATAGCTATAAATTACTTTAAAATAAATAAATAAATACTGGTGTGACAATCAATTACAGAACAGTTCAATAAATACATAAAAATATATTTAAATAAAATAGTAATTTACTATTTTACTACAAACTTAGCATCAGAAAAAGTGATTTTGACATCAATTTGACATCAGAAACTACTGACTGTTGAGTTGAGCTTATTTTGAGTCTCTGCTGTTGAATTTGGCAGTCAGCATCATTTTAACGTTGTCCTCGGTTAGGCTGCGTCTGTGCTGTGTTAGTGTAGAATAGTGGGAAAAAAGTCTCTCCACATCCACTGAAGTAGTGGGAAGATGCAGGTACAGTGCAGCCAGTGGGGCAAGTGTTGGCATTCGATCTTCCCTTGCAGCCCACCACTCCACTGCACTAACCTCACCTGCATCACTCTTGTCCATACAGATGTAGCGATGCCACTCCTCTGCAGATACCTTGCTCAAAGCAGGGACAACTTGGACATAATTCTTAATATTAGGTTTTAAACCAGATACCTTGGCTGGATCAAAGATTGGGAGGGCTTTAAATAGTTCAGTGCAAGGATGTCTTTCCATCACAGCCTGAAGCTTGGTAGAACATTGTGCCATTGCTTCTTTAAACAGCTCTGAACAAATGTACCACTCATCGTCATCTAACTCCTTCATCTGCTCTCTAGTGCGGGGACGCCAGTCCTCAGCCTCTGCGGTGCGCCCATACTCAAACAGCATGCTGAGGTCCTCTAGCTGACTAAAGATGGTGGCAGCCACTGGTCTGGAGGTTTCTTCAAGCTTGACCAGGGTGGCAAGTATATCAGAGCTGTGCTCAACGATGAAAGTGGCCTGGATTTTCAGGAGTTTTCCGTTCTCCTCTAACAGAACTCTAAGATCCCGCACAGCTTTAGAGGATGGTGGCAGCGTTTGGATGAACCCGTGCAAAATATCAATGTTTTCTGCCAGATATTGCACAGGTTTTATCCAGGAACCCCATCTTGTCTGGACAGCAAACACTGGCATGAGAGGAGACAGACCCTGCTGCATCATGAAGGCCCTCAATTCAAGGCGATGCTGGGGTGACTGGCAGAAAACACGCTTTACCAAACCACACATCCGGTTCAGTTCTTCAAATGTGTCTGGAAACACTGCTAAAAATAACTGCAGAAGATGTGCCAGACAGGTGACATGTTCTACATTGGGAAAGAGGCCATAGAGAATTGTGTTATATGCTTTTTTCATATAACTTGCAGAATCTGTGACAAAAGCCCATACATCATTGAAATCAATGTTGTTGGAGTTAAGACAGGAGATGACAGCCTGCGATACAGTGCTGAAATTAACCCGATCCAAAAAAATGAGATCTGCTGCAACAGGTCAACCGCAACTGCTGCCCACTGGCTGGAGGAGAATAGCAAGAGCAAAACGGCCACAAGCATCTGTTGTTTCATCTGCAATTACATAAACAGGACTTCCATGTACAGCCTGCTTGATGTCCTCCAAATACTGAGGAAATAAATGTGGAAGGTAATCAGAGCGTAGGTGAGATGGAGCTGGAATTGACCCTCCCTGTTTGCAGTACTTCTGTAAAAATGAGGAAAATTTTTAGTTTTTTTCCAGAGGGATGTCAGCTTCAATGAAGGTCTTTATGAAATCATAAACGAACTCCTTTCTTTCAGCTGTAGATGGAGTCTTAGACATACAGGAGGCCAATGTCTGTGTTCTGAATGATGCTGGGGGGGGGGGGTGGGGGGGGGGAATAAAGTATTTTAATTAGACGCATTAAAAAAACAATACGTTCACCAAGCTCATAGTCACATTATTATACTATCCCATTCTATTAGTCTATACTTTTCCCATAATAAATGTTCCCCCAAAAAAACAAATAAGTATTCTGAATTTATATATATATACAGTGCTTAGCATACTGTAAGTGAACACACCCATGCTAAAGTTGACTAAAAAGAGGAATAAAAAAAATCATCTTTTGGAAATTGATCTTAATGCTTTATTAAAAAACTCCAACCTTTAAGGATCAATTTATGAACTTTCTATTCATAAAAGAATCCTGAAAATGCCCCACATCATCATAACACACCCTTCACCATACCTAGAGATTGGCATGGGGAACTTTCCATAAGATCATCTCTCAATGCAAACCAAACCAGCTATTAGGCTAACTGAAATAAAACCATGCTAATCTCTAAGTATGGTGAATGGTGTGTGATGATGTGGGATATTTTAATTCCAAAGGCCAAGGGAACTTTATCAGGATGCATAGTATCCTGGATCCATGAAATTTATGGGAATTTAACATATGCACACTGTATTTTAAGGAAGAACATTTATTTATTTACGCTACATTATTCATTCACAAAGAAAATCGGTGTCCTTAAAGGTTGGAGTTTTCCTCATTTTTTTAATGAAGGAATTAAGATCAATTTCCAAAAGATGATTTTTTATTCCTCTTTTAAGTCAACTTTAGCATGGGTGTATCACTTATGCTGACCTCTGTATATATGTGTACACACACACACACACACACACACACACACACACACACACAATTAGATATATTGTTGTTTATAGCAGTATATATTACATTAAATGAAAGCACTAAACAACGTGTTAAAAAAATTGTAGTGCTGGGTTGTATGATGACAAAAAATGAATTACGGTATTTTTAAGAACCTGGTGTTAGTTGTTCTTTTCTTTTTTCTTAGTCTTTATATTGGCTTATTTTTATGCCAGGAGTACATATATTATAAAAACATAGCATATATACAAATTTATTATCAAACGGTTTGTAATCAAATAAACTAATACAAGTGCTTGGTTTACTGGTTAAATGAAATAATGTGAAATGGTTTGATTTTTGGTATAAAAATCATAATAAAGAAATATATTATTATTATCAGCCTATTGTTATTATTATTACTTCGATTGAAGTACGTTCGATTGTACAATAGTATATTTCTGTGATAATTTCATCATGTTAAACCAAACTTTTATTTTGAAGGGGTTCTGAGTGTATCTGACAATGAAATGCTGGATAAACGTACACAAATCTGCGGCTCTCATTTACAGAGACTCACAGACAAATCAGACTTTAATAGCAGTCTTTAATATTCACAGACACTAGTCAATATAGCGATTTGATAGGCTACTATAATCGGCAGTGAGACTGTAGTTAGTTATTTCAGCTTTGGGCCGGTATTGCGATAGCAAATAGTAGCAAATATACACACCACCCAGCACTGTTCTCATCATTATAAATTTAGGTTGTATATTGGATAATGACACTTTTCATTACTTTTCAACACAAAGAAAATATAACTTTAAATAAAACTTACCAAGAGCACTCCCCTTTCTATTCTTGTGGCGAGCGGATTTGAGATGCTCCAGTGCCGTCTGTCGCCTCAGGTAATCAACGGAGTGTTGACAGGCTTTACAAAACATGACTCCCCCATCCTCATAAAAATCATTTGTAAATTCTTTCGCTCTGTCCTGTGGCGTGATTTTTGCAGACAAGTGACGTTTCTTTAATTCCTCCGCGTTCAGTTTTATTTTAGACATTTTAGCATTCACTCTCTCTCATGAATGAAACGAAACACCAATCAGCGCAGCCTACTACCCCTCACAATCGCGTGCGCGCAGGTTGTAGCCTGCTTGTCAATGACGGGTACGATCTGCGGAGGTTTCTGCGGGAGTCTGCGGGCGCAGATTCCGTGCGGGCCTGTTTATAAGTCAAAGTGTTTCTATCTCTTTTTTTATTCAGCTACAGCGATAGCTCATAGCTGGATGCCTTTGTCCATATTAGGGACTTGCTGGAAAGTCATGTCACATTACTTATGCGAGGCATATTTTGACTAATTTGCATGTGGGCACCCTCCGGCTTCCAGTATGAATGAAACATATATTATGTGTATATATTGCTTAATAATGCTCACACCACCCTATTTTGGGTAAAAATGTAAAACATCTGAAGTATACATGTAACACTCAAATCTACGAAGGGCGAAGATGATGTATATAACAAGGTTTATTTACTGTAACTAGATCAAAATATACAGCCAACATGCGAGACAGCGTGTAAACATGTAACACGAATAATATGTGAGAATGTGAGAACTCAAGAGGAACTTAAATGCACAGTGATGATGAGACAATGACGAACAGTTGTGGTGAAGGTGTCAATGGTGACTGATCAGTGGTGGGAAAACAAAGACAAAGAAACAGACGAGCTGAATGAAAACAAACTAAAAGTCCTACCATGTAAACAAAAGTAACATTTCTTACCATGTCTTCAGATAGGTTACAAAATTACAAGAGAGTGCAAATAAATCAAGCATGAAAACTCTCATGCTCACTTTTTGTGTGTGAGAAACGCTCTCAGCAAAGCAACGTGAGTCGTGCGCCTCAAATTGGTGTTTACTGTGTGTCAAAATCAAATACACTGTGCAGTCATTGAGATGAACTGAAATAGTGCGCTTTACGGATCGCTTAACGGAGAGCGAAAACTCTCAAACTCCACCTCAGCTTCACGTCCACCTTCCGCCATATTTGTTTTTGCACTGCACGCGAGCTGCGAATGGGTCCCAAACAGAAATACGTTATCAACTAGGCTTTATCGTTATTATCGCGGGAAGACTAATTCTTATTGTGAGGAGAATTTTTACCGTTATATCGCAAACGATAATATATCGCCCATACTTAGTTCATAGTTTTTTGTGTTGTTGTTTTTTTAAAGGGACCAGATGCCACTGATGAGTCCTGCTGACTCAAGTCTCTACAAACAGTTTTTCTCTGAGGGCGCTGTACCAACATCAGCAAGCTACACTGGACTGATATTCTACATCAGCGGTTTCTCAAACTTTTTTTCCTGTGCACCCCCTTCTATGTTCCAACCGGATTGTGGCACCCCCAATCCCCACTTTTAAAAAAACCACAACAAAGCTTTGTTTTATCGCCATATAAAGACTCATGTTTAATCATGCGCAAATAACCAGAACACGCATGACAATAACAACATCAACAAAGATTCAATATAATGCAACAAAGCTACAGTAGGCTCAGTAACAGAAAGCACGGTTATTTTCAGCCGCGTAAAAGAAACATTGCACCAATAGGCTAGGCCTATAAAATGACCGTGGAGCTAGCATCATCATCATCATAACACAGCGGTTATGGAAATTAGAACGAAAGTACTTTGAATTAAATTGCAATGAAGTTACAAACGATCCACAACATTAAAGAGAATAGGCTCCAAAATAGATAAAATAAATAAAAACGAGGATCAATCTGAAAATTTTCAAGTGCAACAATAAAATTAGCCTACACACGATCCACAACATAATTAAGTAACAAAGAGCATAGGCTCAAACATAAAATAAATTAAAAGAGGATAAAAGAGGATCCATCTCGAACTTTTCAAGTGCAGCGCAAAAGTCGCTCAGCCTGTAGCGAGAGAGAGAGAGAGAGAGAGAGAGGGCGGAGGGTGGGAGACGGGGAGGAGGATATGTTAGTATTCCCAGTAGGCCTATATGTGTAGCAATAATATCAATTACTTACCCATATTAATGCGACGGGTGGGCTTGCATCTTGGCACAAAGCTCTCCGAAGTTTGGCGCAATGGAAGACAGTTTAAGCCTCAATTCCTTCTCAACAGCATCCAGTCTTTGCCGATGTTTAGTTTTAACTGCTGCCATAGCAGAGAAACCAGCCTCACAGAGATAAGTTGTGGCGAAGGGCATCAAAACTCTCAAGGCTTGCTTTGCCAAGACTGTGTATTATGTCAGTAACTCGGTCCAAAATTCCACAAGTGGCTTTTGTTTGAACTGTAACTGCAGTTCTCCATCAGATGACAGCTCGATCAGCTGCTCCTGCTCGAGAAATGACAGCTGTGGGACGGGCAGGGAAACTTCATGGATTGCGAATCCAAGCGCAAGATGTGTCCATAGGTGGGAAGTGTTTCCGTAGCTGCTCGGCGAGTTGGTTGAGGTTTTCAATTATGAGACTTTTTACATGCTCACCCAGGTCCACATCATTTTTCCCCAAGAACTCGTGAAGCGTAGGGAAACACAGGTGTGTGTTCCCACTCGCACAACTCGCCCAGAACCGTAGCTTCTTTATCATGGCCTCAATCCTGTCTTGTGTGTTGAACACAGTTATACTGACTCCCTGCAGACTTAGATTGAGTTCATTCAGAGCTGAGAAGATGTCCGCTAGATAGGCGAGCCTTTTCAGAAAATCGTCATGCATACCGGAGGCCAAATGAAATGGATTCTCCTCAAAAAACTGCTGCAATTCGTGCCGGAGTTCAAAGAGCCATGTCAGCACTTTGCCGCGGGACAGCCAATGCACCTCTGTGTGCAGCAGCAGTGATTTGTGTTCGCTGCCCATCTCATTACATAACAGTAATGTGTGAATATTCGTGAATGTAGCGGACGAGCTTTAAGCTTTGTATCAGTAGAAAACCAGTAGTATTTTCGAATAACCGTGACCCCCCCTCCCCCTCCCCCTCCCTCATTTCCCCCTGATATGAGAGATTTATGTATTTTTATTCTGGAAAAAATCCTCTGATGACGCAAAAATCATCATTTTGCGTCATCGGAGGATTTTTGGGCCAGAGGCTTAAAACTACAGCCAGTACTAGTAGCTAGTTCCGCATGTTTTTACCACGCCCATATGGGGCGGGATCTCACTCACAGAAAGTAATGATAGTGTCAGCCATCTTTCTGTAGAAGCTAAGCTAACAGGCTCTTGCTCTGTGTATAAAGTTTGTGTAGCGGGGCTCTCTCTCTTCTAGACGAGGAGCAAAAATAGGGACACTACCACTAGCTTAAACATGACTACGATTTATGCCACCCTGTTTACAGGGAAATATTAATATTTTGGATCTAAGATTTTACACAGGACACACAGGAACGTGATTTGTCAAGAAGGGCTAGAGACGTGGATACCAATAATACAAAAGTTTTATTTAAATACTCACAATAATTTTAAAAGATATAAAACTGGGTCATTCTCATTCACAATACAAAAGAGACCACAAGATAAAGGAGACCGAGGCTTAACGGCAGATGCACGAACTCAGTAAGCACAAGGCTTTTATATCACTCTCAGTATCAGCACACACACTGCAATAAAGTCGAGAAATAACCACACAGCACTCTGTGACGAGCCCTCCACCACTGCGTAAGGGCCTACTAGTGGCCTACCATGAAGCCTCGGCTCCTGCAATAAGGGCAAAAAATATTACAGGTCTCAAATAGATCACAATCACACATAACATTTAAACTAGTAAACTAGAAAACCATATTACAAAAAAATGAAAACATGAAAGTCAAGAAGGGTTTAGTACTAGTGCTGGTATACCCTAACTGACCTTCTACCAGCACCTTTAAAGATCACAAAATACAATACTGTAAAACACCCAACGTAAACCAATCAGGACAGTCAGTAGCACAAACAATGATACATGAATATACTGGAAAAATAAATACCAAACACAAAACACAAACACTTGGGAAGTGTGGAAGACACCCGGCGATCATGGTGGCACGTACTGGAGAGCGAGCAAGCCTCACGCAAGACGCCTAGGCTGTGCACGCACACACACGTGTGTGGGGAAGAGAGTTTGTAATCGAGATAATCTTTATGTAGACAAAGCAGCAGCATCAAATCAGCGTTGCCCACCAGGCGTCACAGCTATTCCTCCTTTAATTCATAAACCCGTCGCCCATCCATGCCACGCATACAGAGGACACGGGATACACATCCCCCGAAGCACGGGAATGCAAGAGGGGCCTACAAAGGGAGAGCGCCGCCACTCAAAGCTCACTCTGCAACCTATCCTGGCCGCTCAAAGCATCATGACACGGTACTACAATAGAGGCATGTAACGTAAGAGCCGGAGCCGCGAACAGCCGCGAACTATCCCGATGCTATAAACAACACAACCGTTTACACAAAATCCCACATCTGTGTTCACTACCTACCTCAAAGCGGAAGCACTACAGGGGCAAAGGGCGGTCCCACGAGCAATGACGCGACACTCAACCAGCAAGCACACGCAATAAGTGACTACATGTTCTCTTTTTTTTTATATCATCCCACCCTGTTTGTGATTGGACCCACACTACCCCAAGCACATTAACTTGATTACCGGGCAAAAATACGTCCCACTACAATCTGCCCCACGCTTTTGCATCGCCGACCCGACGATGAACCACGTAGTACAAGTTCCCAGCCTTGACGGCTGTAACACGATCACGGAGGAACTCAACACAAGGCCTCTGCCTTGACGGCTACATAACGAGAGATGCACACGTTCTCTAACACGACTGCTCAAACATGAGTAAGGCACTGGTTACAGGTCCTCTGCCTTTGCGGCTACTCAACGAGAGATACATACGTTCTCGGACATGACGGCTAAACCACGAGAAACAAGTGATACACGAGTTCTCGGGCATGACGGCTAAAACATGAGTAAGGCACTGGTTACAGGTCCTCTGCCTTTACGGCTACTCAATGAGAGATACACACGTTCTCGGGCATGACGGCTAAAACACGAGAAACAAGTGATACACGAGTTCTCGGACATGACGGCTAAAACACGAGAAACAAGTGCTACACAAGTTCTCGGGCATGACGGCTAAAACACGAGAACCAAGTGATACACGAGTTCTCGGACATGACGGCTAAACATAAGTAAGGCACTGGTTACAGGCCCTCTGCCTTTGCGGCTTACTCCACGAGAACGAGTGATACACACGTTCTCGCACATGACGGCTAAACCACGAGAAACAAGTGATACACGAGTTCTCGGGCATGACGGCTAAAACATGAGTAAGGCACTGGTTACAGGTCCTCTGCCTTTACGGCTACTCAACGAGAGATACACATGTTCTCGGGCATGACGGCTAAAACACAAGAAACAAGTGATACACGAGTTCTCGGGCATGACGGCTAAAACACGAGAACCAAGTGATACACGAGTTCTCGGCCATGACGGCTAAAGTAAGGCACTGGTTACAGGCCCTCTGCCTTTACGGCTTACTCCACGAGAACGAGTGATACACACGTTCTCGCACATGACGGCTAAACCACGAGAAACAAGTGATACACGAGTTCTCTTGCCCGGTTCTCCCCATTCTACTGTCTCCTATGAAAAAAAAACTTCCTGCAGGGCAACGCAAGACTGGGAGCAACTATACAGCTCTAACAAATTATGTACATTTTCTCTGGGTCTCCACGTTCAACCACAAGGCGGTACTAAAATGTTATCCTTTTATATAGACGACTTACCAGAGCAACCTCTGTAAGTGAATGACACAGATAAGGAAAACAGCTGTTGGAATGCTCCAAATCCCCTGAAATGACGCTGCTGCTTTGTCCCCAACACTACGCTTGAAAAAGAAAAAAAAGAAAGAGACCAAAAAAAAAAAACACTAATACATTCATACAATGTACACCTCCAACAGTTACCCAGATACAATAAGCATCCACGTCTCAGCCCAACAGAGAAACTCTACTGTCCTGACGACTACGCCAGAATGTAGCGGGGCTCTCTCTCTTCTAGACGAGGAGCAAAGGTAGGGACACTACCTCTAGCTTAAACATGACTACGCCACCCTGTTTACAGGGAAATATTAATATTTTGGACCTAAGATTTTACACAGGACACACATGAACGTGATTTGTCAAGAAGGGCTAGAGACGTGGATACCAATAATACAAAAGTTTTATTTAAATACTCACAATAATTTTAAAAGATATAAAACTGGGTCATTCTCATTCACAATACAAAAGAGACCACAAGATAAAGGAGACCGAGGCTTACAGCAGATGCACGAACTCAGTAAGCACAAGGCTTTTATATCACTCTCAGCACCCCGTGTACAAGTATCAGCACACACACTGCAATAAAGTCAAGAAATAACCACACAGCACTCTGTGATGAGTCCTTCACCACCGCATAAGGGCCTACTAGTGGCCTACCATGAAGCCTCGGCTCCTGCAATAAGGGCAAAAAATATTACAGGTCTCGAGTCCGGACTCGAGTCCAATTTTAAATGAACTCGGACTTGTCATGCACTCGGATGAATTTGTACTCGGACTTGACACGGACTCGGACATTTTAGACTCGGAAAAATGTCCGAGTCCAGTCGAGTCCGGGCACTAGAGGACACAATATTAATCAAAAACGAAACCAAACTACTTGTGTTGTTTCCGCGTTGAGCATTAGCCAATCACAGACATGTATATTAAGCGCATGAACACAGTGGCAAATCAGAGGCATTTTAGAGTCAACATGCGGAGAATTCGCTTAAAATGTATGTTCAGAATCAGCACAAGCTTTATCCTTTCGCAAATCCCCTCATAAACAAAGTCTTGACGCGATATAAATGAGAGATTCACTGTGCAGTGTGGACACTTCAGTGTTTATGACGAGAGTTTTAGGGAGAGTGCAGAACGCGGTAAGTGATGGCTTAAAGGGAGCGCTATCGACAATCTAAATAATAGTTTTGTTTTTCATGCTTCTAGAGGACCAGTGGTTACGTTCACTCTGTAAATTATAAAGAGTGATAAATGCATTTAAATGTGGGAGTGAATCCGCTAAATTTTAGTCCTGTGAGTCTTGAAATTGCGATGATTGACATAGTAACCATAGCAACATGAGAAAGTGATAACCATAGCAACATTTTGGTGTCTAATAATTTAATGATTTTTGTTACATTTACACTTTAGTCATAAGTTTACATACACCTTTCAAAATCTCCAAAATGGAATTTTTATTTATTTATTAATAAGTAGGATCATAAAAACATTGTTTCTATTTAGTACTGCACTGAAAAAGCTTTTTCACATAACAGATGTTTAATAGCCTAGTCCACAAGACAAAATACAAACACAAAATACAAGACAAATTACTTGATTGTAAATATCATTACCTGACACACAATATTACAATCAAGTAATTTATCTTGTATTTTGTGTTTGTATCCACAACTGTTTTTTTTTTTTTTTTTTTTTTTTTTTTTTTTTTTTTTTTGTAATGGTTGTTCATGAGGAAAAATCCTCCAGCTCCTGCACATTATTTGCTTTTCCAGCATCTTCTGCATATTTGACTCCTTACTAGCAGTGTCTATGATTGTGAGATCAATCTTTTCGCACTGGTGACAACTGAGGGACTCATACACGACTATTACAAACCCTGCAAACACTTAGTGATGCTCAAGAAGTCCATTAAGGATGAAACTGGATGTAAATTGTTCTTATTTTGTTGAAAATTTATATTAATTTAGTCCTGCCCTTCAGAGGCTAAAAAAGATATTAGCATGTAAAACAAAATAAGAAAACTTTAAACATCACTATTTGCTCAAAAGTTTCCCCCTGGCTCTTAATGCATCGTGTTGCATTCTTGAGCATTACCTTGCAGATTCTGAAAGATGTACAATAGGTAAACGTATGACTTTGACTATACATTGCAATCATTTTGTAAGGTTTAAAATATTAATTTAAGAGCTCAGTGTTGAGACCTTTCGCCGGAATTTGATTGACAGGCGATCTGACCAATCATAATGCAGATACCGCCATTTTTGTCCGACAAACAAACCAAATCAGTTAGTAGATTAAAGTCAGTGGACTTGAACTTGAAAAATGGTGTGTATTGATATCTTTTTGCAGTTCTGATTTTCATTCATGTTTAATTTGTGCTATAAGAGATTATCAGTTCATGTGCTGCTTGAACTGAGGCCTACACATTAAAGCAACACAAAACAGGATTATTGTTTGAATTTCATAATAATTATAAAAATGTAAAAGATGAGACTTTATTTCATACCAAAAGTAGGCTGCTCTGTCTTGTATGTTGGCGCATATTCAGTGTCCTCTTTGCTCCGCAATATATTTTTCACTGTGTGAGAACATTTGGAGTGAGAGCGGAACGGCTTGTCGGACGTAGCAACAGTAACTAAGAGGGGCGGGTCTTTGTGAAAGGTCAATTTCAAATCATTTAAATCTTTGTGGACTCGGCTGGACTCGACTCGGACTCAGATGTTAAGGACTCGGACTCAAGTCCGACTCGGCCCTCTTTGGACTCGGACTTGGACTCGGACTCGATTGTCAAGGACTTAGACTTGACTCGGACTCGACAAAGGTGGACTCGGACCCAACACTAGCTGGTATACCCTCACTGACCTTCTACCAGCACCTTTAAAGATCACAAAATACAATACTGTAAAACACTCAACATAAACCAATCAGGACAGTCAGTAGCACAAACAATGATACATGAATATACTGGAAAAATAAATACCAAACACAAAACACAAACACTTGGGAAGTGTGGAAGACTCCCGGCGATCACGGTGGCACGTACTGGAGAGCGAGCAAGCCTCACGCAAGACGCCTAGGCTGTGCACGCACACACACGGGAAGAGAGTTTGTTATCGAGATAATCTTTATGTAGACAAAGCAGCAGCATCAAATCAGCGTTGCCCACCAGGCGTCACAGCTGTTCCTCCTTTAATTCATAAACCCGTCGCCCATCCACGCAAGAGAGGCATGTAACGTAAGAGCCAGAGCCGCGAACAGCCGCGAACTATCCCGATGCTATAAACAACACAATCGTTTACACAAAATCCCACATCTGTGTTCACTACCTACCTCAAAGCGGAAGCACTACAGGGACAAAGGGCGGTCACACGGGCAATGACGCGACACTCAACCAGCAAGCACACGCAATAAGTGACTACATGTTCTCTTTTTTTTTATATCATCCCACCCTGTTTGTGATTGGACCTACTACCCCAAGCACATTAACTTGATTACCGGGCAACAATACGTCCGACTACATTTGTATAGTACGCTAATCACGATGGCGGAAGGTAACGTTAGTTTAGAAGTTGAAATGGCAGAAGGGGATTTCGAAGATCTGTTGCACGAATCTGATGCTCACGGCCACCTGTACGAGCCGCAATACAGCGACGAACAGTTGCGGGAGATGGAGGAACAAGAGGCGGCCGGAGCAGCTGCTGCAGCAGGGGAGCAAGACCTGACTCGAGCCCGGCCAGACTCGAGCTGGGGCGGACTGGTGGTGTCAGTGCTCTCGCTGTGCAACTATGGAAACAGATAGAGAGTCCTACTGCTGTAGCGAATTTCAGCGATCCCATTTTCTTCTGGACGAGATAAACTGGAAACGCCAGCCAAAGCCCTCAGGGACAAACGGACGGCTTAGTGTAAAGTGAGTAACGTTATTTGGTTTGTTTTTCAATGGATAAGACACATGCCTTTGCTGAGAGAGACCTGGGTTCGAATCCACTGTGAGACACCAATGTGTCCCTGAGCAAGACACTTAACCCCTAGTTGCTCCAGAGGCGTGCGACCTCTGACATAGCAATTGCAAGTCGCTTTGGATAAAAGCGTCAGCTAAATAAATAAATGTAAATGTACTGTGAATATAAGGAAACAGCTGAAGCTCTGGAAGAGCTTTGAGTGTAAAAGTGTTAATATATATATTTTTTTTATTAAAAGTTATAACTCACATTGGTTGTGGTTCTTTTTATAAACCTTTACTGTTACTAGAGTATTTATTAGCCTAGAGAATGTGTGGAGAAATTTTTCGGATACTGCCGCCTGTAACCGGTAGGCGTGGTTAGCCTGGCCTCGTAAGGGCAGCAAAGCAAGTGCATTCTGGGAGTTGTTGTCTTTCAGCCACATGAGTAAAAAATACATTTTCTGCCTTTTCTCAGTCTAGAATGCTTCAATTTCAAAAATAATTTCACATTTCTACTATATAAATGATCACTATTAAATACACATTCATCTTCCCAGAGCTGAAGTATCCCTTTAAATGCAGTTGTCACTCCTGAAAATGTACAGTGTACTTGGCCATAATTTACAGCTCATGCAACTGGCCCAAGATGGATGCACTATTTGACCTAAATTCACTTTTGTCAGTTGAATATACAACACATATGCAATAAAATATACTTTTCATTACGGACAAATGCATACATACTTTTCTTCAAAAGCGACTTATAAGGTGTGAAACTAGTATTCTGACCATGCATCTTCGCTGATTTAAAGATAAAGTGTTCTTCTTGACACTGGCCAAAATGTCCTTGCCTTCCACGCTGCTCATTAAGACCTCAGAAATATTCTGTTGTAAAAGACAAAGAAGCAATCTTTTCAAACGTAGCTGCAGATCTAAAAATTTGACTAAATGTGGCTACACAGAACTAAATGTAAAAAATAACTGACAAAATTAAAGGGATAGTTCACGCAAAAATAAAAAAACATCTGTCATTAATTAATCACCTTCATGTTGTTCCAATCCCCTAAGACTTCTGTTCATCCTCGGAACACAATTGAAGATATTTTAAATGAAATCTGAGAGGTGTCCGTCCCTCCATTGACAGCTTAAGCAACTGACACTTTGAAGGCCCAGAAAAAACCATCATGGATGAAGACCATGTTACTCCAGTGGTTCAACTGTAATTTTTTTAAGCGACGGGAATGCTTTTGTGTGCCAAAACTACTACTATTTTTCTTCATTCTGCTTCAATCTCTAACATGTGTTCACGAGAGCTGCTTCTTCTTCTCCCGTCCTCGAGAGCACCACGACACGTATGTTTTGTTGATGCGAGAGCATGACTCACTATACAACCCGTATGCTGCAGTACGTCATAGGCGCTGTACTGTTTTTTTGAAAGCAGAGGACGCTAACGCTGTATTACAGTATGACAATGTTATTACAGTAGTGTTCCTCTTCCTCTGCTTGCAAACAGTAACAGCGCTTCCGGTACGGGTTGTATCGTGAGAGTCGTGCTCTAGCGTCAGCACAACACTCATGTGCTCTCATGGAATGGAGAAGAAGAAGCAGCTCTTGTGAATGTGCGTTGGAGAATGAAGGGGAAGTGAAGAAAATGTTGAATATAGTTGATATTTTTGTATTTTTGGCACACAAAAAGCATTCACGTCGCTTCAGGAAAATTACAGTTGAACCACTGGAGTAACATGATCTACATCCATGATGTTTTTACTACCTTTCTGGGCCTTCGAAGTGTCAGTTGCTTAAGCTGTCAATGGAGGGACAGAAACCTCTCAGATTTCATTTAAAATATCTTCAATTGTGTTCCGAGGACGAACAGAAGTCTTAGGGGATTGAAACAACATGAAGGTGATTAATTAATGACAGACGTTTTTTTTATTTTTTGGCAAACTATCCCTTTAACACTAGTGCAAATCCCTTTTCCAGAGTTTCACATTTGACAGTTGATTTGTTTTTAACTCGTGAACATACTACACACAAATAAAATAAGTGAATGAATTAGTAAAATCATTGTAAATTTTTGTAAATGTGACACAACTGTGTTGCACCTGATTTACCCTTCTTTTATGTAAATTAATTTGAAGTACAGAAAAGGCAATGACACATACAAATGTTGGCACTTCCTCCACTGATATCTGATTTTCTGCTTCACATTGTTGGTCCACTGGAGGTCCAGAAGTTGATCCAGTTTGAGTCTGCTCTGGTTGTGGCTCCTATAAAATTGCATGGAACAAAGGGTTAAATACATGGTTTCATTTCTTGTAGCAAATATTAAGCTACAATCTGACATGCATTTTTCAGCAGCAGAGAGCAAGGGGGAGTGACTTGTAAGCTGTGCTTGTTCAAATTTTCAAGCTAAGTCAACGTTTTCTAAAAGCTCCCTACTGCAGCTTTATTTTACAAATAGTGTAGTATTGTAATATATTCTACATATACTTACGCAAAGCATGTCAATTATAAAAATTGTGAATTAAAAATAGCCTCCTTCGGGAAAAAAGCTTGCATCTCCAAAATTCTTCACAGGTACAGTCCAAAAAAAAAAAATATTTAAAAAAAACTTGGTCTTTGGAAGTTCAAGCTGAAAAAGGGGACATTTAAAACAACCGGTAGCGTATGGACACATAGTGGTTGCTGTCCCCTTTCTTGTATGACCTCACTACATGGAGAGGATGGTAATCATCAATGGAGTCAATGACAGTAGTGGGTATGACACAGCATGCAAAATAGTGTCTTTCAAATCCTACTGTGTTCCATTTCCTAACAATGAACTTGATGACCGACTCAAAAACCACAATCGCCTGAATTGTTCCAAACTGAGGTTCACCATCTGGAGAATGAGACATAAGGAGGGTCATTCCTGGACGATATTCTGTCCCTTTCCACTTCACCCAAGAGGGAATGTACACTTATCTTATCATCCAATCGTGGTTGTATCTCTCTATTAGTGTTACTTGATCTTAGTGCTGCATTTGACACCATTGACCACAACATTCTCTTAGATAGACTAGACTGCTTTTTACTCTGTATATGCAACCTTAAGGAGATATCATTAGGAAACATGGAATTAGCTTTCACTGTTATGCTGATGATACTCAGCTCTATATTTCTTCCAAACCTAATGAAACTCACCAATTCACAAAATTATCGGAATGCATAGTTGAAATGAAAAATTGGATGACTAGTAATTTCCTACTACTAAATTCTGAAAAAACAGAGATTCTAATTATTGGACAAAAAGCTTCCACACGTAATTACCTAGAATACCGTCTAACACTTGATGGCTGCTCTGTTAAGTCCTCGTCGTCGGTTAGGAACCTGGGTGTGCTCTTTGATACCGATCTTTCATTTGAAAGTCACGTGTCTAGTGTCTGTAAAATCGCATTTTTCCATCTTAAAAATATATCTAAATTACCCCATATGCTCTCATTGACAAATGCGGAACAATTAGTTCATGCGTTCATGACATCAAGGCTAGATTATTGTAATGCTCTGCTAGGTGGTTGCCCTGCATGCTTAATAAACAAACTACAGCTAGTTCAAAACGCAGCCGCTAGAGTTCTTACCAGAACCAGGAAGTATGACCATATTAGCCCGGTTCTGTCAACACTGCATTGGCTCCCTATTAAACATCGTATAAATTTTAAAATATTGCTGATTACTTACAAAGCACTAAATGGTTTAGCTCCGCCGTACTTGAGCGAGCTCTTAAAGCATTATACTCCTTCACGTCTATTGCGATCTCAAAATTCTGGCCAGTTGATAATACCTAGAATATCTAAATCGACTGCTGGGGGTAGATCCTTTTCCTATTTAGCACCAAAACTTTGGAACAATCTTCCTAACATTGTCCGGGAAGCAGACACAGTCTGTCAGTTCAAAGCTAGACTAAAAACACATCTCTTTGACCTAGCATTCACATAACACTCTGTAGACTTTTATAATTCAATATTAGGCTGCTTAGATTAGGTCAGCCGGAACTGGGAACACTTCCCTTAAATCCTGATGTACTCGTTACATCATAAGAAGAATGGCATCTACGCTAATATCAGTGTCTTTTTTTATCCAGAGGTTTTGCCGCAGCCTGCCGGATCCAGGCCGTTTCCAGATCTGACGAAGGACCTTCGCCTGGACCCGATGACAATGCAGTGCTGAAGTGCCAACTAGCCTCTCCCTATGGAGGATCCCTATACCACTCTACAGATAAAGCCTAGTGGAATTTTTCGGTTTGCGTACCTACCCGAAGTGATAAGATAAAATAAAATTCTGCATCAAAATTTATAGACAAGTAGTTTGTGTAGGCATGGTTTGTAAGGAATTACAAACCTGCGCACATATATTCAAACGTACATAACTATAGAATAAATTCTTAATGCGCATGTGAACGCCATCAGCATCTATCACAGGTTCACGTTTAAAGTCTGTTTAGAGAGAACGGTGTCGTCTTAGCGGCCCTTAATTTAATAACAAATGATCATTTAGACGGAAGTGAATCAATCAAAACTAACTTTAGCTGGAAAAAACATTATTCAAGAACCACTATTAAACTAAACCAATCTCTGTTACCTTAAATTATATGTTTATCTCTGTACAGCTGCTTTGAAACAATCTGCGTTGTGAAAGGCACTATATAAATGAGGATGACTTGACTTGACTTCAGTCAATGGAGATTGCTCAAATCTTTGGCAGACTTGATCAAATCCCTCAATGGATGCAAGTTGAGTAGTGCAACCAGGACCAAGTTCTTTGTGATGTGAAAATATGCGTTCAGACAAAAGATTGTTACACAGCAACATTTGATGCCTGAAGGCCATTGTTTTGCAAATGTTTCTGAAGTTGCATGTGACGTGGGCAAGCCTTTTAAAAAAAACATGCTTGGCCTCAAAGCGCATGGACCAGTAGTGCACAAGAGGGCGCAGTCTCCTTATGGCACCTGGATAATGCAGCATGAAATGTGTTCATGCGACGAACAACCATATAAGTCCAAAAAAACAAAAATTGAGATAACCATGTGACTTGAATGTATGTGTGTCGCTTTGTATACAGAATCACTTTGGGGGTGTGTTCGCGCGACCAAAACTCTGTATTTTAAACTTTAAAATAGTCTCACGCGGAAAAAACGTTTATGTCCACTAACGAAAAATGGAGACGCCGGTTGCTTTCATGTCTGTTGCGGACATTAAAAGGCAGAACCTCGGCAAAAAAAGGAGAACGAACATGAATGAATGGAAGGACAGAGCAAGGAAGTCTTTGAGGGATGCTGGGAAACCATATGTGAACCGGAGAGGAGAGCAAAAACGAGGAAAAGGTCCACCGAAAGAGGTGAGTGAAAGAACCGTATACAAAGTATCTACCTAACTTTAGCGGTTACAGTCAGAGGGGCGTGTAGGCTACTGGGCGTCGTCTACAGTTCATATAGCTCACTCTGTTTAACGGATCAAGTCATTAAAACCACGGATAAATTAATCGAAACATTTTAGCTGCGTTTGATGTCCCTAATGTTAGATAGCGGGATAATGTTAGCTGGCTAGCCAGTTACTTTGTAACGTAACGTTAGCTGGTCACAGTCAGGGGGCATATTACTGGGCGTCTAACGTTACTAATGTTCATACAGCTCAGACTGTTTAGCGAATCAAGTCATGAATGGGTGACTTGAAATGAAATGAAATCGAAATAAAAGCTGAGAAAATTAGAATTTGAATGCTTTATGTCTTCACTGAAATTGGTAAAAAAAAAAAAGTGTTTAAAATATTTTGATATCATTTTTGGATCCCCTGTTCCCATTTAATGCAACACTTTGTTTTGTAATATTGTATACTATGCTATGTTTGTTACTTGTTATTTAATAAATAAAAAAGGGTAATAATAAAAAAAATGCATTGATTGTGTAAGCTGTTATATATTCTAGTTAGTAACCTTAACAGCTGCTAATAGCTCTAGTGTTCTATAGCTAAAAAAAAAAATAAAACACTAATGTGACTTTGTTTTTGTTAAGGGCAAGGTGTGCAAGGAGACGTGTCCCAGGCAGTGTTCAAGCCTAACAGACCAAAGAAAACTCCAGCTCTTCACAGAGTTTTATGCTGTCTCTTATGAGAGGCAGCAGGCTATCATTCTCTCTGGTTTGGAGCAGGTAGGCTAACTTAAGCAATTCATGACCATATCATGTCAACAGTATGCAATGCATTACAATGTAGGCCCATGAAATAACCAGTGAATTGAATATTACTGTATGCCTTAAATTCACTAAGACTGCACATGTGCCTGATCACTGTAAATGTTAAATTTTGTGAGGATGGATGAAGGATGATCGGCATCAAGTAGGCCACCAAGTGCATTACAGACCACAGCGCTTTGGTGCCCTAAAAGGCATACACTTGGCTTATTCATTCTCCTAACCAAAGCCTACACACATACTTAATGACCTTAACTTGACAGCTCTACACGACAGCTAGCCTGCTACGCTATGGTAAATGTCTTTTTACTTCATGTCTTTTTACTTCTAGCACAAGGTGAGTCACAGACGACCACGTGGGCCTGACACTGAGATTACTAAGAGGAAGTACACCTTCAAGTACCATGTGCAACAAGGAGGCCAAAGACTTGCTCTTTGTAAGCTCACATTTATGTCAGTCTTTCAACTGACCAACAGTCGCCTACAGGCAAGTTTTATATAGCCTAGTGTTTTCCGTTGTTAACTTTTTATTACATGCATGATTTTGATTAGATACATTGTCCATAACATATTTATTTAAAGTTACTTATCTTTGAAAAGGTTATTCAAGAAAAGTTAGGCAGTCAGTCTGAGGGAACAGAGCAGGTAGCTAAAGTCAGGTCTCCATTAGAGGACTTCAGAGGAAAACATAAGAACAGGTAAGTAAAAAAAAAAAATCTTGAAGGACCTCATGCTCTCATCCTGATAGTTTTTTAAAGCTGCACCATTGTCAGCATCTGTTGCCCTACAACATTCCCTGGTCTAATGGTACACTGGACGCTGGCATTATAGGGCGTCGGGTGCCTTGCCACCTTATAACACCAGCGAGCACGTACCGTATTGGTTAGGATTCAGCTCACTGTTGTTGCCCAGTCAGGAAACATATTTTTGCACTTTGAGATCGATATCAGAGGTAAAGTGCTATGCAAATGTAATGTATGATTATTCTTTGTATCATTACAACATGTGGATCTTTTAGGGATACTTTAGCTCTGGAAAGATTGATGTGTATTTAAAATGGGTCATTTATGTAGTAGAAATGTGAAATTATGTTTGAATTTGGAGCTTTCTAGACTGAGAAAAGCCAGAAAATGTATTTTTGATTTATGGGGATGAAAGACAACAACTCCCAGATTGCAATGCTAAAACGCACACATCAATCAATCACATGTTTAGCATTCATGTAAACACTACATTCAGATTCACAAATCGGAATAAATTCAGTTAGATTGAAACAAAAGGTGTGCATGTAAACAATGACGATTTTTGCGTCATCGGAGGATTTTTTCCAGACAAAAAATACATAAATCTCTCATCTCAGGGGGATATGAGAAAATACTAAAAAGAATTCGGTTTTCTAATGATACAAAGCTTAATGCTAAATCCTGAAGTATCCCTTTAATGACTGTATGTGAAAAACAAAATCCTATAGTTTAGAGGAAAGTTAAGAATTATGCATTTATTGTCACAGAAACAATGCAATTGTGCAAAACAGACCAGCATAGTTTATTATATTTCCCTTGTTCATGAGTTGTGTTTATTTTTTAGGCCTCATAGCATTCATCCTGCAGTGAGAGAGGGGATAAGAGAGCATATCTTGAGCTTCCCACGCCAACCGAACCACTACTCACGGATGAAGGGAGATGTGGAGAGGGAGTACCTGAGCCCTGATTTAAACCTGCTCCGCATGTTCCGCCTGTACAAGGAAAACAATCCAACATCCACTGCAAAGTTCTGGCTCTATAGGGACCTCTTCAAGCAGCAGAACCTCAGTTTTGGGCAGCCAAGAAGTGACACTTGTGCGAAATGTGACGCCTTGTTTTCAAAATTAACAGCTGCTACAACAGATGGAGAAAGGATTGAAGATCGCAGCCGAGAGTGAGCTTCACCACCGGAAAGCTGAAAAAGCGTACACGCAGTTGCAGGCTGACACAGAGTGGGCCAAAGCCAATGATGACTGCCATGTCATTTGTATCAACATGCAGGGAGTAGTGTTCACACCAAACCTGACACACTCCAACGTGTACTATCAACGGCAGCTGGCCAACTACAACCTCTGTATCCAGGAGATGGGCACTGACGATCCTCCTTCAATGTGCCTCTGGCATGAGGGCATCGCTCACAGAGGTTCCATCGAGGTGGCAAGCTGTCTTTTGAAGTGGGCAGAAACATCTTTCGCTCCTCTAGTCCAGGCAAAGGAACGGAAGCTCATCATTTATAGTGACCGATGCTGTGGGCAGAACAATAACTGGCGAGTCCTAAACCTCATGGCCCTGCTCGTATCTAGAGGGTACTTCAGTCAGATAGAGCAGAAGTGCATGGTGTCTGGTCACTCCTTCCTTCCCTGTGACCGTTCCTTTGCCACGCTGGACAAGAGGCGTAAGGTGTCCACACTCTACACCCCCAGCAATGTTGCCGAGATGATCCCTGGAGCCAGGCAGCAGCATCCATTTAAAGTAATTGAGATAAAATGTGCGGACTTCAGGCAGCTCCCTGATGCAACATTAAAGCGTCCACCTGGCTTCCTAATCACATCCATGATGTGGTTGAAAGTGACAGGTAAAAAACTAAAGAGTTTTTCTGAGATTAACAGTGCTAGGGATATGTGCGTGAAAGAAGAATCTTTAGTGAATTTCTTGTTGAATCATGATTTCAGCTGCTGATCCATGGTGTGTCCACATAAAAGGGAGCCACAGCCTCTACGAGGGATGGAAGACCTGGCTGATCACCAAACAGAGGAAAAATCATCCACCTCCAGCTCCCTTGTTTTCCACCACGTATGCTCGTGCTTACGAGGACCCTCTGCCCGTCAAGAAGGAGAAGCACTGGGATCTTATGAAAATGCTAGCCTACATGCCAGCGGAGGCCCAAGCATTTTATGGGACATTAGAATGCGAAGAGTAGCCTGGTATGTGTTGGTCATGTGCAGGGTAAGGTGGGTGTGGCGAACAGGACGAGGCCGAGGGACGTGAGAGAACGACGCGAGGCCGGTGGTGCGAGTGTTAATGAACTTCACCTGTGAGACGCACCGGTCTCGCATCTCTCAACGTCGTCGCTCCTCCTTTATGCTTCCGGTCCTCCGTGAGAGATGCGAGACCAGTGCATCTCACAGATGTCACTCATTTACACTCGCACCACCGACCTCGCGCCGTTCTCTCACGTCCCTCGGCCTCGTCCTGTTCACCACAGTGGGGTATATTGTGTATATTGTGTAAAATTAATCATAATAGTAGTTGTAGCTTATCTTGTATGCCTTATCTTATGTTGTATAATAGGAATATATAGGTATTTATTTATTTAGTAAATGAATGAATGAATGGGGTGATTATTTATGAAATGTATTATAAAAGTTAAAAGGAACAAAAAAAGGAAGATGTATATGGTAAACTAGCATATACTGTACCACAGCATGGAATGATGATGATGTATGTCTGTATTGTAAATATGTATTGTTTACCGTTATTACTGTTGTTTATTGTTTGTATGTATTGTTGATTGTATGTACGGTTTATTGTTTGTACTGATGTTTATTTTCTGTACTATAAGTAGGCCTATGTATTGTTCATTGTTCGTACTGTATTGTCTGTGTTTTTGTTCGGTGATTTACATTGGCAAAAAATAAAAGAAATTGAAAGAAAGAAATGCTTAATATTTTCTTTAAGGTTCTGTTACTGTATTAAAACTAAGATAAAGGAATCAAATATCCAGTGGTTTAAAGTGATATGATGAATTGGACTTATACTGTTATTCCACATTAACTGGACATATACTGTTCTTCCACATTCCAGAAATGTAAATTACTCTAACTTTTTATTTTTATGATTGATACTAAAAAATCTTATCTCATTAGAATTGTGAAGCTTTTGTTGTCTATCTTCAAGTTAAAAAAGTTATAATAATATAATATTCAGAGTCCAAATTAAAACAAATGTTATTATTCAAAATTTGAAAATATGGACTTATATGGTTCTTCGTCTCAAGCCCTCAAATGATGTTTTGGCTTTAGATTTCTATCAGGGAAGAGTTCTAGGAAAAGGCTGTGGTGCTCATCAATGAGATGTCTGAGAAATAATACTGCATCTTCTGTTAAGGCTGGAGAAAAAATGTATTCCATACAGGTCAACAAAAGCAGCAAGAGGTCCCAGTATTTGTTTCCCTCTGGAATGAGATCTCCTATCATCAAAGGAAGTAGCCTTAACAGACACCACATTTGTGCTGCTGTCTGCTTCATCGAACTGTCAGGTATTTTTAATTCTTGAGGTCGGATTGTGGATGGCTTGTTGGCACAGTCACAGAAACCGTAATCGTAACTTGTGATTAGGTAATTAACCTGGTCTAAGGTTAATACCTTCTGTGAGATGAGAGAGCCTAATACCAATTTAATTTCATATGCCCCTACTCCTTCAAGGATATCATGCATGACATCTGGTGCTAAATTTTCTGTCACATGGAAGTATTTCAGGTTGTTCAAAATGCTCTCTCTTTTTAAGCCAGTTTCTGTTGGATTACTTTGCACCAGATCTGAAAGATGGCCATCCTTATTCCTAAGCAGTGAAGGATCTTCCATTGTTTGTGTTTGCAATACCGGTTTCTTCACATGGCACCAGCGACAAACACTGTTCCCAGATAAGCTCTCTGTATAGCCAAGGATTGAATTTAGCCCCAAATTATCACCACAATTTTGGGCAACCCAAACCTTCAATGTGCCTTTGAAGTGAGTCGTGTCTACTTCCACACCATTTGTTTCCAAGTCATTGATATCATCAGCAATTGACTTCAGGACAGCATCTATACCATACGTTTTGGTATCATCTGCCTTATACACTGCCAAAAGAAAGTGAGAATCAAGACTTGAAAGAAACTCTGGAGGAAGACATTTAAAAGTGAAATAGATGAATCCCAACTTGTCGATTGAGGTCTTGGAGCCTAGTGGATTTACCATTTCACAGTCGTCATTATACAGCAGAAGAGGAACAGAGGGCTCAGTGGGGAAAACAGAACTTGTTTTCAACACAGTGGTGTCATCCAGACTGTTTGAGTCACTAAGCTTCCTTTTCCACTCCATTATCTTCTCCATCGTCCCTGGACTCTCAAGAATGATTTTCAGCAGTGGACGTAAAGGAATCCTTTGGAAAGTATCCTGCACTGCCACCTGTTTTACAGTTCCTGTCTGTGAGTCCCTTTGTTGGGTGTACGAGACACCAGGGAGAGGCTGCACCACTGGCTGAACTAGGTACCCAGTTTGAACAAAGTATTTCATCTGCTTGTGTTCAGTATCCAAGCATTGAAAAGGTTTAGCTGCATTTGCAAATTGCTGATTCAGCTGTTGGCCTTCAGGGGTCTCACTTTGGCCAATCCTTTCTAAGAAAGACATTGTCTGTCTTTGTAAAGCACTAACAATATCAAAGACCAGACTAGATGTTTGCTGAACTACAAAGTTGACAGTAGATAGGGTCATACATGATTTTGCCTTCAACTTTGATAGAAACATGACCACTCTAGCTGTGATAGTGTTCTGCTCTAACTCATCCCATTCTATGTCATCAGCAGCATTATCTTCGGCAGCATTATCTTCCTCCTCGAAAGGCTGACTGTGAGAAGTCAGAGGTCTATTGTCAGACCTCAATGTCAATGTCTCAGGCAAGTGTGTTGACTGACTGGATTCTTCTGTCTCAGCCTCTACATGGTGCTGAAGCAGATGTCGCTTAAAAGATCTGCTGTAATTAAATGTCCTGTGACACCCGGCTTGGCCACACTGAAAATAACTTGATGAACTATGTACATTATGCATTCTCCTTAGGTGAGAAAACAAAAAACGAACATGGGCCCCAACAGTTTTTTTGCACTAAAGGAGATATATCCCATCTTAAATGTGTATTTCTTCACTCACAACAAGCAGCTCTCTCAGGTGCTTTTTAAATTTCAGACGTAGGCCTATCTTTGGTTTCATTGCTTCAAATGATTTTTCATCAAGCAGCAGGAGGGTTTCTTCATCAATTTGTTCATCTGTAAAGAGAAAAAGAGACAAGAGAAGAATGTAAGAAAACTGACCTATTCAGGGCTCTACAGTGCGAGTATTTCACTCGCATTTGTGCCTAAAAATAGTTGTGTGCGAACTTGTAAAATAATTTACGAGCACAAGTGCGCGAGTGATGGGCTGTTCTCAATACACTGAACAACAGCGCGATGAAGCGAAGCATACCATTGATTTCACATGGAAAGCATGCAAGAGGACGGGGACACAATGTGAACATAACATGATGACGTAACTTTATTCAAATGAGAGCGACGATTCGCAACCAATGAGCCAATCACTGAAATAGTGCGGGAATGTGCAGGAACTGCTGGATTTTAAGTGAGAGAGTCAAGTGACTCCTCCCAACAGTGCTAAAAATATGTTATAGCCAGATATGATGACGCTACTGCAACACGCATCAAGACCGGCATCAAACTGCCGCAAATGAAAGTGAAAGTAAGTCATAGATGCTCAACACACAATTATATTCATTAATAGTAAAGAAATTAAATCATATTAGGCTACCAGTGCTGCTGCCGCTCTCTCCTAATCGCTGATTTTGAAATGAGCTTATGATCAAAAAAATGCAGCTCATATCTGTTGCTTTTGGTGACGTGAACTCTGGCCTACATTAAATCTGCATATAGCGTGGGAATAGAAGATCCGATTTATATCAGTTTTGCGAAAACACACTTATGTGACTCACCTAAATGGAATTGTTTTGATCAGTAAAAACGCATAAAGTGACCAGGTGTAAACAGGAGGGATACACTATTAAAAAAGTCAAGTAAACACTTAGTGAGCTAGATACGCAACACAGTATAAAGCCTATAGTCATTATCTCAAAAGACCAAGTGCAACAAAAAAAAAAAAAAACAAGGATCTCCTGCACACTATTGATACTTGCAAATGAGTATAAATTTTATTAGCAACGTTTAGGTCTCACCAAAAGACCAAGTGCAGAAAGTGAAGTTACGACCAAAACAGTCGACACTGAGGACAGGAAGACGACAAAAACTAATTTTTAAGGACAACTTAGCCTACTAGTACTGCAAAGGAAAAAAGCAAGCAGGCTTTTTTTGTTTTGATTTTAGCACTTTATACTTTATTGAGGTGTTCATTATTTTTATATATTTTGAAGCAGGCTAAAAATAATATTTGGATAATTGTTAAACAGGTAGTTCACCTAAAATAGAAAATTCTGTCATTTATTACTCATCATGTTGTTCCAAACCCGTAAGACTTTCACTCATCTTCGGAACACAAATGAAGAATGTTTTGATGAAATTGAGAGATTTCTTTCCCTCCATTGACAGACTACACAACTACCACTTTGATGCTTCGAAAAAAAGTTCATAAAAAGATCATAAAACTAATCTATATGAATTGACTCAACTTTTTTCACTGTGCTCCTATATTTCTTTGTGTGCTCCTAAATTTTTTCATTTAGGAGCACATGTACTCCTTGGGAAAAAGGTTAGCTTAGAGCCCTGCTATTCAGAGCTCAATGGGTTTTAATGAACATATAAAGAAGTGCATTTTAATTTTACTTAAATAAAGTTTACCTTTAAAGATTGGCATCAAGACATCCAAGTTCCATTCTTTCAGCTTCTCCTGTACAAAATGATCCATTATTATAAGCTGTTATTCTGCAACCTGTCAGTGGGAAAATGGGAAAATTGGCAGAGGCTGTGAGTTTTTAGTCATCACGTTTCTTAAAACATTTAAAATGAGACAAAATGGTCTGTATATCAAACAGATGAGAATATGAGAAATTCTAATACACTTAACTTTTGAGCACATAATTATTTTAATCAATGACTTATAAAAAGTCAAGTTTTAAATGATCAAAAGTCAAAAACACATGCATTAAAGGGATAGTTCATCCCAAATGTAAATTCTGTCATTAATTACTCACCCTCATGTCGTTCCAAACCCGTAAGACCTCCGTGCATCTTCAGAACACAAATTAAGTTATTTTTGTTAAAATCCGAGAGCTTTCTGACCCTGCATAGACACCAACGCAACTACTATTTTAACAATGTCCTTACTACCTTTCTGGGCCTTGAACATGGTAGATGCGTTGCATGAGGGTGAGTAATTAATGACAGAACAGAATTTAAATTTTTGGGTGAACTAACCCTTTGAGATAAACTGGCTAGTTTATTGCTGAATAATCAAATCTGTTTCACTGAATACATTTTTCCAGGATTCATTTATTATTCAAGAGGCAAACATTATTATTATTATTATTATTATTACTATTATTATAATATATAAAATGTATTTTGTAAAGATTTAATTTTGTCTGGGCAAATATTTAATTATTTTACACAGAGAAAAACGTTGGATTATGCAACAGACATATTCAGTGCCTTCACGTAGTTCATTAATAAACTATGACTGCGTCCCAATGTGCATAGCTGCTACTATCCATCCTAAATAGTATGTGACATTAGTAATTGTCAATACTATTTAGGGCAGATAGGGTGGATAGTATTCACATTGGGACGCAGGGTATAATCACTTTGTTATATCTGCGTAGATATGACCATATGACTATGGTTTTAAATTTCCACGTAAGTGCACCTTCTAACATTACAGATATGTCGCACATGAACTCACTCATATGCTTTGTATAAAGCCATGTCTCAACATCTTAAGATATTAAATGTGTGTGGGTTGTAGCTTGTTTAAAGCTTGTTAGTCTAGTGGTTAATAAGTAAAACTGCATATTATTATGTCTGAAGAACATTGTAGCCTGCGCAACTTCTCTCTGTATATGAATATATTACATACGTTAGCTTTAGGTAACTTAACTTACTCAGCTAAAGTAACGTTACTCTGCAGTAGAGAAAGGGTCCAACAAGTCCGACTATAAACACTTATTCAAGACTCAATCTAGGGTTTCATGACTGGACAAAAACACGGTTTGGAAGATGAACTCATGACGTACTCTCTAATTTTGATTGTTTTAAACAAAAAGGCGAAAGTTTATAAACGCCTGACGCTAGTGTCGTATCATAAAGCAAACGATGCTCGCGTACCGACAATCGACCTTAAAAAAACTAATATAAAGACACATAACGTTAGCGAACTAAATGACTCACATAAGTCACATATTTCAGGGGAAATGTTGTCCAAAAGAGGTATCTGACTTATTCAAAAGGCAGGGAAAAGCTGTAACGTTAACGTTATAACAAAGTATAACGTTAGGCCTAACTTTAACAAACAAAAGAACGAAGCTAGGGGTTACTTCAAGACTTTTTTGTGTCGTGTGAATCGCCCTATTTTGCATACTTTTACATTTTCTGGGGTACAGTAATAGTTTTCTAGATTAAATACTCTATTCTAAAACATACCTTTTTTCGCCGAATAACAGCTGTCCTTGCTGAAAAACGATCTTCTGAGGTGATCCAAAATGCCCGCGAAGGTAGAGTTGTTGGTTTGAAGCCTTGTTTGAGGGGTCGATGGGGGAGGGGTGAGTTCACTGTTTCAATGGTCACAACCGGTAACCCAGCGTTGGGTTACACAAAAAATTACCCAACATTGAGAAAATAACCCAATAAAATGACCCAACAGTCTCAACCCAGCATTTTTTAGAGTGTATTACACACACACACACGCGACCCACAGAAAAGATGCGCGTCAGTATCAAGTTCTCTTTCGGGCTTGAACAAACCATAACACACACAAATTATGCCAAAATGTCCGTTTTGTCGAGTGTCCTCATAAGAGCAGTCTTAAATTATTTAAATAAAGTCTTAAATGAACGTAGAGATTTGGGGAAAAATGGGACGCGTGTCAGATCGCGTCTCTGTCCCACATTGCACTGCATTAACGAATGTACAACTTATGTACACTCAACGGCTGTCCAAATTCGTCACTCATTTTCATTCACTCCTTCAAGTGAACAGTAGTGGACTAACTTAGAGAATAGGCCTAACTTAGTGAATGAGGGTTTAAGGTGCGATTTCGGATTCAACCCATGTTCTCAAGCAGTGAAAAATAGAGGACACTGACAACGCGCTGACAGACAGGACCGAGCATGTAATATTTAATATGAAACAAAGCTCACTGAGCTCCCAGTCATAACTTAAAATTATTTAAATACAATAGAGTAACATAAAGCAGACATAATAGAGTAACATAAACCTGAGAATATTCATAAAACCGAAATTTACCCACACTTTCATTTTCATTTGAATTTGCTGTTGAATGCACGACAACAAAGCACCGCTACAAGCGCCACCTTGTGGATGTAATACGCAAATGTAAATGATCAATGGAGAAAACCGGAAAGTAAAACAGATAATTTTATAATTAAATATTGCAATACTTTGCGCTACTGTATCGATATAATTGCGTGCGCAAAATATCGCGATACTGAACAGAATCAATTTTTCCCCCACCACTAAACATTGTCTAAATGTCCGTTTTGAAGAGTATTCATGTAAACTATGTCGGTTATGTCTTAAACAGTTGTGACTGTAATGATGTGCATCAGTGCAATTGATTCCGCATGTCATTGGACATGATCCGACGTCTTAAAGTGACAGTGGGTAATAAACCAAATGCGGTCCGTGTCCTTAATATTGGTCAAGCAACAAAAGAAAAAGAGAAAAGCATTCACTGTTTGTTAATAGCGTTAAGGATTAATTATATTTAATTCATACAAATAAATATGTCTGCTTGAAAGAATAAAGAATGATGTATGCAAGGGGAGTATATGGGTTTGTAAATTTTAGAGAAATTCTAAATGAACGTATTACAATTTAACTAAACCCATTATATTTTAGTCGACTAAATCTACTGAAGACTTAGTCAACTAAAATCTTATTGTATTTCGTCGACTAAAACTAGACTAAAACTAAAACAATTCAGATGACTAAAATATGACTAAAACTAAATGGCATTTTAGTCAAAATGAACACTGGCTAATACAGCATATTAGCCTATTTTTAACTAGGCTTATATTAAATTTTAATATAGTAATAAAATAATTATATATAATTGTCACAGTGTCATCTGCACCAGTCTGTCTTCATCTGCACTACACTTCCCAGAATCCTCCTTGTCTCCACACCTGCACTCACTCCCTCAATTACCCACCTGTTCATCGTCTTCAACATCCGTGTCACCTGTGCTCACCTCCTTATGTTTGATTTGTATCTGTATTTAGTTACTTTCTGCCCAGTTAGTCCTTGTCGGTACTCGTTTTTTTTGGATATCAAGTAAAAGTTTTAGTTGAACTTTTGAATAGTGATGGCCAAATGAAGCGTTTCGAAGCATTATTGCTTTCTGATACAATTGTGTCGAAAATGGTTCATTACTCGAAGCTTCATTCATATAGAAATTGCAGCACCATCTCCTGGTGAAATAAATGTAATGCAACAAAGCTGACAACCATAAAATGCAAGTAGGCTTATATGTTAACGCCCCGTTTATTACGTGTTTACCGAGGCGATCAAAGCTGAAACAGTGTTAGTGCTGTGAAACTCATTTATGTAGGGGAATTTTACAGAAACTGATGAATTTCATGTGTTCACCTTGATAATAAAACATTAAGCATGATGTGTGTGTGTAATTATTTCTTAAGACAAGGACAGAAGATCAGACCAGCTTAAAAAAAGTTGGAAACCATCACAGAAATTCTAATGGTTTCTATTAAAATACCAATAGGAACCATTGGCTTTTACCATTTAAACCACTAGAATTCTTTTTTGTAGTGTGTTTGGGACATATTCCATTAGGATTTAATGCCCCCACCAATAGAACCCAACACATATCAGTAGACCGACAGAGACCACTATAATTAAAACTATAATTACAACCAATAAAATTCCCATGAAAACCATTAAATCCAATAGAATTTCTGTAATGGTTTCTATAGGCTTTTTTTTAGCAGGGCAGTATCATGTGTGAAAGCTTTATCTTGTTTAGCTGTGGGAAGCAGAACTCTATAACTTGTTAACTGGTGGGACTGATATTTTTGTATGTTGAAAAGGATGTGCTTGTGTAACTGGTTGTACTTGAATAATGTAGCAGAGGGTTTTTGAAGTTTCTGTCTTTGATGCATGTTTTTATGTAACAATGTTCTCTAATTAATAATAATTAAAAAAAAACATTTTGCAGAGGGTGTGCTTTGGGTACATCATGCAGAAGGCTTAGACAAAGTGTTCATTATATGGTATGGTTTTTATTCAGAAATATTATTTTCTCGGTGTTGCCATGGTTTGGCTTCACTTTTATAAGAAATACAGCTGCCAGGTTTCAAACCTGTCAACACTGGATTGGGCTGTCAAAGCAGTCAGGTGGTTCACTACAGGAGTGAACCAGTGTGTTTGCTTCAGACGTCGTTTTCACGTGACTAGTGACGTAATGATACAAGCTCCGAAGCAGTGGTTCAGTGCAAGGACCAATCGAGTTTGAAGCGAGCTTCGGAGCGTCGGTGTCAGACGTAACATCACTACTTTTGGACTCCAACTTGTTCTTCAGCCCGCACCACGCCCGTGACAATAAAATTCTACTAACCTACTACATTCATCATTTTAGGAGCAAAGATAGGCAAAATAAATAGATAGATACATGACTTTTTTCCCTTTTCAATTCAACAGGCATTGAGGGAAAATAGTTTCTAACTGATGTCATCTTCATGGAAAGCTGCAATTTTCGCATTTTCGCAGGCAGTACTGCAGTCACTTCATACCAGTCAGTTGAACTTGAATGACATTCTGGCAGTGGTGACTGATAATGCATCATACTGTCTGAAAGCCTACAGAGAAGTACTGAAGGGAGTCATGCTTCACAGTGTCCATACAACCTGCTTATGTCATGTCTTCAATTTGGTGGGAGAGACCTGGCAACACTACAAATACTTCAGTGAGGTCTGCCTTCTTCAAAAAGCCTGCAAGGAAGAGAAGATGGTTGTACTTCTTGACAATAAAGGAGGCTAAGAAGCACAAGGTGGAATAGCTGGTTTGAAGCAGTTCAATACTATGCTTAACATGTCCACCTGTACAAGGAGTTCTTCTTAGCTGAGAAGTCTTCTGCTCAGGCAGTAAGACACATCATTGAGCTGGTTAAAACGGATGAAAAACAAGAGGCCCTCCACTTCAAGCTGACCTTCATCTCTGAAGGGTGTGGGAAACTGGTTACAGCTCTGACAGTGCTGGAGGTCACCCACACTCCTGTAGCAGTCTCTGCATACAACATCATGGAAGATCTTGTTTCCTTTTTAGTCAATGGAACAACCAAAACCCTTGGCTTTGGTGTCAAAACTGATGAGCTGCTGAACCAAATGAGAATGCCAAAGAAAAGGGATATGTTGGATCACCTTCATGATGGACTTCACATTGCATTTGAAAAATGTTCAAAGCACCGGGATGTCCATCCTGCCAAAAAAATATACAAGATGATCAGAGTGTTTGATCCCAGTGTAGCAACTGAGACCAATCAGACAAAATTATTTGTTATGGTTAACAGATAATCTTTAAAACTCACTCTGGGACCTGTGGCCCCATCCCCTAGTGGGTGCAAGAGGGGCCTTTGGGTTACCATGGATACGATCAGATAAGTTGCTTTTATTGCTGTCAAGGAATGTGGCCACATGCGCAAGAGAGAAACAATGGGAAGACAGAAACTATCTTTAATACAGACTTTGCTGCATTAATCATAGACTAACTGATCTATAAATGAACCTGCATTCCAGAAACTGTGTGAATGATTTACTGTCTTGTGTACTATTATGTATATACTATGGTATTTTTTTTATTATACAACCATCCAACTGTCAATGTAACCTCACCTGTATCATGTCTCCTACCTAATTAATCTTCATTTAATGACTCACACTTTGATGTTCATCACCTTCTCTTAGAATACAGTGTGGATTTGTTATATCTATCTGAACATTAATGAACAGAAAAAGGGTAAGGCAGAGGTCTTACCATACTTAGGACAAAGACTCATAAATCTGTGACCACAGACTGCCAGGCCTTGACTCAACCAGCCATGTGCTCATGGAGAGGGAGAGAAAACCTCCAGTGGGCCGCATATCAACACTGTGTCAGAAATGAAGGCATCTCAGCTTCCTTGGACCTTGCTAACTACTGGAAAGGTACAGGCCAAAGATTTCCAGGCATTGCAAACATTGCCATGTCCTACATATACTTCCCAGTCAGTTCTGTTGACTGTGAGAGGAGTTTCAGCAAGTACAAGACACTGCTCACTGACAAGAGAGAGTCTCTTACTGAGCTCAACACCAAGTGCCTTACCATCATGTACTTCAATGGAGATGTGTGCAAAAGATGGGAAATGCCTTAGAAAGCAACACATGCCTGCTTGTATCTACAAGAAAGTACTTTTAAGTTGTGAAAAATTCTATTTTGTCTGTGTTCTTTGGACATCGATCTGCACATACATGAAGAAAAGTACTTTGCTAAATGTTAGTACACGTGAAATTGATATGTACTTATTCCGCTGTGTAATCCGGCCTCTTTCCCTTGTTGCGCAGTTACAGAGAGCCATGTTGGAGCACTAATGTAATGGAAAAGGCCAGCTGATTCAAATATGATGTGATTTTTTTGTAAATAGAAAATACATTGTTCTGCTTACATGCAGGGGTCACTGATGATGATGGGTTAACACTGTACTTTATGGCTGTAATATGTCATTGTGTTGGCTTTCTGTCAGGCACATATCGTTGTTTCAATGGTTCTGTCTCCCTGCAGCATGGCTGCATTTAATCTTTAATTTAATATTCATCAATCCTACCTTGTAACTTTTACCTTCATGTTAATGTTATTTTTGGCCAGAGATTTGTTGAAGGTTTGGCTGAATTTTGGAGAATTTTGAATGTGCTTTGCGTAACTGAATTTTTAAAGGTCAATACTGCTTTAGAAGTGAAAAGAAAACAACAAATAAGGAAAAATCTAAAAAGGCTAAAAATAAATCCAAAAAAACGGAATTTGAGAAAAAATAAAAGGAATTTCATAGGGCCCTTCCATCGTGATGTCATTCAGACATCATCGTCCATCGGCACAACCCTACCTGGTACAGAGCGGCACAGGTCTCCATAACCATCTTAGAAATAGTGCTGACCCCAACCCTGCATTGGAAACTGAGGGAACTGAACGTTTCACCTGCACAAGAAATAAAGTAACTACAAAATATACAGCAATGTACACTTAAAATTAACAATTGCTGAATCAATTATTGGTCTGGTAGACCCACCAAAAATGTACACATTCATAGTAACTGTCCGCTTGGAGTCATTTAAAAGGTCTTGAGTGTAAATGTATATTTGTGTATTTATAAAAGACATTTTATTGGGATTGTGGTGTCGATATGAGCACATCACTCTGCGCAGGCACCAGTGACTTCCACCATTGGGCAGTATAGTTTCTGCCACTAAGCTAAACTAACCCCTGTATAACCCTAGATAAACCCTGTGCTTACGAGTTACAGCTATCGCAAACTCATAAACAAAGTAAGAGCGAACTGACTTTAACACACAGTAAAGACGCCAAACTTAGGACGATAAGGAATAAAGGAAATTGCCAGGTTTGGTTTAACGCCCTTGGGAAGCGGAACGAGGTACGTGTAGTTGTTTATATGTGGGTGCTTGTTGTAAGTTGTTTAAGCTATGTATTGACAAAGAGCCATTTTGCTTTGATATGTTAATTTGTGTGTGATTTAAAGGTTATGGTATAGTGTCTTAGTAGAAAGTGATGGTTGTTTTAGTGTATTTAATTAGGTTTGTTGCTTGGGTATGTTTGATTTAGCTAAGGAAATGTGTATAAAAGTACTAGTATACGATTTGTATATTTTTATAGTTTTCACGGTGCATTACGGATATGGAAAAGGAAATAAAGAAACCGTAAAGACATCAGTCGAGACTCTTTCCATCTTGCTTAAAACCACCGGGGGCAGTTACATTCATAAATCTGGGATTATATTAAACGTTGAGTTATGTTCTGTATGTTAAATATGAATATATAAACAATCGTATGTGCACACTTATAACTGGGCTTTGCATCCACTTTCTGCTGATTGCTGAATGAGATTGAATCACATGGTAAATGACTGATCTACCCGGTACTCTCATTAATTTAATTCACAAACAAAATGTACCAGTTCGTTCACGAACGAGATCAGTCTCTTGTTCAGATTCAAAACAGCAATCTTGGTCAGTGATGGGCGTATTCGTTCAGTAGATCCAACCAATAACATGCCCCTTCACAGCCCGAACTGAAATGCTATTTGCTGACGTTATGCAATTGAGACCTAACCAATATTCTGTCATATTTTTTTGTTTTGTTTTACAGTTCTTAGAGAAGTACATGACATGAATAAAACGCAATGAATTCATTTTTGATAATACAAAATGAACACAAAACACCAGTCCTTAGGCTACAGTACTGTACAGTAGTCAAGTAAATTGTTCAAAGTGCAAAATACCACAAAACTAAGTCTAAAACACACAAATAAAACATAAGAAAAGCAGGTAAAGAGTAGTGTAAATTTAAATCAGTGAAGTGCCCCCCCACCCACTTAGCTCAAACCAAGTAAAAAAATGACAATGTTAATTTGTCTTTGTTACATTTAACCATCAGCTTGCGTTATTAAACTGTTTTCATTACAGTGGTAAAGTGAACATTTCTTTCTTTGATCCAAATATGCCAAACTGCATCTGTTTCTCCATCATTATTGTTCAAACAACTGTTTTTTTTGTTCACGAACGACATGTCCCAGTTCGTTCAACTTGTTCACGAACGAGAAGATCTAAGCAACTCAGTCACTAGGTGTGTTCGACATCGGCTGCGGCTGGATGTATTCGATCGGCGTTGCCGCATGCAGGCAGGGAGGAGCTGCAAACAGAGATATGAAGCCGGACACATAGTGGCTCCCATATTTTGCTGCAATTACATCAGTCATGGCAGATCACGTGGCGTTTGCTTGCTTTATCGCAGACGAGCTGGAAGCCATAGAAATTCCATTATATTTGCATGACATTGAGCACGATGAGCAACGAAGGTGAGTAAAGGTTAAATGTAAGAAGTATCTTTTTAAACAAATTATAGACACATTGTGAGTGCAGCAACCTGACTCACTAGCTTATGACTTCAAAGTTCTTTTGCACTCAACAGAAAACGTCAGCGAATAAAAGTCTTGAATCCAAAGTTCTTCGTTTGACTGTTTAATTATGAATTTCAAAACATAAAATAAAACAAAAACTCAGGATCTTTACTTTCCTTACAAATTAACTGTAGTTCCGTGTAGGTTAAAAGACTGTGTTGCTCCAAAGTCCAGTGGCTTCTGGCTGTTTCGCAGGGTTCTATTTCTTTCATACTAAATCTAACAACCAATCACATTACATTATACTAGATCACTGGTCAACTGTTTACATTCAAATTTCTACATTCTACAGGTTTTCTCAGGTTTTACAAAAAACTCAAAATATTATTATTTCCATTTAAATGGCTTCAACATATCCCGGTCCCTAATTGACTAGGCCTTAACATATCAATTATCAACTTAAACTTAAACTGAAGCCATTTATACTCCTAAATGTAACACTTTCTCAATTCCTTTTGGCAAAAAATCTTCTCTTCACAGGGAAGTATTTAAAGTAAACATTAACTGGAAAGTATTAACAACTAAATACTTTTCACAGACTATTCAAACTGGTAATTTCTATTCTATTCAACATTCAATCTACTCTGTAAGTATTTTTAGTTTATTCAAGTCTTTCTCTTCTATCTTCAGTCTTCTCCCTGCAATAAACAAAGTTTAGTTATGGGTCTTTGAATGATGCTGGTCTTCGTTCGAACTTCAGCACTTCAGACAACGCCTTTGGAATCGGGCATCACCCTCATGATTCTGCCTAACACCCAAGAGTTTCTTGGCAGGAACGAATCTGCGACGAGGACGACATCTCCAACCTTGAAACTTCTCTTTAGGCCGAGCCATTTTTGCAGAAGCGGTAGGTATTCGTGAGTCCACCTTTGCCAGAATAGATCCGCCATATGTTGTATTTGTCTCCAGCGCCGGCGGGCGTAGACATCATCCTTAGCGAACACACCAGGTGGAAAACTAGGCTGTGTTTTCAACCCGAGCAGATGATTCGGCGTCAGCGGCTCGAGGTCATTGGGGTGATCTGTGTTCGTGGTTAAGGGTCTCCCATTGATAATGCTCTCAACTTCGCATAGGAGAGTGTGTAGTCCTTCATCTTCTAAGAGCTGTTGCTTCACAACAGAGCTCAGCACTTTTCTCACTGTGCGGATTTGACGCTCCCAGATACCACCGTGGTAGGATGCAGCAGGCGGGTTGAAAATCCATTGCACACCCTTTCTCATCATGACTTCATTGATACGAGACTGATCCAGCTCTGACAATGCCTCACGCAGCTCTCTTTCAGCTCCGACAAAGTTTGTGCCATTGTCGGAACGAATGATTGACACCTGGCCTCTTCTTGCTTGAAAACGCCGTATGGCATTAATACATGAGTCGGTGTCAAGAGAATGGGCTACTTCTATATGCACTGCCCTGACAGTTAAACATGTGAAGAGCACACCATAACGCTTAACCTTTGCACGTCCTCTTCTGACCTCGAAAGGTCCAAAATAATCCACACCCGTGTTGGTGAAGGGTGGTTTATCAGGGAGCAGACAGTCTTGAGGCAGATCTCCCATTTTCTGCTCTCCTGCTTTTGCATGCAGTCTTCTGCAGAGGTTGCACTCTGAAATCACTTTTCTTGCTGCTGCATTGGCTCTTGGTATCCAATACCGTTGTCGCAATATGGCTAAGATGGGGTTCCTACCTCCATAACCACACTCTTGATGGATGTGGTGGAGAATGAGGTGAGCTATTCTGTGCTGTTTATGCAGAATGGCAGGATGCTTGGCCTCCTCAGGCATAGCCGATCTGTTCAAAAGTCCTCCTACTCTCAACACATCATCTTGCAAATATGGATCCAGTTTGAAGATAGAACTTTTTCACACGGGAGCCTCCCGGCTGCAAGGCTTGTATCTCCTCTGTGAAAGCTTGTCTCTGACTAACCAGTTCCATTTCAGCTCTGGATAGATCTTTCACGGTAAGTATTCTTTTTTCCAGGTTATTCTTGCACATCACCATTTGCTGTTCAACTATTGATCTGCATTTACCTGGATCATTCTCATTCTCCTGTATGTTCTGCTCAAACTCTTTTCTCTTTTCGCTCAGGTGCCGCAACGTTCTTCTCAAGTGCAAAATCCAGGCAGCCGCTTTTTTCAGCTTATGCCAACTGGAATAATACTCAACGAACTGGTTCAAAGGATCTGTGCACTCATTTGAGTTTGTGCATGACACTGCAGCGGATGTCTTCACCTCAACATCATCTTCAGTCAAGTAAGTACACTGTTCAGGTTGTTCCGGCCATTCAACTTCTTTTTGCAGGAAACTAGGCCCCTGAAACCAGCTTTTACTTTCCATGAAGCTCTGGATCTTCAAACCTCTTGAAGCCTGATCGGCTGGGTTTTGTGAGGTGTTGACATACTTCCACTAAGAAGATGTAGTCGCTTCTCTAATGAAAGAGACACGGTTTGCCACAAATGTCTTGAAACGAAGGGCATCGTTTTCAATGTACTTTAGTACTGTTGTACTATCTGTCCAGAAGACCGACTCCATCAGGGGAACTTCAAGTTCTTCTTTCAACATCCGATCGATCTTGACTGCAACAGTCGCTGCTGTCAACTCCATTCTCGGGATCGTGATCTGTTTGAGTGGAGCGACTCTGGACTTTCCCATTAAAAATTATACATGTTTCTCACCCCGATCATTTGTCAGCAAGAGATACGACACAACGCCATATCCATCTTGACTAGCGTCTGAGAAATTGTGGATTTGAGCAACATTTGTTGGTCCAAATGCCAGAGGTTTGAAACATCTGTTCAGACTGAGTTCTGAAAGCTTGTCTAAGTCTGTCAGCCACTTCATCCATGTCTGGCATGACTTTTCGTGGATCTCTTCGTCCCAACCTTTCTTCTCTTGGCAGAGATCTCTTAAAATGAGCTTGACAGGTAATAGGAGTGGTACCAAAAAAAACCATTTGGTCATACACCGAACTGACCACAGATAAAATGCCCCGTCTTGTGCATGGCTTGTCTGGCAGATGTATTTTGAACCTGAAGCTGTCAGAACTTGTGCACCACTGCATGCCTAATGCCTGTTCCACTGGTAACTCATCATGCTCCAAATCGAGATCTTTGACTTCAGCCGCTCGTTCGTGGTCAGGAATGGAGCCCAGCAGGGCTCGGCTGTTGCTGACCCACTTGGTCAAATGGAAACCACCACTGGCGCACAGCGTCATCAGCTCCCTGACAAGAGCAACGGCTTTGTCTTCTGTGGCTACCGACTTCAAGCAGTCATCCACATAGAAGTTCTTGAGGACTGTCTGTGTGGCTTCTGGGTTACTCTTTGATGCTGCATCCTCCGCTGTTCTTCTCAATGCATATGACGCAAAACTAGGGGATGATGTAGCACCGAACAGATGCACACACATTCTGTACTCTTCTGGTTCCACATTCTGATTACCGCCTGACCACCAGAGAAAGCGTAACATATCTGCGTCCGTGTCTGGAATCCACACCTGGTAAAACATGGACTCGATATCTGCCATCATGGCAACAGGCTCCTGTCTGAATCTCAGCAACACTCCGATGAGGGTGTTAGTTAGATCAGGCCCTTGCAACAACTGGTCATTTAGCGACACACCTTGGTAAGTTTCTGCACAGTCAAAGACGACTCGGAGTTTCCTCCTTTTTGGATGGTACACCCCATGGTGTGGAATGAACCATACTCTTCCATCACTGCGAATCAACTGTTCTTCTGGAATCTTTACTGCGTAGCCTTTTTCCAGTATGTTGTCCATAAAAGCCCTGTACTCTTGAAAGAAGTCAATATTCCTACTGAACTTCCTCTTCAGAGAGTTAAGCCTCTGTTCAGCAATACCACAGTTGCATGGCATCTTCACCTTGTCATCCTTCAAAGGCAACTTGATGCAGAAGTGACCATCCACAAGCTGGGCTGATGTTGTCACCGTATGCATGAACTGCTTGTCATGTTGAGACTGTTCTCGTCTGTCGTCACATCTTCTTTCTGGAAAATCTGCATTGTAATACTTCATCAGCATGTCTTCAACGCTTATCACAGAAATACGGTTGACAAGGAAACTTTGTCTTTTGCCATCGTCTGATTCCTTCTCTTGGCATCTGCTGATTGGCCCGTTGACAACCCAACCAAGAGCTGTCTTCACAGCGTATGGCCCGTCGTTCTGGCTATTAATGATCTCCCATGGCTCCATGGCTTTGTACACGTTGACACCGATGAGCAGACCAACCTCTGCCTCTAGTTTTGGGAGATGGACTCGACTCAGGTAAGACCACTTTTCCAAATCTTTCTTCTGTGGGATGTTGGCCTTTTTTGCAGGTATATCTGGCTGAGTATACACATTGGGCAGCTGAATGTAATCTTGCTCCTCTAAGCCACACACCTCCAGATCTGTAAGTTCATAGCTACTAACTTTCTGTTCTTGCGCTATAGTGCGAAGCAGGAACTCTGTCTTTCTGCCTCGCATATTCAACTTCTTCGCCAAGTCTTCAGTGCAGAAAGTCGCTGTACTTCCTTGATCCAGAAAAGCATAGGTCTTGATTATCTTTGTGTCTTTCTTATGTTTTATCTGCACAGGTACGATGGGAAGAATACACTCACTGTTCCCGGCCCCAGTATGGCCACCTCTTTTGCACCCTGCAGACACGAGAGCACTTGTGACTTCACTTGTGCTTTGTGAGCTGTCATCTGCACTGTTGTTCTTTAACGAAGCATCCTCCTTAACAACGTGCAAGATAGCTGGGTGCTTGAATGAACAATCTGGACAAGAGGCCCTTTTTTTACAGTCCTTGGACATATGACCTGCTGTCAGACACCCAAAACAAAGGCCATTCGTTTTCAAGAACTGAATTCTTTCTTTCAGAGTCTGTTCTCTAATCTTGTTGCACGCATTCAGTGCATGGTTCTTCTGGCAGTAAAGACATGGACTTTGAAAGACACTTGCTGACTTGACTGCATAGGGTTTCTTCTCAGGTTGGCTTTTACTGACGTTATTTTCAGTAGCAGACACATTTACAGCAAAGCTGCTTCTTTTAGACTCACTTTTTCTAATGCTTGTTTGCTTTTTTGAGTTGATTTGATTACTTGAAGTGGAGTCCAGGATATCTCCAAACAGCGGGTCATTGGCAACCTTTGCTTGGCGGTACACAAATTCCACTAAATCAGGAAACCTGGCTCTTTTTCTTGTTTTTTCTTGAATGTCATAAGCATGACTTCTCCATCTTTCTTTCAGTTTGAATGGAAGTTTCGATAAAATGGACTTCATGTTGGTAGGATTGTTCATTTCATCCATGTAGTCAACATCATTTACTGTGTTACAACATCCAACCAAGAACAAAGCAAAAGCATTCAATCCTTTTCTGTCCTCTGGCCTTATCTGAGGCCATTCCATAGCCTTCTTGATATAAGCTGTAGCAATGGTCATTTCATCTCCATAGTGACGATCAAGCAGTTCTCTGGCTTCTTTGTAAGCTCTGTCGGGTCTCATGTGCTCACAGCTCCGAACAAGATCAAGTGGCTCTCCACTCGTGAACTGTTCAAGGTAGTACAGCCGGTCTTGATGACTGTCTGTTTTACTGTCGATAGCATGCTCGAATGCCCTTATGAAAGATCTGTAAGTCAGAGGATCTCCTGCAAATGTGCATATGTCTCTTTGAGGCAGTTGAGACAAACTCTGTTGTTTAATGAGCATCTCTGTGACTTTGTTTTGACGCTGTAGTACTTCGTGCAGGCTATCTGTAGAAGAATCAGTGTGATCATGATAATAAAGATGTGGCGTGCTGCTGACAGCATCAAACCTTAACGATGACTTTCTTCTATCTGACGCACCAACTTGCGTGGCTGGCTTTGGACTGAATGTAAGGGATGGCTTACCAGCTCCACGACGCACATAATCTTCTACATTATGTTTTTCTTGTCTTCGTATCAGGGGTTCAAATCTGGGTCCTGAAGGTGGCTCTAATAAATCATAATTAGATTCACGAGCATCTTCAAATTCTTCATACACCTTTAATTTGGCATCTGAAGCAGCAAGCTCAGTTTCAAGCTCCAATTGCTCTTTTCTAATTCTCAAGCGAATTTCTTCTTGTTCTATTGCTTCTCTCTTTTTCATTGCTGCAGCTCTTGCCAACAGCGCTTCACGCTTAGCTTTAATTCTCAGCATTGCAGAATTAGTACTGGAAGTGTGGCTTACCATGGAGTTAGCTTTGGATACACTATCTTGTGGCCTAATATCATACTGTCTTAAGCATCTTTCAAACTTTAGTAATGCTTCATCTTTAATGAAATTAACATTGTGTTCATTTTCCTTCAATTTGGCTAAATCATTCTTCTGTTTTGTTATTTGTGCCAACTTTCCCTTGCGTTCTCCTCTCAGCCTTTGTAGTTTCTCCTCTACAGCCTTTTCTGTGGGCTTTGGTTCCTCTTTTGGTCAAAGCACGCTGCTGCACTTTCATCTGCCATGTCATGTCACTTTAAAATCTTCACGCAAAACTGTAACAATTTCTGGTATTGTCCACAGCATCTACTCTATTATGTCTTCACAAACACTCGTAAAAAAGTGTCACTGTAGTGAAGGATTTCTTTAAAATAAAGCTCTATGACTTTCAGAACGAAAAATAAAGTGAACAATTACTGTCTTTACTTTTAGACAATGGTTAATCAGGAGGCTAATAGAGCCAAGAAGAAAATATCAGACCTGTTCCAGAGAAAACTTCATTCAGCTGACAACTCACACTCTAGGTTTGGCTACCTCTGATTTTCTTTCTGTATTCTTGAGCTGCGACGTAGTTTTCGTATTTGTTAACAGCCGCTAGAAAGTTCCCTCAGCTCAGCCCCGTCGATTCGCTTGCCGTCCTCACGCGAGTGTCTGCCTTCTTTTGCGGTCATCTCACGAGGCTCGTATTTCGGCTTCGTCGAGCAATCTTCTGAATTTACTCGATATTTTGACTATGTCGAGCAGTCTTTTGACTTTTATGTGAGTGCAGCAACCTGACTCACTAGCTTAGGACTTCAAAGTTCTTTTGCACTCAACACAAAATGTCAGCGAATAAAAGTCTTGAATCCAAAGTTCTTCGTTTGACTGTTTAACTATGAATTTCAAAACATAAAATAAAACAAAAACTCAGGATCTTTACTTTCCTTACAAATTAACTGTAGTTCCGTGTAGGTCAAAAGACTGTGTTGCTCCAAAGTCCAGTGGCTTCTGGCTGTTTCGCAGGGTTCTATTTCTTTCATACTAAATCTAACAACCAATCACATTACATTATACTAGATCACTGGTCAACTGTTTACATTCAAATTTCTACATTCCATTTTTAACACAGGTTTTCTCAGGTTTTACAAAAAACTCAAAATATTATTTCCATTTAAATGGCTTCAACACACATTATCAAATTAAGTTTTAATTGGCGCTTTTCCACTGCATGGTACGGTACGGTTCGGTACAGCACGCTTTGGCGCTTTTCCACTGCATGGTACGGTACGGTTCAGTTCGGTACGGCTCACTTGTGGTGCTTTTCCACTGCATGGTACGGTACGGTACGGCTCGCTTCGGCTCGCTTTAAATGGTACCTGGTCTGTTGAGGTTCCAAGCGTACCGTACCGGTACTAAAATGTGACGTAAAAGCACTGCAGATCACTGATTGGTCAGACAGAATCGTCACTACCAGCGTCATTGGATTTGCGACACGAGACACTAAACCCGCTAGATTTAAATAACCAGTAGACAACAGCCAACGCGGTAGCATCTGTTTTTTACTTTCTTGGAAAGAAAAAAGAGATCAAAACTTTAAAAAAGAAATGGCTGAATCGTGGTCAGTGGACGAGGTGCAGACGTTCCTATCGTTGGTTGCCGAGGAGCGGATCCAGCGAGAGCTGGATGGGGCAAAACGGAATGAAAAAGTGTTCCAAGAAGTAGCTCAGCTCTTAGCCGCACACGGCTATTACCGGACCTACAAACAGTGTAGGGACAAATTAAAAAAACTTAAGAGTGACTATAGAACCATAAAGGATCACAACGGCCGGAGTGGTGCGAACAGGAGAACGTGGAATTGGTTCGACCAAATGGACGCTATCTACGGAAGACGACCTGCGAGCAATGGGAGAGAGGGTGCCCTGGACTCGGCCACCTCGTTGTTAGACAACACATTCGATGATGGTACGTTGTGTTATGTTAACAATATATTAAGTTTGAAAGCTTCACTTTATTGACCATCTACTGTAAAGTTTTTATTTCGATTTTTTTATACATCTATGACTATTTAATTATTTAAATGTTCTGGATTTGTTATTGTTGCTAGTTTGATTTGTGTTGCAATAATTTGTGTAACTTTTTGTTTCAGATGCATTGTCTACGATTGACTCGTTAGCACTTTCTCCGTGCAGTGATGCCTCAACGTCCCAAATGGTGATAGCAGCTTCGCCACCAGCACGACCGCCTACACCAGCAACCTCCAGCACCAGCAGGACACCAGAGCGTGTGGTACCAGGTATGAAATATGACTAAATATGACTAAAACACTTTCTGTTACAAATCATATATCTAGACTAAGCTGAGCTAATCCTTTTCTTATGTCGATTTGAATGCCTGCAATAAAATTGGATATATCATGAAATCCTGTTGCTCACCATAAATACATTATTGCTAGCTACTGTAACTTTGTGATTTGTTCACACTGTAGATCATGTAAGGGTTGTTAATGAACAGTTATTTCATAAATTAATTGATTTGTGATTTTAGCTTTATTTTTACTCTCCTTTTTTTTTTTACCTTTAGAAAAAAATCACTATTATAACTGTTCTTCCTTTGTATCTAGGCAAGAGGAAAAGGAGTATGCACCATCAGGAGCATCTAGCTGTTTTAAGAGAGATGCAGGTGGCTGATATTCAACAGCAGGAACTGAACCGGGCACAGAGGGAGCTCCATTTGCAGATGGCAATCGATGAGGCCCGGCAAGCGAGGGAGCAGGAAGCGGCCTTAAGGACGGAGGAAAATGCACAAACGGCTGCATTCAATCAAGCCTTCCTCAACGTCATGGGGATGCTTGTACAGGCGATGAGTGGCCGGCAACAACCGACCTCTCTGCCCGAATAAAACCTCTCTAGTCCATACTTCATAGAAATAGTTATTTTTTAACTTGTTTTTCTGTGAATTTTTTTGTATAATACGTTGGTGCACGACGTTTAAAGTTTGCTTAGTGTACATTTTTTTCTTTTAAATTTGTGTTTATATATGTCGTCTTTATATTTTATATATATATTTTTTTTTTTTGCACTACATACATTTGCACAAAATGTCAAGTTCGCTTGGTGTACATTTTTTACTTTTAAATTTATGTTTATATATTTTATTTTATTTATATATAATATATTTGCACTTTGTTTGAAGTTTGATCTGTTTACATTTTTCTTCAATAAAATTTACTTGTTAAACGTGTACTTTCCTTTTTAATGCTTTAATATTTCATGAGCATGTAATATAGCTAATTATACCTTTGAAATTCAGAATAGACTATATTCAAGTGGGGCATACATGACACCCAAAATAAAAAGGGGTTGCTGTGACTTATGAGCAGCAACCTTTTTATTCTGGGTGTCATGTATGCCCCACTTGAATATAGTCTATTCTGAATGGAGACATAACCAACATATATTAAGAAAGCCAAGTCTAGAAGTAAGAGTTTACAGTTCAAGACTCAGAATTAATCAGACTGTTATTAATATTGAGATATATAAGCTCAAGGAAGCATGGAGCAGGAAGTGGGTTCCTGCTCCATTTTAAATCTGAAGATATCTTTAAAATTATCCATGCTGTGGAGTATATATGGGGAGTTTTTTTAAGAGAAGGCTGATTAGATTCTTATCAAATATTTTATTGCCTTGTAGACACCCATCTACAGTCTATTGACTAATGTCGGGTGAGGAGAACTGTCCCATTCATGCTTTATTGTAGTCAATTGACATACCTTTCACACCTCTGCCGGTATGAGACTTAATCTTCATTATTCTTTTATCGTTATTCTTTTGTTTGAATTCAGCCATTATAGCCTTTATTCTGGCATTATGCTTAGCCATCGACACCCATGTCATCCTACTATACATGCAAAATCCACCTATTATTTTAAGTCTTGTTAAAAAACAAAATATATACATATTTTTGGGACCTTATACATATTTTTGGGACCTTATGTGAATTCTTTTAACAAATTGAATTATGTAATAGAATAGCTTTTCCAGCAGGTGGATTAAAGCAACAGGTATCAGCAAGCTACATTTACACAATATAAAATATTAATAATACACTTTTACTTAAAACTCACTTTAAACCACCATCAAGTATTTGTATCAGATTCCGGTCACGGTTTAAAATAGTGTTATGACATAAAACTAATAGAAATATTATTCTGTATGATAAAATATTTAAAAAACATGTGATAATTATTTCTCCAGATGCTGTATATTGCATGTAAGTGAACACACATAAACCTGAGAAAACATGATTGACTGCATTATGAGTGATGATTCCTATTCAAAATATCAAATGTTACAAATTAATAATTTTGCACTCCTGGAATAAATTAAGAATTTAATGTCACTGCAAAGCAGATTTATCATAAAAGTGGTCAAATATCAAAGCTGGAGTCTTAAATCTTTATAATGAGGGAAAGTTTTTCCAGATCAAGTAAGAGTGTGATGTTTTAACGAGTGGTGAAATGTTTTACTAAAATAATCTGTGATCTTTTCCGTGAAAGGGGTTAAGAAATATGCAAGGGAAACATTTTCAAATACTGCACAAAAGTTTATTGACCACACACTTTACAGAACAGACATAGTCAACTGTTCAAGTAACGCATCAGAGCCTCACGGACATCCCTGCCCTCCTCCTCTACAGGCTGTGGCAGTGCCAGCACAGGTTCTGCTGCTGAAGGTGGATCCCATGCACTCTCATAGGCCTCTCCATGACTCTCACAAAGGTTATGTAGAGCACAGCATGTCAGCACAATAGATTTCACAAGGTCGACCGAACAGTTATTTCTTTTCATAAGGCAACGCCATCTTCCTTTTAATCTTCCAAAAGCATTTTCAACCACTACACGTGCTCTGGATATTTTCGTGTTGTAGACCCGCTGTTCCACTGTCAGCCGTCCAGTGTCAATGAATGGTTTTAAGAGCCAGTTCTGCAAGGGATAGGCAGAGTCTCCAAGGATGTAGTAGCCAACATTCACCCCATCAATGTTTTTGGTGCTAGCTGGTATGCGGTTTCCACAGCTTGCCACCTCCCACAGCGTGGACAATCTCAAAACCCGAGCATCATGCAGGCTTCCAGGCAGTCCTGTGAAAACATTCCAGAAAAGTCCCTTCCCATCCACAACACCTTGAAGGATGATGGAGTGCCAGCCTTTACGGTTGAAATAGTCACAGTGATAGTCTTGTGGTGCTATTATGGGTATGTGTGATCCATCAATAGCACCAATACACTGTGGGAGTCCCCATCTGTTCTCAACATAGGCAGCCATTTCTTTAAACCTCTCCTGATCTGGAAAACTAATTTGTTCAGGTACCAACAACGTCTCTGCTGCAGCACAGAACTCCTGAACACACCGACACGCAGTTGAAATGCTTGCTCCAAAAAGATGTCCAACACTTCTGTACTCAGAGCCGGTTGCAAGCTTCCACAGTGCAATGGCTACTCTCTTCTTTAGAGGTACACACACGCGGAAGTTTGTGTCCCGTCGCTTCATCGCAGGACGCAGTTTGTTGCACAAATGGATAAACCTTTCTTCCGACATTCTAAAGTTCTCCAACCACTGCGTGTTTGTAAAACCAGGAACAATCACATCCCACCACTCAGAAGCTCTGATAAACGTCCAAACAGATGGTCTGTGGCGGCGACTTTGCGAAATATGATACATCTGAAATACACAGATTACACTTCTTAATACATAATATTGCCAGCTAAATTCATTATATGCTTTGTGACGATATAGCGATTGAGACCCTAAACAAGATTAGCTTACCCTAGTGCGCCATCGGGCAAACCGAGTGATGTCGTCATCTGCACTTCGTTGTAAGAGTTCCCAGACTCTTTTGTTTTTTTTTAGCAGTATTTTGTTTTGCTGCCATCAGCCTCATTTTAAACACATTTCTCCGTCTTGCAGTTAAAAACATCCACATGCCGAGAATCAGGAACACCATCCCCTCGATAGGCTCCATTGTTCCTGTGTTGTGTGTTTGAAATGTGGCGTGTTTACGATGATGTCATGGCAGTAGAGGCGGCGCAAATAACGATCAGTCCCACCCACTTTGAAGGGGTACTAACTGCGGTGGAAAAGCAACCGAGCTAAAGCGAACCGAACCGTGCCGTACCGAGTCGAGTCGTACCACACAGTGGAAAAGCGAAGCGAGCTGAACCGTTCCGCGCCGTACCGTACCATGCAGTGGAAAAGCGCCAAATGTTACTATACCTAGAATCTGAAAATTATATGTTGAATAAAAATACTGTATCGAAAGAAATTAGAAAGAAATGATTTGATTAAAATCCCAATTCAACATAAAACTGATTATAAATGTTTGACTACATGTGTGTTCAGTTAGGCTACATGTATATAGTGAGTACAATTCCTCTTGTTCTTATATAGAATGGTTCCAAAAATAGACAATTTTGTGGAGGATGTTGTCCCTTTCTATAGTCCCTCAGAATTTAGAGGTCATTTCAGGCTTTCCAAAGAACAAGTGGACGTTTGTACTGGTTAATATAAAATTCATTGAACTATTACAAGTGTTAGCATGTTGTCTTGATAACCTATTTTTCTACCTTTGCAGGATGTCATTACTACCCTTGGTCCTGTTTGTATGAATTTACAACAGACCAAACTGCTACTCACAAACAGTGTTCTTGCCTGCCTTTGGACATTGGCAAATCAGGAGTCATATCGTGGGGTGGCAGATAGATTCAACATGTCAAAATCCACTCTTGCCAAGCATCTCCATGAGTTTTGTTGCAATCTGAACACATACATGGCCCACCACATTTCCTGGCCCGGAGGTCAAAGGCTGGAGATGTCAAAGTTAGGGTTTGACGCAACAGGTTTCCCAACACTGTATGTGCAGTGGATGGGTGTCACATTCCTATAATGTGACCCCACTGTGATAATCCCCTAGCATACATGAATAGGAAACAGTTTTATTCAGTAAATGTAACTGGGTTTTGTGACAGTCAGCGGCGCTTCTGTCACATCATTGTGGGTCACCCTGGGAGTTGGCATGATGCCAGAGCATTTCGCTTCACAGAAGTTTGTCGTGTTCTTGAAGAAGATCCACATTCCCTTGTTCCACAGGGAATGCATATAATTGGGGATTCTGCCTACCCTTTGTTGCCTCAACTTATGAGGCTTTATAGAGACAATGGCCACTTGTCTGCTAGGCAAAGATACTTTAACAGAAAGCTCAATGCAGCTCGCATGGTCATTGAGCATGCATTTGGCATTCTAACATCTAAGTTTAGGAGGCTCCATGGCCCACAAATGAGAAGCATTTCCAATATCAGTTCAGCAGTCTCAGCCTGCTGCATTTTGCATAATCTTTGTTTAGAGCCCATTGATCAAGTTGTTGTGGTAGATGATGGTGTTGATGATGAACCCACACCCCCAGCAACCCCACAACACTAATGCATGTCATTATAGAGACCAGATTTGTGTCCAGATCTAACTTGTATGTGTATACTGAACATACAAAAAAACTGAAAAGTAAAGATTTGAATGTACAAAAAAAATGCATAGTGGACATTTTGGGGAAAAGTGTAAATCAAAAGAAAAAACATCTTTACATTATCATTTTATTGAGGTTCATCAGCTCCTCTACAATTGTTCCCAAGCTGGTCACCATCTTTTTTTCGAAGGACCTTCTCCGCCTCTCCTTAAGTCGCCGCCATCTCTCCAGATCTGGCCTTACCAGGGACTCAAGCACAGCAGTCCTTCTTTCTGCATGCTCTTCGTAAGCCTCCAGAAATTGTAAGGGTTGTGGTCGTCTTTGCCTGCTTGTGACGTTTGTATTTTGTATGGTAGAGGTTCCTCTCTGTTCATCCATACTAGCACCTGCTGGCTGGTCTTGAAGAGATGACGTTGTGGGCCTGCTTTTGGAGGAGGTCTCTTCCAAACCCAGAGGTGTGGAGTGAATGGTGCCTGGTGGTGCAGTACCGATCCCCGATGACCCAAATAACTCATCCATTAGCTGGTGGGGGTGGATGTCAAATGTAAAATAAAAATGACCAATGTTTCCAAGCTGTAAGACCAACTTGTAAGACATGTGTGGCAGAACAGAATCCGGTAGCCACTTGATATTATATATATATATATATATATATATATATATATATATATATATATATATATATATATATATGTATATGTTTATTTTTTCTGTTGACCAATTAGAAGAGGCTAATCATTTGTGACAAACTATTTAAGGAGGTGAATGGTTTCGTCGGAAGTGGCGGTAATGAACTGGTGACGTGAGAAGTTTTGTTGCTACAGAGATGCGTGCTGTCTGTTAAAAGAAGGTGTTAGAAGTTTATGTGCTTCGGTACGAGAAATGAGTCTGCTTAGGAGAGAAGAGTGAAGGAAGCGTGCAGTGTCCAGGAGGTGTGGTATGCTTACCTGGTTTTGGATGAAGTGACGTTGTGAACGAGAGTGCAGTTGTGAAGCGGAGGCTCTCTAACTCGGCTACCGGTAGAGGTGCATGCCTTGGATTATTCCTCGTTGACTGTTTTCCTGGACTGTGCTGCAAAAGAAGCTCTTGTTACTTACCTGATACTCCAAATGAAGACCCAGCGGCACCGGGTACAACCTTGACGCACCCACAGTACATGCACACGCCCCGCAAGTTGTAGTACAGACACACAAACACACTCACGCAATCAATCGTACCCTTTCTTGACTGTTTGAGAGCATATAAAAAAGCGAAACTGAGTTGTAAATTCCATCAGTTGATGGGTTTGCTCAGACAGTTCTACTCTTTACCTATTATTTTTTTGAGGAGTGTAAAAGATTAATTGTGACTGTCTGTGAGGAAGTTCATAAATGGAGTAGCGATTGCCAGTGACGAAACGCCATTGCTGCCTCCTTACTTTATCATGGCTCTTATACTCAGGGGCGTAGCACCAAATTTTGGGCCCTGGGTACAAACCATCTTGCTGGGCCCCCGTACCAAATACCATAGTGTCACGAGGTGACGAAGCGAAGCGGAACTAAGTCCCGCTGAAATTGTGTTCCCCCCGGAACGGCCTTACTGAAACACCGAGCCGGTTCCGGTTGTTTATCTGTCGCCATGGTAGCGGCGGCTGATGACAGATCAGTATCAGGTGTGGAGGATTTACGTGGGGATCTGCGATAGGGCTATGCAGACAAATGGAGTGTATAAAAGGAGAGGGAAGAGGCAGTCGGGTGTGGTGCTCTCCCGGGAGAAATCGTTTCTTTTGCAGTGACGCTGATTCGTGGAGATATTGGGGGAATACTGTGTGGATTCGGCTGAATTGAGGGTGCAACGGTGATTGTGTGAACACGAGTTGACAACGTCAAAGGATGGGAAGTGAGTGAATTGTGGAGATCGAGTCAAGACTGGAAAACGCCATCATCATTGAAAGGGAGATAAGTAGTATGACATCGGATCTATGTGAAGTGTATTGATCGTGAGTGTAACTGCCATTTGAGAGTGTTTGGATCGATTCATCATCGAATTCCTGCTATCTTTCTTCTGAATGTGAGAGAGCATTGAAGACGCTTGCCCGTGAGAAGTCATCTGCATCTCTTCGTCCTCTGATGAGAACTGATTCAGCGCAGCAGTGGAAGGATTGATCATTGGGTGAGTGCTGGCCTTATTGCACTGAAAGTGAGAGTGGATATGCAGTGCCTGAATTGAAGTGCCACACCGTATTGGCTTGAAGTGAGGTTGTGGTGTGTGGGATTTATATACATATTAACTGCCGAGTATTCCCCGGTTCATATATTCCTGTCCGCTGTTACTGAAGAAGACTCCAAGTGTTGAATGTGCATATTTCACCTCTGCATGTGAGAAGAATGTGGGCACTTGTATAACTTGTTCTGTCTATTTAATAGAAGATCTCGCCGCTAATGTTCCTTTGTGTGATGCCTGCCTGAAGGAGAGACACACACTGGCCACATCTCTGTCTGTTTTGCAGCAATGCACTCTAGCCGTAGGCCCTCGTCTCCGTATTGAAGAAAAAGCGTAAATGCACTTGTATAACTGACTTTGTCTCTTTAATAGAGGATTCCTTTGCTAATGTGTGATGCCTGCCTGAAGGAGAGACACACACTGGCCACATCTCTGTCTGTTTTGCAGCAATACACTTGTATAACTGACCTTGTCTCTTTATTAGAGGATTCCCTGGCTAACGTGTGATGCCTGCCTGAAGGAGAGACACACACTGGATACATCCCTGTCTGCTGCAGGAAAACACCCTCCAGCCGTAAGCCTTGATCTTGCACCGAAGAGCACCTGCCACGTTATTTGAATTACTTACTTGTCTGTTTTGCAGAAAAATCCCTCACCTGTCTGGTGGAAGAGTTCCCTTCTGGCCATCAGTTTCTGTACCGGCCACGTCCCGATTGCTCGACGGTCTGAGAAGGGTTGTTTGCTTGGATGCTCACCCGTCTGCTCCGTGAAGATCCTTCTCCACCACAAGACTATGCCCTGCTCCGCTCCTTGAGAAGGTATACGTACCTGGCTATTCACCTGTCTGGTGGAAGAGTTCCTTCCTAGCCTCAGCTTCTGTACTGGTCCCGTCCTGACTGTTCTACGGTCTGAGAAGGTCGGCTCACCTGGATACTCACCTGGCTGCTCAGGGGAAAGTCATCCTCGATTACGAGACTTTGTCCCGTTCCAGGAAGGTCTACGTACCTGGATATTCACCTGCCTGTTCGAGGAAAGATTCCCTGAACTTCGAGACCTGTCCCGTTCTACGCCCTGAGAGGTTCTACTTATCGGAATACTCACCTGCCTGTCGGACCGGCGGCTGGCCCCCTCCTCTTAGCCGTGACGTCTGGCACGAGTTGCCTTGAAGAGTCCGACGCCTCGACCGGGGTCAGAGGTCTGACTCTCGCACCTGTTGAGGGACACAGGAGCTTGATTAAGACTTTTAAATTCATTTTACTCAATAAAACTTGTTAACTTTTATCTACTTGTCTGTCTGGTCTCTGGCACGTTCCTCGAGGTGGTCCTGGTTTTAGGGGTGGGTGCAGTCTGGCTTTGACCCCCCCGACCTGTGACAATAGTATGGGTGGGTATTGCATTTTTATCATAAAAACACTTAAAATGTAAACAAATGGTTGCCAAAATATCCTTTATTGTCACAATACCTTTTTTAAAGTGTAGGCTAAGTACAAGTTAATTGATTATTTGTCTGTTTAAAATAAATGCAGACTATAGAATCACAGGGTACACTAACCGCCAAACTAGACATTCAGTCTTTGAATTACGTTTTAAAATAAGTAATTTTCAATCATTAAGATGTGCATTAAACTGAGAACAATCCTGTACTTAATGTAAGAGCGTGCGTGCACGAGCTAATTTGCATAACAATGCGGTACAATAGGCGCTAACTATCTGTGTTTTCGCGGGTGTTAGATTTTGACAATGGAGGGAAATATACAGTGTTCCCTTTCGAAGGGAACTCAACAATACGTCAACGACGTTATGGGGAACGCCTCAGGCGTGACAGGTGTCTGAAATCACTATCAAATCACGTCAATCATATTGACCGGCGACAGCCCGTGAATCATTAGCGTGAATGATTAACGTGCGACCTGGAAGTATAAAGGGGCGCCTTGCACACATGACAAATCATCTCATCGTCTTCAGGGACTGTCTGTTTGAAAACGCTACTCAATGAAACGGTAAGAAAATTAAATGTACAGCACACGAGTGTGCTTTTCCTGCCTGGGAGAAGAGCGCGCACGGGAGATTCTCGAGGGAATCCTCTGTGTGAACTGTGAGCGTTTTTCTTTTAAAACGCTCGCTCTCGTCTGGCCCTCTTCTCGAGTGAAGGGGGTTCAACGTCTGGTTCTCGTGGTCCCGCTCGTGCCGAGGCAGAGCGGCGACTTGCATCATGGGCTTCCAGATAGAGCTCGTCGATCATCTTGAGAGTGCTGTAAACCTCTCAGATGATTCGACGGCTGACGAGGGCAAAGCAGGTGCTCTTGCTGCTCTTCAGGACGAGCAGGAGATGGCTGAGGAGGTTTATAATCAGGTAGATCCTGAACCCTCTCAGCCACCCTGCCCCGTGTATGCAGGTCTGGTGGATGTTGTGGAGCGCGCCGCCAACAGGCTGTAGCTGCCATGGCAACGCACTAGAGGAGAGACCGCTCGCGGTAAAAAAAAAAAAAAAAAAAGACTCCCCAGACGTGCATTACATCAGGCCTGGCGCTGGGCCTATGATAAGAACGATGTTCCGATGGCCCGCCTAGGCTTGGTTAGTAGAAACGCCTCTTTCAGGCATGTAAAGTGGTAGACCCCAGGTTCATAAAGAACTATCTGGCGAGTCTTCACTCCGCACGCCGCAGGTGAGCTGTCTGGTCTTTTCAAGAGTCAATTTTTGTGAATTAAAATTCCGAAATGTATCTCTCTACAGACCTCGTTCCCTGTATAGAGCTATGGGGTCATGTCATTTGCTATGTCATCAGGTAATAAGGTAAGAGAAGTTTCCTGGATTATTAGGGCCCTGAAGTTCCCCATTAGGTGGCCAGAACGATAACTATGTTAGCCTTCGGGCTGTTAGCCACCTCAGGGTAGAGTAGTTGGTCTCTCTCTTAGAATTTTTTACTTAGAGTGTTGACTGACGCTAGAGCTTCAGATAGATCTTATGTCCGGCCCACGGGTCCGTTTGACTTCTTCCTGAGTATTTCGCCCCTTGAGCTCTGTTTGGGTTTTCATTAGGCTGAGCGATCATGCAGCCCTTTGTATGGAATAATACAGACTATATTCTTTAGTAAGGCTGTGGCTCCTCCGAGCCCTCAGATAGATCTATGCCTGCAGGCTGGCCCTCACCAGGGCCGCCTCTGTAGCTGGCCTAGGCTGTGCCAGGGATAATAGAAGTGCTCTGCTAAAATTTAGCATTGCTTCCTCTGAACCTTCACTTTGTGAATGTAGGTTTCTAGCATCCCTGTATAAACAGCCTCCTCCCATGGGAGTCGTTAGGCCAAGGCCCGCCCCCTTCTCTGCATTCTGGGGTGACTAGAGTAATGCAGCATGGTGCAGAGGATGGTTTGTAAGGACATGGTAGGCCTCAAACAGGCCTCCGTGGTATATATGTCTTTATTGAGCAGGGTTAGGCCGTCTTTCGCTTCACGAAGAAGACTGGGTTTCCTGCCCGACCCTGCCATGCAGAACTGGCCTACGGATTTAGGCCGCCAGTTTAGGCTTCACTCACCTCGCTGAGCGACTGCTCGAGCGCTAGGTTGTAGGTGGATGGCTTTCATTCAAGCCCCACTCCCCTAGGTTGGGCACAGATAAATTTCTGTCACCCCTAGAGCCGCTGGCAGGCCCGGACCCTGGTAACCTCAGGGTGAGGTGTGAGTATCCCCCTGTGATACAGGGTAGGTCTGAGCACTTCACTCCCAGTTCTGTTTATCCTACCTCGCACCACTATGGCTCGGGTCGAGTATGAAGTAAGCTTCACTTCTTCTTTGGTCGAAGTACGCTCCCCTGAAGCCAGAGCATTGCCCTGAGCTGACGCCCATGCATAGATGGTAGGCCCCTGACTAATGGGGCCTCCGTTGAGGCAGAGTGGCGTATGTTGTACTCCCCTTGTTTTAAGGGTGCTAGCTTTTTTGCGGAGTACACTGCCATGGGCAATGTGATTAGGCACCAGGATGCTGTAGGCGCTGCGTAAACAGCTTTGCTGCCAACGAAGGCTGCGCCATTAGGTAGTAGGCCTCAGCAGGCCTCCTTGATTGGACAGCCCCCTAGAGGGCACTGTAGGCCAGCTCACTTTACGTGGTTGGCCTTGGTGGTTCGGGCAGTTGACTCACTGATGGGTAGTAGGCCTTAAACAGGCCTCCTCGGAGGTGAGTCCCAACATTGTGGGACATACCTTATAGCGCTACTGGAAGCCCATTAGTAAATTTATGCTTGTGTAGTATGGTTCCCAACAGTGTACTTTATAGCAGAATATGACTTGCTATTAGCTAGTAGGCCCGACCAGGCCTCCCTGATAGGCGAGTCCCCAGCTGGCTGGCCTTAGCAGGCAACCTTATACTATCACCCGGACTCAGGGCTCAAAGCTAACAGTGGTTATCAGGTAGTAGGCCACTCAGGCCTCCCTGAAGGTGAATTCCCACTTAAGATGGTTATCAGGTAGTAGGCCTCAGCCGGCCGCCCTGAAGGCGAATTCCCACTTAAGTTGGCTATCAGGTAGTAGGCCTCTCTGGGCCTCCCTGAATGTGAGCGCCCAAATATTTTGGGTGTCAGGTAGTAGGCCTCACCAGGCCTCCCTGAAGGTGAGTTCCCACATGCTGTGATTATCAGGTAGTAGGCTCCTCCAGGCCTCCTTGAATGAGTACGGTCAGGTAGTAGGCCTCACCAGGCCTCCCTGAAGGTGAGCTCCCCACATACTGTGGTTGTAAGGTAGCAGGCCTCACCGGGCCTCCCTGAAGGTGAGTTCCCACGTACTGTGGTTATCAGGTAGTAGGCCTCTCTTGGCCTCTCTGAAGGTGAGCACCCCACATACTGTGGTTATCAGGTAGTAGGCCTCTCTGGGCCTCCCTGAAGGTGAGCACCCCACTTACTGTGGTTATCAGGTAGTAGGCCTCACGGGCCTCTCTGAAGGTGAATTCCCACTTACGTTGGCTATCAGGTAGTAGGCCTCTCCGGGCCTCCCTGTAACGTTCCCTAGTGGTGCTGGGTTTATGAAGCTAGTGGTCTCTTGCTATCAGTTTCAGCTAGCCTTAATAGGCAGCTGCTGAAGGCGAGCTTGCGCCCTGGCTCGCTAAAGTGTTCATTCTCTGCTATTGGTTCCCTCCCGGAACTTTTTCTGCCTACAGCCTGGTTTGCCTACCAGGCAGACCTGTGCTCCCCTCACCGAGGGTCTCTATGAGCATGCGGCTTCCTGAGTCTGGTCAGACGGTCGTAGGCCTCTCGTGAGGCCTCCCAGTTAGATCAGCCCTTAGGCCTTCACAGGCCTCCTCAGTGTTTTGAAACACAGACACTGGGTTGATCCGTGGATCGAGTAGAGAAACTCCCCTCGCTAGCAAGGGTTGGAAAGCACTATGCTGAGTCATACTCTCCGGGATATCCCGTCTCTGAGATCCGGGCCGAGTGGTTCACTGCCAGCTTCGCAGTCCCTCGGGTTGGATGCATTTCTTAAGGCTTTGTTGTCCAGAGGCTCTGTCTTCAGACAGACAGGATTTGGCCAGACTAGTGTCTATGTACTGACGCCAGGTCAGGCCGTCCTGGTGGCATTTCGGGGTGAGTACGTTCCCCTGAATAGTGACTGGCTGGGGTTCCTTCGGGTTCCCTAGCCACATTCCCTAGAAGGGACCCCTTCTAATTGGAAGCTGTGGTTCCAGGCCCGGAGCCGGCCCAGGTAGACCTTTTTATTTAACCATGTTTATGAAGGTTTTTCTGTGAGGCTGTAGCTTGGGCTATGACCGTAGGGAATGCTGTCACTGACAGCCCAGTGTGACCTGAGGGTGAGTGGTTCTAGCGTTTCATTTGAAGTTGCTGGTTCTGACAGTTGTCACTGCCACTTGGCATGCACTCCCCTTAGCATGGCGGAGTTGGTATATCGTTCCCCATAACGTCGTTGACGTATTGTTGAGTTCCCTTCGAAAGGGAACGTCTCAGGTTACGACTGTAACCTATGTTCCCTGAGAACAGGGAACGAGACAATACGTCTCCCTGCCATGCCTCGGGGCTTGCCTACCGTACAGTCCCTTCAGACGATAAGGTGATTTGTCATGTGTGCAAGGCGCCCCTTTATACTTCCAGGTCGCACGTTAATCATTCACGCTAATGATTCACGGGCTGTCGCCGGTCAATATGATTGACGTGATTTGATAGTGATTTCAGACACCTGTCACGCCTGAGGCGTTCCCCATAACGTCGTTGACGTATTGTCTCGTTCCCTGTTCTCAGGGAACATAGGTTACAGTCGTAACCTGAGACGTTTTCATGTAAACTTCTGACTCTGGGGAGAACTGCAGAAGAGGAGACAAGCTGAGCAGCTGCCTGGAGTGGCAGTGTGTTGCTCAAATATCATAAATGAAGTTGCTCCGCTCAGGCTTAAAAGGCCAAAACTCAGATGTCAGCCTTGGCTTAATAATGAAACGCGTGCCCTTAGAAAGGCTTGCAGGAAAGCTGAACGCAGGTGGAAGAGAGAAAAACTGCAGGTTTCCTATGAAATGCTAAAAGACACGCTCAGCAGTTACCAGCACGCAGCTAAAGCAGCTAGAACTAAATATTTTTCTGACCTAATAAGTAGAACAGCGCACTGCCCAAGAGTTCTGTTTGGCACAATAAACACTGTGCTAAACCCGACCACTCCGTCTCCAACTGAATCTACACTTTACACCTGCGAGGATTTCCTGAACTTTTTTGTTAGAAAGATTGAACTAATAAGAGAAAGAATTGTACCCTCTAACACTGTTCTAGAAACCCCCATGCCATGTTCTTCTTTACTAGATCACTTTGATGCTGTCTCTCTTCCAGCACTAGCAGATATAATCAAACATTTGAAACTGTCTTCTACTCCTCTGGATCCTATTCCATCCCGGCTCTTTAAAGATGTGTTTGCAACCATAGGCCCTGGTATACTATCTATTGTGAATAGCTCATTATCAAATGGTGTTGTTCCACCCTGTCTCAAACAAGCAGTGGTTGCTCCCCAAATCAAAAAGCCTGGCATTGACTTCACCGATCTGAATAATTTTCGCCCAATTTCAAAACTACCATTTATATCTAAAATACTAGAGAAGGTCGTGTTACTTCAAATTACCTCAGTTTTAAGTGAGAATGATATTTTGGATAATTTCCAATCAGGATTTAGAGCTAGGCACAGTACAGAGACTCTGGTAAAAGTGCTAAATGACCTCCTTATACCAACTGATTCTGGGCTGGCAGCTGTTTTAATTACACTGGATCTCAGTGCCGCATTTGACACTGTTGACCATTCGATTCTTTTAGACAGGTTGGAGTGTGAGGTTGGCATTCGTGGAAGAGCGCTAAGATGGTTCCATTCATATTTACAGGACAGAACATTCTCTGTTAATTTTGCAAATGTTTCATCCTCTGCAGTCACCTTAAAATATGGCCTCCCTCAAGGCTCTATTTTGAGTCCTACATTGTTCGCTCTGTATATGTGTCCTCTGGGATCTATTTGTCACCGCTTTGACATTTCTTATCATATGTACGCTGATGACACACAGATCTATCTACCTCTCAAAGTCGGGAACGAACAGTCCCTCAAGCTTTTGTTGGACTGTCTGAATGAGCTTAAAATTTGGCTGTCTAAAAACTTTCTCCAGCTTAATGAAAAAAAATCTGAAATTACAATATTTGGTCCACAAAATTGCAAAGAGAAGATAGCCAATATCCTTGCTCCACTAGAAATGACGGTAAAAGATAGTGTGAGAAATCGTCTCCGGTTACTTAACTGTAACCTTGTTCCCTGAGAAAGCGGAACGAGATGCTGCGCTGCTCAGTGCATTGGGAACGTCTTTAAACGTGACCTGCTGTGAATATAGTGTGTAAACACGTCGATGGAATCGACACGGAGGTAATATAGCCTCGGTCGGTGACGTCATCGGCGCGCACCCGCGACGTGAGGCTATAATTAGATGAGCCACAGGTGCATCGTCAGGATATTTGTCTGAAGAGCAGTCCTAGGACATCTTTAGCACGGCAAAGCAGCGCAGCATCTCGTTCCGCTTTCTCAGGGAACAAGGTTACAGTTAAGTAACCGGAGACGTTCCCTTTCGAAAGCTACAATCGATGCTGCGCTGCTCAGCGCATTGGGAACGAGAATACCCACGCCGCCGTGCTTGAACATGTCTGGACCCCCACGGTTGTGCAGGTGTGTTTCACAAAAACGCAAGAGAGCCTAGACATTAGCTTGTGATGTCGACTCAAGGGCATGAGAGCCCGGAGTGGCATGAACATCCAAACTATAAAATCATATGAATGTGTGCGGAGAGGACCAGCCTACTGCATCACAAACATACTGCAAGGGGGCACCTCTTGCCAAGGCAGCAGAGGAGGCGACCCCTCTGGTGGAGTGAGCCCTTAGACCCGTTGGCGTAGCTTGGCCGCGCGCCTCATAGGCAAGAGCAATAGCATCCCTGAGCCAATTTGACATGGTCTGTTTAGTGGCGGCAGCACCTCTGTTACTGCCCCCATAACAAACGAATAGTTGCACTGACTTACGCCACTGGCTAGTGCGGTGGACGTAGGCCTGAAGAGCACGGACTGGACAAAGTCTGTGAGATTTCTGCTGCTCCGGAGTTGTGAACGCTGGAGGGCAGAAGGCCTCTAGAGAGACTGGATGTACAGCCGAGAAAGCTACCTTAGGCAGGTAATCAGGATGAGGATACAAAATCACTTTCACCATTCCTGGGCAAAGTCTAAGCAGGATGGCGATCTTGACAGAGCCTGCATGTCCCCGATTCTTTTTAGAGAGGTTATAGCCATAGGAAAAAAACATCTTTAGGGTCAGAAGTTTGTCAGACGCTGACTCTAGAGGTTCAAAGGGGGTTTCAACCAGACCCTCGAGAGCTATAGCTAAGTCCCATGAAGGGATCTTGGTTCGTACTGGAGGCCTCAGTCATCTGGCCCCACGAACGAAGCGAGTGAGCAGAGGATGTCTCCCGAGTGGCACCCCGTCAATCAGGGCGTGGCAAGCCGAATGAGCGGCCACATAAACCTTGAGAGTGGCAGGGCATGTGCCTGTTGATAATTTTTCCTGCAGGAAGTCCAGAACTGAAGCAATCTGGCAGTTGACCAGATCTGCATTATGCACAAAACACCACCTTTCAAAAACCCCATTTGTTGGCATAACTCTTTCTAGTGGAGGAGGCCCTAGCACTTAGAATGGTCTCAATAACAGCAGGCGAAAGCCCAGTGTCCCTCAGTTGGTACCCATCAGGGCCAAACATGAAGGTTCCACAGGTCGGGCCTGGGATGGAATATCGTGCTCTCCGCCTGGGACAGAAGGTCCCTCCTCTTCGGAATCGCCCATGGCGAGCCGTCGAGGAAAGATATTATCTCCGAGAACCATACTCTGTTCGGCCAACGCGGCGCTATCAGTAAGAGGCAAGACCCTTGTTGGCGAACTCTGGCTAGAACTCCCGGGAGCAGAGCCACTGGAGGAAACGCATACAGGCACATTTTGGGCCATGTGTGCGCCATCGCATCCAGACCCAGGGGGGCTGGGTGACTCAGAGAGAAGTAGAGGGGGCATTGCGCTGTCTGATAAGAGGCGAAGAGGTCCACCTCCGCTTCGTAAAAATCTGGTCCAGATCTGTTTTACTACCTCTGGATGGAGTTTCCATTCCCCTGTCGGTAGTTTCTGTCTGGACAGTAAATCCACTCCCACATTCAGATGCCCTGGAATGTACACTGCCCTGAGTGACAGGAACTTCTCCTGGGCCCAGAGAAAAATCTGCCTCGCTATTCTGTTCAGATTGCGTGAGCACAGACCTCCCTGGTGATTTATGTAAGAGACTGTAGCAGTGTTGTCCCCCCCGCACTAGGACATGACAGCCTCTCAACTGAGGGAGAAAGTATTTAAGGGCCAGAAATACAACCATCAACATGAGGCAATTGATTTGCCAATCTAGATGATGCCTCCCCAGATCCCTTGGGCTGGACGACCACTTAAGACCGCTACCCAGCCCGACAGGGAGGCGTCTGTCGTTAGCATTCCGCGACGGCAAGACGCACCTAGAGTGGGACCCAAGGTGAAGAACCGGGGTCTGAACCACATAGAAAGGGAACGAAGCCACAGCGCGTAACCCTTACCATAAACATGGATTTTAGAAAGTACACGAAGCGCTCAGCGCGTGTCTTACCATAAACATGGATTTTTAGAAAGGACACAAAGCACTTAGCGCGTGCTCTTGCCTTTATTTGCCCTTGGGGATTGTATAGGTGGTCTCATGTGCAAAAGGCCCAGAGGATCACTGTGGACGCAGCTGCCATGAGACCCATGTAATGTCCTGACCTAGCCAGATGTTGCTTTAGGGCAGTGGTGTCAAACTCAATTCCTGGAGGGCCAGAGCTCTGCACAGTTTTGCTCCAACCCTAATCAAACACACCTGATCCAGCTAATCAAGGTCTTCAGGATTGCTAGAAACTTCCTTGCAGGTGTGAGTTTGAGCTGGTTGGAGCTAAACTGTGCAGAGCTCTGGCCCTCCAGGAATTGAGTTTGACACCACTGCTTTAGGGTGTTTAAAATGGTCTTGACACATGAGCGGGGGACAGTTGTGCCCCCGATAGTGACAGAGTCCCATTTAACCCCCAAGCACGTTACTCTTTGGGGAGGAGAGCGAACGCTCTTCTTGGCGTTGCAACTCAGCCCCAGAGAGAGAGGATGAGCGGGGATCGATCTCAATGTCGAAGCGCCAGCTCTTGAGACTGGGCCAGTATCAGCCAATCATCTATATAACATGGCTAGGTCAAATGGAAGAACCTGATATAGGTAAGCTTTGCCCCCAAAAGCAAACCTCTGGAACTTCCTGCATTGTGGCAATATTTCTATGAAATATATGCGTCTTTAAGATTGACCGTGAAGACCCAATCGCAATGTTGAATTTGCAACACGATCTTCTTGATAGTTAGCATCTTGAACTTGAGCGTTCTGACAGAACGGTTCAAGCTTCAAAGATCTAAAAACGGACGCAGTCCCCCATTTATTTATTTATTTATTGTGACAGCTTATGCGCCTATTCCTGTTTCACATTAGTGGGAACCACGCCGTTAAAACGAGGAGGGCAACATATTCCTTTTTACTGTCTTTAGGACACAAAAAGAGATACCCGGCAGTAGCTTTCACGCTGCCAAAGTCTCTTAATACTCCCTGATAGGGGAATGTTAAATATCCTTTGTCCTGGGCGATAACAGGAAACAAAAGAGCATTCAACATTTCGCTGGAAACCGCTGGCCCCTGAATCACCAGTGGTGGCAAGGATGTTACAGTGGTTTTGTGAGGGTGTCAGTAGGAGCTGATTAATGCATTTTACATGCTTCGTCCCAAAGGGGCACACCCCCACAGACCTGGACAAGAAAACTCAGGATTTTTGTCTCTGGTATATTATGAGGCTGCTGAGCGCGTCGAGCCGGTCACCAGTCTTTAAGAGGGGGGAACGCAACTCACCACACTCTGCTTTTTATTTTATTTTTTATCAGATCAGGCTGGTATGCCTGCAACACTGCCATAGTGTGCAGAGCAGCACCAGTCTGACCCCCACTAGCGTGGATGTAACAATACACGACTTGGTGGGGAGTGCTGACTCCTAAAATGACAATGATCCACAGAGAAGAGATAGCCTGCTAGCGTCTCTTCGGACTGGCGCATCTTCGTATAAGCACATGATGCCCCTGCACCCACGATAGTCTAATAAATTGACGTCGAGGGCACAAAGATGCATGAATAATAAGGTTTTCCCCATGCACGAGTTAACGTCATGGAGATCCTCAAGGAGGGCAGCCACCTCGAGAAACCTCTCACACGCTTTATCGTAGCGAGAGAAGGGATTGGAGGCAGCACTCAATATTTAATTTAGTCAGACAATAAACACAGCCCAATATCAATCAGACAATCAGACACAGTCTAGATGACAGGCTGTGTTTAAATCTTTCAAAAGATCAACCTGGTATGACTGCAACACAGGCATTGTGTACAGCGCAGTACCAGCCTGACCCGCTGAAATGCATATGATAATGCGATCTCAGGGGGGAGAAAGCCCGCGAGCGTCTCCCCAAACTGAGGTAGCATCATATAATAGCGTGCCTTCGCACCCGCGATAGTCGAACTGGTCGACATCGAGGGCACAAAGACACGTCATGTATAAACATATATATATATGTATATATTATCAATCTTTATTTATAAGCTTTGAGTGTTTTATGGGACTGTTTTTGCTGTGATCAGAGTAGTCTGGACACTGCACGAACGATAGCCCCGAGCAGTTCTCCTTTATCATCACGGGAGGAACGCTCGGAAGCGGCGAACTCACGAGATTCAGTGTCCTCTGCCCGAGCCGAAGAAGCGCTGAGGCACGCTTCGGTAGTCAGGCAAAAGGACATCGCGATCTGGAAAGAGAGCGAGCGAAAGGGATGCACCCGTCTCTCGTTCCTTAGCCAGATCGCACGCGAGCCCCACAATCGTATTGTGGGTGCTACCCCTTTGAAATAAGCAAAGCGAACGCGAAGCACTTTAACTGTGAACATTCCACTGTGCTCGCAATCACCATGCTCAAACGCAAGGGCAGCATATGCTCTTTCCTCAAACAAACAAAGCAGTAAGTGTGTGTATCCAGTTCTGACATATAGGACAAGAACATAGAGGGACACAGCGCTTACTCTGTTGCGGACTCATTTCTCTTTTTGACTTTCTTAAAACTCTTTTGAGATCGTTCAGAGATGAGAAATAGAAAAGTCTGCACACTGCCAGTTGTAAAAACTAAATAACTCCTAACAAAGATCTGTAGTAGACAGAGAGAAAATAGATGCTTGCACACCAAACACAGAAAGGTCTCTGAAGACAAAAGACCTGACGATGCACCTGTGGCTCATCTAATTATAGCCTCACGTCGCGGGTGCGCGCCGATGACGTCACCGACCGAGGCTATATTACCTCCGTGTCGATTCCATCGACGTGTTTACACACTACATTCACAGCAGGTCACGTTTAAAGACGTTCCCAATGCGCTGAGCAGCGCAGCATCGATTGTAGCTTTCGAAAGGGAACTTGGCGTAATAGTCGACTCATCGCTTAGCTTTGACAAACAGATAAACTCTGTTGTAAAGAGCAGCTTTTATCAGCTTAGAGTGATTTCTAAGATAAAACCCCTTCTCACTTTTAAAGATCTGGAGGTCGTCGTTCACGCTTTCATTACATCAAGACTAGACTATTGCAACTCTCTTTATGTAGGGATCTGCCAATGTCAACTGCGCCGTCTACAGCTGGTGCAGAATGCCGCAGCCAGGCTTCTAACTGGCACTAAAAATAGGGACCACATTACTCCAGTACTACGTTGTCTTCATTGGCTACCGGTTCACTACAGGATTGAGTATAAGATTTTATTAATGGTTTTTAAAGCTATGCATAACATGTCCCCAAACTACATTGTTGACCTTTTAGAAGCGTACAAATTAGGCAGGACACTAAGATCAACAAATCAACTTTTGCTGACAGTCCCTTACTCCAAAAAGAAGACAAAGGGTGACCGAGCCTTCTCAGTTGCGGCTCCCAAGCTGTGGAACAGTCTTCCCACTCATATCCGGCTAGCTCACACAATAGAAAGTTTTAAGTCCAAATTGAAAACGTATCTTTTTAACTTAGCTTTTAGTTAAGTGCATTGTACAGTGTAGATATAATTTAGTCACTTTTAGTTTTTATTATTTTAAATCCTTTCTACACTGTCCTCACTATATTGTTATATGAGTGATTATGTCTAAGAGTGTATGGTCTACTTTCGTACATGTTTTTATACGTGAATGTCTTACTGTTTTGAGTTAACTGTTAAGCACTTTGGGCAACAATGTTGCTATTAAATGTGCTATATAAATAAATAAAAGTTGAAGTTGAAGTTGTTGAGCTCCCAGCTCCGCCTCCATCTGCTTCTCACTCGCTGTTATTGACCCAGAAACATTGTTTGCTCGCTATGTAGGGTGTGATACTATAAAGTATTGGTATATTATTCAAATAGAGTACAAACATAAATGTATGCTATTCTACCTGGAGAGTAGATATTTATGTTAAAACAATGTCAATGCTCGATGATGCATTTGGAGCTCACCTTTCTTTTAAAAAAACTGAGTGAGCAACTGCTTGCCCTCATTTGCCTTTCTCTCTTTAAACTTCTTTTCTTTTAGTTTTTGAGCCCCTGATTTTCCTTTCTTAAGGAAAGACATGACTCTTCCCCTGTCTTCCTAGTTCCTATCACGGCTAGTTCCAGCTCCTGTCTCATAAACTGATTCACCGCAGGTCCGCAGCAGAAGCACCTGAACTGCGGGTCGTACCATTTACATTGATTCGAGAGGGGTGGTGGGGCCCTGCACAGCATCAAAATGACTTTTTTTCTATACCAAACCAGTGCCTAACTACAAGTTTAGTTTTGCACAGGAACTTTTTTATTTGTACATTAATGCTATACAAATGTTAGTGCATGTATATGTATGTATAGAAAACTGACTTCTAAGGGCCCCCCCCTGCCTCGGGCCCTGGGTATTCAGTACCCTTTACCCCCCCAGTCCGACGCCCCTGCTTATACTGATAAAAATATATTATTCTTTATACTGATAGATGTTTGTGTTTGGTTTTGTTTGTCCCTTTTTTTCTTGTTTTCCATGGAGATGTGTTATTGTCTTAACCCGTGTCGTGATGTTTGAATATGAGGGTCATGTTCTGCTGTGTTGGGTATGTGATTGTGCTGACTGTCTAAAATAAATTTGCAAATGAATTGATTGGTTTCCTACAAGTTTAATTTGATTCTCCTTTCTTTCAAGTCCTTATATGTAGTTGGTGGTTTTTAAAAAAAATCAATCCGAGTTTACTTATTGCCAGGATTAAATGCCTGGCTGGCGCCCGTACAAATCAAAATAGATATAAAAGTAAAAATAAATGTTTATTGATGAGCGACCATCGCTACACATGACAATGTTATTTCAGAAACATAAAGTAAAGCTGTCTTCAACTTACTGTATAGTACTCCCAGGTAATCTTCCCCTCCCCAGTTGCACTGCGCCTGTTTTTTACTCTCTTTTAAGTGGTTAAAATGTTTGCAATGCATATATATATATATATATATATATATATATATATATATATATATATATATTATGCTGATGTATGGTATTTCTAAAGTGTTAAAAAAAAAAAAAAAAACATTAACAATGTATACCGAATCTAACCGAGAACCGTGACCACAAAGCTGTGATACAAACCGAACCGAGGATTTTGTGAACTATTCCAACCCTAATATATATATATATTATAAAACATTATTTTAGTGATAGTGTAGTGTATTGTAATATGTAATAGTATTAGTGAAAACTGATTCAACAGGTTTAATAAAAAATAAAAAATAAATGTATGTGTATATGTTTTTGTACATTTCTATGCACTTCTGTGATTTTAGCGTGTGAATGGGGCTGCGTTCCAGTCCAAAATTGACATGCCCTTCACTCGGTAACTTCCCTCCGTCTCGTACACTCGGATGTGCGTCATTGCTTACGTTGCACGAGTGCCCACTACTGGCGGAAACTGCAATGGCCTAAACTGGAACGTCCTAAGCCCTTGATCACTTGGGCTCACAGCCTGCTGTGAGTTTGTTTGCGTCGTGGCTGTCTACGCCTCGTATTAGCTTTGTATTTCCTTCTGTTTTTCCGTATTTCTCTCTTTATTCTGTTCTGAACCATCATTTAACTCATAATTACAACTCGGACTGTTGGCCAGACGCGTCTCAAGCCATTATACGGTTGGAACTGCAAATACGGTTGGAACATTGGTTGTTGGTCGTAGAGCGAGACACCGCTTCACTGCTGTTCGCCCTGCGATCGACTGCTTTTGTCAGCCTCGTTGCCCGCTGTGAGTTTGTTTGTTTGCGTTTGTTTGTTTGCACAAATACGGTTTGAACATTGGTTGTTGGTCGTAGAGCGAGACACCGCTTCACTGCTGTTCGCCCTGCGATCGACTGCTTTTGTCAGCCTCGTTGCCCGCTGTGAGTTTGTTTGTTTGCGTTTGTTTGTTTGCACAAATACGGTTTGAACATTGGTTGTTGGTCGTAGAGCGAGACACCGCTTCACTGCTGTTCGCCCTGCGATCGACTGCTTTTGTCAGCCTCGTTGCCCGCTGTGAGTTTGTTTGTTTGCGTTTGTTTGTTTGCGCAAATACGGTTTGAACATTGGTTGTTGGTCGTAGAGCGAGACACCGCTTCACTGCTGTTCGCCCTGCGATCGACTGCTTTTGTCAGCCTCGTTGCCTGCTGTGAGTTTGTTTGTTTTCCCGTCTATCGTGCGTCTACATTACACCCATACCACTAAAAAGACGGTTTTTACCCAAGACTTGAGTCATAAATTAGTATAAATATTAATAGCATCACTGGTTGCATCATTGCTAACTTACTGTCCATCTGTTAAAATGGTGAATATATCAGGTGTATGTTATCTACCTCTTGGTGCAGATGAGAACAAATCTGAATTGCTCGTGGTGCAGTCTGAATTAGAAGCTGTAGAAAAGCAGATCCGTGACCTTCTAGAGAGACAAGCTGAGCTGAGAGACCGGCGTTTAGTTCTTGAAACATCACGCCCTGATGCACACGGATCAGTGATTAACGTTAGTAACCCGCTGACGCTGACCTCGTCTACTCCGTGCGTTTCTCAGCATTGGTCCCGAGCGTCCAGGTCACGATCAGCCATGATTTCATTCACTCCGGCTCCAACACACCACCACGAAGCCTGGGTGGTTCCGCGGAAGCCGCGAGCCAGGACAAGAATCTTTTCGCCCCTCCCGGTTTTCGAGATCTCCACTCAGAACCGCTTCTCCCCTCTTCGTGAAACGGAACGCGATGCTGTGATCATCGGCGATTCCACCGTCCGACACCTCCACGCTACGTTAGGTAAAAGTAAGGTGCACAGTCACTGCTTTCCTGGTGCTCGTGTTCTCGATATCACTGCGCGGGTAACTGAGATCTTGAACGGTGACGAGCACGTCGTAGCTGTTGTGCTGCACGCGGGAGCTAACGACACTAGGCTGCGACAGACGGAGGTTCTGAAGAAAGACTTCAGGAGCCTTATCGATACGGTACGCAGCACATCACCTGAAACATCGATTATTGTGTCTGGACCGCTTCCTACGTACCGACGAGGGCATGAAAAGTTCAGTAGATTATTTGCGCTAAATGAATGGTTATTGTCATGGTGCAATGAGCAGAAACTGATTTTTGTAAATAATTGGAATCTGTTTTGGGAGCGACCAAGGCTCTTCCGCGCAGATGGCTTACACCCAAGTAGAATCGGGGCAGATCTTCTGTCAGATAACATCTCCAAGATGTTAAATACCATTTGACTAGTAACCAAAAATCCAAATCACAGTCTCTACTGCACCAATTTAATTGATATTAATACTAGTGTAGAACATTGCATAGAAACTGTGTCTATTCCTCGTTTACTAAGATCAAATAATAAATCTACTGCGGGATCTAGAAAAAATCTAATTGTTATTAAAACAAAAAATCTCGCTATTAGTGAACAAAAACAATTTCTAAAGCTAGGTCTTCTAAACATTAGATCGCTCACACCTAAGGCGGTTATTGTAAATGAAATGGTCACAGATAATAATTTCAATGTTCTGTGCCTTACTGAAACCTGGCTTAAACCAAATGATTATTTCGGTCTAAATGAGTCTACTCCGCCAGGATACTGTTATAAGCATGAGCCCCGTCTGATCGGTCGTGGCGGCGGTGTTGCAACAATCTACAGAGATATCCTTAATGTTACTCAGAAAACTCGTCATAGGTTTAATTCGTTTGAAGTGCTTGTGCTTAATGTTACGCTCTTAGATGTAAGAAAAAAATCCCTATTATCTCTAGCATTGGCTACCGTATATAGACCTCCAGGGCCTTACGCCAATTTCCTAAAAGAGTTTGCTGACTTTCTATCAGATCTTTTGGTCAACGTCGATAAAGCATTAATTGTTGGAGATTTTAACATACACGTAGATAATTTAAATGATGCGTTAGGAGCTGCGTTTACAGATTTATTAAACTCCTTCGGGGTCAAGCAAAACGCCACCGGACCAACTCATCGTCTTAATCATACACTCGATTTAATTATATCATATGGAACCGATCCAATCGATATAGATATCATTCCACAAAGTGATGATGTCACTGACCACTACTTGGTAACTTGCATATTACGCACTGCTGTAATATGTCATGCTGCGCCGCGTTATCGACCAGGTAGAACAATTCGTCCATCCACCATAGATCATTTCACAAATAGCTTATCTGATCTGTCTCAGCTGCTGCCTGAACCCAAACAAACAGATGAATTAGACGAACTAACTAGCACTATGAGCACCATTCTCTCTAGAACATTGGAAATTGTTGCACCCATTAGATTAAAAAAGGTCAGAGAAAAAAGTATAGCACCATGGTACAATAATACTACGTATGTTTTAAAGAGAGAAACCCGTAATTTAGAGCGTAAATGGAAAAAAACTAATTTAGAGGTCTTTAGAATCGCGTAGAAAGACAGTATGTCACTTTATATGCCTTTAAGCACTTCATATGCCTTTAAGTGCAATACTCCCACTGTTTAGTGCAATATCGTACAACTCAGGTTAACTTATATGTAGATTTTTTATTTATAATATTCAAAACACTGTAAATATGTTCATAGTTCATAATCTGTAAATCTGAAAATGTCTATTCTGACTAAACCCAACTGTGATACTTTTATTCTCATATATTTATATTTTTATTTTTTATTCTTATAATTTGTAGTATTATGTTTCTGGTTGTATTTGTATTTGTATATGTCCACTGGAAGCCTCAGTACCAAAACAAATTCCTTGTGTGTGCAAGCACACTTGCAATAAAGCTCTTTCTGATTCTGATTCTGATTCTGATTTATAAAAAGGCACTTAAAACGGCCAGGGCTGAGCACCTCAGCAAATCAATAGAAAACAACCGAAATAATCCAAGGTTTTTATTTAATACCGTGGCTAGACTAACAAATAAACAGACGTCGTCTGAACAAAATACCTCGTTACAGTTTAGTAGTAATGATTTCATGAACTTCTTCACCGAGAAAATTGAAAGCATCAGAATCAAAATCGTAAACCTTCGATCTTTGCTCGCGCCTTATAATTCGGCCGCAATTATCACCCCGCAAGAACAATTACAATGCTTTACAACCATAGAACAAAAAGAGTTAAATAAACTTATCACTTCATCTAAAACAACAACATGTTTATTAGATCCTATACCAACTGAACTACTGAAAGAAGTGTTACCTATAGTGGAAGAGCCTCTTCTCAATATTATTAACTCATCTTTATCTTTAGGTCATGTTCCAAGAACGTTCAAGCTGGCAGTTATAAAACCTCTTATTAAGAAACCACAATTAGATCCAAATAACCTAGCAAATTACAGACCCATTTCGAATCTTCCATTTATGTCAAAAATATTAGAAAAAGTTGTGTCCGCTCAACTCGGCTCTTTCTTGCAAGAAAACGACATCTATGAAAAGTTTCAGTCTGGATTCAGGCCACATCATAGCACTGAAACTGCGCTTGTTAGAATCACAAATGATTTACTTTTAGCTTCAGACCAAGGCTGTATCTCAGTACTAGATTTACTTGATCTTAGTGCTGCGTTCGATACTATAGATCATACAATACTCTTAGATCGACTACAAAATTACACTGGTGTTCAAGGACAAGCATTAAGCTGGTTCAGGTCATACTTATCTGACCGCTACCATTTCGTCTACTTAAATGGAGGAAAATCGATTATAACTTCGGCAAACTATGGAGTGCCGCAGGGATCTGTGTTAGGCCCTTTATTATTCTCAATATATATGCTGCCACTTGGTAATATTCTAAGGAAACATGGAATTAGTTTCCATTGTTATGCTGATGACACTCAAATATATATTTCATCACAGCCAGATGAATACGCTAAATTATCCAAATTGACAGATTGTGTTAAAGATATAAAAGATTGGATGACGCGTAATTTTCTTTTATTAAATCCAGACAAGACAGAGGTAATACTTGTCGGTTCTAAAAACCGTCCACAAAAGCTTTCACAGCACGACTTTAACAAAGTAGGATGCCCTGTTACTTTATCCGCTACAGTAAAAGACCTGGGTGTTACATTAGACTGCAACCTGTCTTTTGAAAAGCATATTTCATGTTAAAAAAACTGCCTTTTTCCACCTTAGAAACATTGCTAAGCTACGTAATATGCTATCAGTCTCTGATGCAGAAAAGTTAGTTCATGCATTCATAACCTCGAGAGTAGATTACTGTAATGCTTTATTAGCTGGTTGTCCTGCATCTTCAATAAACAGTTAGTCCAAAATGCAGCCGCTAGAGTTCTTACTAGATCAAGAAAATATGATCATATAACACCGATTTTATCATCACTTCATTGGATACCTATAAAGTTCCGTATTAAATACAAGGTATTTCTTTTGACTTATAAAGCTCTAAATGGTTTAGCTCCAGTCTATTTAACGGATCTTCTATCGCCTTACAATCCATCGCGCTCTTTAAGATCACTAGATTCGAAGCTTCTGGTCATTCCTAGGATATCCAGATCCACCAAAGGAGGCAGAGCATTTTCACATTTAGCTCCGAAGCTCTGGAATAGCCTTCCTGATATTGTTCGTAGCTCAGACTCGCTCTCCCAGTTTAAAACTAGACTGAAGACGCATCTATTTAGCCAGGCATTCATATACATTTTTTATCTTACAGTTACTGTAAATTCGGCCTCTAGTTCATAAACGCCAGAGGAGAACTGGCCCCCGACTGAGCCTGGGTTCTCCCAAGGTTTTTTTTCTCCATTGGGTCATCTGATGGGGTGTTAGGACACCATTAGGTCACTGGATGGAGTTTTTCGGTTCCTTGCCACTGTTGCCTTTGGCTTGCTCAGTTGGGGATATTCAAATTAATTAACCAATCATACCATTGATCACCTCTACCAAACTTGGATGTCTTTTTTTCCAGTAATAAACAAACATTGTTAAGTTGTTTTGATTGATACTGTGAAGCAGCTTTGATACAATCTGTATTGTGAAAAGTGCTGTATAAATATATTTGACTTGACTTTACTTGACGGCTGTGTGCATCGATATATTTCACAATAAACACAGCCAGCACCCTCAGGAGCTGACTGTGCATGCCTCGCACCCACACAGAATCTTTATTGCAAAGTAGACCCGTAATCTACACGCTGCTACCCTTCGAAAGGGAACTAGAAAGGTATAAAAACAATTTACCAAAAACAATTTACATAGGGAGTGAACTACAGAACTAAAAATCTAACAGAAAAAAGCAAAGCAATTAAGCTACAAACATTAAAGAAAATATACAGAAACAAGATGTAATCTGTAGATCTGTTCAAGGGAAGTTTCATGGTGTTTTTTTCCCAATCTTACAACTTTCACTTGGGTTTTTCGATGTTTGAAATAAGAGCATAAATGCTTTGTTTGCATAAAAAAATGAAATCTCAGACAACTTGCAATGGGGTTTTTCTTAGTTATTATGTAATACATCACATATCATATATACAATGGGAACATTTAAGAGTGATATTGATTGAATATTTATGTCGGCCTTAAAAAATGACACTAATAATGCTTAATTTCACCTTAAAAGTTGGTATTTTGCATATATATATGCATAAAAAAGGCAGTGAGCCTCCATTATATCTTTGCTCTGACCCTTGACTATCGATCTAGAAACCTAATTTCCTCATCTTGATTGCCTACTTACAAAAAAACTAGGGGAAAATGGTCCAACGACTGAGCAAGATAGGCAATTTGGCGGCCATTTTGATATGCAAATTAGAAGGTAAAAAACTCAAAATTTCGCTTGGGTACCAGTTTTTTTGGATTCAGCACCTTTGAAATATGTATAGTAGGCCGGTTCCCGACTTGTACCCATAAATGCTCCTCACTTTCACTTTTTGGGTACATCCCATCTAGACTATCAGTGAGAATCAGTGGATACCGTCATTCTGATTCCCTCCCTCTCTGAAAGGCAGAGCCCATGGCCTGCTGTGTTTCCCATTCCAACCCTCTCACACAACACTGAACTGGCCTTAAGACAAGGAAACAAGATTTATTTAAGAGATGGTACTCCAATGACATCACCAAGTGTCAAATCAGACATCTTGGAGCGCCTGGCAGAGGCCATGTTTTCCTACACAGCTTACCCCAATGATGCCCAGAGATGTGCAGTGGCAGAGATACTAGTTGCAGAGCATCCCTGCTTAAAGGAGCCTGGATCTTTTAATGGAATTTATGGGTGGCAGCAAAACCTAAAGTATAAGTGTGGACACTACCGGACAAAACGGAAAGCACTTGGAAGCCCTGAACTCCTGATAAACTCACTGAGAAACAAGTCAAATGATGAGCGAAAAGCTGCTAAAAATGTCAAGAAACCAAAGAGGGCAGAGGTGAATTACTTGCCCTCACACCCACATGGTGAAACAGATGACACCCTTGAGAATCTGAGACTTGACCTAATTGCTGCCCATCAGACAAAGGACTCTGCCAGGAGCACAAATGATATGATGGCCAGGACATACAGCTGGAGAAGACAGGAAGTGGTTGCCAAGTCTCCTGGCGTGGCAGATTTTAAGGAAAGATGGCCTGCCCTCTTCGGACCATTCCAGGTAAGTGACTTATCATACAGTTTTTGCTGACACTACTCGCTTCTGAGAACTTTTTGGAAATTGTGACTTGGACATGAGATAGTAGACTAATCTTTAAACCCCCTTAAATAACGGTCAAACATTTGCTGTCTTACAGGTAAACGAGGAGTTCCGAAGATGTACTGCGGTTCCCTTGGAAGCATCGTTTATGTCACAGCTAGACAAGCACACCCCAAAGCTCCTAGAGCTCTTTAGTGCCAAGGGAGGAGCAACTGGTCAACGCATCAATAACTTTGATCAGTTGATGGAACTGATACAGGTGGTGCAAAAGTGGTTACAAAGTTAAAATGTACAATATTAATCAATTGAGTAGTTTGTTTTTAGGTTATCTTGCTTATCTGGGTGTTTTTTGTTAATTAGACCGTTTTTTTTCTCTAAATAGTCTCATTACTATTAATATATTATAATGAATAAAAAAGAAAAACTAAAACAGACCTACAGTAATGATGGCATTACAGGGTTGGAGTGAATTTACCAACAAAATAATTTATTCATTATTGTTCTATTAACTAGGACCCAAGTGCCACTGCAGTGAAGAAGAGAGATTTCACTCTGAGATGCCTCTTTGTGTATATGGGAGAGAGTGGACAGGAGCTCATCTTTGATTACTGTGTAAGTATTGTCTCAAAGCAGGTTTGGCTCAGTCTGGTGAACAGGTTTAAATTGTGCTGACTGTTAATGTGAACTGACTGAACCAGCATTTGGCAGGTAGTTGTGGAGTATTTGTTTTTCATCAACAAATGAGATTGTTTGTCTTAAATACTTTATCTTTTATCTCAAAGGGATAGGGATTATCTCATGAAGAATGTAATTTCTGGTATCCCAGCCATGGCCGATGGTGTTATGAGTGTAATAAAAAAATGCACCGAAAAATTTTCGCTCGTTCAGTTCCAGAAAATGCGACTGTTCCAGTGTATTCTGCAGTAAACAAGCCGGTACCACGGCCCGCTTGCCTGCACACAAAAGCCGCTTTCACGGCGACCCAGATAAATCACATGAAGTGTATTTTCTGTATTCCGGCCATGGCCGATGGTGTCAATTGTGCATTACATGTAGTGAATGTGCCCACAACTCAGTGCCCACAAACGCTACACAATGCATGTCCCACGGTTTCTGTAAAAACGAAACCAACACACATTCAGTCAGCTCAGGCTGACGGTGTTTTCTGTGCAGTAAATGTGCCCGCTGTCCTGCGCCCACGTTTTCTCACAGACATGTTGAACCCCACGGGGTTTTGTCCCGCTCGCTCTCTCTCTGCAAACTGCCTTAGAGAAATCGAGCGCGGCCAGCGACTCATGTCGATTGTGCATTACATGTAGTGAATGTGCCCACAACCCAGTGCCCACAAACACTACACTATGCATGTCCCGCGGTTTCTGTAAAAACGAAACCAACACACATTCAGTCAGCTCAGGCAGACGGTGTTTTGAGTGTAGTAAATGTGCCCGCTGTCACGTGCCCACATTCACTCACAGACATGTTAAAACCCACGGTTTTCACCCCACTCATTTCCTCTTCGCAAACTGCCATAGAGAAATCGAGCGCGGCCAGACCGCCCGCTGTGATCAGCGCGCTCCCCGCCTCAGATGCTGATGCTGTAAGCACAGTGTTCACTTTACAGCACACCAGAGCTCTCCGGTCGCCACTACGTTGCGGCCAGAGGCCAGATTTCATTCTACCTCTAGCTATTCATGCAAATGCATGGGCAAAGCTTCCCGGGGTGTCAGAATGGGTGCTGAACACTATAAAAAGAGGCTATTCGCTGCAGTTCGCTCGACGTCCCCGCCATTACACGGCGCAAGCCGAAACTACGGTAAAGAACGAGGTAGCTCATCTACTTCGAGCCGAAATAGCGAAACTGCTGAGCAAAGGGGCCATAGAACCTTTATCTCAGGCTCAGAGCGAAGGGGGTCTATACAGCAGATATCTTCTGGTACCGAAAAAAGACGGGGGTCTCAGACCCATTCTAGATCTGCGACAGCTGAACAGAGTGCTTGTGAAACACCAGTTCAGAATGCTTACAACCTGGAAAATCCTCGCGCAAGTTTGCCAAGAGGACTGGTTTATGTCAATAGATCTGAAAGACGCTTATTTCCAAATACAAATAGCGTCACGTCACAGGCGATTCTTGAGATTTACGCTGTGCATGGACGCGGCTCTCGCACCCCTGAGACTTCGGGGCATGCGAGTTTTGAACTACTTGGACGATTGGCTGATTCTAGCTCGATCACACTCAGATTATCATATTAATCGAGCATCTCGAGAATCTGGGTCTCACAGTCAATTGGGCAAAAAGTTTGCTGTCTCCCAGGCAGAAAATGTCTTTTCTGGGCACAGTACTGGACTCGCTGTCTATGACAGCACGTCTGTCGCCGGAGCGCGGACTGGACATTCAGCGTGCCGTGAAATCCTTCCGCCGCGGCACTATAGTCCCGCTCAAAAGGTTTCAGAAAATGCTGGGCCTCATGGCCTCAGCATCTTCGGTACTCCAGCTGGGTCTGCTTCGCATGTGCCCACTGCAGTTATGGCTGAAAGCGCGAGTTCCACCCCGGGCATGGACCTCCGGTCTGTTTCGCCTCAAGGTCAATCTGAAATGCGTTTCAGCTCTGGAACCTTGGATAGCAACCGACTGGTATCAGTCAGGTGTGAGCCTGGGGACTTTCTCGAGTGTGAAGGTGGTGTCCACGGACGCCTCCACTTTGGGATGGGGAGCGCTGCTCGAGGGCAGACCGTTCTTTGGCCAGTGGTCAGAACGGGAAATGTTTCTACACATAAACTGTCTGGAAATGATGGCAGTCGATAAAGGGTCCAGATAAAAGGTCACCACGTCTTGGTCCGGTCAGACAACATGTCAGTGGTGGCATACATAAATCACCAGGGTGGCATCAGGTCCCAAAACCTTTACAGGCTGACGGAACGCCTCCTGGTCTGGGCTCAGCACAACCTACTTTCACTGAAAGCAGCGCATGTGCCTGGTCACCTGAATCTGGGACCGGACAGACTGTCCAGAAACAATGTTCCAGCAGGAGAATGGTCGCTGCACCCGCAGACGATCCGACTGCTGTGGGAGACATTCGGCAGAGCACAGGTGGACCTGTTCGCGTCCTAAGAAAACGCTCACTGTCCGAAGTTTTTCTCCAAAAGCAGGGATGCGCTGGCCCACGTCTGGCCCCGCTGCCCTCTCTATGCCTTTCCCCCGTCTCGCTCCTGCCTCAGGTGTTGGAACGAATCAGGGAAAACGGATGCTCAGTGCTGCTTGTGGCTCCGCTCTGGATGAACCAGGCTTGGTTCCCAGTCCTGATGCAGCTGACCAGCACTGCCCCGTGGCCTATACCGATGAGGGACAAGGGCTCGATTTGGCATCCTCGCCCGGAACTATGGTCCCTACATGCATGGGCCATCAACGGGTACCCGCTAACCTCCCGGAGGGAGTGTTAAACACGATCACGCAGGCTAGGGCCCCGTTTACTAGACGGCTCTATTCCTCAAAATGGTCTGTGTTCTCTGGCTGGTGTCAAGCTCAGGGCTTTTCACCCCTAGACTGCGGGGTTACGGAAGTTCTCTCCTTCCTTCAAGAGCTACTGGATAAGGGCAGAACCCCATCCACGCTCAAAGTTTATGTGGCGGCCATAGCGGCGTTTACTAAACCGGCGTCTGGCCAGTCACTGGGGAAGAACGACCTGGTCGTGCGATTCCTCAAGGGAGCTAGGAGGCTGAATCCTCCCAGACCCCCTTCAGTCCCTGTGTGGGACCTTTCTACGGTTTTGGAAGCCATGAAAGGTGCCCCATTCGAGCCAATCCATTTGTCAGACATGAAACATTTGTCTTTCAAAACAGTGTTTCTTATGGCTCTCGCTTCAGTGAAGCGCATTGGGGATTTACAAGCGCTTTCGGTAAGCGCGACGTGTATGGAATTCGGGCCTAATGACTCGAAAGTCATACTCAAACCAAGGCATGGGTACGTGCCTAAATCCCTCAACACTTCCGTTCAGGGCCCAGGTTATTTCCCTGTCCGCCCTTCTGGTTCACAACGAGGAGAAGGACGCGAGTCTCCTTTGCCCTGTCAGGGCACTGAGTCAAGTCAAGTCAAGTCACCTTTACTTATATAGCGCTTTTTACAATAGAGATTGTTTCAAAGCAGCTTTACAGAGATAACAGGAAAATAATGTTGTAATAGTATTGTTAAATACAAAATGAAATGTCCCCAAATAAGCAAGCTGAAAGCCAATGGCGACAAAGGCGAAGAAAGGCGAAAAGGCAACAGTGGCAAGGAACCAAAACTGATGAGATCAGAACTTTCACAATAATTATCCAGTTCATCTGGTTGGGGTCGGAGTCATCACGCCGGTATGGAGACGAATTTGTCGGGTGTCAATGAGGCCTTCCCAGGGTTGATGAGGCTGGCACTTCAGGGATGTGTTGTCGTCGTGTCCAGGCGCAGGTCTTTCATCAGATCTGGATATGGCCTGGATCCGGCAGTATGCGGTAGACCTCGGGATAAACAGAGAGACTAATATTAGCGTAGACGCCATCCTTCTTATGATGTACAAAGTACATCAGGATTTATGGGAAGTGTTCCCGGTTCCGGCTGATCTAAACTATGCAGCCTAAAATTGAATTATAGAAGTCTATAATGTGTTATGTGTATGCTAAGCCAAAGAGATGTGTTTTTAGTCTAGATTTGAACTGACAGACTGTGTCTGCTTCCCGGACAATGTTAGTAAGATTTTTCCAAAGTTTTGGTGCTAAATAGGAAAAGGATCTACCCCCAGCCGTCGATTTAGATATTCTAGGTATTATCAACTGGCCAGAATTTTGAGATCGCGATAGACGTGAAGGAGTATAATGCGTTAAGAGCTCGCTCAAGTACTGGGGAGCTAAACCATTTAGTGCTTTGTAAGTAATCAGCAATAATTTAAAATGTATACGATGTTTAATAGGGAGCCAATGCAGTGTTGACAGAACCGGGCTAATATGGTCATACTTCCTGGTTCTGGTAAGAACTCTAGCAGCTGCATTTTGGACCAACTGTAGTTTATGTATTAAACGTGCAGGGCAACCACCCAGTAGAGCATTACAATAATCTAGCCTTGATGTCATGAACGCATGAACCAATTGTTCTGCATTTTTCATTGAGAGCATATGACGTAATTTAGATATATTTTTAAGATGAAAAAATGCAGTTGAACAGATACTAGACACGTGACTTTCAAATGAAAGATTGGTATCAAAGAGCACACCCAGGTTCCTAACCGACGACGAGGACTTGACAGAGCAGCCATCAAGTGTTAGACAGTATTCTAGGTTATTACGTGAGGAAGTTTTTTGTCCAATAATTAGAATCTCTGTTTTTTCAGAATTAAGTAGTAGGAAATTACTAGTCATCCAGTTTTTTATATCAGCTATGCATTCCGTTAATTTGGTGGATTGGTAAATTTCGTCAGGGCGTGAAGAAATATAGAGCTGAGTATCATCAGCATAACAGTGAAAACTAATGCCATGCTTCCTAATGATATCTCCTAAGGGTAGCATGTACAGAGTGAACAGCAACGGTCCTAGTACTGAACCTTGTGGTACGCCATACTGAACTTTTGATCGATAAGACATTTCTTCATTTACTACTACAAACTGATGACGGTCAGATAAGTATGATTTAAACCATGCTAGAGCAATTCCACTAATGTCAACATAATTTTCGAGTCTATTTAAAAGAATGTTGTGGTCGATAGTGTCAAATGCAGCACTAAGATCGAGTAGCACTAATAGCGAGATACAACCACGATCGGATGATAAGAGCAAATCATTTGTGACTCTAATGAAATCCTCACAGATACCATTTCTTTCTAAAAAGGAACGTAGTTGTGAGGATACTGTCTTTTCTAGTATCTTTGACAGAAAAGGTAGATTCGAGATCGGCCTGTAATTGACTAATTCTGTGGGATCAAGTTGCGTTTTTTTAACAAGCGGTTTAATCATAGCCAGCTTAAAAGTTTTTGGTACGTATCTTAATGACAAAGATGAATTAATGATATTAAGAAGAGGATCTATGACCTCTGGAAGGATCTCTTTTAATAGTTTAGTCGGTATAGGGTCTAACATACATGTTGTCGATTTAGATGATTTAACGAGTTTAGAAAATTCTTCCTCTCCTATAGCAATAAATTAATCGAATTTTTCGTCAGTGAGACTACACTGCACTGTCTGATGCGATACTGTAGTAGACGGTTGCATAGTTATAATTTTCTCCCTGATATTATCAATCTTATAAGTGAAGAAGGTCCTAAAGTCATTACTGTTGTGCTGCTTGCAAACTTCTGGTCTTGAAAATTTGTTTTTCGTCAGTTTAGCAACTGTTTCGAATAAGTACCTTGGGTTTTGTTTATTTTCTTCTAATAGGGTTGAAAAATAAGCAATTCTAGCAGTTTTTAAGGCCTCTCTGTATGCAATCGAGCTCTCCTTCCATGAAATGCGAAAGACCTCTAGTTTTGTTTTCTTCCAGTTTCGCTCCATTTTTCTGGCTGCTCTCTTTAGGGCCCGGGTGTGCTCATTGTACCACGGCGTTGGACTATTTTCTTTAATCTTCTTTAAGCGCAACTGAGCAACTGTGTCTAAAGTGCTAGAAAAGAGAGAGTTAAAAGTTTCTGTCGCAATATCGAGTTCTTCTAAGCTATCCGGGATGCTGAGATGATGAAACTGATCAGGAAGATTATTAATAAAGCATTCTTTTGTGGCAGAAGTGATAGGTCTAACATATTTGTAGCACGGAGTCGACTTTGTAGCCTTGGCTAAATGAAGTTTACACGAGACTAGATAGTGATCTGAGATGTCGTCGCTCTGCTGCAGAATTTCAACAGCATCGACATTGATTCCATGTGATAATATTAGATCTAGAGTATGATTACGACAATGAGTAGGTCCTGACACGTGTTGTCTAACTCCAATAGAGTTAAAAATGTCTTTAAATGCCAATCCCAATACATCTTTCTCATTATCTACATGTATATTAAAATCACCAACATTTAGGACTTTATCTGTAGCCAGTACTAACTCTGATAGAAAGTCAGCAAATTCTTTGATAAAGTCTGTATGGTGCCCTGGTGGCCTGTAAACAGTAGCCAGCACAAATCTTAAACGTGATTTATCATTTGCACTATATATTGTTACATTAAGCACCAACACTTCAAAAGAATTATATTTGAAACTAGACTTAGTAATTTTGAAAATATTACTATAAATTACAGCAACACCTCCCCCTTTGCCTTTCAGACAAGGTTCATGTTTATAGCAGTAATCTTGAGGGGTGCACTCATTTAAAATAATGTAATTGTTTGGTTTTAGCCAGGTTTCTGTCATACACAGCACATATAGGGACGTCCCGCGTGACGTCACGCCATTTGGAGCAGCCATTTTGACGGAATAGAAAATGCTATACCGCCAGTGATAATACAGCTCGTCGCGAAATATTTCTATCATGCCCGAGCGATGCTGTGCAGTTGGATGCGATCAGATACGTGATCATACAAAAGGAATATCTTTATACCGTAAAGAAACAAAACGGAGAAACAAGTGGTTGGCGGCAATAAACAGGCAAAACGCTGATGCCGGTGTTACTGTTTGGCTTCCAACTCAACACAGTCCAACTCAGCACAGCTTTGCAGTCTGCATTTTGGATCAGGTAAGTTGTCCCCTCGAAGGCTAATGAATGATTTCTCGGAGTTTGGGAGTTCGGGATCAAATGTTATAAATCCACTGTTGCCATAGAAATCCGCAATGTTTGTTTGCACTACCATTCAGCATAACATAAGCTTGTCTTAGCCGGACACATCAGGCTCCCGATTTTTCGATATGTATATATATATATATATATATATATATATATATATATATATATATATATATATATATATATTTATTTATTTTTTGCTTTAAACAGAAAATCATTTGTTAATCAAACGTTTAGCTGTCGCCCTTTATGATAGAACTATTGTGCATTTTTTTCACGGTTCTAACGGTGTATGGGTTGACTACATTTTTCTACGTTTTTTTGTAGCAGTGAAAGAAAAACATACCAACATTAGCTAGAAACAGTATTAGTAGTAGTAAAGAGTAGAGAAGAGAGCCGTGGAACTGCTCAGTAAGTTAAGCTTCAGAGTCAGTAACGTTACTGGTAAATGCATTTACCTAACACACTGTAGCCCAATGTCAAAACGTTTTTATGTAATTATATTATTAGTATAATAATACACTAATAATATATATTACCCACGGCAATGGATCTATTATTAGGGGTGGCCCACCCCTAATAATAGATCCATTGCCATTGAGTAGCTGACGGATGAATTCCGTCAAAATGGCTGACACGCGGCTAGGGGTCACGTGACTGGGAGATCCCTATAGGTTGTAGTCTGTAATCATAGCATTAACAATAAGTGCTTTTGAAGTTAGGGATCGAATATGCAGCAACCCAAGCTTTATCATTTGTTCATTTGTATTATTTCTGTTTTTTATTTGTTGAACATCAATTAAATTTTTACCCTTCGATGGGTTTGGAAGTTTTTTGTATTTCCTAATTCGGGGAACAGACACAGTCTCTATATGATGATATCTAGGTGAAAGAGCATCCATGTGATGGGATTTATCTGACCTTGGTGACGTGAGACAGTCGGTTTAGCCAGTTTGTCTGCTTCCTGACCTGAGCCCCAGATTGTCATGTTTCAGCTCTAAGACTATGTGCCATATTACTAGAGAGAAGAGCAGCACCATCCCAGGAGGGATGAATACCATCTCTTTTCAACAGGTCAGGTCTGCCCCAAAAACTTTTCCAATTTTCTATGAATTCTATATTATTTTGCGGACACCACGTAGACAACCAGCCATTTAGTGATGACAATCTGCTAACTATCTCATCACTCTCATCACAGGAAGGGGGCCAGAGCAAATTACAGTGCCTGACGTCGTACTTGCGAGTTCACACACCTCTTTAACATTAATTTTAGTGATCTCCGACTGGCGAAGTCGAATATCATTTGTGCCGACGGGAATAATAATCTTAGAGAATTTACGATTAGCATTAGCCAGCACTTTTAAATTTGCTTTGATGTCAGGCGCTCTGGCTCCCGGCAAACATGTGACTATAGTGGCTGGTTTCTCTATTTTCACGTTCCGTGTAATAGAATCGCCAATAACTAGGGCACATTCAACAGGATTCTCAGTTGGTGTTTCACTGAGTGGGGAGAATCTGTTTGATGTTGTAATCGGAACGGAAGAGCGTTTTTTTTGTCCCGCGACTACAGCGCCTCACAGTCACCCAATTGCCCTGCTGCACAGGCTCTACTTCAGCCGGAACCGAACAATGTACAGTGTTCTCGCATCCAAAGTAGTATCTAAAGCCCTTGCACTCTTATAATTAACCTCAATTAAAGTTTGGATGCGTGTATCTAGCTCTGAAATCTTCTCCGTCAGCCTGACTATCTCCCTGCATTTATCACATGTAAATCCTATGCAGACGGAGAAGGCTATACTATGCATGTTACATGAAGTGCAAGTGACAATAAGAGGAGAAGATGACACGACTCACCGTGTTTGTTGACTGATTCTACTTACCACAGCTTTGATGGATTTGTGAAAGGCGCGAGCGCGCTGGCTAAATAAATAAATAAAGAGCGCACGGATGGCACGCTAACAGGCTAGCGAATTAGTAACTTGTTGTGCTAGCAACGGTTAAGATTGAAGCTAGCGATGTCGGGTTAATATGTGATGTTGAGTAAGTTGTTTTTAGCAGTATAAACAACAGGGAAATGTAGTAAATAATGATTGAAAACAGAAAGATATACGAAGCTACAGACACAAACCAGCAGCAAGGCAGACAGGAGCAATCGAGCAAAGAACTTATGAGAACTTATGTGTCCCGCTCGTCTGTTTTCAGACAGACCGAGCAGCTCTTTGTTTTGTTTAGCGGGCGTTCTAAGGGACTAGCCGCATCAAAACAGAGCCTATCCAGGTGGGTAGTCGATGCCATAGCGCTGGCTTACACTTCTAAGGGCCTGCAGTGTCCTTTGGGTGTCAGAGCGCCACAAGAGGCGTGGCCTCGTCGTGGGCGTGGTCTAGTGGGATTACCTTGCAGGATATCTGTACGGCGGCAGGCTGGGCCTCGCCTTCTACATTAATAAGGTTTTATAACCTAGAGGTTCCCGCCTTACAGGCTAAGCTTCTGTCGGTCTAGAAATCAGCACTAACTGCCCCGCTGCGCCGGCTCAGAATGCTGAGTTTTGCTTGTGCATCGCTCACTGATTGATAGAACAACTCCATGGGTATTGAAAGACCCGTACTGCTACCCAGTTCAGGCTGAACACTGTTCACCCTGACTGCGTGGTGCACTGTTAATATGGTTAGCTCCCGTGGGATGCTATTTATAGGGAATGACGCTTCTAGCCTCTCTTCCCTGACTCTCTGTGAGTCCATGGTGATTATGCACTATATGAGCCCCGGGCTACTGCCCTTGGGACTTTGGTGTCGGATCCCAGTACGCACGCCGTTTTACACTGTGTTCCCCATAGCATAAGATATTACGCAGTACGAGAGAACCTCTCGAAGAGAACGTACTCGGTTACTAACGTAACCTCAGTTCTCTCTAGAAGAGGGAACGAGTACTAACAAGATCTTTTAGAGATCTTGCCGTGCTTACAACATGCTCTGGTTCGCTGGTCAGCCACACGTAGGTGTAGAGCACTGCTAGCCAATAGGAACTGAGGAAATTACATGGAGGCGGGCCAGAAATAATACACAAAAGTAGAGGTTCGATTCCCATCTCGGCCACAAATACCATTCATTTTTTAATCTAGATACACTTTAAGTACGATTAACATATAATAAACAAACTTTGTGCACAAAATTAAAATAAAACTTGTAAGATTTGTTCTTGTGTAGGATGTACAAAATGTGCATTTATCTTAATAAACATTTACATTATAATAGGGTATAGCTATCTTTAATATAGAAAATATTTGAATGTGAATAATTGAAAAGAACATTTTGATAATGTTTTAGACCTTTATTTTTTAGAGATATTCACATTATATTTGTACAACTATGTAGAGAAATCCAATATATTTGAAATATAACCAATATACACCAAATAGTAAGTTTCTCATTTTATTTATAGTACATATTATATAAATCTGAAAAAGGTAATGTATTAAATACTTATAGATTAAACAACAACAACATTAATAATAAAAATAATAAAATCTAAAGTTTTGGAAAACAGGAAAAAAAAGAAAAATATTTTAAATTAAATAATTATGTACAGAGTTTAATTGTAAAAATAATTAACATTTAGTGTTTTTTTAAGTCTGAGAAAGATAAAATAACAATGCAAGTAAATAAATTAACTTTAAAAAACAATAAAATACAGATTCAGATTATTTTATTTAATGCCATGTCAGCATTCAAAGCTATTTTCATGGCGAAAATTCAATTACAAAAATACAAATATCATATAAATACAATAAAACAAAACAAATATAAACAACAAGTCATATTATACAATATATATTTTTTAAATTAACATATGATAAAAAATCCAAAAACTTTTCAGGCATAATCTCATTAAATATCTCCTTCAATGAAGTAACTTCATAAAAGAGCATTCTGCTTGTGTTAAGTCCAGGACAATCTAATAAAATATGTTTGACAGATAAGGGAATTTTACAAAACATACAAAAAGTTGGGTCTTCACCTTTAAGCAAAAAAGCAGGGGTCAAACTTGTGTGACCCATACGGCCAATAAAATACAATAATTTTGGTATTTTAATGGACAAATGGAAATAAATGAAATATTTAATATATATATATATATATATATAATTTATATATATATATATTTATGCATACCCTTGTGCAAGGAATGTCTTTGTGCTATAAAACAGTATTTAATGTAGTTGTTTCTAAGCCTTTAATTTATACTGTGCTCAGGTTTCCAAATGAAAAAGGGATGGAGCTGGAAGTACTTTGGTGATGGAAGGCCCATGTTTGTCTCTAATAGCTCAGGCTAAGGTGGATAGCGCCACAAGGAGACCATATTCATGAGGTGTCTTACTGGGTGTGATCCTGGCCAGAGCCCCATGGACTCCATCTCTGTTTTCATCCAAATTTTTTGATGTAGAGAGCCGTTCCAGCGGCTAATATCTTGCAAGTAGCTAGTAACAGGTGCTTCTGTCTGTGCAGACGCCGTTGATGCAGGAGCTGTAGGTGCTGATTGTGCTGCAGAAGGTGGTACAGAGCCATCAGTCTGTGAAGAAAGACTACACACAGGAGCTGGTGGACTGGGAGAACTAGAGACTGCATGTGATGTCGGTGAATGCTGTGGCAAAACTGAACGGAACACAAAGCAAAGGAGATTTATATATGCGTGCATGACACATTTAATGCACGTGTGTTTAACTGTCTTTACTTTTTTTGTTCAAGTAGCTGGGAACAGGGGATTCAGTCAGTGCAGACAGCATTGGTGGAGGTGCTGATTGTGCTGCAGGAGGTTGTATAAAGCCTTCACCCTGTGAAGAAGGCCTACACACAGGAGCTGATGTTGATGGAGGCTGCGGCAGACCTACAAGGAAAAGCACAGGGAGGAAATTAAAAACATTAAAACACTGAATGTACATGATATGTATTTGATTGTCTTGACTACACATAACTAGAATCATTATTTATTATTTTATTCTATTTATTCTGTTATTTATTCTAGTAATGCACATTCTAATAATGTTCAAATGTCTGTAAGAAAACAGTCCACTTTTCACAACAAATAAAAACAGTTTAAATAGCATGCCTACAATTCATGAAGTGCACTCACCCTCACCACTGGTATATTCAAACCTTATCAGTTAGAACAAAAGAACATGTTTTTTAGAACAGGCAAGAACGCTGCCAAAACAACAAATAAGAGAATTAAAATCAGAAATGGAGGATAAGTCTGTATGAGGATAAGTCTGTATTGCCCTTGTACTTGCCGAACTGAAGAATGTATTCTCCCAACACCTCTTGCTTGTCAGAGACATCCCCTCCTCTATGTTACACTACAGAACGGGCGTTCAACTTGACCAGATCTTCTCTTTGAGGAGCTGACTTGTCCTGCAGTGATGTGAAAAACACTGCTTTCTTCATGATGCTGTTCTGAAATCAGAATGTATTCATTAGCGTCTCAGCATAAGCATGGAAATACTTAAAGTGAAATAAGACAGATAATACTGAAGCATCAATAATATATATAAAAGAGTTATTTTAAAATGCTATAATATTCCATAATATTACTGTTTCTTAACTGAATAAATGCAGCAAAATTGAAACTAGTGTTTATTACATTTGCATTATTTAATATTTATTATTTAAATTGGTTAATATTTGTGTAAAAACATTTTATATAAAAATGAATATGTACAAATGTAGGCCTATGTATAACTTTTTTTAACAAGTTGAACAAATATATATTTTTTTAATTATACCATTAAATTGCACACACACACACACACACACACACACACACACACACACACACACACACACACACACACACACACACACACACACACACACATATATATATATATATATATATGTATATTTATTTATTTGTAATTTAAATCTATTACATGTGTGTGTGATATTAATTACATTATAGGAGGACCAAACCTGCAGAAATTAAAAATGAATAAATAAATATATAAATGAATAAAAAGATAAATAGATAAATAAATGTGATAGTAGGAAAATAAATAAAGGATTAAATGGATTGATAAAATAAATATGATTTATTCTTAATCAAAGAATAAATTGTAGTTTTTTTCCTTAATTTATTTTCTTTTATACATTTTTACATAAAAAATATTTTTTTAACTTTTATTTATTCTGTAATTCATTTATATATTTGTTAAGCAAGACCAACCCACATAATTATCATGCACGGCAAAGAAATGTAAGAATAAATATAAAAAGAAAGAAAGAAAATGTAAATAAATAAAGGTTAAAAATAAATAAATGTGGAAATAAATACATATAAAAATAAATGAATGCATAATTAAATATAAGAATAAATGGAAAAAATTTAAAAGAATAAAAATACATTAAAATATAAAAGCAAATAATAATTAATTAGGGGACAAATAATACAAAAATACATTTGATTAAAAATTAATCATATTTATTTTATTATAGTCGTTTATTCCTTTATTTATTTTCCTATTATCATATTTATTTATTTATCTATCTATTTATTCATTTTTAAATTCTGCAGGTTTGGTCCTCCATACTACTGCACATTACATCTTACTTCACTTTTAACATATTTTAAACATATTATTTGAGTGCATAGTAAATCAATGATGAAACATTCACCTTTACAAACAAAGAGACCCTTATAAAATAACAGCTGTATTTACACCCAGGAGTTTGGTTTACTGTTTCTTAACGTCACAAACCATTCAACACGATAACAATACGATTACATGATAATATACATGCAATTTAAATTATAAAATATTTGAATAATTATGTAAATGCGGTTACCTGAGTTAAAATCTGTCTGCAGGTAGTTTAGACAGTAACAAAACAAAACAAGTTTGCTGACAAATTGGTAAACAAATATCTCTCCGATCGTAAAACGGGTCTCACCCCTCCACTGCGAATGATTGATTGACAGATGACACTACGCTTTTTGAATTCCCCGCCACGGAAAAGCGAAACAGCGCCAGGAAGTCTACGTGTGGCCAAAGGTATATTGCATCCGTAGTGTTAAGCACTACCATAGAGAATGAATGGGAAAAGTTAAGGGAAGTTAAGCTTAACCATTTTCGGCTCCCGCCCCCATTGACCCGGGTTCGATTCCCGGCCAACGCATTGGCTCTTGCTCAAGCTTTCGTTAAAACAGTCGTCCGGGGCCCTTGGCCAACTCCTTCTGTGGCTGGAGCAAAAATTTTGTATAGGATTTTGGGCAGCTGTAAACGACTGGATCTGGGTATGAATCGAACCCCTGTCTTACACGTGACAGGCGGAGATACTGTCCAATATACTAACGAGGAGTTGCAGAGACAGGTAGTAGCCCCCGGTCAGTGCGACTTCAGCTCACCGCAAACAGCCTTCCCATATCCAGGAACGGCCTCATGCGTCATTTTAGTTCAGAGAAGCCAGTGAATCCCCAAAAAAACATCATCTAATACCATTTAAATATGAAGTGTCTGTATAAAACGTGTTACGTTATTAAATTAGAGAGCTTGTTTTTTAATAAAGAGCCTGGTAGGTCAGGTCAATAAGTTCATGCGTTTTTTTTCAGTGCCGGGTCCAAACAAAGAGAGTTTCAGTTCCTTCGCACCTGCCAGTTGCTAATGTGTTGCGAGCATACTTGCTGACCGCACAATCCGGGATTCAGCCTACTTCCAACCCCCTGCGTTGGTGATATAGTCGTGAGCATAGCTGCCTTCCAAGCAGTTGACTCGGGTTTGATTCCCGCCCAACGCATTGCCGTTTGCTCAAGCTGTCGTTAAAACAGTCATCCGGGGCCCCTGGCCAACTAGTGGCTGGAGCAAAACTATTGTATGTGTCTTTGGGCAGCAGTAAACGACTAGTTCTCCCTGTCGGGGAATCGAACCCCAGTTTTACGTGTGACAGGCGGAGATACTGTCCACTATACTAAGGAGGAGTTGCAGAGACAAGTTGTCGCCTCCGATCAGTTCGACTTCAGCTCGCTGCAGACAGCCTTCCCATTTCCAGGAACGGCCTCATGCGTCATTTTAGGTCATTGCTTCCTCGTCGCGAGCGTTCTTGCTGACTGCACAATCCGGCATCCAACCTCCATTCAAGCCCCTGTGTTGGTGGTATAGTGGTGCGCATAGCTGCCTTCCAAGCAGTTGACCTGGGTTGGATTCCCAGCCAAAGCATTGCCTTTTGCTTAAGCTTTCGTTAAAACAGTCGTCCGGGGCCCTTGGCCAACTCCTTCTGTGGCTGGAGCAAAAATTTTGTATAGGATTTTGGGCAGCTGTAAACGACTGGGTCTGGGTATGAATCGCACCCCTGTCTTCCGCGTGACAGGCGGAGATACTGTCCAATATACTAACGAGGAGTTGCAGAGACAGGTAGCAGTCCCCGGTCAGCGCGACTTCAGCTCGCTGCAAACAGCCTTCCCATTTCCAGGAACGGCCTCATGCGTCATTTTAGGTCATCGCTTCACAGAAGCCAGTGAATCCAAAAAAAAACAACATCTAATACCATTTAAATATGAAGTGTCTGTATAGGCCAGCCGCGTAGGTGTAGAGCGCTGCTAGCCAATAGGAGCTGAGGAAATTACATGGAGGCAGGCCAGAAATAATACACAAAATTAGAGGTTCGATTCCCGTCTCGGCCACAAATACCATAAAATTACCATTAATTTTTTAATCTAGATACACTTTAAGTACGATTAACATATAATAAACAAACTTTGTGCACAAAATTTAAATAAAACTTGTAAGATTTGTTCTTGTGTAGGATGTACAAAATGTGCATTTATCTTAATAAACATTTACATTATAATAGGGTATAGCTATCTTTAATATAGAAAATATTTGAATGTGAATAATTGAAAAGAACATTTTGATAATGTTTTAGACCTTTATTTTTTAGAGATATTCACATTATATTTGTACAACTATGTAGAGAAATCCAATATATTTGAAATATAACCAATATACACCAAATAGTAAATTTCTCATTTTATTTATAGTACATATTATATAAATCTGAAAAAGGTAATGTATTAAATACTTATAGATTAAACAACAACAACATTAATAATAAAAATAATAAAATCTAAAGTTTTGGAGAACACAGGAAAAAAAGAAAAATATTTTAAATTAAATAATTATGTGTAGAGTTTTAAAAGTTACAGTTATTAACATTTAGTGTTTACACATCTGAGCAAGATAAAATAATGCAAGTCAATAAAATAAACTTTAAAAACATTAAAATACAATGTAAACAAGGACAAAACTTTTGGTACAGTATTTTAATGAACAAATGGAAATTAGTAAACAACAATTATAATAAAATGTAAAGTTGTGGAGAGCACAGGAAAAAACAAGATTTTTATTTTAAATTAAATAATTATGTACAGAGTTTAATTGTAAAAATAATTAACATTTAGTGTTTTTTAAGTCTGAGAAAGATAAAATAACAATGCAAGTCAATAAATTAACTTTAAAAAACAATAAAATACAGATTCAGATTATTTTATTTAATGCCATGTTCAAAGTTATTTTCATGGCAAAAATTAAATTACAAAAATACAAATATCATATAAATACAATAAAAACAAAACAAATATAAACAACAAGTCATATTATACAATATATTTTTTTAAATTAACATATGATAAAAAATCCAAAACCTTTGCAGGCATAATCTCATTAAATATCTCCTTCAATGAAGTAACTTCATAAAAGAGCATTCTGCTTGTGTTAAGTCCAGGACAATCTAATAAAATATGTTTGACAGATAAGGGAATTTTACAAAACATACATAAAGTTGGGTCTTCACCTTTAAGCAAAAAAGCATGGGTCAGACTTGTGTGACCCATACGGCCAATAAAATACAATAAAAAAATACAATAATTTTGGTATTTTAATGAACAAATGGAAATAAATGAAATATTTATATATATATACTAAAAGTGCAATAATATGTATATACATTTATGCATAACCTTGTGCAAGGAATGTCTTTGTGCTATAAAACAGTATTTGATGTAGTTGTTTCTAAGTCTTTCATTTATACTGTGCTCAGGTTTCCAAATGAAAAAGGGATGGAGCTGGAAGTACTTTGGTGATGGAAGGCCCATGTTTGTCTCTATAAGCTCAGGCTGAGGTGGATAGCACCACAAGGAGACCATATTCATGAGGTGTCTTACTGGGTGTGATCCTGTCCAGAGCCCCATGGACTCCATCTCTGTTTTCATCCAAATTTTTTTTCAGTCCTTATTTTTCTGATAAATTAATTGGTGCAATGTGATATATACTGTAACTTTTTGTGCTTGTCCAAAATAACAGTCAACGATTTTCTGGATATTTTCAGTTAAATTATGCTTTAATAAAAAACAAACATTCAAAAGAATAAAAGTATACCTTTATAAAATATACAATCATAAAATAATACCTTTTTAATTTTAAAAGACTCATTTTACCACAACACTATGCACAGTACATGTTAATTACACAATAATGTGAACCAAGGCAATTGGATTGAATGAACAAATGTTAAAAAATGGGAATATCTCAACATGATCAAAAGAAATAATCAATCTATGAAATCAAGTGACAGTTTAAAAACACCTAGTGAACAAAGATCTATGGAAGAATAAAAAAGAAACAGGCTGAAACAGGCTACACAGTACTTTTTCAGTTAAACAAAGATTATACAGCTATAAATATGATTGTGCCAAAAGTAACAAACTAATAAAAAGTAAGAACATGCTTAAGTAATATTATATGCAAAAAAATTCTTACAGGTGAGATGCAAAGTATTTACAATTACAAAAGATTAAAAGTATTGCTTTTCATCATCTAAATAATCATAGCGTTTTGAAAATGTTTTGAACGAATTGTAAAAACATTTTAACTGATAAATGATGCATATATAACAGTAAAAGTTAAGCAGACTTTTATACATTTTACAATCATTCAGGTACCAACATGGCATTCTAAAGTAAAAAAACAAAAAACAAAAACCAGAAAGACAAATAAGGCAAGAACAAACCACAGTGGTTTATACATGAAACAGATATCCATAACAAACAAGATACAGAGTTATATTTTTTATGATACAATATTTACAATCAAAACCAGGAAACATGAGGGCAGTCACTTTCCCTTTTCTGCTACCCATCTCTTCTTTTCTGCCTCATAAAAGGAACACTGACAGAACTCTCCCCAAGTCATCTCGTGAGTCATCCCCTCTGTACGATATAGGGAAAACACTTTGGCAGGACAATATACATATTTCCCTGCCACACCAGGGAACCCAGTATGTATGTGTGGACTCTCTGGGCCTTGCTTGAGGGGCTTGTGGCAGAACCTACAGAGGCGACCAGTGGGATGCTGCTCCATAGCCTTTCTCTTTCCCCGCTCCTCCATTACCTGTCTTGCCTCTGCAGAGCGCTGCTTTGCGGCCTGTAGCTCTCGATTAAAAAAGGTGTTTCAGCAAAGTCAGCAAACGGCATTCGAGGATTGGTGAGGCTTTCCGCTGCATACATCTGGTATACCTTTGTAGAGCAGTAAAAGTACTTCACGCTCCCAGACTGATAAAAGAAATTAATGGAGGAGCCATCACCAAGGTAACGTGACTTTGGCTGGCCACAAGCAAGACAGTTCCGTGTCCTCTTTGTTACAGGCTGCTGTTGCTGCTGCTGCTGCTTCTCCACAATATCTTTCACCATCTGTTCAATCTCACCCTTAGTTAGCGGGGACTCCTGGGGCTTATTTCTGGGTGGGTTCACTAGGGCAGGTGGGAGGGTTACCACTGGAACACTTACAGTTTCACTACCTTTTGTGAGGTGATGCCACAGCTGCTGGGTCTCCAGGAGTTTCTCTGGACTGGTGTTCAGGGATGAACTTGTGTTTGTCATCTTGGCCAGATGTTTCACATAACGTGAGATATGCTGTTTCGTGGTGGGGTGTAAGAGGCTATTGGGATCCCTGGAGGCAGCCTGCACAAGGGCAGCATACTCCGCATCCACCTGGGTGAGAAGGTCTTTCTGTCCATGGTACTTTGCCAGAAGGCCATCAATGGAATCCCTCATGGGCTGTGTCCACCGAAAATGGTCCAGGACAAAAAGTAGACCCCCTGCCTTGATGGAACCTGTGCGAGCAGCTCGTGGAGAGGGAGCAAAGGGCAGTGGTGGTGTCATCTCATCTAAAAGAGAGGAAAAGGGACAGAATAAGTAAATCATTTTCACTTTTATCTCTAAAATATATGTAGTATTCATATAAATAAGGAATAATTAAGGGATGAAGATGTGATCTGAATCACCTTTTACACTGGTGGGCTGTGCAGGCTGGATCATTGTTTGTGAGCCAGGAGAAGCCACACCAAAGATGTCATCCTGGAGCATAGGGTAATTAATTTGGGTTACAATCAGTAATTACATATTAGATTTTGTATTATAGTGATTGGATATTTGTAAGTACAACAGTCAAGTTTAGCTGAGCAAAGGGTTCCCCCCTCACCTCATCAGTTGTGTCATCAGGTGGGAATATCTCACTGAGAGCAGACGGCTGTGAGGACTGATGCTCTCCCTCCTCTGCAACAGGTACCTTCTGGGACTTGTGCTTGTCCCAGTCCAGGGGGACAGGACGACAACCAGGCTCCACATACTGCAGTCCAAACCTTCTCCGGTGTCTGTCTGTGAGATAAGTAAGGCAGGGTACTTGGCCTGGCCTGTCACCACGTCTGAGAGCTTGTTCAGTTCCATGATCAGCACAGGATCAAAAACTGCAGGCAGCTTCACTCCAGGCTGCTTCAGGTCCACAAGGCGCTTGAAATTCCAGCGAGCCACTCCAATCATGCCCTGCGCCTGGAAAAGTTCTGTGGATACCTGAGTGCCTGTGACCCATCTCGCCTGATGGAAATGGAATCCCTCCTGCTGAGAGGTGCCTCTCACAGGGATCCACACGGGTACAGCTGCCGCCTCCCCCTTCACATGGTTCAGCTGGACCGTTCCTGCATGCCTATAAAGGGATCCCCTCTTCAATCTCTGGGTCACTCAGGCAGCCTCTGAGGATGTGGTATCGCTGAATCCTCCATACCTTCAACATCGATGGTTTGAACAGTGGCCCACCATCAGGATCGCATTCTAAAAAGAATCTTTTGAGAACGCTCTCCACTCTCTCCAGCAGCTCTTTGGGGTGTGGGACCCTAGTGCGACAGTGCTCCCTGATGTGCTTCTTTGTTGGATTTGCAGGCACTATCCCACAGAAGACATAAGCCTGCTTCAGTCTCTGTAGGTCCATCTGGTCCACAACACTAAAAGCTGCTGACAGAAACTTGCAGAAAGCACTGTGCAGTGGATGGTGCTCTGAAGTACACTCTCTGGAGAACCGCCGCATGCAGTGGAACAAGTCCAGCTTGATGTTGATGTCGCTATTATATTCTTTGTGGGAGGCACAGGTGTTGATGAGATGCCCAGAGGTTGCCGCAGTCACTATAGCCTCAGTGGTCTTCCAAGAATCCCAGAGGAGGTGCTCCTGGGGATCAGGGTTTGGGATCCTGAAGGCAGCACAGCAATCTTTGTTCCACACACAAAGAGAAGTATATTTAAAATATTAAACATTCAAATAAATTGGATACATGTATTTGCTGTACTATATTTTGTTTACTTTACAAATATAATATAGGTGGGAAGGAAAATGTGATGGCTGGTTCTTACTGGTCAACCCACTGGTAGTTGGCTTTTGGCAGTTCTGCAAAAATGTAACGACGGGACAGCCCCGCATACATTGGCTGCAGGGATTTATCACTTTCAGACTGCAGCATCACCCAGGACAAAATCATCCAGTTTTCATTCATCACAGCGTATGACTACATAGTACCTGATGCAAGCACAACCTTCCGGGCCACCTTGCGGGTATGGTCAGCCCTTCATACTTGTCCAAATGTGCCTTGAAGGAGCAGATTGAGTGTACTCTCCTGCCTATGGTACTCCTGAATGAGGCAGTCAACCAAGTAGTGGGGTGAGACTGTGACTCCACACCAGCCGACCACATCACCATACTCACCAAATGGAGCAGGAGTATTTGTTGCTCTTAGTGCCCCTGTGATGGTCTGCTGACCATAAAGTCCACTGTCTCCATCCAGCACATTCTTAACAGTGGACAGGTAAGCCAGGTGTGCACGCTCATACCTGAGGTTGAGAGCTTCGTTCAACTGATTGGCCATATCATTGGGAGACTTTGCTGTGCGCCGCAACTCATCCATCACAGTCTTACATATGGCCTTCTTGTGCGTCAGAAAAGCTGGAAAAATGTTGCAGAATCGACTTGGCAGCATGTCCATCCATTGAGGTTTGTCTGCAAACCAGTACTTTTTACAGACTTTACAGCTGAGCCGAGAGGCCAGCATGTAGTACTGGCTGCTTGTACCAATAATGACATGGGGTCGTCCAACTCCTGATGAGACAACGTGAGGATTCGGACAGCCGTTCAGACATGGCAGAGTGTAGTTGTTGCGGACTCTTTCCATAATGGAGTGCTCTGGTTTCCAAATGAAGAATGGATGAAGTTGAAAGTATTTCGGTGATGGCAGCTTATAGACAGCATCAATAAGCTCAGGCTGAGGTGGGTAACGCCACAAGGAGATCATGTTCATTGGATGTCTCACCGGTCTAGAGCCTGGCCACAGTCCCAAGGCTTCCATTTCTGTTTTCATCCAGATTCTCTGCTGGTGAGAGCAGTTCCATTGGCTTACATCCTGCTCATAGCCTGGCAGTGGTGGAAGTGCTGGCTTCTCCTCCAACTGAGTTGGGGGTTACCCAGCAGAGACTGCAGGGAGTGCTGTGGGTGGAGTAGAGGCTGCAAGGAGTCCCGACTGGACAGCAGCTGCAGGAGGGCCTGAGGGAGGAGTAGAGGCTATAGATTCTGCAGAGGTCACTGGGAGGAGGGCTGCAGGATGACATGGTTGACATTAGTCATAGATGAGCATTACATTTGTTAAATATGTTAAATCTGTTTTAAATTTTATTACTGTAAGTAAAATTATGTTACATTAAGTCCTTACATTGACAGAGCATGGTTTCCTGCACTGGTCTCAAAGGCGATGTGGTCTTGCTTGTCGATAACCCCAATTCAAGCAACTGTGGAGGTACTGGCAAAGGAACCCTCACTGGAGTGAAGGGAATTGGTGAAAAACAATAACACTAATCAGAAACAGGCACATCGTTACAGTAGAGTCGGCATGTGTATACGTCCATATACTAACTTGGATGTGAAGATGCAGTAGCACTATATTCATCAGGCCGGTCTGGTTTTAAGAGTGTTGCTGGTGGTTTACGCCTCCCTAACACAGAAAAATGTAATCTCATTCTAATTCCCTGTAGTACTGTCCCTTAGTAAATGTGTTATTAAATAGTAATGTAAATGCATACAAACCCATAGAACACATGTCAAGACTCTTTATAATATTAGAGGTGTGGTATGTTAATGCATTACCATTACATGAGTACTACATTACATGAGTAATCTACAGCTTCATGAATCAAAACGGATGCGTCATTCTAGTCCAAATTACAGTTTTTTTCAGTCGCTAACAAGCGTTTGTCCAACCAGTTAAATAAAGCTATACCTCTCAACAAAATTATGGATTGTTTTTGTAGTATTTACAAATGTTAACACACACCATCCCACAATAGCAAAAACGATATTCCAAACCTTAGATACAGTATAAAAACCTCTGCTTCTGCAATGATATCAGTTCAAAAACAATATATCTCAGATGATAATAAACAAACAATTGAATAATTGACACACAGCTGATTTATGTTGGGTAAATTGGGCCAACCATAGCTGATTCCAGTCTGGCTTAGACTCAGTGGCAGGGTTATTTTTTCCTATTACATTGACACTTATACAGTAAAAGGAGGACTTTGAGGAGTGATGTTTTTGGAAACAGAAAAAGACAAACACTGTAATGTCTGGACGAGGAAGTGTAAGAGCAAGGGGCCCAGAGAGAAGAGCAGGCCCAGTGAGAGATGCAGTGAGAGATGCAGTGAGAGGTGCAGTGAGAGGTGCAGTGAGAGGTGCAGGTGCAGTGAGAGGTGCAGTGAGAGATGCAGTGAGAGATGCAGTGAGAGGTGCAGGTGCAGTGAGAGATGCAGTGAGAGATGCAGTGAGAGATGCAGTTAGAGGTGCAGGTGCAGTGAGAGATGCAGTGAGAGATGCAGTGAGAGATGCAGTGAGAGGTGCAGGTGCAGTGAGAGGTGCAGTGAGAGGTGCAGTGAGAGATGGAGTGAGAGGTGCAGTGAGAGATGCAGTGAGAGATGCAGGTGCAGTGAGAGATGCAGTGAGAGATGCAGGTGCAGTAAGAGATGCAGTGAGAGATGCAGTGAGAGGTGCAGTGAGAGATGCAGTGAGAGGTGCAGTGAGAGATGCAGTGAGAGGTGCAGTGAGAGATGCAGTGAGAGATGCAGTGAGAGATGCAGTGAGAGATGCAGTGAGAGATGCAGGTGCAGTGAGAGATGCAGTGAGAGGTGCAGTGAGAGGTGCAGGTGCAGTGAGAGATGCAGTGAGAGATGCAGTGAGAGATGCAGTGAGAGGTGCAGGTGCAGTGAGAGATGCAGTGAGAGGTGCAGTGAGAGATGCAGTGAGAGGTGCAGGTGCAGTGAGAGATGCAGTGAGAGGTGCAGTGAGAGATGCAGTGAGAGATGCCGTGAGAGATGCAGTGAGAGATGCAGTGAGAGATGCAGGTGCAGTGAGAGATGCAGTGAGAGGTGCAGTGAGAGGTGCAGGTGCAGTGAGAGATGCAGTGAGAGATGCAGTGAGAGATGCAGTGAGAGGTGCAGGTGCAGTGAGAGATGCAGTGAGAGGTGCAGTGAGAGGTGCAGGTGCAGTGAGAGATGCAGTGAGAGGTGCAGTGAGAGGTGCAGGTGCAGTGAGAGATGCAGTGAGAGGTGCAGGTGCAGTGAGAGATGCAGTGAGAGGTGCAGTGAGAGATGCAGTGAGAGATGCCGTGAGAGATGCAGTGAGAGGTGCAGTGAGAGGTGCAGGTGCAGTGAGAGATGCAGTGAGAGGTGCAGTGAGAGGTGCAGGTGCAGTGAGAGATGCAGTGAGAGGTGCAGGGCCAGGGAGAAGAGCAGGCACAGGGAGAGGGCAAGGTAGAGGTGTAAGAATGTGTGGTAGTGGCATTCCAAGGGCTGGAAGAACAGTAGTCAGTGATGAAATTCGTGCCACTATCATTGACCATGTAATCAACCACGGTCTTTCACTAAGAGAGGCTGGTAAACAGTAAAGGAAAAAAAAAAACTGATTTGCTTTTTACTGGAATGCTTTTGAATGTGAACATTACTGTACATGTGGACATACAGTTCCCAACCAAGAAATTTAGTGTAAAAACGGTGGATTGCATGTTTTGCATGCAAATACCTGTAAAACTGAAACACAAAAGTTTATGAAGTTTTGTAATGTCAACAATAGCCAGTATTTTGAAACCTGGTGTACTTTGATTGACTGCATGTACCTTGTGAAGTGAAAACAAGTGTTATTCTTTGACAGAATAATTTCATTCTGAGTCAGATTTCCAGTGTTTTGGTAAAGTAAGTGTGTGCAGAGAAAGATGTGTTCTATTTTGAAATGAAGAGTTAGTATATATTTAACAAAATGTGTTTTTGAGAAGAAAATTATCCATTTGGCCAATTGTGTTTTGTAGGTGTGAGTCTGTGTTAAGAGTTTTAAAAAAAGTATCTGAAGTATGGGTAAGCGCTTGTTAGCGATTGAAATAAACTGTAATACATATTTGTACTTTTGCTGTACTTCTGCATTTTGGTACATACCAAACCTTTAAAGTATAGCATGCAAAAAAAAAAACATGCAAAACAAGAACTCTGTACTTACCCTCAATGATGAGATATAAATGCCTTTATCAATGTTTGTAGAACAACTGAACTCAAGAATAAGAACAGGCCTGAACGTGGCCTAACCAACAAACAGCAACAAATCAATGTAGAACAGATCATCCTGATTCATGTCAGAATCATCCCTAGCATGCAGTAGGAATAAAACCTTTGACCACTGGGACTCCAACAACTTCTGAACCTGAAAGCATAGTGAAGATAATTTAACTTTCAAGCATTTATAACATAAACAGACACAATGACATATAAAACCCTTTACTGTTAAAATACAGTACACACCAAACTACACACAGATGTGAAAAATGTAAAACACTGCTACGTGTCTTCTGCTTGTTCAGTGTACAGTGGTGTGTACAGGAGTCACACGTACATGTATGTGGACAAATACACTGTATATACAGTATGTATGCACAATTGATCTGAATCTTGAATTGAACTGAATCAATACTGAAGTGACTTGAGCTGAATAATGTCACAATTGGCTTGTTAGAGCTGCTTTACAGCAGAATTTGTCTTGAATTTGTTACCGAAGCTGCTGTGAAAATCTATACTGTAGCTTGTATGTATATATTCAGTATATATATATATATATATATATATATATATATATATATATATATATATATATATATACATATATATACTGAATGGCCATAGGGACTCCAACAACTTGTGAACCTGAGTGCACAGCGCAGAAACAATGTAACATCCCAAACATTTACCATCTTGAATAACGCTGAATAAAAATGTAATGATGTTTCATGGAAATGAATGCAGTGTGATAGAGCATGTATTTGTATGTATGTGGTTCTCACTCAGTTGGTCTGGAATTTTAGATGAAAATGTGGGTAGCATCATCCTCCCCAATTCTTCACCTTCCTCCACTTCTATGGAAAAAGAACAAACCAAAGACTGGTATGAAAGGATGGAATTATAAATATCATCAACTGTTGTTTATTCAGGGAAAATTGACTGAGCATTAAGCTCTTTTACAGCAATAATCCACATTCATACGGGTGTACATTCAGAAAAATATGGACATAGCAACCACAATAAATAGTGTGTGTTGAAATAGAAACTTTTGTAACATTATAAATGCCTTTACTGTAACTTTTGATGAATTTAATCCATCCTTCGTGAATAAAAGTATGGATTTATTTTATTTATGTCCCCAAAAAAATAACTAACAATTCTTACTGACCCCAAACTTTTGAACAGTAGTGTTTAATGTTACAAAAGATTCTATTTCAGATAAATGCTGTTCTTTTGAACTTTCTATTCATCAAAGAATCCTGAAATAAAAATGTAAATAACTATTTGTTGTACTGTAATACTGTAACAATAATACAATTGTTGACAATGATAATAATGAGAAATGTTTCTTGAGCACCGAATCATCAGAATCATGTGACACTGAAGACTGGAGTAATGATTTCGAAAATTCAGCTTTGATCACAGAAATAAATTACACTTTATTATATATTCACATAGAAAAATGCTATTTTGAAATCTAATAATATTTCACAATTTTGACTGTTTTATTTTGTATTTGAATCAAATAACAGACTTAGTAAAACAAATCTTACTGATCCAAAAATTTGTCTGTGTGAGGTTTTCTTACTCAGTTGGCCTTGGAGTTTGGATGGGGATATAGAAAGCATCATTCTCTCCAATTCTTCATCATCCTCCATTTCTGTAAAACAAAGCATAAAAGCAAAGATGCGAATCATATGTCATCCCACATTTACATATTTCAATTCGACCTTATATATTCTCAACTGTACTGTCAACAAACCTGGAGGATGAGAGGCAGATGCTGTAAGGCCAGTGGAAGCATGTTCCGCTGAAACACTCTGAAGCTGGCTCTTTTTCTGAGTGAGGTACTGCTGCAGCCGAAACATTTTGCTGCCTGGGACGCACTGTTTCTGGAGGATAAATGCAGCATATCCATCTGCTCTGCCCTCCCAAACATCCCTCCAAATCTTTTCTGCATTAATCCCAAAGCCAACCAAGTTGTCATCTTCATTTCTCACAGGTGGTGCCACTGATCTTATAGTTAAATAATTTAGGAGTTCCTCGATTTCCTGGAAGCTTCTACTGTACTCAAGAAATGAAAGTAGGCTGTCCTTTTTGGGACCCTCTGGTTTAAACTGACTGGCTCTCTCCTCCTCCTCAACCTTCTTAGTCAAGAATATGGTATAGCCTACATCATTCTCTAGCAGCCACCGGAATGATTTGCCTTTGTACTTTCCAAACTGAAGCACATACTCTCCCAGCCTCTTTTCTGTCTGACACATCTCCTCCTCTCATGAAGACAACAGAGCGGGCATTCTCCTTGACCTTGTCTTCCCTTTGAGGGGCTGATTTGTCCTGGAGATAGGGGTTGTCTTTGATCCTCTTGGCTTCATCTGAGGGATCTTGTCTCAGATATCCTTTCCTGAAGCACACTTTGATCTTGCCTGGGAAGATCACTTTCACCTTCATCCTGCTGTGCTGTACATATACATTCACAAAGAGCTGATTAGTGTTTATGGTCTGTTGCATTAACACACTTAATTAACACACTTATATTCTGATTTAAATTATTTTATTTCTTAATAAATAAAACAACAATTACAGTTTTTTACAGTCGCTAGGACACATTTCTCAATACTTAGGTCACTTTTTCAAAACTCTTCACACAGTGAGCACAACAGAAGTATATGTGGGCTAAACTGTGGATCATTTATCATTGCTTTGGCACAAAATGCACTCAATGACTACGTCTTTCAAATTATATTAATTCTTTTCTCACTTCGACACAACAACCGGCAAAACTCTGTGTGTTTACAGGCCAATTTGCACATGCTTACATACTGTTTTCAAAACTGTTAAACTTACTCTGTAAAAAAAAAAAAAAAAAAGACAAAATATATTGAAGCACTGCATCATGTCTGATTCATTCCAGTAACATATATTGCTGTGAATTCTAAACAGTAGAGAGGTGTGCTTGTTTTACAGAAGAAAACATTGTATAATGCTACCTGTTGTTAGTGTTTTTTAGGTCATTGTTTTGTGGGTGACAAAGTGTGTTTGTTGTCTGTCAACCTTTGCTAGTGTTTTGGAAGAATGTGTTGATTTGAGACATGTATGAAGTGATTTGGTAGTTTTAGTGCATTTTGAAAGTGAAATTACAGTTTTTTACGATTGCTATGACAGATTTTTCAATACTTTTAACAATTTTCCAAAACTCTAAACACAGTTATCACTACATCTGCCTGTGTAAGCTATACTATTAACGCATTTATTGTTGCTTTAACACAAAATGCATACAATTAACACAAATTTAAAATGCTTGAACTTCTTTTACACACAAGCTCAAACAAGACCAAAACTATGGATTTTTACTGCCAAAATTACCAATGCTTTAACACTGTATGTCAGAACAGATAACACCATGTTCTAAACCTAACCCAGGCTAAAGTCAAGGTAAACAGCTGTTTATATTGTGAATTGAAATACAAATATATCCCCTGTATTTTATTCTATTGTTACTGAGAAACAGCTGATTGAATAATGCAAAAATATAAATCACAGCTAATTTCAAATCTAGGAAACACACTCAAGTGTTGAGGTTCTTTCAATTGCATGACCATATAGTATAAAAGAGGACATTTCGGGCTGATTTTTTGTGTAAAGGGAACAATATAGAGCAACGAAAGAAAGAAAGAAAGAAAGAAAGAAAGAAAGAAAGAAAGAATAATGTCTGCACTAGGTAGAGGAAGACGTGTACCAGGACAAGGGAGAGGAGTGGGACAAGGACAAGGGAGAGGAGTTAGAATGTGTGGTGGCGCTCAAAGAAGGGCCAGAGCTAGGGTAACTAATGAAATAAGACCTGCACGAAAGACTTGTGCCAGAGGTAGAAAGGGGACAGGTGAGAGACCACTTGCCAACGTGATCACATGGACAATGTGGCATTCCACCATTCCTGTGCAGTTCATTGACGCCTGTCCTAGGATGATGTCCCTTTTCCTTGCTCCTTTCTCCCCTTTCCTCAACCCCATTGAGGAGTTTTTCTCATCCTGGAGATGGAAGGTTTTTGACCATCATCCACAAAACCAAATGTCCCTCCTGGATGCAATGGATGCTGCATGCCAAGACATCACAGCTGAACACTGCCAGGGGTGGATAAGGCATGCCAAACGATTCTTCCCACGATGCCTTGCCAGAGAAGATATCAGGTGTGATGTGGATGAGAACATGTGGCCAAATGCAGAAGACCGGGCAGATTAGAAGATGACTCTTTTTTTAATTGTTTTTATTCTTCTTGTGCTTTTTCTGTTTGTATATTTTGTATTTTCACATAATAAATGGCAGCTATATTGCATATTTTGTTATATTTCAGTAATGTCCTTTTGCAAATAAAGTATTTACTGTATTGCAGCAATTCTGTCTCTGTCTTCGTTTTTTTCATAAACCGTACAATCTATAAAGCTACTCTGAGATGGTCATTCATTTTTTGTATTGAATTTCTGCAGCAAAATAAACAAAATGCATGCATTTACTAAACCCAACAAAACAAAAATGTAGAGAGGCTTCAAAAGAAACTACAGTTCAAAACACAATCTATGATCAATACAATATACTGTCTGTTGTATAAGGGCAGACCTGACACATAAAATAATGCAGTTTCTGTCATTTCAGCTGATGATAGTGTTTTTTTGTCATTGTGTTATGATTGACTAAATGTTCCTGTTGGAAGAGAACATGTGTTAGTGTTTTGAATAATTATTTGATTTTGAAACATGTTTGCAGTGTTTTGTTAGACATAGTGTATTATGTTAGTGTATTATTGTATTTTGAAAATTAGTTTTGGAGTCTAGTTTACAATGTGTGATTTTGAGCATGAAATTAACCGTTTTGCCAATTGTGTGTTTTAGGTGTGCTGGTGCGTTAAGAGTTTAGGAAACTTGTTAAATGTATAGAAAAAACTGTCATAGCGATTGGAAAAAACTGTAACTGCTGTGCCGAGCTGAAAGTTGGTTTGGAGAACTGTGTGAAGAGTTTTGAAAAAGTGACCTAAGTATTGAGAAATGTGTCCTAGCGACTGTAAAAAACTGTAAATGAACCATTTTATTATTAAATAAATATTCATATTCATTTCACAATATCCTCTTTCACACACTATTATTGTGTTTAATTATCTATTTTATCATAATAAAATGTTATTCATATACTATACCATTAAATTGCACACATATTTTTTTGTAATCATTTTTTTTTGTAATTCAAATGTATTAGATTTGTGTGTACTATATATTACAGTTTTTTACAATCACTTTGCTACTATTTTCAGAACCTTGATGTCATTTTTCAAAACTCTAGACACAAAACTCAAAACGGTTATCACTTGTAACACAGGTTGTCTAATGTTCAAAACATTGCATTGTGCATTCACATCTTTAAAGAAATCTTGCACTTGCACAATCATTGGTTCAAAAAACAAATTTACTGTGAAATACCATTGAAACACAACTATAGATCACCCACACACAAGCAACCGATAGTTTCACTCTGTCATTGTTCGTACAATCATTAACTATTGTAGAACAAAATAGGTGATACAGGTTTCATTATGGTACTACATGTACAGTAAATACCTCTGTTACTGTAAAGTACTGCAGTAGTAGAGAGAATACAGACAAAGTGGAATCATTGAACAAAGTTTGTAATATATTGATGCAAAACACTACAGTACAATCACAACATTGGTTTATTTTAATCAAAGCAAAAATACAGTAATTAGCTATGAAATAGAAAAGAAAAGACAGTACTGTAAACCATCAAATGCAATGAAATAGAAAAGAAAAGACAGTACTGTAAACCATCAAATGCAGTGTTCCTCAACTTGCTTGCACTGTAAGAAATAAAACAGCAGTGATTACTGTACTTCTACATTGTCATCAACTCTGTGTTGTGGATTTGGCCACAGGTTCTCATCTACATCACAATGGATGTTTTCATTAGCCAAACATCTTGGAAAAAACCTTCGGGCATGGCGAATCCAGGCCTGACACTGGTCTGCTGTGATGTCATTGCAGGCGTCATCCATGGCCTGGAGAAGAGTGACTTGTTCATGAGGGTGCCTATCATGAACCTTCCATCTCCATGCGGAGAAAAATTCCTCAATCGGGTTAAGGAAGGGGGAGTATGGGGGTAAATACAGGGTGGTAAATTGTGCATGGGCCTGAAACCATGCTTGCACCACATGAGCATGATGGAACCTGACATTGTCCCAGACAATGACATAGGTCACACCTTCAGCTCTACAAACCTGTTCGAGCTCATCAAGAAAGGTGACAAGGAGAGCTGCATTATATGGTCCAATATGAGGTCTGCGTCCCACCACACCATCTTCTGATATAGCCGCACACATGGTAATGTTGGCCCCACGTTGTCCAGGTACTTGGATGGTTGCCCGCTGGCCAATGAAATTCCGACCTCTCCTCCTTGTCTTGGCCAGATTAAAACCTGCCTCATCCAAATATATGAATTTGTGATGGTCGTCATCAGCATCCAGCTCCATCACCCTCTAAAAATACATTTTGGAAAGAGATTTAGAGATTACCGTACAATGTAGAATTTTTGGGAATGTTTTTACAACAGCCGTCTTGAAACTGAACTTACCTGAACATACTCAGTCCTCATTTGTTTCACTCTGTCTGCATTTCTTTCGAAAGGCACATGGTATAGTTGTTTTATAGATACCTGGTGCCTTTTCAGTATGCGTGCAATGGTCGGCAAACTTATGGATCCCACATTGTTGAACATGTCTTCATTGTCCAAGATATGCTGGCGAATTTCTGTAAGGCGAATATCATTTCTGGCCCGAACCAAATCGACCACAGCCTGCTCTTGCTGGTCAGTTAGAATTTTGCCTCTGCCTCCACTATTTGGCCTAGTCACAATTCTACAGGGAACATTAGAGTAAGAAGACACTTGGTCACATCACCTATTCTGTGATACACATTGGTATGCAGTCATTTGACAATTGAGAGTAGCATAATGTTTAGTGCATGCTGATAACTTACCGGTTCTCATTGCGGAAAGTTCTGATTATTGAGGCCACGGTTGACCTTCTCAGGTTTGGTTGTATCATTGTAGCCGCCTCAGTCATTGTCATGCCATGATTTATGACATGGTCTACAACTATTGCCCGAATTTCATTGGACACTCTATGCTGTTGCTGCCGCTGTCTTGGTCCGTGGCCTTGTCCTCTACCACGTTCCCCCACACCTCTCAAACGAGGCCCACGACCACCTCTCAGAAGGGGTGCCTGTCCTCTACCACGTTCCCCCACACCTCTCAAACGAGGCCCACAACCACCTCTCAGAAGGGGTGCCTGTCCTCTACCACGTTCCCCCACACCTCTCAAACGAGGCCCACGACCACCTCTCAGAAGGGCTGCCTGTCCCCTACCATTCCTTTGACCAACACGTCTTCCTCGTCTTCCTCGTCTTCCTCCCACCACTGCTTGACCTCCATTGTGACCTGGATCACCTGCTGGCTCCATGTTACATATCACTATGCTCTTGCAATTGGATCCCAATCAACTCTTTATATACTCATTCCACAATGTGCCCTCAATCATCAGTAACGAGTTGGCAGAATTGGACAAGCAATTCCAAGGGCCTGCATCTCTACAGTGCAGTACTGTCAATACTTTAAATAGTCTGAAAAGGTGGTACAGTATTTGGGACCATAGACACAGTGTCTGATGAAGCATTACAGTATGATATAAAATATTAGGCTACATCCATGGATATTGTAGTCTAATTGGTTCATGCTCCACGCTAATTGGTGACAATGAATCTCGTTATCTTGAAACTTTCATGATTTACTGTAAACATGGAAGATTGTTTGTCTGTTTCCATACAACTATGCATTAAGAGTAACGCAACAGTTACTTATCATTTTGAGCAGTTGTATCAATTGATAGTTAGATCAGTGTAAGGAAATGAATAGACATTCATTTGAAATGTAATGTGTGAATTGCCTTTTGAAATAGTAGTACTTTGATGTTAAGTTGTGTCATATTGAACAAGTGATTTTTGTTGAATGAACAAATGATCTAAGTTTTATGTGTATTGTATCCAAACAATTGAGAAAATGGTTAGAGTTTTGAAAAATGTGCATTTTGATAATTGGTTGTGAGTTTTGTGTCTAGAGTTGTGAAAAATGACATCAAGGTTCTGAAAATAGTAACAAAGTGATTGTAAAAAACTGTAATTACATTAAAAGTACTACATCATACTGCACTGTTAACATACAGTTGTAAACATTTTATATGAGTGCATAGTAAGAAATCAATGATGAAACATTCACCTTTACAAACAAAGATACTCTTATAAAATAACAGCTGTATTTACAACGAGGAGTTTGGTTTACTGGGTTTCTTAACGTCACAATCAATTCAACACAATTAACAGTACAATTAACTTAACAGTTAACTTACGTTACAAGATAATATACATGCAATTTAAATTATAAAATATATGAATAATAATGTATATGTGGTCACCTGAGGTAAAATCTGTCTGAAGGTAGTTTAGACTGTAAAAATTTGTTGTAAAAAACAAAACAATTTGCAGACAATTCGGTAAACAAATATCTCCGATCTTAAAACGGGTCTCCCCTCCTCCACTGCGAATGACTGATTGACAGATGACACTACGCTTTTACAGTTTTTCTCGATTGCTTAAGCACATTTCTTGAAACTATGCCTCGTATTCTCAAAACTGTAAACACAAATCCATAATGCCTCACACAATTCCCCAAAAATCCTATTTTCAGGTCAAAATGAAGCTCTACACTCAAAACCATTCACTCTTGCTGAAAAAACAAACTTTGCCCTCAGACAGGACACACAAGCCCTCAAAATCACACACACTACAACATAGTCTAACACACTGGTGCAATAAATTCAAAACAACATTTCCAAAACTGGTAAGTTATGTTGCTTGTGGTTCCCCCCTTACAAACCTTTCACATGGCACATTTTTATTCATTCATGTACTGTACTATACAGTACAACACACAACAAAACAAAACAAACATTTTTTCCCTGTTTTACGTTTTTTTTTCTCCTCTAAAATTTTTATATTTACTTACAGTAAAATGTGTGTGACCATCATATGACAGTAAAACAGCCACACAACACCTTATTATAATATGGAATTGTATTGGAATGGTAAAGAGTGTTGGGACGTGACAGGAGGGCCTCCACTCAAGGAGACAATATGATGAACACGTCTAAGAATATTCCACATATGGTTGAAATACCATCATTGGCCTAGAAAGATAGCATTCTGGGAGTCAAGACTATAAAGGAGAAAGGATGCCCTCCCTTCACTGTCACACTCCGCAGCCAGACTGTACGACTGCTGGCCTTTTCTTGCAAGAAAATACACCTCATCAAAGACTATTGGAAATGTTTGCCTCTTATTCAGTGATAGAATTTTGTTTGCCACCACACCTCCCTGAAGGTTCTCGAGGCGACGGTAAAGCGACTCAAATTTGTCCGTACTCGTAGCCCAGCCTCCCTCATAGTCATACCATTGACAAAGACATGGGCAACTAGAGTGGCTTGAATTTCATCTGAGACTGCTTGTCTTCTTGTCCTTCCTCCTCCTCCTCCTTATTATACATTCTTGATCTCTTCCTTCATGTCTTTCTGGATCCATTGTTCCAAAACTCAATAAACTGATTTGGGCCCTTTTAAATATCTATTGAAGGAACTGATTGATGTGTGTTCAATTTTGACTCTTAGTGTTTCTCATGCGTCATTTTAGTTTTTTAATAAAGAGCCTGGTAGGTCAGGTCAATAAGTTCATGCGGTTTTTTTTCAGTGCCGGGTCACAACAAAGAGAGTTTCAGTTCCTTCGCACCTGCGAGTTGCTAATGTGTTGCGAGCATACTTTCTGACCGCACAATCCGGGATTCAGCCTACTTCCAACCCCCTGCGTTGGTGGTATAGTCGTGAGCATAGCTGCCTTCCAAGCAATTGACTCGGGTTTGATTCCCGCCCAACGCATTGCCGTTTGCTCAAGCTGTCGTTAAAACAGTCGTCCGGGGCCCCTGGCCAACTCGTGGCTGGAGCAAAACTATTGTATGTGTCTTTGGGCAGCAGTAAACGACTAGTTCTCCCCGTCGGGGAATCTAACCCCGGTCTTCCGCGTGACAGGTGGAGATACTGTCCACTATACTAACGAGGAGTCGCAGAGGCTGGTAGTCGCCTCCGATCAGTGCGACTTCAGCTCGCTGCAGACAGCCTTCCCATTTCCAGGAACGGCCTCATTTGTCATTTTAGGTCATCGCTTCCTCGTCGCGAGCGTTCTTGCTGACTGCACAATCCGGCATCCAACCTCCATTCAAGCCTCCATACTGTCCACTATACTAACGAGGAGTTGCAGAGACAGGTAATCGCCTCCGATCAGTGCGACTTCAGCTCGCTGCAGACAGCCTTCCCATTTCCAGGAACGGCCTCATGCGTCATTTTAGGTCAGAGAAGCCAGTGAATCCCAGAGAAAAACATCATCTAATACCATTTAAAAATGAAGTGTCTGTATAAAACGTGTTACGTTATTAAATTAGAGAGCTTGTTTTTTAATAAAGAGCCTGGTAGGTCAGGTCAATAAGTTCATGCGTTTTTTTTTCAGTGCCGGGTCCAAACAAAGAGAGTTTCAGTTCCTTCGCACCTGCCAGTTGCTAATGTGTTGCGAGCATACTTGCTGACCGCACAATCCGGGATTCAGCCTACTTCCAACCCCCTGCGTTGGTGGTATAGTCGTGAGCATAGCTGCCTTCCAAGCAGTTGACTCGGGTTTGATTCCCTCCCAACGCATTGCCGTTTGCTCAAGCTGTCGTTAAAAGAGTCGTCCGGGGCCCCTGGCCAACTCGTGGCTGGAGCAAAACTATTGTATGTGTCTTTGGGCAGCAGTAAACGACTAGTTCTCCCCGTCTGGGAATCGAACCCCGGTCTTCCGCATGACAGGCGGAGATACTGTCCACTATACTAACGAGGAGTCGCAGCGACTGGTAGTCGCCTCCAATCAGTGCGACTTCAGCTCGCTGCATACAGCCTTCCCATTTCCAGGAACGGCCTCATGCCTCATTTTAGGTCATCGCTTCCTCGTCGCGAGCGTTCTTGCTGACTGGACAATCTGGCATCCAACCTCCAATCAAGCCCCTGCGTTGGCGCTATAGTGGTGAGCATAGCTGCCTTCCAAGCAGTTGACCCGGGTTCGATTCCCGGCCAACGCATTGCCTTTTGCTCAAGCTTTCGTTAAAAAAGTCGTCCGGGGCCCGGTCAGCAAGTATGCTCGCAACACATTAGCAACTGGCAGGTGCGAAGGAACTGAAACTCTCTTTGTTTGGACCCGGCACTAAAAAAAAACGCATGAACTTATTGACCTGACCTACCAGGCTCTTTATTAAAAAACAAGCTCTCTAATTTAATAACGTAACACGTTTTATACAGACACTTCATATTTAAATGGTATTAGATGATGGTTTTTTTGGGATTCACTGGCTTCTCTGACCTAAAATGACGCATGAGGCCGTTCCTGGAAATGGGAAGGCTGTTTGCAGCGAGCTGAAGTCGCGCTGACCGGGGGCTACTACCTGTCTCTGCAACTCCTCGTTAGTATATTGGACAGTATCTCCGCCTGTCACGCGGTAGACAGGGGTTCGATTCATACCCAGACCCAGTCGTTTACAGCTGCCCAAAATCCTATACGAAATTTTTGCTCCAGCCACAGAAGGAGTTGGCCAGGGGCCCCGGACGACTGTTTTAACGAAAGCTTGAGCAAAAGGCAATGCATTGGCCGGGAATCAAACCTGGGTCAACTGCTTGGAAGGCAGCTATGCTCACCACTATACCACCAACGCAGGGCCTTGATTGGAGGTTGGATGCCGTATTGTCCAGTCAGCAGGAACGCTCGTGAAGAGGAAGCGATGACCTAAAATGATCGGAGGCGACTACCTCTCTCTGCAACTCCTCGTTAGTATAGTGGACAGTATCTCCGCCTGTCACGCGGATGACCGGGGTTTGATTCCCTGACGGGGAGAACTAGTCGTATACTGCCCAAAGACACATACAATAGTTTTGCTCCAGCCACGAATTGGCCAGGGGCCCCGGACGACAGCTTGAGCAAACGGCAATGCGTTGGCCGGGAATCGAACCCGAGTCAACTGCTTGGAAGGCAGCTATGCTCACGACTATACCACCAACGCAGGGGGTTGGAAGTAGGCTGAATCCCGGATTGTGCGGTCAGCAAGTATGCTCGCAACACATTAGCAACTGGCAGGTGTGAAGGAACTGAAACTATCTTTGTTGTGACCCGGCACTGAAAAAAAAACCGCATGAACTTATTGACCTGACCTACCAGGCTCTTTATTAAAATACAAGCTCTCTAATTTAATAACGTAACACGTTTTATACAGACACTTCATATTTAAATGGTATTAGATGATGTTTTTTTTGGGATTCACTGGCTTCTCTGACCTAAAATGACGCATGAGTCCGTTCCTGGAAATGGGAAGGCTGTCTGCAGCGAGCTGAAGTCGCACTGATCGGAGGCGACTACCTGTCTCTGCAACTCCTCGTTAGTATAGTGGACAGTATGGAGGCTTGAATGGAGGTTGGATGCCAGATTGTGCAGTCAGCAAGAACGCTCGCGACGAGGAAGCGATGACCTAAAATGACGCATGAGGCAGTTCCTGGAAATGGGAAGGCTGTCTGCAGCGAGCTGAAGTCGCACTGATCGGAGGCGACTACCTGTCTCTGCAACTCCTCGTTAGTATAGTGGACAGTATCTCCGCCTGTCACGCGGAAGACCGGGGTTTGATTCCCCGACGGGGAGAACTAGTCGTTTACTGCTGCCCAAAGACACATACAATAGTTTTGCTCCAGCCACGAGTTGGCCAGGGGCCCCGGACGACTGTTTTAACGACAGCTTGAGCAAACGGCAATGCGTTGGGTGTGAATCGAATTCGAGTCAACTGCTTGGAAGGCAGCTATGCTCACAACTATGCCACCAACGCAGGGGGTTGGAAGTAGGCTGAATCCCGGATTGTGCGGTCAGCAAGTATGCTCGCAACACATTAGCAACTGGCAGGTGCGAAGGAACTGAAACTCTCTTTGTTTGGACCCGGCACTGAAAAAAAACCGCATGAACTTATTGACCTGACCTACCAGGCTCTTTATTAAAAAACAAGCTCTCTACTTTAATAACGTAACACGTTTTATACAGACAGTTCATACATAAATGGTATTAGATGATGTTTTTTTTGGGATTCACTGGCTTCTCTGACCTAAAATGACACATGAGGCCGTTCCTGGAAATGGGAAGGCTGTTTGCAGCGAGCTGAAGTCGCGCTGACCGGGGGCTACTACCTGTCTCTGCAACTCCTCGTTAGTATATTGGACAGTATCTCCGCCTGTCACGCGGAAGACAGGGGTTCGATTCATACCCAGACCCAGTCGTTTACAGCTGCCCAAAATCCTATACGAAATTTTTACTCCAGCTACAGAAGGAGTTGGCCAAGGGCTCCGGACGTCTGTTTTAACGAAAGCTTGAGCAAAAGCCAATGCGTTGGCCGGGAATCCGACCCAGGTCAACTGCTTGGAAGGCAGCTATGCTCACCACTATACCACCAACGCAGGGGCATTGAACGGAGGTTGGATGCCGGATTGTGCAGTCAGCAAGAACGCTCGCGACGAGGAAGCGACGACCTAAAATGAGTTACAGAAGGAGTTGGCCAGGGGCCCCGGACGACTGTTTTAAAGAAAGCTTGAGCAAAAGGCAATGCGTTAGCCGGGAATCGAACCCGGGTCAACTGCTTGGAAGGCAGCTATGCTCACCACTATACCACCAACGCAGGGGCTTGATTGGAGGTTGGATGCCGGATTGTGCAGTCAGCAAGAACGCTCGCGACGAGGAAGCGATGACCTAAAATGACGCATGAGGCCGTTCCTGGAAATGGGAAGGCTGTCTGCAGCGAGCTGAAGTCGCACTGATCGGAGGCAACTACCTGTCTCTGCGACTCCTCGTTAGTATAGTGGACAGTATCTCCGCCTGTCACGCGGAAGACCGGGGTTCGATTCCCCGACGGGGAGAACTAGTTGTTTACTGCTGCCCAAAGACACATACAATAGTTTTGCTCCAGCCACGAGTTGGCCAGGGGCCCCGGACGACTGTTTTAACGACAGCTTGAGCAAACGGCAATGCGTTGGGCGGGAATCGAACCCGAGTCAACTGCTTGGAAGGCAGCTATGCTCACGACTATACCACCAACGCAGGGGGTTGGAAGTAGGCTGAATCCCGGATTGTGCGGTCAGCAAGTATGCTCGCAACACATTAGCAACTGGCAGGTGCGAAGGAACTGAAACTATCTTTGTTGTGACCCGGCACTGAAACACCGAATCTGGAAAATGTAAGGAAAAAGACTATGTTTAAGGTCCAAGATGAAAGTGAAAACAGATGTGACGTGTTGAAGGGCCTGGAGGGAGAAAATGGAGAATAATGGTTTTTAAGTATTTATTTTTATTTATTTTAATGGTTTTAAGTTGTGTTACTTTTAATGCAAGGGGACTGATGGACATGGGAAAATTTGAAAGAGTGAAAGAAAAGTGTAGAGGAGAAGATGTCATTGTTTTACAAGAAACAAATTGGAAAGAGAGTGTGATAATGGAATACAAAAAGAAATGGGAAGGAGATATTTTATATAATAATGGGGATGGTAGGCTTGGAAGAGGGGTGGCGTTTTTAATGAGAAAAGATGTTTTTAATACAACCAAAGTGGTGTACAAAGATAAGATGGGAAAATGCATGGCTGTAGAAGTAAATTATGAAGGACGTGAATTAATTTTAGTGAATGTACATGCACCAACAGAAGAGAAAGAAAAGAAAGATTTTTTTACCTGTCTAAGGAGTGTGATAAAGAAATATAAGGAAATAATAATGGTGGGGGATTTTAACACAGTTTTTAGCAAACTCGACATGGCAGAGGGGATGGTTTTTAAATCGGACACAGGGAGGAAAGAATTAACCGAATTGATGAGAGAAAATAACTTAATAGATGTATGGAGGGAAAGAAATGGAGGGAAAAAGGTTTACTCAAGGAAGCAAATAGAATTTTATATGTAAAACAAGAATTGATTATGTGCTATGTACAAGAAATGTGGAGAATTTTATTGAAAAAATCAGCTATGATGAAACTAGTTTTAGTGATCATAAGTTTTTACGGTTTAAAATAGATTGGAGTAATGTGCAAAGGGGACCGGGTACATGGATTCTAAATACAGAGATTTTAAAGAATGAAGATTATGTTGCAGAGATAAAAGGAATCATAGAGAAAGAGAAGGATAATGCGATGTATGAAGAAGATAAAAGAATGTGGTGGGAGAATGTTAAATATCTAGTAAAGAAATTTTCAATAAAGTATTGCAGAATCTTACAAATAAGTAAAAGACACAAAGAAAAAGAAATAAAGGAGATGCTAGAAAGAGAATTAAATAGTGAGAGTGAAGACATAAAAAAGATGGAATAATAAAAGAAATAAAAGGGAGAAGTGGAGAGATTGTGGAGGGGAATGGAAAAGTGCTGGAAGAGATAAAGCTTTTTTATGAGGATCTTTTTACAACAAGAGGAGTGGAAGAAGAGGAAAAAAAGAAACTGTTAAATTATATTGAAACAAATTTATGTGAAGAGGATAAAAAGGAATGTGATGAGGAAATCAGGAATTAGGAGATCGAAAGAGTGATAGATCAACTAAATAAAAGGAAAAGCCCAGGGATAGATGGTTTGGGAAGTGAATTTTATATACGTTTTAAGGACATTTTAATAGAGATTTTAAAGGAGGTTTTTAAGGAAATATTTAAGGAGGAAGAGATGAATGAAAGGATGGGAATGGGGCTGATGAAGCTAATATATAAAAGGAAAGGTGAACAAACTGATTTAAAAAACTACAGGCCAATAACAATGCTAAATACTGATTTAAAGATATTAGCAAAGATTTTAGCAAATAGGTTAAAAGAAGTGATGCCTCAAATAATAAAAACAAATCAAGCATATGCAGTAAAAGGAAGAGACATAGCAGACATAACGATGAGTATAAGGGACACAATACAATACATAAAAGAAAAGAATGATGAGGGGTATGTGATCAGCTTAGACTTCGAAAAGGCTTTTGATAGAGTGGAGCATGAATATTTGTTTGGGGTTTTAAATAGGTTTGGGTTTGGTGAGAATTTTATGAAATGGATAAAGATTTTATATAAGGGGGCTCTAACAAAAATAAAATGTAACGGTTGTTTTAATGTTTTAAAATAACTAGATCAATTAGACAAGGATGTCCACTCTCAGCTTTATTATACTCTCTTGTAGCAGAACCGTTGGGCCTAGCAATACGAAAAGAAGAGAAAATAAAAGGAATACAAATACAGGAAAGCAAAGCAGAAGGGAAAATTTTTCAATATGCGGATGACACAACAATAATAGTTAAAGGGACAGAGGGTGTAAAACAAGTAATGAAGAATGTACAAGAATTTTGCAAAGGATCAGGAAGTAAAATTAATGAGGACAAGACAGTGTATATGAGGTTTGGGGCAACGTCAGTGTTAACGGAATGTTTTAATTTTAAGGAAGTTGAAGAAATTAGGATTTTAGGGATATTAATGGGAAAGGATGGGAAGCAAATAAGAGACAAAATGTGGGAGGAATTGATAACAGGAATAGAGCGGAGGTTAAATTTTTGGAGAATGAGGGCTTTAAATTTGAAAGGGAAGGTTTTAGTATTGAATGTTTTAATGGCTTCAAAGTTGTGGTACGTTTTATATGTGACAGAAATGCCTTTGTGGGTAGAAGGGAGGTTGAAGAAATGTTTTCTCTGTTTTTTGTGGGAGGGTAAACCCTCAAGAATAGCATACAACACCTTATTAGGACCATTAGAAGAGGGTGGGTTGGGGTTAATGGATATTAAACAAAGGAAAAACTGCTTAAGAGTTAAAATAGTCAAAAAATTGTTGCAAGAAGAAAATGAAACAGAATGGAAGAAAGTTATGAAATATTTTTTAAACAAATGTGGGAATTTTAATTTGGGGGAGGATATTTTATGGATGAAAACAAAAAACTGGATGGCGGAAGGATTACCTGACTTCTATAAGGAAATTTTAAGTGCTTGGGGGGATTTATTAACTGTAATAGATTATAATCTGAAAGGAAAAGAAAACATTTTAAATCAACCCCTGTTCTTAAACAAAAGTATTTTAAGAGATGGGAAAGAGATCTTTTTTTAAAAAATGGATGGAGGTGGGAATAACAAGGGTAAGAGATGTTTTGTATGAATTTAAAGAAGGGTTTTTACCATCACAATTTATAAAGGATGCAATGGAGGAAGCAAAAGAGGAATGCAGCGAAAGAGAAATAGAAAATAAATACGAAATTATCAAAAACGCAATACCGAAGGAATGGATTAAAAGAATAGAAAACATGGAGGAATGGAAGGAAGAGAAAGACATTTATGTCAGACTGAAAGGGAAACTATGTAATTTTAAGGAGTGTAATGTGAAACAGTTTTATTGTTATTTTAGAGATAGTGTTTTTAAAGAACCAGTTGCTAACAATTTTTGGGTACAGAGATTTAAAGATGAAAAATGAAGTATATGGAGAAATACGAGGGGAAAGATTGTGGAAACCAAACTGGAATGTTTAGAGTATTTAATAAGGCACAAAGCAATTTTTACAGATTGTATTTTAACTAAGATTGGAATGGAACAGAATGCAACATGTAAGGTATGCAAAGACGAAGATGAAGGAATTTTACACTTGTTTTTATACTGTAAAGAGTTGGAGGGCTTTTACAGAAAATGCAAAAAGATGATAAAAGAATGAATTGAGGACTGGGACGAAGAGGTAATAGAATGGAAGAGGATAGTGATGTTTGGATGGGAGGGAAATTGTCAAAGTAAAAAGTTTCTGAACCTGTTAGTAATGTTGATAAAAAATGCAGTATGGGAAAGAAGAAATGTGGCCAAAAAAGAAAAAGTGGTGCTTGATGTTTGGAATGTTCTTAAAAAAAAAACAGAAAGATATATTGAAGGACTGTATTGGTATTTTAAGTATGAAAACATGTTGCAAAGCTTTTATGTAATTTTTACTCCAAAGATTTCTAAAGTTTTAAAAGATTTAGAATGGAATGTTCCTGGAAGTGATCTGGATTTTTAAGTTTTACTTTTACTTTAAATTGAATTTTATTTATTAAATTTTTTAACAGCATTTTAAGCTTAAGTATATTGTACTGAGTACTTGAATTGTAAAAGGATGTATTGAAAGTGATGAAAGTAATGTTGTACTTTTTGCATTGGAAAAATTTCAATAAAAAAAAAATAAATGGGCTTTGAATCCAGTGATGCGAGTTCAAATCTCGGTGGAACCATTTTAGGTTTTTTGCGGAAGGGAGGGAAAAAACAGATGTGATGCGCAACTGCTGATGTGGCGGTGAAATTGGCACTCTCAAACCGAGTAGGAATTGGGGAAACATGGGCTTAAAAAGCAAAGGCTTCATTTGATCCTTGCTCTCGCGCTTCTGGACTGAATGACTTAACTCTCTGCTGCTCATGGGAAACGATGACCCACGCCAAGATTCCATGGTGTAATGGTTAGCACTCTGGGCTCTGAATCCAGCGATCCGAGTTCAAATCTCGGTGAGACCTGCATTTGCAAGGAATGTGCGCAGTAGCTCATTCGAAAAAACTTTTCGGCAGCACTGAGCCTCAAAAGCTCATCTAGGGCAGTGGTGTCAAACTCAATTCCTGGAGGGCCAGAGCTCTGCACAGTTTTGCTCCAACCCTAATCAAACACACCTGATCCAGCTAATCAAGGTCTTCAGGTTTGCTAGAAACTTCCTTGCAGGTGTGAGTTTGAGCTGGTTGGAGCTAAACTGTGCAGAGCTCTGGCCCTCCAGGATTTGAGTTTGACACCACTGATCTAGGGAGTGCCCCTTGAAGGGGTCGTAAAAAGGAAGGACGGCACGTGGAGAATGCAGGCATCGATCCCGCTACCTCTCGCTTGCGCCTACTGCTTCCTACCGATTGAGCCAAAGTAAGCCCAAAGTAAGCCCACGTGAGCCAATCGTGTTTCTCTGCTGTGGCTTACTTTTGACCAATCGCGTTCTCTCCTGTGGCTTACTTTTGACCAATCGCGTTTCTCTCCTGTGGCTTACTTTTGACCAATCGCGTTTCTCTCCTGTGGCTTACTTTTGACCAATCGCGTTTCTCTCCTGGCTCTGCTCCTGTGGCTTACTTTTGACCAATCGGCGACCGCTATTATTATCGTCATCTTTGCAATCTTTGCAACAGGTAAGTCTATTCTTCACGACTGTATAATTGATCATTATTTATTCATAAACAGTGTGTGTTTTTAGACAATTAAACATGCCAATAAAGCTAGCTAGCGTGTAATAGCACACGTTTTCTTCTGTACATGTGAACCTGCAACTTTACCATGATATACAGTAAAAAACATGTCACTACTGTCAAGATAATTAGCCGACTGCTAATTAAGCTATATCCTCCTCAAACCATTTTTTTGTTGTTGTTAATTAAGTATTTTTTTGTGTCATTCATTACATTATTTTGAGCACAAGAACATTTTTACTAAAACCTTTTAAAAAAAAACATATATGTTATACTATACTATGTTATACACCAGTATACATATATTATGTTATCTTTTTAAATACTATGTTATACATATTTAAAAAGACATGAATAGGCAAAAACAAGTTTTTTTTTGTTTCAACAAATGATTCTCAACTATGTTATAAAAGATTTACCAAAACGATTTGATATACCATTTTAAGTTTTAGATCTGTTTGATGATCATATTATTATGAATTGTCATAAACGCCTTTATGTTATATTTGGTGTTTCTTAGTAATCTCTGCCACAAAAGTTAAACAAAACAAAAAGATTTAAGCATGGCATGATACCAGTAAGATTGTACCAAGTGTTATTTATTTTCTTATTAATAAGTTCATCACACTATTTATAATTTGTACACAAGGCAATTCAAAGTGATTCACAGTTGTATAAAAAACAATAATGCTTATGCTCATAATAATAATAATAATTAATTATTATAATATTATAATAATTAATTACATAAAAAACAAATGCTGAAGTAAAATACTTTCAGTTGGAATATGACAGCTATGTAACGTTCTGTTTATGCCTGTGTCCTTTCAGATTATGTATGCATACCCGGTTTTACGAAGAACCTCTGAGGGTCGACTCCTTATGGGGCCAACTGAGGAGGCCAATAGGAGGGAGATCGTGTTGGACAGGGAGGGCCAGGTGTAAGGAGGAGGTCCTGGCTGAGGCCACTGCCTTTGTGAGGCAGAATGGAGGGAATCCTGGAGACCAGTTCCTGGTTCTGGCTCACTGCAAGATCCAGTTTGGGAAACACCAGGGTCAGAGGTTCCTGTGGCTGCTGGAGAACTCACTAGGGTATGCCTGCTATCTGGTCAGCAGCATTTTGGGGGAGGAGGAGAGGGACAACCCGCTGTCGGCCAACAAACACCTGTTCCTCAGATACACCTCGCAGATCAGGGAGGTAGGCGAGGCTGTGGAGGTGTATCAGAAAAAAACAGGCCATGCTGCAGGAGGCCCAGAGGACAGGAGACTCTGGATGTCTGATGGTGGAGTTTGGGGATTTTAAGGGTAGGTCAATGAAGGAGGTGTATGAGGACCCAAGCAAGGAGGCCCAGGCTCTCATCACCTACCTGAAGAAGGCAAAGGCCAGGCCTAACACCAATATGGCCCTTTTCAAAGCATACATGCTGAAGAGGCAGGCTCCAGCCCACGTGCCCACCACCACTGTGCCCACTGCATCTGTCCTCACTGCTGCTGTGCCCACTGCCACTGTGTCTGTTCCTCCTCCACCTACTGCCACTAAGAACAGGCCACTGCTGGCGACCAATGTGAAGGCCCTGTTGGTACGGGGGAAGCATTTATCTGCTTCACAGCTGGCACAAAAGATTTTGTCTCCAGCCAAATCCTGTAAGTGATTTGCAAGCTTTAAAAATCATTACAGTATATATTATGCAGTATATATGTCTAACGAAAATACGTGTTCAACAGCTGCAGGACCACGTGTACCTCCTGCGTCTGAGTCCGCAGCCCGGAGACAGCTCTTTACATGTGGTCAGTATCACTTAACGCATACAAGTGTGTTGGTGACATGTGCTTAGTGTTTTATGTTATTTTACAGACTCTGCTGCTACGGATTTTTTTGAGGAGGAAGATGACCTGGAGATGGCAACTGTAGCCTCGCAAGCTGAGGAACAACTTCCTCAAGGTATGTAAATCTTAAACAATATTTTACAAACAATTACAAATAAAACAAAACAGTATTTTTTAAATGACATATCATATTATTTTATTTCACAACACAGAGGAATGGCACTTCTCAGGTGTCAATCTACATTCACTCTTTGAGTGAACATCCTCAAAGGAAAAAAGAGAATTTAAAGGTGTATGTAAAAGGTTTTATTTCATTTTTTATCGTAATCACTGACTAAAGCTCATTCTTGTCATCTCACACTTCCCCCACTCCCCTTGGAATAAGTGGCTGTTGTAGTGATTGGTCTGCTTCGCTTCACACTTGGCTGATCCCATCTTTTTTTCTTCTTGTATTTCTTCTAATGGTGCTTGGATGAAAAACAGGATGATTTTCACTGCTTCCTTCCATCTTTTAATCATCATGTCATCTCTCTACTAATCATACATGCTTTGCAGTAAACCTTGTAATCGCAGTAGCTGTCCAGCAGAGCTGAGAAAGTCATGCAGTGAAAGTCTAAAACAATAAGATAATTTTGTTGTGTTTTTTTACGCTCCAGCCACTGCAGGCTCGAGAGGCCCTGCTCCTGCCCCGGCTCGTGCTACTGCCCCTGCTCCTGCTCCTGCCCCTGCTCCTGCCCCTTATCCTGCTCCTCCAGCATTGTGGACCCCTGGCCAGGTGTCCCAGTCGCCTGCAGAGCTTCCTGTCCACTGGAAAGAGCAACTACCATCTTTCCAGCAGGACTGGATCAGGAAGACTCTGTTCAGGGCCAACATAAAAACAGGGAAGCCTGAGCTGACGCCACATCCCAACTTCTGGTGGTACCCTCCCCAGCCCCCGACCGTCTTCACCCAGCCCCCTACTTCTCCTGATATCTTCTTCTGCCGCCCTCTGTTCCTCTGGATGCCGCTGAAGATGTGGTCCATTCCACTTGTCTGTGTCCAGCCAGCCTGCAATAACCACAAGCTGACAGCTGCTGGCCTTTATCACACTGTGCGCAAGGTCCTGGACATAGACGGGTGGTATGACATGGCCACAGAGTATCTGGAGTGCAAAGGGTGCAAGAAGAAGTATCCAGCCTGGTCTGAAGACATCCTGGGACAGCTCGACATGGGACACCGCAGAAAATTCCCCGCCATTCTGACATACAGGTAGAACACATTCATATTTAGAGCAATGCACTGTAATTTGTTGTACTGTATAAAATCAAATACGTTGATTTACTGATATTAACATTGAAATAATAAGATGTGGCACTGAACAGAATTATTTGACTGTCTGTAGGTACTCGTGTGACTACCGTGTAGTCATAATGATGCGGGAGAGGACCCGGGGCAACAGTGTCACACAGCTTCACAAAAAGCTGCAGGAGCAACACACCTCAGCGTGGTCACAGCGGACGCTGAGGTACCTCACTGTCTGTGAGCCCTTCACAGACTCCTCCATCGTTGAGCCTCCACTCTTTTCTGCGCCCCCGCCCCTCCCACCCATCCCCAAACCCAAGTGGCTGTTGTCTGTGTATGCCAGGGACGTCCTCTCGCGGCTACCTGAGGTCAAGGCCAAAATAACCTCAGTCTTTGGCTCTGTCCTCAAGATGGACTCCACCAAAAAGGTATAAAAAGTCAAGTTTGAGTAATAATAATTGTTATTATCTTAAATTTTTCTGACATTTGTTTATTCTACTGTTTTTTTTTTACATAGGTCACCAAAAAACTGGCCGGCGCTGCTGCCAACACTGCTGGTTGGTGCACTAATGTAGGCAATGAGCACGGCCAGGTGTTGGTGTCAGTCCTCACAGCGGCAGAGGGGCATGGATTGTGGCCCATGGCGGTGGGTCTCATGAAGAGGTACAGGGAGGCGGGAGTGGCACCACCCGCCGTCATGTATGTGGACAGAGACTGCTGCAGCCCACACGCGCACAGACAGTCGCAGGTCAGAGCCATGTTCATAGAGTTGGATGAGCTCCAAGTGCGCCTAGACATTTGGCACTTCATGCGGCGCTTTGCAGCAGGTGTCATCACGGAGGCTCATCAGCTCTACGGCACCTTCATGGCTCGGCTTTCCAGGTGCATCTTTGAGCTGGATCCAGATGATGTCGCTGCTCTACGGTTGGCCAAACAGGGGGAGTTACAGGCCAGAGGAGCTGGTCCAGTCTCAGAGAAGGCTCTGGATAAGCTGATCACCAGGAAGGAGTTGGCACTGCACTGTCGCAAGCGGACCAGAGGAGTGGAGGAGACCACCTGGAGGATCAAGGCGCTCATTGATGAGATGGACAGTGAGAAGGGGAGGGACACTCTGGGTGTACCACTGCTGGACCACGAGCGAATCCAACAGGTCTGGATAGACCAGCAGAGGCACATCGCCTGTATTCAGGACCCAGAGGGCTTCCCTCTGTACCAGAAGACAGACACACTGAAGAAGGGTGGTGTGGAGCTCAGCTGCTATCGCTGTGCTCGTGGCTCCACCTCCTTGGAGTCTTTCCACCTCCATTTAAATCGCTTCATCCCAGGTAGGTTATAACTTTTATAACCTGCAAAAAACTTTAAACTTTTATAACCTATTCTGCCATACTGAATACATAGATAACATATATTTGACTTTATTTGACCTGTAGGGACCAGTGCCAGTGATGCGCATTTCCAGGCCTATCTCCTGGAAGGCCTGATGAGCTGGAACCAGGACCGGATGGATGAAGCAGTGAGGGGAAAGACTGACCTGAGGACCTACAGTAGCGTTGAGAGGGAGGCAATGGACCGGCTCAGCCGCAAAGTGCTGAAGATGTCCCTGGATGATCGCTACCAGCCTCCAGGGGCTTACACAGGTGAGAATTATTCATGTTAACTCAAACAAAAGATTATACATTATACAGGTGTATGAGTGTTTGAGTGTACATTTTTTATATTGTATTCCAAATAATTCAACTATTGTTGGAGTTATTTGTACTTTGTTTAATTTAGGCTTAATTTGACCCTTTATAGCCTTATTTATTTGCTTTCTTTTGCTAAAGTGAATTTGCTTTATTTTGCATTTATGCTTATTATCTTCTTGTTTATTATTTTAATTTTTTGATCTGTTAAACTGCGTCAAGCCTACAAACGATCAAACTTTGAAAAGTTTGATTGTTTTTTTTGTTTCAGTTTGTTATGGACAAATAGCCACTACAGCTATAATAATGTGAATGTGCTTTGTATGTGTGTTCTTTTGCAGGGGAGCTGCTGGGTATGGAGTATCTGTACAGTCAGTCTGGGAAATCCCTGACTGTTATGGATAACCCAGAAGAGGAGGATCGGCTGGTGGAGCAGATGACGGATGAGGTGGTGCAGGACGAAGGCTTTGTTGAGGAGGAACCTGAGGACCTCACAGTGCCAGTCCTCTATGACCCCATTGAGCCTGTCCCCGTCCACAGCAGCGGCCCCCAGGCCTTCAACCCCTGTCCCTCTGCACCAGGACCATCCTCACTACAGCCACCCACAGGACTGCAGCGCCCTGCCCAGCCTCCTCTGCAGTCTCCTACTCTGCGCCCTGCCCAGCCTCCTCTGCAGTCTCCTCCTCTGCGCCCTGCCCAGCCTCCTCTGCAGTCTCCTCCTCTGCGCCCTGCCCAGCCTCCTCTGCAGTCTCCTCCTCTGCGCCCTGCTCAGCCTCCTCTGCAGTCTCCTCCTCTGCGCCCTGCTCAGCCTCCTCTGCAGTCTCCTCCTCTGCGCCCTGCTCAGCCTCCTCTGCAGTTTCCTCCTCTGCGCCCTGCTCAGCCTCCTCTGCAGTCTCCTCCTCTGCGCCCTGCCCAGCCTCCTCTGCAGTATCCTCCTCTGCGCCCTGCTCAGCCTCCTCTGCAGTCTCCTCCACAGCCTTCTGTCCAGCCAAGTGCTGCCTCTGCTCCTGCAACATCAACTGGGTCCAGTGTTGCAGACCAGGCTCCTGTAAGTAAGCTTCTCATTATTAGTTTCTATTTGCTTTTACACTCTGACATTTAACATGCTGTGTATTGTTATTGTAATACTTTCCTGCAGGCTCCTGTTCTTGGACCCGATGGCGTTGCAGGCTGGGATAAGGTGCAGGATCTGGCTGAGTACCTGGTGTCCCTCCGTCAGGCACTCTACCTGGACGAGCAGCAGGTCACAGAGGTCATCCGTCTGTGGACTGCTCTTCCTGATGGGGACAAGAGGAAGATTCACTATCAGCCCAGACACCAGCCCAAACTGACCCACGGACGCTTCAAGGCTCCGAAAAACACAGGAGTGACACCGGGTGTGGACAGTGTGAAGAGGTGCCTGATTGGTCATCCTGGGGGGCCAGCTCAGTGGCCCAGCACCAGTCGCTTAGTTGAGGCCATGTGTATCAAACTGTGTGCACTTCACAAGTCCCCAACTAAGAAGGATGGAGTCCGTCTTCCTCGTTGGACTAAGGTGCTCACGGATTACCACCACATCCGAGACCTGGTGCTGAACTGCCAAACTCTGATGGAGGCCACGTCACTTCAGCTGTTTATGCTGAATCAGAGGACTTTCACTCAGTGGTAAGCATGGTTTTACATTGACATTTGAAAGAAAGGGATAGCAGTTATTTATTATGAATACATTTTTTGATTGCAGGTTTAATCGAAGGGAGAACACCCAGGAAGTGACTGTCCTTACCCAGGGCCTTGCTGCAGAAGACCGCATCGCTGTGGCCAGCTCACAGCTTCCTGCTCCGCGGGAAAAGCTGGATGAGGCTCCCTCCACATCAGGGGCCCGGCACGAGTTTGTCCTTCCTCCTAACAGAGCGGGACAGGCTCCTAAGCTACGGCCGGGCAGACGACCTGCCAGTGCTGCAATTGTGAGGCCAATTACCCCAGCAGCTCCTACTCCTCCCCCGGTTCCTGTGCCACTGCCCCAGTTCATTTTATTGAACACTGCGCCCACGCTGCTGGCAGCTGGTGCAGGGGGCGCTTCAGCTGCTCCTCTCCTGGCTCCAACTCCAGTGTTTCCTGACGTGCGAGAGGCTCCTGCTCCCACTGCCCCGGTGTCTGTGTCCCGCTTCACTCAGAGGAACAGACGACTCAGGGCAGAAGAGGAGGCCAGTGGAGCCCACAAAAGGAAATATGTCCGTGAAGTGGCATATAACAAATGCTCTAAGTGTGGCAAGCCCAAAACCAAGGAGTTCGGCCACAGCCGCTTCGGCAGTGCCACGTTTTGCCCCAGTGTCTCTGGTGGCAAATCCTTAGAGGAGTGGATGGTAGAAAAACAGAGGTGATGCGCAACTGCTGATGTGGCAGTGAAATTGGCACTCTCAAACCGAGTAGGAATTGGGGAAACATGGGCTTAAAAAGCAAAGGCTTCATTTGCTCCTTGCTCTCGCGCTTCTGGACTGAATGACTTAACTCTCTGCTGCTCATGGGAAAAGATGACCCACGCCAAGGTTCCATGGTGTAATGGTTAGCACTCTGGGCTCTGAATCCAGCGATCTGATTTCAAATCTCGGTGGGATCTGCATTTGCGAGAAATGTGCGCAGTAGCTCGTTCGAAAAAACTTTTCGGCAGCACTGAGCCTCAAAAGCTCATCTAGGGCAGTGGTGTCAAACTCAATTCCTGGAGGGCCAGAGCCCTGCACAGTTTTGCTCCAACCTTAATCAAACACACCTGATCCAGCTAATCAAGGTCTTCAGGTTTGCTAGAAACTTCCTTGCAGGTGTGAGTTTGAGCTGGTTGGAGCTAAACTGTGCAGAGCTCTGGCCCTCCAGGATTTGAGTTTGACACCACTGATCTAGGGAGTGCCCCTTGAAGGGGTCGTTAAAAGGAAGGACAGCACGTGGAGAATGCAGGCATCGATCCCGCTACCTCTCGCATGCTAAGCGAGCGCTCTACCATTTGAGCTAATTCCCCTCGATGATGGAGAGAAGGTGTCCATCGCTCTCAAAGACAAAGGCGAGGCGCGATCCCTAGCACGTGTGCAGGTGCTGCAGCGTGATTTCCAATGACCACAAAAAACAGAGGCCGCATTTCCTCTGTGCTGGCAACTTTGCACTGGCTACTTTTTAATTGTAGATTTAATTAAAATATTGCGCTTTAAGCCATGCAAACGGAAATGTTTGCGGCCCCGGCAGCAGCAGGGAGGATGTATGTTTCGGCTCGTTGGTCTAGGGGTATGATTCTCGCTTAGGGTGCGAGAGATCCCGGGTTCAAATCCCGGACGAGCCCATTATTAGGCTTTGCTTTTAATCTCTTCAGCCTGATTAGGGAAACCAGGATATCTCTGAGAAATTGGGGATAAAATGTTACAGAGAGAGGCTGGTTAGCTCAGTTGGTTAGAGCGTGGTGCTAATAACGCCAATGTCGCGGGTTAGATCACCGTACGGGCCACGCATTTTCTCTCTGGGACCTTCGCTCTGCTCTTCTCTAAAGTGACGGGCGGTCTCCCAGACATCCCTGCTGGCTAAACCACATGAGGACCTGGCCGAAATAGCTCAGTTGGGAGAGCGTTAGACTGAAGATCTAAAAGTCCCTGTTTCAATCCCGGGTTTCGGCAGTGGAACCATGTCCGCCTCTTTTAGTCGAGGTGGTCCATTGACCAAACGCCAGCTCCTGTCTACCTGATTCCACCTAGCCTCATCGCTATCTGCCTCTCAGACAGCCACGTAGCAGGGTGTGTTGGTTCCATGGTGTAATGGTTAGCACTCTGGGTTTTGAATCCAGTGATCCGAGTTCAAATCTCGGTGGAACCTTTTTAGGTTTTTTTGCGGAAGGGAGGGAAAAAACAGAGGTGATGCGCAACTGCTGATGTGGCGGTGAAATTGGCACTCTCAAACCGAGTAGGAATTGGGGAAACATGGGCTTAAAAAGCAAAGGCTTCATTTGCTCCTTGCTCTCGCGCTTCTGGACTGAATGACTTAACTCTCTGCTGCTCATGGGAAAAGATGGCCCACGCCAAGGTTCCATGGTGTAATGGTTAGCACTCTGGGCTCTGAATCCAGCGATCCGAGTTCAAATCTCGGTGGGACCTGCATTTGCGAGGAATGTGCGCAGTAGCTCGTTCGAGAAACTTTTCGGCAGCACTGAGCCTCAAAAGCTCATCAAGGGCAGTGGTGTCAAACTCAATTCCTGGAGGGCCAGAGCTCTGCACAGTTTTGCTCCAACCCTAATAAAACACACCTGATCAAGCTAATCAAGGTCGTCAGGTTTGCTAGAAACTTCCTTGCAGGTGTGAGTTTGAGCTGGTTGGAACTAAACTGTGCAGAGCTCTGGCCCTCCAGGATTTGAGTTTGACACCACTGATCTAGGGAGTGCCCCTTGAAGGGGTCGTGAAAAGGAAGGACAGCATGTGGAGAATGCAGGCATCGATCCCGCTACCTCTCGCATGCTAAGCGAGCGCTCTACCATTTGAGCTAATTCCCCTCGATGATGGAGAGAAGGTGTCCATCGCTCTCAAAGACAAAGGCGAGGCGTGATCCCTAGCACGTGTGCAGGTGCTGCAGCGTGATTTCCAATGACCACAAAAAACAGAGGCCGCATTTCCTCGGTGCTGGCAACTTTGCACTGGCTACTTTTTAATTGTAGATTTAATTAAAATATTGCGCTTTAAGCCATGCAAACGGAAATGTTTGCGGCCCCGGCAGCAGCAGGGAGGACGTATGTTTTGGCTCGTTGGTCTGGGGTATTATTCTCGCTAAGGGTGTGAGAGGTCCCGGGTTCAAATCCCGGACGAGCCCATTATTAGGCTTTGCTTTTAATCTCTTCAGCCTGATTAGGGAAACCAGGATATCTCTGAGAAATTGGGGATAAAATGTTACAAAGAGAGGCCGGTTAGCTCAGTTGGTTAGAGCGTGGTGCTAATAACGCCAATGTCGCGGGTTCGATCCCCATACGGGCCACGCATTTTCTCTCTGGGACCTTCGCTCTGCTCTTCTCCAAAGTGACGGGCGGTCTCCCAGACATCCCTGCTGGCTAAACCACATGAGGACCTGGCCGAAATAGCTCAGTTGGGAGAGCGTTAGACTGAAGATCTAAAGGTCCCTGGTTCAATCCCGGGTTTCGGCAGTGGAACCATGTTCGACTCTTTTAGTCGAGGTGGTCCATTGACCAAACGCCAGCTCCTGTCTACCTGATTCCACCTAGCCTCATCGCTATCTGCCTCTCAGACAGCCACGTAGCAGGGTGTGTTGGTTCCATGGTGTGTTGGTTCCATGGTGTAATGGTTAGCACTCTGGGCTTTGAATCCACAGATCCGAGTTCAAATCTCGGTGGAACCTTTTTAGGTTTTTTTGCGGAAGGGAGGGAAAAAACAGAGGTGATGCGCAACTGCTGATGTGGCGGTGAAATTGGCACTCTCAAACCGAGTAGGAATTGGGGAAACATGGGCTTAAACAGCAAAGGCTTCATTTGCTCCTTGCTCTCGCGCTTCTGGACTGAATGACTTAACTCTCTGCTGCTCATGGGAAAAGATGACCCAAGCCAAGGTTCCATGGTGTAATGGTTAGCACTCTGGGCTCTGAATCCAGCAATCCGAGTTCAAATCTCGGTGGGACCTGCATTTGCAAGGAATGTGCGCAGTAGCTCGTTCGAAAAACTTTTCGGCAGCACTGAGCCTCAAAAGCTCATCTAGGGCAGTGGTGTCAAACTCAATTCCTGGAGGGCCAGAGCTCTGCACAGTTTTGCTCCAACCCTAATCAAACACACCTGATCCAGCTAATCAAGGTCTTCAGGTTTGCTAGAAACTTCCTTGCAGGTGTGAGTTTGAGCTGGTTGGAGCCAGCTCAATCGATCCCGCTACCTCTCGCATGCTAAGCGAGCGCTCTACCATTTGAGCTAATTCCCCTCGATGATGGAGAGAAGGTGTCCATCGCTCTCAAAGACAAAGGCGAGGCGCGATCCCTAGCACGTGTGCAGGTGCTGCAGCGTGATTTCCAATGACCACAAAAAACAGAGGCCGCATTTCCTCTGTGCTGGCAACTTTGCACTGGCTACCTTTTAATTGTAGATTTAATTAAAATATTGCGCTTTAAGCCATGCAAACGGAAATGTTTGCGGCCCCGGCAGCAGCAAGGAGGACGTATGTTTCGGCTCGTTGGTCTAGGGGTATGATTCTCGCTTAGGGTGCGAGAGGTCCCGCGTTCAAATCCCGGACGAGCCCATTATTAGGCTTTGCTTTTAATCTCTTCAGCCTGATTAGGGAAACCAGGATATCTCTGAGAAATTGGGGATAAAATGTTACAGAGAGAGGCCGGTTAGCTCAGTTGGTTAGAGCGTGGTGCTAATAACGCCAAGGTTGCGGGTTCGATCCCCGTACGGGCCAAGCATTTTCTCTCTGAGACCTTCGCTCTGCTCTTCTCCAAAGTGACGGGCGGTCTCCCAGACATCCATGCTGGCTAAACCACATGAGGAACCGGCTGAAATAGCTCAGTTGGGAGAGCGTTAGACTGAAGATTTAAAGGTCCCTGGTTCAATCCCAGGTTTCGGCAGTGGAACGATGTCCGCCTCTTTTAGTCGAGGTGGTCCATTGACCAAACGCCAGCTCCTGTCAACCTGATTCCACCTAGCCTCATCGCTATCTGCCTCTCAGACAGCCACGTAGCAGGGTGTGTTGGTTCCATGGTGTAATGGTTTGCACTCTGGGCTTTGAATCCAGCGATCAGAGTTCAAATCTCAGTGGAACCTTTTTAGGTTCTTTTGAGGAAGGGAGGGAAAAAACAGAGGTGATGCGCAACTGCTGATGTGGCGGTGAAATTGGCACTCTCAAACCGAGTAGGAATTGGGGAAACATGGGCTTAAAAAGCAAAGGCTTCATTTGCTCCTTGCTCTCGCGCTTCTGGACTGAATGACTTAACTCTCTGCTGCTCATGGGAAAAGATGACCCATGCCAAGGTTCCATGGTGTAATGGTTAGCACTCTGGGCTCTGAATCCAGCGATCCGAGTTCAAATCTCGGTGGGACCTGCATTTGCGAGGAATGTGCGCAGTAGCTCGTTCGAGAAACTTTTCGGCAGCACTGAGCCTCAAAAGCTCATCAAGGGCAGTGGTGTCAAACTCAATTCCTGGAGGGCCAGAGCTCTGCACAGTTTTGCTCCAACCCTAATAAAACACACCTGATCAAGCTAATCAAGGTCGTCAGGTTTGCTAGAAACTTCCTTGCAGGTGTGAGTTTGAGCTGGTTGGAACTAAACTGTGCAGAGCTCTGGCCCTCCAGGATTTGAGTTTGACACCACTGATCTAGGGAGTGCCCCTTGAAGGGGTCGTGAAAAGGAAGGACAGCATGTGGAGAATGCAGGCATCGATCCCGCTACCTCTCGCATGCTAAGCGAGCGCTCTACCATTTGAGCTAATTCCCCTCGATGATGGAGAGAAGGTGTCCATCGCTCTCAAAGACAAAGGCGAGGCGTGATCCCTAGCACGTGTGCAGGTGCTGCAGCGTGATTTCCAATGACCACAAAAAACAGAGGCCGCATTTCCTCGGTGCTGGCAACTTTGCACTGGCTACTTTTTAATTGTAGATTTAATTAAAATATTGCGCTTTAAGCCATGCAAACGGAAATGTTTGCGGCCCCGGCAGCAGCAGGGAGGACGTATGTTTTGGCTCGTTGGTCTGGGGTATTATTCTCGCTAAGGGTGTGAGAGGTCCCGGGTTCAAATCCCGGACGAGCCCATTATTAGGCTTTGCTTTTAATCTCTTCAGCCTGATTAGGGAAACCAGGATATCTCTGAGAAATTGGGGATAAAATGTTACAAAGAGAGGCCGGTTAGCTCAGTTGGTTAGAGTGTGGTGCTAATAACGCCAATGTCGCGGGTTCGATCCCTGTACGGGCCACGCATTTTCTCTCTGGGACCTTCGCTCTGCTCTTCTCCAAAGTGACGGGCGGTCTCCCAGACATCCCTGCTGGCTAAACCACATGAGGACCTGGCCGAAATAGCTCAGTTGGGAGAGCGTTAGACTGAAGATCTAAAGGTCCCTGGTTCAATCCCGGGTTTCGGCAGTGGAACCATGTTCGCCTCTTTTAGTCGAGGTGGTCCATTGACCAAACGCCAGCTCCTGTCTACCTGATTCCACCTAGCCTCATCGCTATCTGCCTCTCAGACAGCCACGTAGCAGGGTGTGTTGGTTCCATGGTGTAATGGTTAGCACTCTGGGCTTTGAATCCACAGATCCGAGTTCAAATCTCGGTGGAACCTTTTTAGGTTTTTTTGCGGAAGGGAGGGAAAAAACAGAGGTGATGCGCAACTGCTGATGTGGCGGTGAAATTGGCACTCTCAAACCGAGTAGGAATTGGGGAAACATGGGCTTAAACAGCAAAGGCTTCATTTGCTCCTTGCTCTCGCGCTTCTGGACTGAATGACTTAACTCTCTGCTGCTCATGGGAAAAGATGACCCAAGCCAAGGTTCCATGGTGTAATGGTTAGCACTCTGGGCTCTGAATCCAGCGATCCGAGTTCAAATCTCGGTGGGACCTGCATTTGCGAGGAATGTGCGCAGTACCTCGTTCGAGAAACTTTTCGGCAGCACTGAGCCTCAAAAGCTCATCTAGGGCAGTCGTGTCAAACTCAATTCCTGGAGGGCCAGAGCTCTGCACAGTTTTGCTCCAACCCTAATCAAACAGACCTGATCCAGCTAATCAAGGTCTTCAGATTTGCTAGAAACTTCCTTGCAGGTGTGAGTTTGAGCTGGTTGGAGCCAGCTCAATCGATCCCGCTACCTCTCGCATGCTAAGCGAGCGCTCTACCATTTGAGCTAATTCCCCTCGATGATGGATAGAAGGTGTCCATCGCTCTCAAAGACAAAGGCGAGGCGCGATCCCTAGCACGTGTGCAGTTGCTGCAGCGTGATTTCCAATGACCACAAAAAACAGAGGCCGCATTTCCTCTGTGCTGGCAACTTTGCACTGGCTACCTTTTAATTGTAGATTTAATTAAAATTTTGCGCTTTAAGCCATGCAAACGGAAATGTTTGCGGCCCCGGCAGCAGCAAGGAGGACGTATGTTTCGGCTCGTTGGTCTAGGGGTATGATTCTCGCTTAGGGTGCGAGAGGTCCCGCGTTCAAATCCCGGACGAGCCCATTATTAGGCTTTGCTTTTAATCTCTTCAGCCTGATTAGGGAAACCAGGATATCTCTGAGAAATTGGGGATAAAATGTTACAGAGAGAGGCCGGTTAGCTCAGTTGGTCAGAGCGTGGTGCTAATAACGCCAAGGTTGCGGGTTGGATCCCCGTACGGGCCATGCATTTTCTCTCTGAGACCTTCGCTCTGCTCTTCTCCAAAGTGACGGGCGGTCTCCCAGACATGCATGCTGGCTAAACCACATGAGGAACTGGCTGAAATAGCTCAGTTGGGAGAGCGTTAGACTGAAGATCTAAAGGTCCCTGGTTCAATCCCGGGTTTCGGCAGTGGAACGATGTCCGCCTCTTTTAGTCGAGGTGGTTCATTGACCAAACGCCAGCTCCTGTCAACCTGATTCCACCTAGCCTCATCGCTATCTGCCTCTCAGACAGCCACGTAGCAGGGTGTGTTGTTTCCATGGTGTAATGGTTTGCACTCTGGGCTTTGAATCCAGCGATCAGAGTTCAAATCTCAGTGGAACCTTTTTAGGTTCTTTTGAGGAAGGGAGGGAAAAAACAGAGGTGATGCGCAACTGCTGATGTGGCGGTGAAATTGGCACTCTCAAACCGAGTAGGAATTGGGGAAACATGGGCTTAAAAAGCAAAGGGTTCATTTGCTCCTTGCTCTCGCGCTTCTGGACTGAATGACTTAACTCTCTGCTGCTCATGGGAAAAGATGACCCACGCCAAGGTTCCATGGTGTAATGGTTAGCACTCTGGGCTCTGAATCCAGCGATCCGAGTTCAAATCTCGGTGGGACCTGCATTTGCGAGGAATGTGCGCAGTACCTCTTTTGAAAAAACTTTTTGGCAGCACTGAGCCTCAAAAGCTCATCTAGGGCAGTGGTGTCAAACTCAATTCCTGGAGGGCCAGAGCTCTGCACAGTTTTGCTCCAACCCTAATCAAACACACCTGATCCAGCTAATCAAGGTCTTCAGGTTTGCTAGAAACTTCCTTGCAGGTGTGAGTTTGAGCTGGTTGGAGCTAAACTGTGCAGAGCTCTGGCCCTCCAGGATTTGAGTTTGACAACTCTGATCTAGGGAGTGCCCTTTGAATTGCCCCAAACTAATATAGAGGTCTTTAGAATCGCGTGGAAAGACAGTATGTCATGTTATAAAAAGGCTCTAAAAGCAGCCAGGGCTGAGCATCTCCGCAAACTGATAGAAAATAACCAAAATAATCCAAGGTTTTTATTTAACACCGTGGCTAGACTAACAAATAAACAGACATCACCAGAGCAAAATATTCCGTTACAGTATAGTTGTAATGATTTTATGAATTACTTCAATGAGAAAATAGAAAGCATCCGAAATACAATTGTAAATGTACAATCCTCTATGGTGTCTTATGATTCAGCCTCAACTATTGCCCCTCAAGAACAACTACACCGCTTTACAACTATAGGACAGGAAGAGCTAAATAAACGTATCTTTGCATCTAAACCAACAACATGTTTATTAGATCCAATACCCACTAAACTACTGAAAGAAGTGTTACCTGTAGTGGAAGAGCCTCTTCTCAATATTATTAACTCGTCTTTATCTTTAGGTCATGTTCCAAAAATATTCAAGCTGGCAGTAATAAAACCGATTATTAAGAAACCGCAATTAGATCAAAATAACTTAGCAAATTACAGACCCATTTCAAATCTTCCATTTATGTCTAAAATACTAGAAAAAATTGTGTCCGCTCAATTGTGCTCTTTCCTGCAAGAAAATGAGATATATGAAAAATTTCAGTCAGGATTTAGACCGCATCATAGCACAGAAACCGCGCTAGTTAAAATTACAAATTATTTACTTTTAGCTTCTGACCAAGGCTGTATCTCAATACTAGTTCTGCTCGATCTTAGCGCTGCGTTCGACACTATAGATCATAAAATACTCTTGGATCGACTACAAAACTACACTGGTGTTCAGGGACAGGCATTAAGCTGGTTTAGATCTTACTTATCGGTAAGCCGTTACCATTTTGTCTGTCTAAATGGGGAAAAATCGAAGATAACGTCAGTAGACTATGGAGTGCCGCAGGGATCGGTGTTAGGCCCTCTGCTATTCTCAATATATATGCTGCCACTTGGTAATATTATAAGAAAACATGGAATTAATTTCCACTGTTATGCTGATGACACTCAATTATATATTTCATCACGACCAGATGAAAACACTAACTTATCTAAATTGACAGAGTGTCTTAAAGATATAAAATGCTGGATGACGTGTAATTTCCTGCTGTTAAATCCAGATAAAACGGAGGTATTACTTATTGGTCCAAAAAACTACCCACAAAACCTTGTGCAATACAACTTTAATTTAGAAGGATGTCCTGTTACCTTATCCACTACAGTAAAAGACCTGGGTGTTATACTAGACCGCAACTTGTCTTTCGAAAATCATATTTCATATGTTACAAGAACTGCTTTTTTCCACCTTAGAAACATTGCTAAATTACGTAACATACTTTCTGTTACTGATGCAGAAAAGTTAGTTCATGCATTCATGACCTCGAGACTAGATTACTGTAATGCTTTATTAGCTGGTTGTCCTGCATCCTCAATAAACAAGCTACAGTTAGTGCAAAATGCAGTCGCTAGAGTTCTTACTAGGTCAAGAAAATATGATCATATAACACCGATTTTATCATCTCTGCACTGGTTACCTATTAAGTTCCATATCAATTACAAAGTACTATTACTGACCTATAAAGCCCTAAATGGTTTAGCTCCTGTGTATTTAATGGACCTTCTATCACCCTACAATCCATCGCGTTCTTTAAGATCCCTAAATTCGAGGCTTCTGGTCATTCCGAGGATATCTAAGTCCACTAAAGGAGGGAGGGCGTTCTCATATTTAGCTCCTAAACTCTGGAATAGCCTTCCTGATACTGTTCGTTGCTCAGACTCGCTCTCCCAGTTCAAAACTAGATTAAAGACGCATCTCTTCAGCCAAGCATTCATATAAGCACTCTTGCCTCTTATACTACTGTTCAATCAGATCGAATGCATTAATATTATGAACAGCAGCTACGCTAATTATTTCCCATCTGCTTTTCTGCTGTTGTCTCGGGACGCTAGTCCCGAGGTAAATAGCGTTCTTCAGCTACAGTCTGTATCCAGCCTCTCACGGAGACTTCAGATGCCCCAACACCTGCGATGAGACGAATAAACGCCTGCGATGAGACGACTCGACGCCTGTGAAGAGACGACTCAACGCTGGCGATATGTTATGGCCTAAATTAATACATGATGATTAACTAACTGTATTTTCTACGTACATTTCTGAAATGCACTTTCTGTAAAGCTGCTTTGAAACAAAATGTATTGTGAAAAGCGCTATACAAATAAATTTGAATTGAATTGAATTGAAGGGGTCGTAAAAAGGAAGGACAGCACGTGGAGAATGCAGGCATCGATCCCGCTACCTCTCGCATGCTAAGCGAGCGCTCTACCATTTGAGCTAATTCCCCTCAATGATGGTGAGAAGGTGTCCATCGCTCTCAAAGACAAAGGCGAGGCGCGATGCCTAGCACGTGTGCAGGTGCTACAGCGTGATTTCCAATGACCACAAAAAACAGAGGCCGCATTTCCTCTGTGCTGGCAACTTTGCACTGGCTACCTTTTAATTGTAGATTTAATTAAAATATTGCGCTTTAAGCCATGCAAACGGAAATGTTTGCGGCCCCGGCAGCAGCAGGGAGGACGTATGTTTCGGCTCGTTGGTCTAGGGGTATGATTCTCGCTTAGGGTGCGAGAGGCCCCGGGTTCAAATCCCGGACGAGCCCTTTATTAGGCTTTGCTTTTAATCTCTTCAGCCTGATTAGGGAAACCAGGATATCTCTGAGAAATTGGGGATAAAATGTTACAGAGAGAGGCCGGTTAGCTCAGTTGGTTAGAGCGTGGTGCTAATAACGCCAAGGTCGCGGGTTCGATCCCCGTACGGGCCACGCATTTTCTCTCTGGGACCTTCGCTCTGCTCTTCTCCAAAGTGACGGGCGGTCTCCCAGACATCCCTGCTGGCTAAACCACATGAGGACCTGGCCGAAATAGCTCAGTTGGGAGAGCGTTAGACTGAAGATCTAAAGGTCCCTGGTTCAATCCCGGGTTTCGGCAGTGGAACCATGTCCGCCTCTTTTAGTCGAGGTGGTCCATTCACCAAACGCCAGCTGCTGTCTACCTGATTCCACCTAGCCTCATCGCTATCTGCCTCTCAGACAGCCAGCTAGCAGGCTGTGTTGGTACCATGTTGTAATGGTTAGCACTCTGGGCTTTGAATCCAGCGATCCGAGTTCAAATCTCGGTGGAACCTTTTTAGGTTTTTTTGCGGAAGGGAGGGAAAAAACAGAGGTGATGCGCAACTGTTGATGTGGCGGTGAAATTGGCACTCTCAAACCGAGTAGGAATTGGGGAAACATGGGCTTAAAAAGGAAAGGCTTCATTTGCTCCTTGCTCCGAGTTCAAATCTCGGTGGGACCTGCATTTGCGAGGAATGTGCGCAGTAGCTCGTTTGAAAAAACTTTTCTGCAGCACTGAGCCTCAAAAGCTCATCTAGGGCAGTGGTGTCAAACTCAATTCCTGGAGGGCCAGAGCTCTGCACAGTTTTGCTCCAACCCTAATCAAACACACCTGATTCAGCTAATCAAGGTCTTCAGGTTTGCTAGAAACTTCCTTGCAGGTGTGAGTTTGAGCTGGTTGGAGCTAAACTGTGCAGAGCTCTGGCCCTCCAGGATTTGAGTTTGACACCACTGATCTAGGGAGTGCCCCTTGAAGGGGTCGTAAAAAGGAAGGACAGCACGTGGAGAACGCAGGCATCGATCCCGCTACCTCTCGCATGCTAAGCGAGCGCTCTACCATTTAAACTAATTCCCCTCGATGATGGAGAGAAGGTGTCCATCGCTCTCAAAGACAAAGGCGAGGCGCGATCCCTAGCACGTGTGCAGGTGTTGCAGCGTGATTTCCAAAGACCACAAAAAGCTCCTCTCAACCTGATTCCACCTAGCCTCATCGCTATCTGGCTCTCAGACATCCACGTAGCAGGGTGTGTTGGTGCCATGGTGTAATGGTTAGCACTCTGGGCTTTGAATCCAGCGATCTGAGTTCAAATCTCAGTGGAACCTTTTTAGGTTCTTTTGCGGAAGGGAGGGAAAAAACAGAGGTGATGCGCAACTGCTGATGTGGCGGTGAAATTGGCACTCTCAAACCGAGTAGGAATTGGGGAAACTTGGGCTTAAAAAGCAAAGCCTTCATTTGCTCCTTGCTCTCGCGCTTCTGGACTGAATGACTTAACTCTCTGCTGCTCATGGGAAAAGATGACCCACGCCAAGGTTCCATGGTGTAATGGTTAGCACTCTGGGCTCTGAATCCAGCGATCCGAGTTCAAATCTCGGTGGGACCTGCATTTGCGAGGAATGTGCGCAGTAGCTCGTTCGAGAATCTTTTCGGCAGCACTGAGCCTGAAAAGCTCATCTAGGGCAGTGGTGTCAAACTCAATTCCTGGAGGGCCAGAGCTCTGCACAGTTTTGCTCCAACCCTAATCAAACACACCTGATCCAGCTAATCAAGGTCTTCAGGTTTGCTAGAAACTTCCTTGCAGGTGTGAGTTTGAGCTGGTTGGAGCTAAACTGTGCAGAGCTCTGGCCCTCCAGGATTTGAGTTTGACACCACTGATCTAGGGAGTGCCCCTTGAAGGGGTCATAAAAAGGAAGGACAGCACGTGGAGAACGCAGGCATCAATCCCGCTACCTCTCGCATGCTAAGCGAGCGCTCTACCATTTAAACTAATTCCCCTCGATGATGGAGAGAAGGTGTCCATCGCTCTCAAAGACAAAGGCGAGGCGCGATCACTAGCACGTGTGCAGGTGCTGCAGCGTGATTTCCAATGACCACAAAAAACAGAGGCCGCATTCCTCTGTGCTGGCAACTTTGCACTGGCTACTTTTTAATTGTAGATTTAATTAAAATATTGCGCTTTAAGCCATGCAAACGGAAATGTTTGCGGCCCCGGCAGCAGCAGGGAGGACATATGTTTCGGCTCGTTGGTCTAGGGGTATGATTCTCGCTTAGGGTGCGAGAGGTCCCGGGTTCAAATCCCGGACGAGCCCATTATTAGGCTTTGCTTTTAATCTCTTCAGCCTGATTAGGGAAACCAGGATATCTCTGAGAAATTGGGGATAAAATGTTACAGAGGGAGGCCGGTTAGCTCATTTGGTTAGAGCGTGGTGCTAATAACGCCAAGGTCGGGGGTTCGATCCCCATACGGGCCACGCATTTTCTCTCTGGGACCTTCGCTCTGCTCTTCTCCAAAGTTACGGGCGGTCTCCCAGACATCCCTGCTGGCTAAACCACATGAGGACCTGGCTGAAATAGCTCAGTTGGGAGAGCGTTAGACTGAAGATCTAAAGGTCACTGGTTCAATCCCGGGTTTCGGCAGTGGAACCATGTCCGCCTCTTTTAGTCGAGGTGGTCCATTGACCAAACACCAGCTCCTGTCTCCCTGATTCCACCTAGCCTCATCGCTATCTGCCTCTCAGACAGCCACGTAGCAGGGTGTGTTGGTTCCATAGTGTAATGGTTAGCACTCTGGGCTTTGAATCCAGCGATCCGAGTTCAAATCTCGGTGGAACCTTTTTAGGTTTTTTTGCGGAAGGGAGGGAAAAAACAGAGGTGATGCGCAACTGCTGATGTGGCGGTGAAATTGGCACTCTCAAACTGAGTAGGAATTGGGGAAACATGGGCTTAAAAAGCAAAGGGTTCATTTGCTCCTTGCTCTCGCGCTTCTGGACTGAATGACTTAACTCTCTGCTGCTCATGGGAAAAGTTGACCCACGCCAAGGTTTCATGGTGTAATGGTTAGCACTCTGGGCTCTGAATCCAGCGATCCGAGTTCAAATCTCGGTGGGACCTGCATTTGCGAGGAATGTGCGCAGTACCTTGTTTGAAAAAACTTTTCGGCAGCACTGAGCCTCAAAAGCTCATCTAGGGCAGTGGTGTCAAACTCAATTCCTGGAGGGCCAGAGCTCTGCACAGTTTTGCTCCAACCCTAATCAAACACACCTGATCCAGCTAATCAAGGTCTTCAGGTTTGCTAGAAACTTCCTTGCAGGGGCTCGTTCTTCGTACGTCGCTAACTCAGTTAGCAGGATTTGATTGTTGGCGATTTGGCATGATCTTGGATCGTTTGGTTCTTCGAAGCTCATCCTAGACTTGCTGTCATAGCAACAGGTGCGCCAGCTTGAACCTGCTCGCGAGCAGGCTTATTTCATGTAAACAGGATTAGATTGCGGCTTTATAAGCGGAGGTGATACGGGAAGTCTGTCGTAGCCATGTCTTGTCCATTTTTACGACAGCAACCTGTTGCGGAAGGTGCGAGGATAATTCGCAGAGCTTTTCGAATTAATCGCGTATTGCAGGATTGACTGGATCCTTTAGCGCAGCGCGACAGTGTAATTTTTGAGAGATATCGTTTTTCTCGTGAGGGTGTTATTTACATCATTAATTTGCTGGAACCACACATTAAATGTTCAACACGGAGGAGTCGGGCTTTGACAACTGCACAGACTGTGTGCATTGCCCTGAGATTCTTTGCGAGTGACACGTTCCTTTACACTATTGGAGATGCAGAGAACTTAGTGAAAAGTGCTGTCTGTCGTGCCATTCGCAAAGTTTACTTGGCACTCAAGCAGTTTTTAGGGGGTTTTGTGGTATTTCCAAGCTACTTAAGACCCCAGGTTGTAAAGCAGAATTTTTTTGCTATTGCAGGTACATTTATAATTGTTAATGACATGCAATCATGACCATGCCAAAAAGTATGACTAACAGTATGTGTCCTTCAGGCTTCCCTAACGTGATTGGTGCCATAGACTGCACACACGTCCCCATCAAGGCCCCACCAGGGCCCAATGAAGGGGATTTTGTGAACCGAAAGGGGGTTCACAGTGTAAATGTGCAGGCAAGTTACTATTACAATTTATAATATTCCAGATTAATTAGTAATATATTACATAAAAAAATGAATGTAATCAAAAAGTATGCAGTTGACTGACTAAAATCTCTTAGATGGTGTGTGACTCTATGTTCCATATAACAAATGTGGAAGCAAAATGGCCAGGATCAGTGCATGACTCAAGAATTTTCAGAGAGTCACATTTATGCACATTATTTGAATGTGGTAAGGGAACTTATAAATGTCAAGCTCACAGTATTACACACACTTATGCTGAGCCTAACAAAACTGCATTTTTCCATTATACAGGGAATTTTGACGGGGTCCTGCTTGGTGACCGGGGCTATGCCTGCAGGCAGTACTTCATGACGCCATTCCCTGACCCAAACCCTGGACCACAACCCCGTTACAATGGAGCTCTAGCCAGGACAAGGGCACGCATTGAAATGACCTTTGGGCAACTAAAGGAAAGATTTCAGTGTCTGAAGGGTCTGAGGGTTGCACCTGACAGGGCCTGTGACATAATTGTTGCATGTGCCATATTGCATAACATTGCCACTATCAGAAAGGAGAGGACCCCTGTGGTGGGGGTGCAGCCTGATGATGACCTCCAGCCAGTGCACTTGGACCAACCTAGTGGCAGAGCTGCACGGGACAGAATTGTGGAACACCATTTTTGAATGTGTAATAAAAGACAAGACAAAAATGCTTAGTTCCTGGAGTTTTATTTAAACAATTCTTTATAAAGAAAAGCCAGCAAGTCATCCTTTGCCTGCAATAAGAGATAGTTATGTAAAGTCAGCAATACTACTATGTGTCAAATGATGTATTAGCACTTACTCTGAAGGTCCTTTTGAAGCAACTCTATCTCTAGTGCAATTTTTCTCTTTTTCAAGTTGTCAAGTTCAATTTCTCCTCTGAATTTGTGTTTTTTCAGGTCAAAATACTCGATTTTTTGTTGAAGATGCCGTTTATATAGGGAACGGATGTCACCCTGTGTCATTTTGTGAAAGAAAAAGGGTCAAAACATGCCTCATGCAACAAAAGTAAAAAGTAAAAGTACAACACTGTCCACCTCTGTATCAGTTCTTTGTGCAGACTCTTCTGTAGGCCTTTCTGTAGGTGTGGACTCCTGCAACTCATATTGCAGACAGAAAGAATAGGTACACAAGTATATACAAATTAGTGTAAAGTTATTTATGCACTTACAGGTTCTTCCTCCAAAGGACAGTCATCTGAGAGGGTTTCTTCACTGTCCTGTGCAATGGAAATAAATGGGTATTACAAAGTGTTGCACTTTCTTCCCTTTATGCAAGTTAGAAAATGTACACAACTTACTGCATATGCTTCAGCCACCACTTGCTTGGGAACAGGTAAAAGTGTTGGTGTATTATGTAAAACTGCACAAAAGAGGGGAACAAAAAAAAATTGTCATTACAATTAACTACACTGTAAAAAATATAATGTGATCAATAACTCATGGCAATATATTTTATATTAACTAAAAGTTTAGAAGTTTTCACTTTCACAAACGGTTTAAATTACTGTACAAGCCATTTGGATTATACTTCATTTATATTTACAGTGTACTAAGAGAATTGAAAACTCATTTAGCCTACCAGTAATAAAGGTGTTGCTGCTACTGGTCCCTGGCTTTGGGTCTGAGGAAGAGCTGCCCCCAGGGATGCCCTCCACAATGGGTCGGTTTTCATTCAACCCAAGGGCCAGCTCCTCTGCTGGGGTATATTGTGGTGGTGCAGGACCACCACCTGTTTTTTTTTTTTTCAGCCTTTTTCTTGGTGGCTGTTATAAACAGACAAACACATTATTTAACAGTGGCTTTTAAAAAGAGGAAAAAAGTGGCTTTTTAAAATAAAGACAGTATAAGAATTAAAGGCTACCATTTTGTAGAATATTCTTGTACTTCACTTTTACTTGTCCCCATGTTCTAGTGGGTCCCGCGGAGGCTCTGACATAAAAGAACAAAATAAATATGAAATTATTAAAATGCAAAAATACATACTGTTGAAAGTGATAGAAACATCTACCATGGACAGCACTTACGCATTTAATTTGTCTGCTACTTTTTGCCAGCCCTCTCTCCTGGATTTTGCAGACTTCGAGGTGTTCCCTGTCGTTTTAATTAAAGATTCAAATTCGGCATAACCTTCCATTAAAAGCTCTTGTTCTCCTTGGGAGAAAAACTGGGCGCGTTCTTTGGCCATGCTGAACAGCCAATAGCAGCGTTGCTGATCATTGTTTCTACTATCGATACATATCCCCTTTTAACCCAGCGCATGAACGCGCAATTATCTCAGATAACTCAATCCAGCGATACTAATCATAAACAACAGGTGTGTTCGAAGAACCCAATTAGCCGGATCATGATTAGCACGATGATATCATCTTGGATGTCTCATTTGATCTCGGATGTTTTAAGCAACGTACGAAGAACGAGCCCCAGGTGTGAGTTTGAGCTGGTTGGAGCTAAACTGTGCAGAGCTCTGGCCCTCCAGGATTTGAGTTTGACAACACTGATCTAGGGAGTGCCCTTTGAATTGCCCCAAACTAATATAGAGGTCTTTAGAATCGCGTGGAAAGACAGTATGTCACGTTATAAAAAGGCTCTAAAAGCAGCCAGGGCTGAGCATCTCCGCAAACTGATAGAAAATAACCAAAATAATCCAAGGTTTTTATTTAACACCGTGGCTAGACTAACAAATAAACAGACATCACCAGAGCAAAATATTCCGTTACAGTATAGTTGTAATGATTTTATGAATTACTTCAATGAGAAAATAGAAAGCATCCGAAATACAATTGTAAATGTACAATCCTCTATGGTGTCTTATGATTCAGCCTCAACTATCGCCCCTCAAGAACAACTACACCGCTTTACAACTATAGGACAGGAAGAGCTAAATAAACGTATCTTTGCATCTAAACCAACAACATGTTTATTAGATCCAATACCCACTAAACTACTGAAAGAAGTGTTACCTGTAGTGGAAGAGCCTCTTCTCAATATTATTAACTCGTCTTTATCTTTAGGTCATGTTCCAAAAATATTCAAGCTGGCAGTAATAAAACCGATTATTAAGAAACCGCAATTAGATCAAAATAACTTAGCAAATTACAGACCCATTTCAAATCTTCCATTTATGTCTAAAATACTAGAAAAAATTGTGTCCGCTCAATTGTGCTCTTTCCTGCAAGAAAATGAGATGAGAAAATGAGAAAATTTCAGTCAGGATTTAGACCGCATCATAGCACAGAAACCGCGCTAGTTAAAATTACAAATTATTTACTTTTAGCTTCTGACCAAGGCTGTATCTCAATACTAGTTCTGCTCGATCTTAGCGCTGCGTTCGACACTATAGATCATAAAATACTCTTGGATCGACTACAAAACTACACTGGTGTTCAGGGACAGGCATTAAGCTGGTTTAGATCGTACTTATCGGACCGTTACCATTTTGTCTGTCTAAATGGGGAAAAATCGAAGATAACGTCAGTAGACTATGGAGTGCCGCAGGGATCGGTGTTAGGCCCTCTGCTATTCTCAATATATATGCTGCCACTTGGTAATATTATAAGAAAACATGGAATTAATTTCCACTGTTATGCTGATGACACTCAATTATATATTTCATCACGACCAGATGAAAACACTAACTTATCTAAATTGACAGAATGTCTTAAAGATATAAAATGCTGGATGACGTGTAATTTCCTGCTGTTAAATCCAGATGAAACGGAGGTATTACTTATTGGTCCAAAAAACTACCCACAAAACCTTGTGCAATACAACTTTAATTTAGAAGGATGTCCTGTTACCTTATCCACTACAGTAAAAGACCTGGGTGTTATACTAGACCGCAACTTGTCTTTCGAAAATCACATTTCATATGTTACAAGAACTGCTTTTTTCCACCTTAGAAACATTGCTAAATTACGTAACATACTTTCTGTTACTGATGCAGAAAAGTTAGTTCATGCATTCATGACCTCGAGACTAGATTACTGTAATGCTTTATTAGCTGGTTGTCCTGCATCCTCCATAAACAAGCTACAGTTAGTGCAAAATGCAGTCGCTAGAGTTCTTACTAGGTCAAGAAAATATGATCATATAACACCGATTTTATCATCTCTGCACTGGTTACCTATTAAGTTCCATATCAATTACAAAGTACTATTACTGACCTATAAAGCCCTAAATGGTTTAGCTCCTGTGTATTTAATGGACCTTCTATCGCCCTACAATCCATCGCGTTCTTTAAGATCCCTAAATTCGAGGCTTCTGGTCATTCCGAGGATATCTAAGTCCACTAAAGGAGGGAGGGCGTTCTCATATTTAGCTCCTAAACTCTGGAATAGCCTTCCTGCTACTGTTCGTTGCTCAGACTCGCTCTCCCAGTTCAAAACTAGATTAAAGACGCATCTCTTCAGCCAAGCATTCATATAATGCTTGCCTCTTATACTACTGTTCAATCAGATCGAATGCATTAATATTATGAACAGCAGCTACGCTAATTATTTCCCATCTGCTTTTCTGCTGTTGTCTCGGGACGCTAGTCCCGAGGTAAATAGCGTTCTTCAGCTACAGTCTGTATCCAGCCTCTCACGGAGACTTCAGATGCCCCAACACCTGCGATGAGACGAATAAACGCCTGCGATGAGACGACTCGACGCCTGTGAAGAGACGACTCAACGCTGGCGATATGTTATGGCCTAAATTAATACATGATGATTAACTAACTGTATTTTCTACGTACATTTCTGAAATGCACTTTCTGTAAAGCTGCTTTGAAACAAAATGTATTGTGAAAAGCGCTATACAAATAAATTTGAATTGAATTGAATTGAAGGGGTCGTAAAAAGGAAGGACAGCACGTGGAGAATGCAGGCATCGATCCCGCTACCTCTCGCATGCTAAGCGAGCGCTCTACCATTTGAGCTAATTCCCCTCGATGATGGTGAGAAGGTGTCCATCGCTCTCAAAGACAAAGGCGAGGCGCGATGCCTAGCACGTGTGCAGGTGCTACAGCGTGATTTCCAATGACCACAAAAAACAGAGGCCGCATTTCCTCTGTGCTGGCAACTTTGCACTGGCTACCTTTTAATTGTAGATTTAATTAAAATATTGCGCTTTAAGCCATGCAAACGGAAATGTTTGCGGCCCCGGCAGCAGCAGGGAGGACGTATGTTTCGGCTCGTTGGTCTAGGGGTATGATTCTCGCTTAGGGTGCGAGAGGTCCTGGGTTCAAATCCCGGACGAGCCCTTTGTTAGGCTTTGCTTTTAATCTCTTCAGCCTGATTAGGGAAACCAGGATATCTCTGAGAAATTGGGGATAAAATGTTACAGAGAGAGGCCGGTTAGCTCAGTTGGTTAGAGCGTGGTGCTAATAACGCCAAGGTCGCGGGTTCGATCCCCGTACGGGCCACGCATTTTCTCTCTGGGACCTTGGCTCTGCTCTTCTCCAAAGTGACGGGCGGTCTCCCAGACATCCCTGCTGGCTAAACCACATGAGGACCTGGCCGAAATAGCTCAGTTGGGAGAGCGTTAGACCGAAGATCTAAAGGTCCCTGGTTCAATCCCGGGTTTCGGCAGTGGAACCATGTCTGCCTCCTTTAGTCGAGGTGGTCCATTCACCAAACGCCAGCTGCTGTCTACCTGATTCCACCTAGCCTCATCGCTATCTGCCTCTCAGACAGCCAGCTAGCAGGCTGTGTTGGTTCCATGTTGTAATGGTTAGCACTCTGGGCTTTGAATCCAGCGATCCGAGTTCAAATCTCGGTGGAACCTTTTTAGGTTTTTTTGCGGAAGGGAGGGAAAAAACAGAGGTGATGCGCAACTGTTGATGTGGCGGTGAAATTGGCACTCTCAAACCGAGTAGGAATTGGGGAAACATGGGCTTAAAAAGCAAAGGCTTCATTTGCTCCTTGCTCCGAGTTCAAATCTCGGTGGGACCTGCATTTGCGAGGAATGTGCGCAGTAGCTCGTTTGAAAAAACTTTTCGGCAGCACTGAGCCTCAAAAGCTCATCTAGGGCAGTGGTGTCAAACTCAATTCCTGGAGGGCCAGAGCTCGGCACAGTTTTGCTCCAACCCTAATCAAAAACACCTGATTCAGCTAATCAAGGTATTCAGGTTTGCTAGAAACTTCCTTGCAGGTGTGAGTTTGAGCTGGTTGGAGCTAAACTGTGCAGAGCTCTGGCCCTCCAGGATTTGAGTTTGACACCACTGATCTAGGGAGTGCCCCTTGAAGGGGTCGTAAAAAGGAAGGACAGCACGTGGAGAATGCAGGCATCGATCCCGCTACCTCTCGCATGCTAAGCGAGCGCTCTACCATTTAAACTAATTCCCCTCGATGATGGAGAGAAGGTGTCCATCGCTCTCAAAGACAAAGGCGAGGCGCGATCCCTAGCACGTGTGCAGGTGTTGCAGCGTGATTTCCAAAGACCACAAAAAGCTCCTGTCAACCTGATTCCACCTAGCCTCATCGCTATCTGGCTCTCAGACATCCACGTAGCAGGGTGTGTTGGTTCCATGGTGTAATGGTTAGCACTCTGGGCTTTGAATCCAGCAATCTGAGTTCAAATCTCAGTGGAACCTTTTTAGGTTCTTTTGCGGAAGGGAGGGAAAAAACAGAGGTGATGCGCAACTGCTGATGTGGCGGTGAAATTGGCACTCTCAGACCGAGTAGGAATTGGGGAAACATGGGCTTAAAAAGCAAAGGCTTCATTTGCTCCTTGCTCTCGCGCTTCTGGACTGAATGACTTAACTCTCTGCTGCTCATGGGAAAAGATGACCCACGCCAAGGTTCCATGGTGTAATGGTTAGCACTCTGGGCTCTGAATCCAGCGATCCGAGTTAAAATCTCGGTGGGACCTGCATTTGCGAGGAATGTGCGCAGTAGCTCGTTTGAGAATCTTTTCGGCAGCACTGAGCCTCAAAAGCTCATCTAGGGCAGTGGTGTCAAACTCAATTCCTGGAGGGCCAGAGCTCTGCACAGTTTTGCTCCAACCCTAATCAAACACACCTGATCCAGCTAATCAAGGTCTTCAGGTTTGCTAGAAACTTCCTTGCAGGTGTGAGTTTGAGCTGGTTGGAGCTAAACTGTGCAGAGCTCTGGCCCTCCAGGATTTGAGTTTGACACCACTGATCTAGGGAGTGCCCCTTGAAGGGGTCGTAAAAAGGAAGGACAGCACGTGGAGAAGGCAGGCATCGATCCCGCTACCTCTCGCATGCTAAGCGAGTGCTCTACCATTTAAACTAATTCCCCTCGATGATGGAGATAAGGTGTCCATCGCTCTCAAAGACAAAGGCGAGGCGCGATCACTAGCACGTGTGCAGGTGCTGCAGCGTGATTTCCAATGACCACAAAAAACAGAGGCCGCATTTCCTCTGTGCTGGCAACTTTGCACTGGCTACTTTTTAATTGTAGATTTAATTAAAATATTGCGCTTTAAGCCATGCAAACGGAAATGTTTGCGGCCCCGGCAGCAGCAGGAAGGACGTATGTTTCGGCTCGTTGGTCTAGGGGTATGATTCTCACTAAGGGTGCGAGAGGTCCCGGGTTCAAATCCCGGACGAGCCCATTATTAGGCTTTGCTTTTAATCTCTTCAGCCTGATTAGGGAAACCAGGATATCTCTGAGAAATTGGGGATAAAATGTTAAGAGAGCGGCCTGTTAGCTCAGTTGGTTAGAGCGTGGTGCTAATAATGCCAAGATCGCGGGTTCGATCCCCGTACGGGCCACGCATTATCTCTCTGGGACCTTCGCTCTGCTCTTCTCCAAAGTGACGGGTGGTCTCTCAGACATCCCTGCTGGCTAACTGTTCCCCCGGACGCTTGTTTTAACGAAAGCTTGAGCAAAAGGCAATGCGTTGGCCGGGAATCGAACCCGGGTCAACTGCTTGGAAGGCAGCTATGCTCACCACTATACCACCAACGCAGGGGCTTGAATGGAGGTTGGATGCCGGTTAGTCCAGTCAGCAAGAACACTCGTGACGAGGAAGCGATGACCTAAAATGGCGCATGAGGCCGTTCCTGGAAATGGGAAGGCTGTCTGCAGCGAGCTGAAGTCGCATTGATCGGAGGCGACTACCTGTCTCTGCAACTCCTCGTTAGTATAGTGGACAGTATGGAGGCTTGAATGGAGGTTGGATGCCGGATTGTGCAGTCAGCAAGAACGCTCGCGAAGAGGAAGCGATGACCTAAAATGACGCATGAGGCCGTTCCTGGAAATGGGAAGGCTGTCTGCGGCGAGCTGAAGTCGCACTGATCGGAGGCGACTACCTGTCTCTGCGACTCCTCATTAGTATAGTGGACAGTATCTCCACCTGTCACGCGGAAGACTGGGGTTCGATTCCCTGACTGGGAGAACTAGTCGTATGCTGCCCAAAGACACATACAATAGTTTTGCTCCAGCCACGAGTTGGCCAGGGGCCCCTGACGACTGTTTTAAACGAAAGCTTGAGCAAAAGGCAATGCGTTGGCCGGGAATTGAACCCAGGTCAACTGCTTGGAAGGCAGCTATGCTTACCACTATACCACCAACGCAGGGGTATTGAACTGAGGTTGGATGCCGAATTGTGCAGTCAGCAAGAACGCTCGCGACGAGGAAGCGACGACCTAAAATGAGTTACAGAAGGAGTTGGCCAGGGGCCCCGGACGACTGTTTTAAAGAAAGCTTGAGCAAAAGGCAATGCGTTGGCCGGGAATCGAACCCGGTTAAACTGCTTGGAAGGCAGCTATGCTCACCACTATACCACCAACGCAGGGGCTTGACTGGAGGTTGGATGCCGGATTGTCCAGTCAGCAAGAACGCTCGCGTCAAGGAAGCGATGACCTAAAATGACGCATGCGGCCGTTCCTGGAAATGGGAAGGCTGTCTGCAGCGAGCTGAAGTCGCACTGATCGGAGGCGACTACCAGTCTTTGTGACTCCTCGTTAGTATAGTGGACAGTATCTCCGCCTGTCATGCGGAAGACCGGGGTTCAATTCCCCGACGGGGAGAGCTAGTTGTTTACTGCTGCCCAAAGACACATACAATAGTTTTGCTCCAGCCACGAGTTGGCCAGGGGCCCCGGACGACTGTTTTAACGACAGCTTGAGCAAACGGCAATGCGTTGGGCGGGAATCGAACCCGAGTCAACTGCTTGGAAGGCAGCTATGCTCACGACTATACCACCAACGCAGGGGGTTGGAAGTAGGCTGAATCCCGGATTGTGCGGTCAGCAATTATGCTCGCAACACATTAGCAACTGGCAGGTGCGAAGGAACTGAAACTATCTTTGTTGTGACCCGGCACTGAAAAACAACCGCATGAACTTATTGACCTGACCTACCAGGCTCTTTATTAAAATACAAGCTCTCTAATTTAATAACGTAACACGTTTTATACAGACACTTCATATTTAAATGGTATTAGATGATGTTTTTTTTGGGATTCACTGGCTTCTCTGACCTAAAATGACGCATGAGGCCGTTCATGGAAATGGGAAGGCTATCTGCAGCGAGCTGAAGTCGCACTGATCGGAGGCGACTACCTGTCTCTGCAACTCCTCGTTAGTATAGTGGACAGTATGGAGGCTTGAATGGAGGTTGGATGCCGGATTGTGCAGTCAGCAAGAACGCTCGCGACGAGGAAGCGATGACCTAAAATGACGCATGAGGCCGTTCCTGGAAATGGGAAGACTGTCTGCAGCGAGCTGACGTCGCACTGATTGGAGGCGACTACCTGTCTCTGCGACTCCTCGTTAGTATAGTGGACAGTATCTCCGCCTGTCATGCGGAAGACCGGGGTTCGATTCCCAGACGGGGAGAACTAGTTGTTTACTGCTGCCCAAATACACATACAATAGTTTTGCTCCAGCCACGAGTTGGCCAGGAGCCCCGGACGACTATTTTAACGACAGCTTGAGCAAACGGCAATGCGTTGGGCGTGAATCGAATCCGAGTCAACTGCTTGGAAGGCAGCTATGCTCACAACTATGCCACCAACGCAGGGGGTTGGAAGTAGGCTGAATCCCGGATTGTGCGGTCAGCAAGTATGCTCGCAACACATTAGCAACTGGCAGGTGCGAAGGAACTGAAACTCTCTTTGTTTGGACCCGGCACTGAAAAAAAAACGCATGAACTTATTGACCTGACCTACCAGGCTCTTTATTAAAAAAACAAGCTCTCTACTTTAATAACGTAACACGTTTTATACAGACAGTTCATATTTAAATGGTATTAGATTATGTTTTTTTTGGGATTCACTGGCTTCTCTGACCTAAAATGACACATGAGGCCGTTCCTGGAAATGGGAAGGCTGTTTGCAGCGAGCTGAAGTCGCGCTGACCGGGGGCTACTACCTGTCTCTGCAACTCCTCGTTAGTATATTGGACAGTATCTCCGCCTGTCACGCGGAAGACAGGGGTTCGATTCATACCCAGACCCAGTCGTTTACAGCTGCCCAAAATCCTATACGAAATTTTTGCTCCAGCCACAGAAGGAGTTGGCCAAGGGCTCCGGACGTCTGTTTTAACGAAAGCTTGAGCAAAAGGCAATGCGTTGGCCGGGAATCCGACCCAGGTCAACTGCTTGGAAGGCAGCTATGCTCACCACTATACCACCAAGGCAGGGGCTTGATTGGAGGTTGGATGCCGGATTGTGCAGTCAGCAAGAACGCTCGCGACGAGGAAGCGATGACCTAAAATGACGCATGAGGCCGTTCCTGGAAATGGGAAGGCTGTCTGCGGCGAGCTGAAGTCGCACTGATCGGAGGCGACTACCTGTCTCTGCGACTCCTCGTTAGTATAGTGGTCAGTATCTCCGCCTGTCACGCGGAAGACTGGGGTTCGATTCCCTGACGGGGAGAACTAGTCGTATGCTGCCCAAAGACACATACAATAGTTTTGCTCCAGCCACGAGTTGGCCAGGGGCCCCGGACGACTGTTTTAGCGAAAGCTTGAGCAAAAGGCAATGCGTTGGCCGGGAATCGAACCCGGGTCAACTGCTTGGAAGGCAGCTATGCTCACCACTATACCACCAACGCAGGGGCATTGAACTGAGGTTGGATGCCGAATTGTGCAGTCAGCAAGAACGCTCGCGACGAGGAAGCGACGACCTAAAATGAGTTACAGAAGGAGTTGGCCAGGGGCCCCGGACGACTGTTTTAAAGAAAGCTTGAGCAAAAGGCAATGTGTTGGCCGGGAATCGAACCCGGGTCAACTGCTTGGAAGGAACCTATGCTCACCACTATACCACCAACGCAGGGGCTTGATTGGAGGTTGGATGCCGGATTGTCCAGTCAGCAAGAACGCTCGCGTTGAGGAAGCGATGACCTAAAATGACGCATGAGGCCGTTCCTGGAAATGGGAAGGCTGTCTGCAGCGAGCTGAAGTCGCACTGATCGGAGGCGACGACCAGTCTTTGCAACTCCTCGTTAGTATAGTGGACAGTATCTCCGCCTGTCACGTGGAAGACCGGGGTTCGATTCCAGACGGGGAGAACTAGTTGTTTACTGCTGCCCAAAGACACATACAATAGTTTTGCTCCAGCCACGAGTTGGCCAGGGGCCCCGGACTACTGTTTTAACGACAGCTTGAGCAAACGGCAATGCGTTGGGCAGGAATCGAACCCGAATCAACTGCTTGGAAGGCAGCTATGCTCACGACTATACCACCAACGCAAGGGGTTGGAAGTAGGCTGAATCCCGGATTGTGCGGTCAGCAAGTATGCTCGCAACACATTAGCAACTTGCAGGTGCGAAGGAACTGAAATTATCTTTGTTGTGACCCGGCACTGAAACACCGAATCTGGAAAATGTAAGGAAAAAGACTATGTTTAAGGTCCAAGATGAAAGTGAAAACAGATGTGACGTGTTAAAGGGCCTGGAGGGTGAAAATGGAGAATAATGTTTTTTAAGTATTTATTTTTATTTATTTTAATGGTTTTAAGTTGTGTTACTTTTAATGCAAGGGGACTGATGGACATGGGAAAATTTGAAAGAGTGAAAGAAAAGTGTAGAGGAGAAGATGTCATTGTTTTACAAGAAACAAATTGGAAAGAGAGTGTGATAATGGAATACAAAAAGAAATGGGAAGGAGATATTTTATATAATAATGGGGATGGTAGGCTTGGAAGAGGGGTGGCGTTTTTAATGAGAAAAGATGTTTTTAATACAACCAAAGTGGTGTACAAAGATAAGATTGGAAAATGCATGGCTGTAGAAGTAAATTATGAAGGACGTGAATTAATTTTAGTGAATGTACATGCACCAACAGAAGAGAAAGAAAAGAAAGATTTTTTTAACTGTCTAAGGAGTGTGATAAAGAAATATAAGGAAATAATAATGGTGGGGGATTTTAACACAGTTTTTAGCAAACTCGACATGGCAGAGGGGATGGTTTTTAAATCGGACACAGGGAGGAAAGAATTAACCGAATTGATGAGAGAAAATAACTTAATAGATGTATGGAGGGAAAGAAATGGAGGGAAAAAGGTTTAATCAAGGAAGCAAATAGTGGGGAATTTTATATGTAAAACAAGAATTGATTATGTGCTATTTACAAGAAATGTGGAGAATTTTATTGAAAAAATCAGCTATGATGAAACTAGTTTTAGTGATCATAAGTTTTTACGGTTTAAAATAGATTGGAGTAATGTGCAAAGGGGACCGGGTACATGGATTCTAAATACAGAGATTTTAAAGAATGAAGATTATGTTGCAGAGATAAAAGGAATCATAGAGAAAGAGAAGGATAATGCGATGTATGAAGAAGATAAAAGAATGTGGTGGGAGAATGTTAAATATCTAGTAAAGAAATTTTCAATAAAGTATTGCAGAATCTTACAAATAAGTAAAAGACACAAAGAAAAAGAAATAAAGGAGATGCTAGAAAGAGAATTAAATAGTGAGAGTGAAGACATAAAAAAGATAAAAGAAATAGAGGAGAAACGGAAAGAAATAGAAGAAAAAGAATATGAGGGGGCAAGATTAAGAAGTAAGAACAAATATATGGTGGAGGGGGAGAAATGCACAAAGTTTTTTTTTGACTTGGAGAAATAGAGGGCGAAAGCTGGAATAATAAAAGAAATAAAAGGGAGAAGTGGAGAGATTGTGGAGGGGAATGGAAAAGTGCTGGAAGAGATAAAGCTTTTTTATGAGGATCTTTTTAAAACAAGAGGAGTGGAAGAAGAGGAAAAAAAGAAACTGTTAAATTATATTGAAACAAATTTAAGTGAAGAGTGTAAGGACTGGGCTAAGAGGGTGAATCTGAATAACTAAATACATACTGCTAAAGACCAAAAATCTCTGAATGTAAATTAACCCAAACACACACACACACACACACACACACATTCCCCCACCAGGGAAGACCACACTCAGGACAGAGCGTGGTGTCTGCTTACAAGACATTTTATGACTGATCGGAATGTCCCAAAGGAAGTGGATTCCAAAGCGAAAAGAAACTTCTTTTCTTTAAAAGACATTTAACCAGATATATTCAATGTGTTTTATGTGTGTTTGTTGAATTGTACGAACAATGTATACAATCTTATCTTAAGATTTGTCTTTTATGTGTTTGATCTATGTTGTTGGGAAACTCTAATGGGATAAGGTTTCAAACTTTGCAAACTATGAGTAACCAACTCCATGTGAGGCAAGTTTGGATTCTCTGAGCTCCAATCTTCGTTCCACATTTAGCCATTTATATCACATCTTGCTAAAACTTTGTGACACATAGGACTATAATAATTGTGAAGATTCTGCTCTTAAACATCCGATGAAATTAGGGTTTCAAATGTCTCTCTCTTAGACAAAGAGCAATAAAAACCAAAGTCCCGCCTGTGAAATTCCAACCCTCTAATTGGCCAAGCCAACAGGAAGAGGCTGGATTTCTCGCTCGCTTTGAAGGAAAAACACGCGCACGTGACCACGTGACGCGCCGGACCGAGAGACACACACGCTTCTTCACAAGCCATGCAAAGAATTACCTGTGCAAGTATCCGTGTTTGATCACGCTTTTAAGATTTGTTGAAGTCTCGTTGTGTCTCAAAATTCTGTTGTCTATGTGAATTTGCTATTTAGAAAGATCCTCGGGTCTTTCTAAACTCCCTATTGCATAACTGCAACTCTCTACATTTCCTCTCTCTCTCTGTCTCTATGCATTTCTCGTTCATCGATGCCTTATCGTGTTTTGTTGTTTATTATGTTTGTAAATACATATATCCGTAGTAAATACATAAGTAGTTCTGCCTTATTAAATTCATTATATTCATTTGATTGATGTACTGCCTCTGCTCATTTTCCAAGTCCCTTAAGTGCCAAAGATCTAACTTAAGCCACAAGCTTTACAAATTAAAGATACTTTAAAGAGTAGTTGGTTTATAGGGCAGAAAACCCAATTCTAGTGGCCACAGAATTGCGTTTCCTGAAATCCTATAAAGTAGGATGATATTGTGGATCCCCACAAATATTATTCTGACAATTGAGCTAATTAATTTTGCCTGTTTTGTAAGACGTGGTCCGTGTAATTAATTACAATCAACTTGCGGTTAATTGCAGGGATACACATGCATGCATGCAGGTAAAATGACACATCATCCCTTAGCGGGAGATTTATTAACATGTAAGACTGATCTAATCCAAACATGTATGAATAATTATTAATTACCAATTATTAATTATGATATGCAAATTCCCCCACGGATTAGATCCGCCCCTGAGTCTTTACATTAATTGGTGGAGAATATGCTTGGCACACTTTAAACTTGTTTATGAGCAAATTCAGTTTCAATCTATGTCTATATTGTGATTTAATATTGTACGTGCGCCTCGAGTGAGCGAACGCAATGCGAACTCACCGGCTGACTGAAGGCAAAAAGCCGCTTTCAGTTCAGCAAAACTAAAAAGTAAACTGCAGTTTCATAGTTTCATAGTATTAAATTTGTCCTACAAAAGACGAAGAAACCTCTTTTGAGCGACGACATTTTTAATGTTAAACTCCCCTGTCCGAACGATGTTCTTCTGTCAGGGTGAAGACAAGAGTTAGTGAAACGATGCTCTTTCACTATTCTTAAAAAGGCCTTATATTATAATCGTTAGATTAACGATAAACTCCTGGTTAAACATTGACGTAGCTACTCAAGTGTAAAAACCTAAAGCATATTTAATCATAAGTGCTATTTGATATATGTTATGGGAGTCGAAAAACAGACGACAAATTCCTGTTTTCTTTGCACAGCGCAGCGAAGAATCCTGCCAGACGTGTTGTTAAAATATAGCACCGAAAAAAAATAAAATAAAATCCAAAACCTAAAAACATTTTAAATTTTAAATAAAAGTGCTATTTGATAAATGTTATTTGGATCCAACCGACAGACGTATAATTCCTGTTTTCTTCTACACAGCGCAGAGGAAAAAAACATTTCCTGCAAGACGCACGTGTTTGTTAAAATGTAGCACAGAAAAAAAATCCAAAACCTAAAAACATTTTAAAATCATAAGTGCTATTTGATAAATGTTATTTGGATCCAACCGACAGACGTATAATTCCTGTTTTCTTCTACACAGCGCAGAGAAAAAAAAAATTCCTGCAAGACTTGTTGTTAAAATGTAGCACAGAAAAAAAATCCAAAACCTAAAAACATTTTAAATCATAAGTGCTATTTGATAAATGTTATTTGGATCCAACCGACAGACATAATTCCTGTTTTCTTCTACACAGCGCAGAGAAAAAAAAAATTCCTGCAAGACTTGTTGTTAAAATATAGCACCGAAAAATAAAAAGAAAATCCAAAACCTAAAAAAAAAAAAAAAAACATTTTAAATCATAAGTGCTATTTGATAAATGTTATTTGGATCCAACCGACAGACGTATAATTCCTGTCTTCTACAAAAAAAAACTCCTGCCAAAGGTGCTTGTGAAATATAAAAAAAAAAAAAAAAAAATCCGCTGAGATTTAATTTCGATAAGTGTGATCACTACAGAAAACAAAGCGTCTGCACGCTCAAATTTTAATCACACTGAATGTTATTCCGCTGACAAACACTAGAGGGCAGCCTTGAGGCCTAAGTGCTTGACAGTTCTCGAATTACGCTCCGCCCCCCTGATTTCATCCTGCATGAACGAAATGTCGCCATCGTGTGGACACTAGTAACAAGGTCATCCTTTCCTAAACAATTTCTCTCTCGTCACAATTTCAGATTTTCCCAGTGAATTTCTGAAAGTGTGTTTCTAACTTTCAATGCATGTGCAAGTTCCAGTTTTACTAACATGACTTCACTCCTGACGGTGTACACTTATTTTGAATTTGGTTCAAACCACTTTTGAACTCAAAATTCAAAAGTAAGTATTACCAGTTTCTGATGACCACTTAGGAGGAGTGCGGCCCCCTTGTGGCCTTCCCCTCTCTACGTCAGCTCATCACTTAGTTCCTAACATCATTCTGTTCTGAAGTGGCTTTCTCCCAGTTGGTTTTATTTTGGTCATTTATCATTGATACCTCACCGTAGTCGTGATCATCATCAAATATAATGCCAACCTTTAATTTCCTACACTTATTCAAATTTGGTTTGAAACAAACAAATTTCAAGATCAATTTGAATTAAGTCTCCTTTCCTGTTGGGAATGGTTTTATGGCTTTACTTCTATATTTCCTTCTTCAAATTATTTTTAATAATTTTGATTTGATACGTTATGACAACGATATCCTTACTATTCTAGAAGTTACTCAGCATCTATGCATACGCTTGATTTGAATTGTATTTAAACCCGTTTGAATGCAATTTAAATCAAGTTCTCTGTCAGCCAGGTTGACCACTAAGAGGAAGTGGCCCCAAACCCTTTGTGGCCCAAACGCGCCACTACAGCTTGCTTCCTCCCGTGCTCTTCCTGCTGCACTTAATCTCTTCTCTGAATGGAGGCTAGGTTGTTCTGATAATTAACATTGTCATAATCCCCTTTTTGTTTGTACCATAATTTTAGTAAAGCCGTTGCCTTTGATTTTTCTACAAAAAAAAAATAGACACTCAATTTGATTTAGATAGAGAGAGCTTTAATTCACGTTGAGGTTCACTTGTCCTTCATCCTGTTTTGTGTTTGTAGGTAGAAATTTCTCTCGTGCTGTGGTGATTTGACAGTCATCTCTGCTTGGGGTCCAGCAAGCTGGTTCGTCTGACCTGCGTCACCAGCGCTGACTGAGCACGAGTCTCGGACTTTCCTGTATTTCTCCGTTGGTGCGGCCCGCAACACGACATCACCAATTTGGCACTGCCGGTTGTGTTCAAAGTCAAGTTGCGTGAGGGCACACATCGGTACAGAAGTACGGAAGGGCCCGAGACACTGCTGTTAAGTGTTTGGGGACGACAAAGACCAACCACGATGCTGACTCCAACCTGAATGACCTCATTTCACCCCGGGAAACTAGAAAAGGTATTAAATCCATCCACTTAGTATTGGCCACAGGATCTAGAGATTCCCCCGGTCATTGAAGTGTTTGGCTCCCTCCTCCTCTCCGAGCCACAAACCGCAGGCTTAGGCCTCCTCTTCCCCTGTAACACTTCCTGTGTACTATTAACGCCATTTCATTACAGACCTTTCCATCTTGGATGGTTGCATGTTACTTCAAACTTTGCTATCTTGCCATTGCTCTTTTCTGTTGTGCTCTGTTCCTTTCAGTTCACCTAGAGACGGAACCTTTCTGAGACAACATGGAACGCTGAATAATAGTTTGACAACCAAGCCGTTAGCATCAACAGGTGACCCCTAAGCTACCGCCCCGTTAAAAATCTTTATTCAGGCCCATGTTGACCTACCCAAATTGTCCCACCGAATGATTTAACTGTCTGCATCAGTTAACCAAAATTTTCATACACGGCATAGCCCGTATTATAGCTCGTTAAACTTAGAAGGAACTTGCATTGGTCTCTCTGTGTGTGTTGTGTTCCTCTCGCCCACAGTGAAACCAGTATGTTCCGGTCCTACAGTCCCACAACCCGCTGGGACAATCTGGAGACATGGCTGAGATTCATGACACCTCCATTCCTGCCCAAGGTCGCCAATGACTCAGAGCCCCGAGCCCAGAGCATCGCAGACGTGGACAAGCTGATGGCGCACAAACCAAGCCAAAGCTCCCACGACAAAGACCGGCCAGACACGTCAAAACCTCGCTTGCCCAGCCCATCGCACAAGCACGTCTCCACGAAAGGAGCCGCATCGCCCTGGAGCACGAAATTGCAACGCTGAGGATGCAAGCCGAGGATGACAACGACCCCGAGCTACAGAAAGAAGTGGAAAGACTTCAAACTGCCCTGTCTGATCTTCATCGACACAGACAGAGAAAAGAACCAGAGAGGAACTCAACGAGAAACTCCGACAAAGTGAAGCCCCTTGCAAAGAGCAGAGACTGAACTTAAAGAGACTCGAAAGCCACGGCCTGCGAAAGAAGCTCGCAAGAGGCCCATGTTACCATCCACAAGCTCGTTCAGCAGAGATAAGATCTCAAACGTGAACTTGACATTTTTCCCACAGAGTTGACACACTCTTATAGACTACCAGCCGCTGCGGCAGGCCTTCATTAAAGAAGTCTCTGATCCAGAATCAGACCAACAACTAATCACAGCCGTGGACCTCAATCAGCCGGCATGGAGGATGATTTAAACTCCAGAACTCTGTTCTCCGAAATCTGCACCCCACAGTGAGTCATCACCAAGTCCTCCTGGCCTGCCCACATAGCATGACTACTCAACAGCTAAGAGAAGCTTGCACCAAGCAAAAGACTATGTCCGGAAAGACTTTGAAAAACCCCACAATCTACTCGGTCTCCGAACACTACTCAGAGCTGCCTCCAGAGGGCGCCCCACAACACCATAGCCCTGTTTACAGAGAGTCACGACCGTTCCAGGCCTCCAGAGGGCAGCACTACCGTGATGGTGCTCGTCCAAGACACCAGAGCGAGCGCTCTGAAACATTCTGGAAGCCAGCCGGCGACCCAGAAATAGCCGACCCCCATCACCAAGAGACTAAAGCCCAGACAGCCTGGAGCGGTACCCCTTTCAACATGCCACTAAGAAGCACAAGTCTGAGCACGCATCAGACAAACACAGTGCCGCCACGTCTGAGACAGCCGAGACCCTGAAGTCGCTGAAAAGCTTCTTCACAAAAGACTTTCCAAAAATTCAAGAGGTACGAGCCTTACATCCTATGCTTGAGCGTAAGACCTAAAACAGGCACACAGAACACTGCTCGTCGGCCACAGACCCCAGAGCACACTGTCACATCACAAAGTGACAGCAGCACACAGCTACCACAGCTGACAGCTGCACAGCCTGAACGAGACAGCACAGTTTCCCACAGCTGGGTCCAAAACCCCAAAAGACCAAGAAATGCTGCTTTGTCTGTCTGTCTCCGCAGAGAACTACACAAGACCGGCCCTAACCACCCGTCGATCGCCACACCAGCCCCTACGCCAAGACTCCTGGGGAACCTGATCAAAAGGGGGTGGGCCCGGAAACTCTACCTACCCATCACTCTAGACAATGAGGTGAGCCTTGAAGCCCTGGTAGACACCGGCTCAGACCTCCCTCTAATGTCAGCTCAACTCTTTGAAAGACTCAGTGCTAAAGCTAAGAGCGAAGATCAAACTCTTACACCCCAAATGTGTGAGCTGAACGTGCAGTCGTACAGCCAGAACGACCTTCGGCTCGAACAGAGAGCTCCCATGTACCTGACAACTGGTCCTTTGAGTCCTACCCACCCGGTGTACATCTCACAAATGGACACGTACCCCTTTCTGACTGGCAAAGACCTGCTAGACTGCTCTGAGCTTTTATTAGACTTATAAACACCTGGCCGTCTGGGCCCAAGTTCAAGAACCCCGCCCCCTCCGGTCACAGAGGTCACGAGAACTACAACAAAGCCAGACTCCCAAAATCACAGAGTTCCCCGGAACTCCAGCAGCCATCCATGGGTACACAGCCTCACTACCAAGTCAAGGTTCAAGTTCGCTACCCTGCACCTTCCAGCTCGCCAAAGACCACGCAATGCCCACTCAACGATGCGTGACCTAATGCAGAAGGCCTCTAACACAAAAGGCCTCCTCAGAAAGAATTCCTAAAACCCCAATGATTTTGAACTGCAAAACCAGAGGACACTGCCCGAACACAGTGCAAGACTCTGCTAAAAAGGTCCCTGATCAGCATAGGACATAGAACCTTTAGAAGTAGATGAAAATGTGTGCTCAAAGAGTTGCAAGACTCTGCATTCGTAAAATTAGAATTTTACTGATGTAAAAGAATCTTAAATGGGCGTGTAAATCTCAACGGCCAACAGACTATGCACGACTCTTTTAAAACAAACAGTTTCTAGATGCTGGTTGAATTAGCACTGCTAAACATTAGGTTTCCTGACAATGAAGGGTTACAGCAAACACTAGCTCCAAATAAGGCATACGTCACCCTGGCGTCAGAGTGTAGTAAAACCACCTGAGTCGTAAACTACTGTTAACCTACAGGCGTGCATTTGATCTTTGCGATCCAACTAGAACACAACGTGCAATACGCATTTCTGATCGCTGGCTTGTCTAAATGCAGATAAAACGATAACTGGAATTGACATCTCTACTTTAAGTGAAAGAGTCCTAGATTTCCAACTAATATCAGTAAGTTCAGCCTTAAAGCGTAAGTCTGTTTGACAAAGGAATCTCATCTCAGCAGCTTGTAAACTGTACCGATATCTATCCTGCTTTGGTTAAAGAAATCCAAATTGCAGTATTGCTAAACCTGTTTCTGACAAAGAAAGCTCAGGACAGTGTTATATATACGTAGACCTGGGTGATGCTCCCCTTTCTACAATGTAAAGGCCTTACAAATTATTGTTAGATTGATGTAATTCACCTAAATTTTTAGCTGCATCTACAAGCAGAGAGCTACCTAGCGATCAAAACTGTTCATTCGCTGAAAAGTCAGCATTTATGCATGAGAGGGACGTAACTATATAGGCTTAGACAAGCTTTGACTTACAGCAAATCTATTTCCTCACTCTGTAACCAAATAGAATAAGTTGTGTAAAGTAAAGAGAAGAGTTCCATGAGTAAAATTAGCAAATGCCAAAACACATTTGCATTTTACTGAATGTAACATCAAGTTCTTGAAAGACTTAAAGTATAGGCGCCCCCTTTTAACCCGTTTAAACATGCATAACTCAGTAAAATGTGCAGACATTCTTCAGGTACTGTTGAATTGTTCTGACATGCTCTGGTTCCCATGACAACAACTGGTCACAGGAAGTGCTAACTTGTGATGTCACTTTGTAAACAAACCAGCCTAGGTGGCTAAGCGAACCTAGCATTCATCCAGCTTAGGCTAAGCTAAATAATAACTTCTACAATTAGCAGTTAGCATCATTCACTTGAAGCCTTAATTACAGCTTTTGTTTACACAGTGCAAAGTATTCTAGAATACTTTCTTTAACCCCAGTTAGGGTTTCTAATTCTTCACTTTCCGTACTTTCAGTTCTTCTCAGCTAAATTTCACCTTCACTAGTTAGGCATAGTCCTGGCTGAGCGCTGTAGGTTAAATTTGCAGATGCCCTGTCAATTAAACTTAAGTTTAACTACATGTAAACTGTGTAGCTAGAGAAGAATTCGTATAGTAATGAGAATTTCCATCAGCATGTTGATTAAACCTTTGGAGGGACACACACAGTGTGGTCTTGAACACGCAACCGCTGTAACCCACTATGGAGTGTTGGTCCAGACAAACCCAAAGTTTAGTCACTAGTGCTACTGATTATTCTCACATTCAGATCATTACCGCTGTTTTGATTACTTTATTTTTTTTTATTTTTTATTTCCACTTTGATAATAATGGCAGTCAGCTATTCCCTTGTCTATTCGGTCATCTATATGATTTAATTCCATTTCCTCTCTTGTTCGAATGTGGTTCCATTTCCCATTGGGCCCAGAAAGGAAACAGAGACACCTTTATTTGTGATTGTGTTTATTTTCAACAAGTGCACTCATTTTTGTGACCCTGCAACACAAGTAATTTCAACAATTACTAGGGCATAACTATAGTCCTGAGGATTGATAATAAGCATAATTTGAATAGGAAAGCTGTCTCTTATCCTCCTATCCTTCACTTCGTCAAGCCGTAGTGAACCACCATTTAAGTCCAGAGAAATAATTTAGTCATAAGAACCATCTTAAGTCATTTATTTCATCTCGGCTATGCCCCTTCCAGGAAACACTCTAGGAACCACACAAGTCTTAGCCTCCTAACATCCACAGCTAAGATGATAAAGATACAAGAGACACATCACTAGCTAGATACACATGAAGCACCTAACTTTATGCTACATATCTAGCGAACCCATTAAACAGTGGTTCTGAACTTTTAGGGTCATGCATTAGTCTTTCACCACAAGTGTGCCAAAGTGTCACAGAGCCTCTGCTTAACCTGACCCCAACCTTCCAGCTTCCCAAAGACTATGACAAACCAATGGACACTATGAGAAACCACCTCTAACCCCTCCAACCACCCACGAATGCCGTCTGAACCCACCGACGACCGGTGCCCCAGACACCTGCAATACACCTTGCACATGCTGCGTGCACAAGACAACATTCAGCGTTCTGCACCTGATGCCATCACTGCGCCACAGCTTGTAATGCCACAGTGCAAAAGGGGGGTCATGCCAATGTATGCCCATGATGCACCATGTGCTGCACACCGCAGCACCAGAGACACTTGCAAGACACCGAAGCAAGTGGCATACCGGCGTGAAAAAGACTGTCCAAGCCAACCAAGGACAACACCTGCTGAAATTTTTCCTCCCTATCTCTCTCTCTCTCTCCCTTTCACTTTACCAGGATGCTGCTGTGGTTCACCATCCTGTGCCTTCGGCCAACCAGAGGGCAGCCACCGCCATTGAACAGCATCTCCCCAGGCCCGGCATCAGGCACCATCCTGAGGGAACAACCGGGACTCCTGACTACCAACTTCAGGACCCACACCCAGAAAGTTCATGTTCGTCTCGACCCCTGCAATGTTTACAGGGCACCCTACGCCAGCGCAGTAGCCCAAATACCGCTGGGCAGGTGCCCGATGGACAGACTCCCTCACTCAAGCCGGGGCCGATGCACATGCTCAGCCAACTTGAGAAAATGACTATCACACAAGCGGAGTGAGGTGGACACAACCACCGCTCCAAACAGTTCCGGGGAGCTTGGCCCGGAGCCGCCGCCACTTTGTTTAACACTTGTATGTCCAGTGCGAATACAGTGAACCTAGCCACCGTGAGGCGGCATGCAGCAAAAATTCAGACTGAGATTCCACAGATAAAAGAGCAACTCACAACACAGAGTGCAACCCTGCAGACCATCGACAAGACACTAAAGGGAATTGTGGTAATTTTCAACACTCACAGCGTTCTGCTGACCCAGACAGTGAACTCCATGAAACAGCTGTTTACTGTCTTCCAGAATGACTTTGCTCAAACTCAGCTGGTAACAGCCCTGATGACAGACACGCGGCCGGAGGTGAACTCCATTGACAGCCTAGCTATGGGTAGAATTCCACCGCACCTGATACCCTTAAGCCTTGTGCAAACCGTGCTGGCTTCCGCCATCACCACGCCAGCTGACTCTCTACAAATACACCTTGCCTACTCACTGGTTAGTGCCAGCCCACTCTGCGTGTACCACAAGCAGAGAAAAGGGGGCTTTCTCCTGAACTTACCCATCACAGTCAAGCCGAATCCACCGGCTCAAGAACATTGTCAATGTCAGATTCTGAAAGGTAACACTCACATCAAGATCCGCACGCCGTACGTGATTGACTTGCACGACAGCGACACTAAGCTGTCCCCAGCTCCGAATCCACACATGTGCACACTGACCAAAGACACTCACTATCTCTGCCCTAACAAACCCTTCCTCAGAGACAACACTGCAGGCTGCAGATCAGCGACACCCGCTGCCCTGCCGAAGCTAAGCCTCGCACTTAAGTCATCGAGACCCAAGCAGAGATTGTAGGTGACAGGGCTCATTAACACTCCTGTGCGCACAGCTGCACTCAATTACGACCAGAATGACACTGACACCTGTGCCACCTCGCTCCACCAGAGCATGTGAATCCAAGTACCGAAAGGCGCCATCCTTCACCGTGACAACCTGGCATGGTACCATCTTCCAAGCAAAGAGTACAAATTAGAACTGGAAATCCCATCCTTCTCCAATAACCACACTTTCACCCTAACTCCAGAACGGGAGTTGTGGTTTGCGAAAGGTGGGGGGGTCCCAGCGAATTGACATTTATCCTATCGACACAGCCCTCCAAGCTTTGTCTCAACTGCCCTACTTAACCACCACACCTGCTGTCCAATCCTGGATTGCGGCTGACCCTACGCTGGGTACCTCTATCAACCACATCCAGACGCTCGACAGTCATCCTGCGCAAGAGGCTCAACGAGGTGCGAACATCTACAGCCAAGCCCACGGGACCCTCAGGAAGAGGGTACCACGCTGGAGGCTGCTTCAAACTTAATCAAGCTGAGCCCTCATCATGATTCACCTGTCATCCGTCCATTGTGATGATTGTTGTCTGATTAAGTCCACACAGGGACTTCATCAGACAAAAAGGGGGACTGTAAGGACTGGGCTAAGAGGGTGAATCTGAATAACTAAATACATACTGCTAAAGACCAAAAATCTCTGAATGTAAATTAACCCAAACACACACACACACACACATTCCCCCACCAGGGAAGACCACACTCAGGACAGAGCGTGGTGTCCGCTTACAAGACATTTTATGACTGATCGGAATGTCCCAAAGGAAGTGGATTCCAAAGCGAAAAGAAACTTATTTTCTTTAAAAGACATTTAACCAGATATATTCAATGTGTTTTATGTGTGTTTGTTGAATTGTACGAACAATGTATACAATCTTATCTTACGATCTGTCTTTTATGTGTTTGATCTATGTTGTTGGGAAACTCTAGTGGGATAAGGTTTCAAACTTTGCAAACTATGAGTAACCAACTCCATGTGAGGCAAGTTTGGATTCTCTGAGCTCCAATCTTCGTTCCACATTTAGCCATTTATATCACATCTTGCTAAAACTTTGTGACACATAGGACTATAATAATTGTGAAGATTCTGCTCTTAAACACCCGACGAAATTAGGGTTTCAAATGTCTCTCTCTTAGACAAAGAGCAATAAAAACCAAAGTCCCGCCTGTGAAATTCCAACCAATTCCGGCCAAGCCAACAGGAAGAGGCTGGATTTCTCCAAGGTGAGAAATGAGGCTTCCCCCCCTCCGCTCGTTCTCTTACTTCTCTCGTCCTCGTGTCATAATGTAACGTCTCGCCCCCGGGCGAGCTCTTCGCCTTTCTTTTATTTGTTTCTAGTTTAGTTTGTGTATTTCAGTCTTAGATAAGTCTCCGTGTTTAATTCCAATCGACGAGTGAAACGAACACCGCGTGACATATCTCTTCAGCAAATCCATCTACAAGGGACCTTTAAACGAGCGCGCGCTGCTTTGAAGGAAAAACACGCGCACGTGACCACGTGACGCGCCGGACCGAGAGACACACACGCTTCTTCACAAGCCATGCAAAGAATTACCTGTGCAAGTATCCGTGTTTGATCACGCTTTTAAGATTTGTTGAAGTCTTGTTGTGTCTCAAAATTCTGTTGTCTATGTGAATTTGCTATTTAGAAAGATCCTCGGGTCTTTCTAAACTCCCTATTGCATAACTGCAACTCTCTACATTTCCTCTCTCTCTCTGTCTCTATGCATTTCTCGTTCATCGATGCCTTATCGTGTTTTGTTGTTTATTATGTTTGTAAATACATATATCCGTAGTAAATACATAAGTAGTTCTGCCTTATTAAATTCATTATATTCATTTGATTGATGTACTGCCTCTGCTCATTTTCCAAGTCCCTTAAGTGCCAAAGATCTAACTTAAGCCACAAGCTTTACAAATTAAAGATACTTTAAAGAGTAGTTGGTTTATAGGGCAGAAAACCCAATTCTAGTGGCCACAGAATTGCGTTTCCTGAAATCCTATAAAGTAGGATGATATTGTGGATCCCCACAAATATTATTCTGACAATTGAGCTAATTAATTTTGCCTGTTTTGTAAGACGTGGTCCGTGTAATTAATTACAATCAAGTTAATTGCAGGGATACACATGCATGCATGCAGGTAAAATGACACATCATCCCTTAGCGGGAGATTTATTAACATGTAAGACTGATCTAATCCAAACATGTATGAATAATTATTAATTACCAATTATTAATTATGATATGCAAATTGCAAGAGGATAAAAAGGAATGTGATGGGGAAATCAGGAATTAGGAGATCGAAAGAGTGATTGATCAACTAAATAAAAGGAAAAGCCCAGGGATAGATGGTTTGGGAAGTGAATTTTATATATACGTTTTAAGGACATTTTAATAGAGATTTTAAAGGAGGTTTTTAAGGAAATATTTAAGGAGGAAGAGATGAATGAAAGGATGGGAATGGGGCTGATGAAGCTAATATATAAAAGGAAAGGTAAACAAACTGATTTAAAAAACTACAGGCCAATAACAATGCTAAATACTGATTTAAAGATATTAGCAAAGATTTTAGCAAATAGGTTAAAAGAAGTGATGCCTCAAATAATAAAAACAAATCAAGCATATGCAGTAAAAGGAAGAGACATAGCAGACATAACGATGAGTATAAGGGACACAATACAATACATAAAAGAAAAGAATGATGAGGGGTATGTGATCAGCTTAGACTTCGAAAAGGCTTTTGATAGGGTGGAGCATGAATATTTGTTTGGGGTTTTAAATAGGTTTGGGTTTGGTGAGAATTTTATGATATGGATAAAGATTTTATTTAAGGGGGCTCTAACAAAAATAAAATGTAATGTTTTTTAACGGAATGTTTTAAAATAACTAGATCAATTAGACAAGGATGTCCACTCTCAGCTTTATTATACTCTCTTGTAGCAGAACCGTTGGGCCTAGCAATACGAAAAAGAAGAGAAAATAAAAGGAATACAAATACAGGAAAGCAAAGCAGAAGGGAAAATTTTTCAATATGCGGATGACACAACAATAATAGTTAAAGGGACAGAGGGTGTAAAACAAGTAGAGCGGAGGTTAAATTTTTGGAGAATGAGGGCTTTAAATTTGAAAGGGAAGGTTTTAGTATTGAATGTTTTAATGGCTTCAAAGTTGTGGTACGTTTTATATGTGACAGAAATGCCTTTGTGGGTAGAAGGGAGGTTGAAGAAATGTTTTCTCTGTTTTTTGTGGGAGGGTAAACCCTCAAGAATAGCATACAACACCTTATTAGGACCATTAGAAGAGGGTGGGATGGGGTTAATGGATATTAAACAAAGGAAAAAATGCTTAAGAGTTAAAATAGTCAAAAAATTGTTGCAAGAAGAAAATGAAACAGAATGGAAGAAAGTTATGAAATATTTTTTAAACAAATGTGGGAATTTTAATTTGGGGGAGGATATTTTATGGATGAAAACAAAAAACTGGATGGCGGAAGGATTACCTGACTTCTATAAGGAAATTTTAAGTGCTTGGGGGGATTTCTTAACTGTAATAGATTATAATCTGAAAGGAAGAGAAAACATTTTAAATCAACCCCTGTTCTTAAACAAAAGTATTTTAAGAGATGGGAAAGAGATCTTTTTTAAAAAATGGATGGAGGTGGGAATAACAAGGGTAAGAGATGTTTTGTATGAATTTAAAGAAGGGTTTTTACCATCACAATTTATAAAGGATGCAATGGAGGAAGCAAAAGAGGAATGCAGCGAAAGAGAAATAGAAAATAAATACGAAATTATCAAAAACGCAATACCGAAGGAATGGATTAAAAGAATAGAAAACATGGAGGAATGGAAGGAAGAGAAAGACATTTATGTCAGACTGAAAGGGAAACTATGTAATTTTAAGGAGTGTAATGTGAAACAGTTTTATTGTTATTTTAGAGATAGTGTTTTTAAAGAACCAGTTGCTAACAATTTTTGGGTACAGAGATTTAAAGATCTGAAAAAAGGAAGTATATGGAGAAATACGAGGGGAAAGATTGTGGAAACCAAACTGGAATGTTTAGAGTATTTAAAAAGGCACAAAGCAATTTTTACAGATTGTATTAACTAAGATTGGAATGGAACAGAATGCAACATGTAAGGTATGCAAAGACGAAGATGAAGGAATTTTACACTTGTTTTTATACTGTAAAGAGTTGGAGGGCTTTTACAGAAAATGCAAAAAGATGATAAAAGAATTAATTGAGGACTGGGACGAAGAGGTAATAGAATGGAAGAGGATAGTGATGTTTGGATGGGAGGGAAATTGTCAAAGTAAAAAGTTTCTGAACCTGTTAGTAATGTTGATAAAAAATGCAGTATGGGAAAAAATAAATGTGGCCAAAAAAGAAAAAGTGGTGCTTGATGTTTGGAATGTTCTTAAAAAGAAAACAGAAAGATATATTGAAGGACTGTATTGGTATTTTAAGTATGAAAACATGTTGCAAAGCTTTTATGTAATTTTTACTCCAAAGATTTCTAAAGTTTTAAAAGATTTAGAATGGAATGTTCCTGGAAGTGATCTGGATTTTTAAGTTTTACTTTTACTTTAAATTGAATTTTATTTATTAATTTTTTAACAGCATTTTAAGCTTAAGTATATTGTACTGAGTACTTGAATTGTAAAAGGATGTATTGAAAGTGATGAAAGTAATGTTGTACTTTTTGCATTGGAAAAATTTCAAAAAAAAAAAAAAATGGGCTTTGAATCCAGCGATGCGAGTTCAAATCTCGGTGGAACCATTTTAGTTTTTTTGCGGAAGGGAGGGAAAAAACAGATGTGATGCGCAACTGCTGATGTGGCGGTGAAATTGGCACTCTCAAACCGAGTAGGAATTGGGGAAACATGGGCTTAAAAAGCAAAGGCTTCATTTGCTCCTTGCTCTCGCGCTTCTGGACTGAATGACTTAACTCTCTGCTGCTCATGGGAAAAGATGACCCACACCAAGATTCCATGGTGTAATGGTTAGCACTCTGCGCTCTGAATCCAGCGATCCGAGTTATAATCTCGGTGGGACCTGCATTTGCGAGGAATGTGCGCAGTAGCTCGTTCGAAAAACTTTTCGGCAGCACTGAGCCTCAAAAGCTCATCTAGGGCAGTGGTGTCAAACTCAATTCCTGGAGGGCCAGAGCTCTGCACAGTTTTGCTCCAACCCTAATCAAACACACCTGATCCAGCTAATCAAGGTCTTCAAGTTTGCTAGAAACTTCCTTGCAGGTGTGAGTTTGAGCTGGTTGGAGCTAAACTGTGCAGAGCTCTGGCCCTCCAGGATTTGAGTTTGACACCACTGATCTAGGGAGTGCCCCTTGAAGGGGTCGTAAAAAGGAAGGACAGCACATGGAGAATGCAGGCATCGATTCCGCTAACTCTCGCATGCTAAGCTAGCGCTCTACCATTTGAGCTAATTCCCCTCGATGACAGAGAGAAGGTGTCCATCGCTCTCAAAGACAAAGGCGAGGCGCGATCCCTAGCACGTGTGCAGGTGCTGCAGAGTGATTTCCAATGACCACAAAAAACAGAGGCCGCATTTCCTCTGTGCTGGCAACTTTGCACTGGCTACTTTTTAATTGTAGATTTAATTAAAATATTGCGCTTTAAGCCATGCAAACGGAAATGTTTGCGGCCCCGGCAGCAGCAGGGAGGACGTATGTTTCGGCTCGTTGGTCTAGGGGTATGATTCTCGCTTAGGGTGCGAGAGGTCCCGGGTTCAAATCCTGGATGAGCCCATTATTAGGCTTTGCTTTTAATCTCTTCAGCCTGATTAGGGAAACCAGGATATCTCTGAGAAATTGGGGATAAAATGTTACAGAGAGAGGCCGGTTAGCTCAGTTGGTTAGAGCGTGGTGCTAATAACGCCAAGGTCGCGGGTTCGATCCCCGTACGGGCCATGCGTTTTCTCTCTGGGACCTTCGCTCTGCTCCTCTCCAAAGTTACGGGCGATCTCCCAGACATCCCTGCTGGCTAAACCACATGAGGAGCTGGCTGAAATAGCTCAGTTGGGAGAGCATTAGACTGAAGATCTAAAGGTCCCTGGTTCAATCCTGGGTTTCGGCCGTGGAACCATGTCCGCCTCTTTTAGTCGAGGTGGTCCATTGACCAAACGCCAGCTCCTGTCAACCTGATTCCACCTAGCCTCATCGCTATCTGCCTCTCAGACAGCCACGTAGTAGGGTGTGTTGGTTCCATGGTGTAATGGTTAGCACTCTGGGCTTTGAATCCAGCGATCCGAGTTCAAATCTCGGTGGAACCTTTTTAGGTTTTTTTGCGGAAGGGAGGGAAAAAACAGAGGTGATGCGCAACTGCTGATGTGGCGGTGAAATTGGCACTCTCAAACCGAGTAGGAATTGGGGAAACATGGGCTTAAAAAGCAAAGGCTTCATTTGCTCCTTGCTCTCGTGCTTCTGGACTGAATGACTTAACTCTCTGCTGCTCATGGGAAAAAATGACCCACGCCAAGGTTCCATGGTGTAATGGTTAGCACTCTGGGCTCTGAATCCAGCAATCCGAGTTCAAATCTCGGTGGGACCTGCATTTGCGAGGAATGTGCGCAGTAGCTCCTTAGAAAAAACTTTTCGGCAGCACTGAGCCTCAAAAGCTCATCTAGGGCAGTGGTGTCAAACTCAATTCCTGCAGGGCCAGAGCTCTGCACAGTTTTGCTCCAACCCTAATCAAACACACCTGATCCAGCTAATCAAGGTCTTCAGGTTTGCTAGAAACTTCCTTGCAGGTGTGAGTTTGAGCTGGTTGGAGCTAAACTGTGCAGAGCTCTGGCCCTCCAGGATTTGAGTTTGACACCACTGATCTAGGGAGTGCCCCTTGAAGGGGTCGTAAAAAGGAAGGACAGCACGTGGAGAATGCAGGCATCGATCCCGCTACCTCTCGCTTGCGCCTACTGCTTCCTACCGATTGAGCCAAAGTAAGCCCACGTGAGCCAATCGTGTTTCTCTGCTGTGGCTTACTTTTGACCAATCGCGTTCTCTCCTGTGGCTTACTTTTGACCAATCGCGTTTCTCTCCTGTGGCTTACTTTTGACCAATCGCATTTCTCTCCTGTGGCTTACTTTTGACCAATCGCGTTTCTCTCCTGGCTCTGCTCCTGTGGCTTACTTTTGACCAATCGGCGACCGCTATTATTATCGTCATCTTTGCAATCTTTGCAACAGATAAGTCTATTCTTCACGACTGTATAATTGATCATTATTTATTCATAAACAGTGTGTGTTTTTAGACAATTAAACATGCCAATAAAGCTAGCTAGCGTGTAATAGCACACGTTTTCTTCTGTACATGTGAACCTGCAACTTTACCATGATATACAGTAAAAAACATGTCACTACTGTCAAGATAATTAGCCGACTGCTAATTAAGCTATATCCTCCTCAAACCATTTTTTTGTTGTTGTTAATTAAGTATTTTTTTTGTGTCATTCATTACATTATTTTGAGCACAAGAACATTTTTACTAAAACCTTTAAAAAAAAAACATATATGTTATACTATACTATGTTATACACCAGTATACATATTTATGTTATCTTTTTAAATACTATGTTATACATATTTAAAAAGACATGAATAGGCAAAAACTAGTTTTTTTTTGTTTCAACAAATGATTCTCAACTATGTTATAAAAGATATACCAAAACGATTTGATATACCATTTTAAGTTTTAGATCTGTTTGATGATCATATTATTATGAATTGTCATAAACGCCTTTATGTTATATTTGGTGTTTCTTAGTAATCTCTGCCACAAAAGCTAAACAAAACAAAAAGATTTAAGCATGGCATGATACCAGTAAGATTGTACCAAGTGTTATTTATTTTCTTATTAATAAGTTCATCACACTATTTATAATTTGTACACAAGGCAATTCAAAGTGATTCACAGTTGTATAAAAAACAATAATGCTTATGCTCATAATAATAATAATCATTAATTATTATAATATTATAATAATTAATTACATAAAAAACAAATGCTGAAGTAAAATACTTTCAGTTGGAATATGACAGCTATGTAACGTTCTGTTTATGCCTGTGTCCTTTCAGATTATGTATGCATACCCGGTTTTACGAAGAACCTCTGAGGGTCGACTCCTTATGGGGCCAACTGAGGAGGCCAATAGGAGGGAGATCGTGTTGGCAGGGAGGGCCAGGTGTAAGGAGGAGGTCCTGGCTGAGGCCACTGCCTTTGTGAGGCAGAATGGAGGGAATCCTGGAGACCAGTTCCTGGTTCTGGCTCACTGCAAGATCCAGTTTGGCAAACACCAGGGTCAGAGGTTCCTGTGGCTGCTGGAGAACTCACTGGGGTATGCCTGCTATCTGGTCAGCAGCATTTTGGGGGAGGAGGAGAGGGACAACCCGCTGTCGGCCAACAAACACCTGTTCCTCAGATACACCTCGCAGATCAGGGAGGTAGGCGAGGCTGTGGAGGTGTATCAGAAAAAACAGGCCATGCTGCAGGAGGCCCAGAGGACAGGAGACTCTGGATGTCTGATGGTGGAGTTTGGGGATTTTAAGGGTAGGTCAATGAAGGAGGTGTATGAGGATCCAAGCAAGGAGGCCCAGGCTCTCATCACCTACCTGAAGAAGGCAAAGGCCAGGCCTAACACCAGTATGGCCCTTTTCAAAGCATACGTGCTGAAGAGGCAGGCTCCAGCCCACGTGCCCACCACCACTGTGCCCAGTGCATCTGTCCTCACTGCTGCTGTGCCCACTGCCACTGTGTCTGTTCCTCCTCCACCTACTGCCACTAAGAACAGGCCACTGCTGGCGACCAATGTGAAGGCCCTGTTGGTACGGGGGAAGCATTTATCTGCTTCACAGCTGGCACAAAAGATTTTGTCTCCAGCCAAACCCTGTAAGTTATTTGCAAGCTTTAAAAATCATTACAGTATATATTATGCAGTATATATGTCTAACGAAAATACGTGTTCAACAGCTGCAGGACCACGTGTTCCTCCTGCGTCTGAGTCCGCAGCCCGGAGACAGCTCTTTACATGTGGTCAGTATCACTTAACGCATACAAGTGTGTTGGTGACATGTGCTTAGTGTTTTATGTTATTTTACAGACTCTGCTGCTACGGATTTTTTTGAGGAGGAAGATGACCTGGAGATGGAGATGGCAACTGTAGCCTCGCAAGCTGAGGAACAACTTCCTCAAGGTATGTAAATCTTAAACAATATTTTACAAACAATTACAAATAAAACAAAACAGTATTTTTTAAATGACATATCATATTATTTTATTTCACAACACAGAGGAATGGCACTTCTCAGGTGTCAATCTACATTCACTCTTTGAGTGAACATCCTCAAAGGAAAAAAGAGAATTTAAAGGTGTATGTAAAAGGTTTTATTTCATTTTTTATCGTAATCACTGACTAAAGCTCATTCTTGTCATCTCACACTTCCCTCACTCCCCTTGGAATAAGTGGCTGTTGTAGTGTTTGGTCTGCTTCGCTTCACACTTGGCTGATCCCATCTTTTTTTCTTCTTGTATTTCTTGGATGAAAAACAGGATGATTTTCACTGCTTCCTTCCATCTTTTCATCATCATGTCATCTCTCTACTAATCATACATGCTTTGCAGTAAACCTTGCAATCGCAGTAGCTGTCCAGCAGAGCTGAGAAAGTCATGCAGTGAAAGTCTAAAACAATAAGATAATTTTGTTGTGTTTTTTTACGCTCCAGCCACTGCAGGCTCGAGAGGCCCTGCTCCTGCCCCGGCTCGTGCTACTGCCCCTGCTCCTGCCCCTGCTCCTGCCCCTTATCCTGCTCCTCCAGCATTGTGGACCCCTGGCCAGGTGTCCCAGTCGCCTGCAGAGCTTCCTGTCCACTGGAAAGAGCAACTACCATCTTTCCAGCAGGACTGGATCAGGAAGACTCTGTTCAGGGCCAACATAAAAACAGGGAAGCCTGAGCTGACGCCACATCCCAACTTCTGGTGGTACCCTCCCCAGCCCCCGACCGTCTTCACCCAGCCCCCTACTTCTCCTGATATCTTCTTCTGCCGCCCTCTGTTCCTCTGGATGCCGCTGAAGATGTGGTCCATTCCACTTGTCTGTGTCCAGCCAGCCTGCAATAACCACAAGCTGACAGCTGCTGGCCTTTATCGCACTGTGCGCAAGGTCCTGGACATAGACGGGTGGTATGACATGGCCACAGAGTATCTGGAGTGCAAAGGGTGCAAGAAGAAGTATCCAGCCTGGTCTGAAGACATCCTGGGACAGCTCGACATGGGACACCGCAGAAAATTCCCCGCCATTCTGACATACAGGTTGAACACATTCATATTTAGAGCAATGCACTGTAATTTGTTGTACTGTATAAAATCAAATACGTTGATTTACTGATATTAACATTGAAATAATAAGATGTGGCACTGAACAGAATTATTTGACTGTCTGTAGGTACTCGTGTGACTACCGTGTAGTCATAATGATGCGGGAGAGGACCCGGGGCAACAGTGTCACACAGCTTCACAAAAAGCTGCAGGAGCAACACACCTCAGCGTGGTCACAGCGGACGCTGGAGTACCTCACTGTCTGTGAGCCCTTCACAGACTCCTCCATCGTTGAGCCTCCACTCTTTTCTGCGCCCCCGCCCCTCCCACCCATCCCCAAACCCAAGTGGCTGTTGTCTGTGTATGCCAGGGACGTCCTCTCGCGGCTACCTGAGGTCAAGGCCAAAATAACCTCAGTCTTTGGCTCTGTCCTCAAGATGGACTCCACCAAAAAGGTATAAAAAGTCAAGTTTGAGTAATAATAATTGTTATTATCTTAAATTTTTCTGACATTTGTTTATTCTACTGTTTTTTTTTTACATAGGTCACCAAAAAACTGGCCGGCGCTGCTGCCAACACTGCTGGTTGGTGCACTAATGTAGGCAATGAGCACGGCCAGGTGTTGGTGTCAGTCCTCACAGCGGCAGAGGGGCATGGATTGTGGCCCATGGCGGTGGGTCTCATGAAGAGGTACAGGGAGGCGGGAGTGGCACCACCCGCCGTCATGTATGTGGACAGAGACTGCTGCAGCCCACACGCGCACAGACAGTCGCAGGTCAGAGCCATGTTCATAGAGTGGGATGAGCTCCAAGTTCGCCTAGACATTTGGCACTTCACGGAGGCTCATCACGGAGGCTCATCAGCTCTACGGCACCTTCATGGCTCGGCTTTCCAGGTGCATCTTTGAGCTGGATCCAGATGATGTCGCTGCTCTACGGTTGGCCAAACAGGGGGAGTTACAGGCCAGAGGAGCTGGTCCAGTCTCAGAGAAGGCTCTGGATAAGCTGATCACCAGGAAGGAGTTGGCACTGCACTGTCGCAAGCGGACCAGAGGAGTGGAGGAGACCACCTGGAGGATCAAGGCGCTCATTGATGAGATGGACAGTGAGAAGGGGAGGGACACTCTGGGTGTACCACTGCTGGACCACGAGCGAATCCAACAGGTCTGGATAGACCAGCAGAGGCACATCGCCTGTATTCAGGACCCAGAGGGCTTCCCTCTGTACCAGAAGACAGACACACTGAAGAAGGGTGGTGTGGAGCTCAGCTGCTATCGCTGTGCTCGTGGCTCCACCTCCTTGGAGTCTTTCCACCTCCATTTAAATCGCTTCATCCCAGGTAGGTTATAACTTTTATAACCTGCAAAAAACTTTAAACTTTTATAACCTATTCTGCCATACTGAATACATAGATAACATATATTTGACTTTATTTGACCTGTAGGGACAAGTGCCAGTGATGCGCATTTCCAGGCCTATCTCCTGGAAGGCCTGATGCGCTGGAACCAGGACCGGATGGATGAAGCAGTGAGGGGAAAGACTGACCTGAGGACCTACAGTAGCGTTGAGAGGGAGGCAATGGACCGGCTCAGCCGCAAAGTGCTGAAGATGTCCCTGGATGATCGCTACCAGCCTCCAGGGGCTTACACAGGTGAGAATTATTCATGTTAACTCAAACAAAAGATTATACATTATACAGGTGTATGAGTGTTTGAGTGTACATTTTTTATATTGTATTTCAAATAATTCAACTATTGTTGGAGTTATTTGTACTTTGTTTAATTTAGGCTTAATTTGACCCTTTATAGCCTTATTTCTTTGCTTTCTTTTGCTAAAGTGAATTTGCTTTATTTTGCATTTATGCTTATTATCTTCTTGTTTATTATTTTAATTTTTTGATCTGTTAAACTGCGTCAAGCCTACAAACGATCAAACTTTGAAAAGTTTGATTGTTTTTTTTGTTTCAGTTTGTTATGGACAAATAGCCACTAGAGCTATAATAATGTGAATGTGCTTTGTATGTGTGTTCTTTTGCAGGGGAGCTGCTGGGTATGGAGTATCTGTACAGTCAGTCTGGGAAATCCCTGACTGTTATGGATAACCCAGAAGAGGAGGATCGGCTGGTGGAGCAGATGACTGATGAGGTGGTGCAGGACGAAGGCTTTGTTGAGGAGGAACCTGAGGACCTCACAGTGCCAGTCCACTATGACCCCATTGAGCCTGTCCCAGTCCACAGCAGCGGCCCCCAGGCCTTCAACCCCTGTCCCTCTGCACCAGGACCATCCTCACTACAGCCACCCACAGGACTGCAGCGCCCTGCCCAGCCTCCTCTGCAGTCTCCTACTCTGCGCCCTGCCCAGCCTCCTCTGCAGTCTCCTCCTCTGCGCCCTGCCCAGCCTCCTCTAAAGTCTCCTCCTCTGCGCCCTGCCCAGACTCCTCTGCAGTCTCCTCCTCTGCGCCCTGCTCAGCCTCCTCTGCAGTCTCCTCCTCTGCGCCCTGCTCAGCCTCCTCTGCAGTCTCCTCCTCTGCGCCCTGCTCAGCCTCCTCTGCAGTCTCCTCCTCTGCGCCCTGCTCAGCCTCCTCTGCAGTCTCCTCCTCTGCGCCCTGCCCAGCCTCCTCTGCAGTATCCTCCTCTGCGCCCTGCTCAGCCTCCTCTGCAGTCTCCTCCACAGCCTTCTGTCCAGCCAAGTGCTGCCTCTGCTCCTGCAACATCAACTGGGTCCAGTGTTGCAGACCAGGCTCCTGTAAGTAAGCTTCTCATTATTAGTTTCTATTTGCTTTTACACTCTGACATTTAACATGCTGTGTATTGTTATTGTAATATCTTGTTATTGTAATACCCAGGAAGTGACTGTCCTTACCCAGGGCCTTGCTGCAGAAGACCGCATCGCTGGGGCCAGCTCACAGCTTCCTGCTCCGCGGGAAAAGCTGGATGAGGCTCCCTCCACATCAGGGGCCCGGCACGAGTTTGTCCTTCCTCCTAACAGAGCGGGACAGGCTCCTAAGCTACGGCCGGGCAGACGACCTGCCAGTGCTGCAATTGTGAGGCCAATTACCCCAGCAGCTCCTACTCCTCCCCCGGTTCCTGTGCCACTGCCCCAGTTCATTTTATTGAACACTGCACCCACGCTGCTGGCAGCTGGTGCAGGGGGCGCTTCAGCTGCTCCTCTCCTGGCTCCAACTCCAGTGTTTCCTGACGTGCGAGAGGCTCCTGCTCCCACTGCCCCGGTGTCTGTGTCCTGCTTCACTCAGAGGAACAGACGACATAGGGCAGAAGAGGAGGCCAGTGGAGCCCACAAAAGGAAATATGTCCGTGAAGTGGCATATAACAAATGCTCTAAGTGTGGCAAGCCCAAAACCAAGGAGTTCGGCCACAGCCGCTTCGGCAGTGCCACGTTTTGCCCCAGTGTCTCTGGTGGCAAATCTTTAGAGGAGTGGCTGGTAGAACAGCGCCAGCAGAAAAAACCTGGACAGCCACCTCCATAATAAAAATCTTCCAACACAGAAAAAAGATTGTTTGTAAATACCTGTAAATAAATATCTATGTGTAAATACAGTTATGTTCTTTTTTTCTCTCAATCTTTCTGTAATGTCTTGTTTGTTTTATTTATATTACAGAATGTTCTATTCTATTTCTACATTGTTAGTTGTTTATTGTTGTTCATTAATGTCTTGTAGTTTTAGTAAATAAATACTGTTCACACTCTTATTCATTGTGCTGCTTTTAATTGCCTTGGGACTGGAATGTGCAAACTGTACATGGGCCCACCCACTCTTTCATAGAGTATACATTGTATATAACACATATATTGTGTGTATGTCCATATATTTATGTGTGTGTGTGTACTTATTTCAATATTTGTGTGTATTCATTTTAATAAAAAAATTTACATTTCGATATTTGGGTGCATTTGTGTGTATAAAACATTTAAAGTGTCCTAAAATAAATCAGATAAATCACATCAATCAATCCCACACACAAAAAACACATATTTGAATAAACATTTGTATTAGTTTTATTAAACCATAAACATGTAATATGCTTTTTTTTAAATAATGTACACAATTAATATCAATCAATATAATGATATGTCACATTGATAACCAAATGAAGGCGCATGCGCAGTTGATCACACACTAGTCGCGCAGAACACGGGTTCGAGCCCAGCCCGCGGAGTGTGACTTGTTTCACATGTAACTAAAACTCTTCCATAACGTACAGGAATATAGCCCGAATATTGTTGCAGGGCAAATTTGTGCGTTTTTTCGCGTTTTCTGCATCCTTTTCGCTTGCGTGCGGGGCGCAAAGATTGGACCCTTTCTTATGCTAAGCGAGCGCTCTACCATTTGAGCTAATTCCCCTCGATGATGGAGAGAAGGTGTCCATCGCTCTCAAAGACAAAGGCGAGGCGCGATCCCTAGCACGTGTGTCCTTGCAGTCAGCAAGAACGCTCGCGACGAGGAAGCGACGACCTAAAATGAGTTACAGAAGGAGTTGGCCAGGGGCCCCGGACGACTGTTTTAAAGAAAGCTTGAGCAAAAGGCAATGCGTTGGCCGGGAATCGAACCCGGGTCAACTGCTTGGAAGGCAGCTATGCTCACCACTATACCACCAACGCAGGGGCTTGATTGGTGGTTGGATGCCGGATTGTCCAGTCAGCAAGAACGCTCGCGTCGAGGAAGAGATGACCTAAAATGATGCATGAGGCCGTTCCTGGAAATGGGAAGGCTGTCTGCAGCGAGCTGAAGTCGCACTGATCGGAGGCGACGACCAGTCTTTGCGACTCCTCGTTAGTATAGTGGACAGTATCTCCGCCTGTCACGCGGAAGACTGGAGTTCGATTCCCCGACGGGGAGAACTAGTTGTTTACTGCTGCCCAAATAGTTTTGCTCCAGCCACGAGTTGGCCAGGGGCCCCGGACGACTGTTTTAACGACAGCTTGAGCAAACGGCAATGCGTTGGGCGGGAATCGAACCCGAGTCAACTGCTTGGAAGGCAGCTATGCTCACGACTATACCACCAACGCAGGGGGTTGGAAGTAGGCTGAATCCCGGATTGTGCGGTCAGCAAGTATGCTCGCAACACATTAGCAACTGGCAGGTGCGAAGGAACTGAAACTATCTTTGTTGTGACCCGGCACTGAAACACCGAATCTGGAAAATGTAAGGAAAAAGACTATGTTTAAGGTCCAAGATGAAAGTGAAAACAGATGTGACGTGTTAAAGGGCCTGGAGGGAGAAAATGGAGAATAATGGTTTTTAAGTATTTATTTTTATTTATTTTAATGGTTTTAAGTTGTGTTACTTTTAATGCAAGGGGACTGATGGACATGGGAAAATTTGAAAGAGTGAAAGACAAGTGTAGAGGAGAAGATGTCATTGTTTTACAAGAAACAAATTGGAAAGAGAATGTGATAATGGAATACAAAAAGAAATGGGAAGGAGATATTTTATATAATAATGGGGATGGTAGGCTTGGAAGAGGGGTGGCGTTTTTAATGAGAAAAGATGTTTTTAATACAACCAAAGTGGTGTACAAAGATAAGATGGGAAAATGCATGGCTGTAGAAGTAAATTATGAAGGACGTGAATTAATTTTAGTGAATGTACATGCACCAACAGAAGAGAAAGAAAAGAAAGATTTTTTTACCTGTCTAAGGAGTGTGATAAAGAAATATAAGGAAATAATAATGGTGGGGGATTTTAACACAGTTTTTAGCAAACTCGACATGGCAGAGGGGATGGTTTTTAAATCGGACACAGGGAGGAAAGAATTAACCGAATTGATGAGAGAAAATAACTTAATAGATGTATGGAGGGAAAGAAATGGAGGGAAAAAGGTTTACTCAAGGAAGCAAATAGTGGGGAATTTTATATGTAAAACAAGAATTGATTATGTGCTATGTACAAGAAATGTGGAGAATTTTATTGAAAAAATCAGCTATGATGAAACTAGTTTTAGTGATCATAAGTTTTTACGGTTTAAAATAGATTGGAGTAATGTGCAAAGGGGACCGGGTACATGGATTCTAAATACAGAGATTTTAAAGAATGAAGATTATGTTGCAGAGATAAAAGGAATCATAGAGAAAGAGAAGGATAATGCGATGTATGAAGAAGATAAAAGAATGTGGTGGGAGAATGTTAAATATCTAGTAAAGAAATTTTCAATAAAGTATTGCAGAATCTTACAAAAAAGTAAAAGACACAAAGAAAAATAAATAAAGGAGATGCTAGAAAGAGAATTAAAAAGTGAGAGTGAAGACATAAAAAAGATAAAAGAAATAGAGGAGAAACTGAAAGAAATAGAAGAAAAAGAATATGAGGGGGCAAGATTAAGAAGTAAGAACAAATATATGGTGGAGGGGAGAAATGCACAAAGTTTTTTTTGGACTTGGAGAAAAAGAGGGCGAAAGCTGGAATAATAAAAGAAATAAAAGGGAGAAGTGGAGAGATTGTGGAGGGGAATGGAAAAGTGCTAGAAGAGATAAAGCTTTTTTATGAGGATCTTTTTAAAACAAGAGGAGTGGAAGAAGAGGAAAAAAAGAAACTGTTAAATTATATTGAAACAAATTTAAGTGAAGAGGATAAAAAGGAATGTGATGGGGAAATCAGGAATGAGGAGATCGAAAGAGTGATAGATCAACTAAATAAAAGGAAAAGCCCAGGGATAGATGGTTTGGGAAGTGAATTTTATATACGTTTTAAGGACATTTTAATAGAGATTTTAAAGGAGGTTTTTAAGGAAATATTTAAGGAGGAAGAGATGAATGAAAGGATGGGAATGGGGCTGATGAAGCTAATATATAAAAGGAAAGGTGAACAAACTGATTTAAAAAACTACAGGCCAATAACAATGCTAAATACTGATTTAAAGATATTAGCAAAGATTTTAGCAAATAGGTTAAAAGAAGTGATGCCTCAAATAATAAAAACAAATCAAGCATATGCAGTAAAAGGAAGAGACATAGCAGACATAACGATGAGTATAAGGGACACAATACAATACATAAAAGAAAATAATGATGAGGGGTGTGTGATCAGCTTAGAGAATTTTATGAAATGGATAAAGATTTTATATAAGGGGGCTCTAACAAAAATAAACTGTAACGTTTTTTTAACGGAATGTTTTAAAATAACTAGATCAATTAGACAAGGATGTCCACTCTCAGCTTTATTATACTCTCTTGTAGCAGAACCGTTGGGCCTAGCAATACGAAAAGAAGAGAAAATAAAAGGAATACAAATACAGGAAAGCAAAGCAGAAGGGAAAATTTTTCAAGATGCGGATGACACAACAATAATAGTTAAAGGGACAGAGGGTGTAAAACAAGTAATGAAGAATGTACAAGAATTTTGCAAAGGATCAGGAAGTAAAATTAATGAGGACAAGACAGTGTATATGAGGTTTGGGGCAACGTCAGTGTTAACGGAATGTTTTAATTTTAAGGAAGTTGAAGAAATTAGGATTTTAGGGATATTAATGGGAAAGGATGGGAAGCAAGTAAGAGACAAAATGTGGGAGGAATTGATAACAGGAATAGAGCGGAGGTTAAATTTTTGGAGAATGAGGGCTTTAAATTTGAAAGGGAAGGTTTTAGTATTGAATGTTTTAATGGCTTCAAAGTTGTGGTACGTTTTATATGTGACAGAAATGCCTTTGTGGGTAGAAGGGAGGTTGAAGAAATGTTTTCTCTGTTTTTTGTGGGAGGGTAAACCCTCAAGAATAGTATACAACACCTTATTAGGACCATTAGAAGAGGGTGGGTTGGGGTTAATGGATATTAAACAAAGGAAAAACTGCTTAAGAGTTAAAATGGTCAAAAAATTGTTGCAAGAAGAAAATGAAACGGAATGGAAGAAAGTTATGAAATATTTTTTAAACAAATGTGGGAATTTTAATTTGGGGGAGGATATTTTATGGATGAAAACAAAAAACTGGATGGCGGAAGAATTACCTGACTTCTACAAGGAAATTTTAAGTGCTTGGGGGGATTTCTTAACTGTAATAGATTATAATCTGAAAGGAAGAGAAAACATTTTAAATCAACCCCTGTTCTTAAACAAAAGTATTTTAAGAGATGGGAAAGAGATCTTTTTTAAAAAATGGATGGAGGTGGGAATAACAAGGGTAAGAGATGTTTTGTATGAATTTAAAGAAGGGTTTTTACCATCACAATTTATAAAGGATGCAATGGAGGAAGCAAAAGAGGAATGCAGCGAAAGAGAAATAGAAAATAAATACGAAATTATCAAAAACGCAATACCGAAGGAATGGATTAAAAGAATAGAAAATATGGAGGAATGGAAGGAAGAGAAAGACATTTATGTCAGACTGAAAAGGAAACTATGTAATTTTAAGGAGTGTAATGTGAAACAGTTTTATTGTTATTTTAGAGATGGTGTTTTTAAAGAACCAGTTGCTAACAATTTTTGGGTACAGAGATTTAAAGATCTGAAAAAAGGAAGTATATGGAGAAATACGAGGGGAAAGATTGTGGAAACCAAACTGGAATGTTTAGAGTATTTAATAAGGCAAAAAAGCAATTTTTACAGACTGTATTTTAACTAAGATTGGAATGGAACAGAATGCAACATGTAAGGTATGCAAAGACGAAGATGAAGGAATTTTACACTTGTTTTTATACTGTAAAGAGTTGGAGGGCTTTTACAGAAAATGCAAAAAGATGATAAAAGAATTAATTGAGGACTGGGATGAAGAGGTAATAGAATGGAAGAGGATAGTGATGTTTGGATGGGAGGGAAATTGTCAAAGTAAAAAGTTTGTGAACCTGTTAGTAATGTTGATAAAAAATGCAGTATGGGAAAGAAGAAATGTGGCCAAAAAAGAAAAAGTGGTGCTTGATGTTTGGAATGTTTTTAAAAAGAAAACAGAAAGATATATTGAAGGACTGTATTGGTATTTTAAGTATGAAAACATGTTGCAAAGCTTTTATGTAATTTTTACTCCAAGGATTTCTAAAGTTTTTAAAAGATTTAGAATGGAATGTACCTGGAAGTGATCTGGATTTTTAAGTTTTACTTTTACTTTAAATTGAATTTTATTTCTTAATTTTTTAACAGCATTTTAAGCTTAAGTATATTGTACTGAGTACTTGAATTGTAAAAGGATGTATTGAAAGTGATGAAAGTAATGATGTATTTTTTGCAGTGGAAAAATTATAAGCATAGCTGCCTTCCAAGCAGTTGACCTGGGTCGGATTCCCGGCCAACGCATTGCCTTTTGCTCAAGCTTTCGTTAAAACAGACGTCCGGAGCCCTTGGCCAACTCCTTCTGTGGCTGGAGCAAAAATTTCGTATAGGATTTTGGGCAGCTGTAAACGACTGGGTCTGGGTATGAATCGAACCCCTGTCTTCCGCGTGACAGGCGGAGATACTGTCCAATATACTAACGAGGAGTTGCAGAGACAGGTAGTAGCCCCCGGTCAGCGCGACTTCAGCTCGCTGCAAACAGCCTTCCCATTTCCAGGAACGGCCTCATGCGTCATTTTAGGTCAGAGAAGCCAGTGAATCCCAAAAAAAACATCATCTAATACCATTTAAATATGAACTGTCTGTATAAAACATGTTACGTTATTAAAGTAGAGAGCTTGTTTTTTAATAAAGAGCCTGGTAGGTCAGGTCAATAAGTTCATGCGTTTTTTTTTCAGTGCCGGGTCCAAACAAAGAGAGTTTCAGTTCCTTCGCACCTGCCAGTTGCTAATGTGTTGCGAGCATACTTGCTGACCGCACAATCCGGGATTCAGCCTACTTCCAACCCCCTGCGTTGGTGGCATAGTTGTGAGCATAGCTGCCTTCCAAGCAGTTGACTCGGATTCAATTCACGCCCAACGCATTGCCGTTTGCTCAAGCTGTCGTTAAAACAGTCGGGGGCCCCTGGCCAACTCGTGGCTGGAGCAAAACTATTGTATGTGTCTTTGGGCAGCAGTAAACGGCTAGGTCTCCCCGTCGGGGAATCGAACCCCGGGCTTCCGCGTGACAGGCGGAGATACTGTCCACTATACTAACGAGGAGTCGCAGAGACAGGTAGTCGCCTCCGATCAGTGCGACTTCAGCTCGCTGCAGACAGCCTTCCCATTTCCAGGAACGGCCTCATGCGTCATTTTAGGTCATCGCTTCCTCGTCGCGAGCGTTCTTGCTGACTGCACAATCCGGCATCCAACCTCCATTCAAGCCTCCATACTGTCCACTATACTAACGAGGAGTTGCAGAGACAGGTAGTCGCCTCCGATCAGTGCGACTTCAGCTCGCTGCAGACAGCCTTCCCATTTCCAGGAACGGCCTCATGCGTCATTTTAGGTCAGAGAAGCCAGTGAATCCCAAAATAAACATCATCTAATACCATTTAAATATGAAGTGTCTGTATAAAACGTGTTACGTTATTAAATTAGAGAGCTTGTATTTTAATAAAGAGCCTGGTAGGTCAGGTCAATAAGTTCATGCGTTTTTTTTTCAGTGCCGGGTCACAACAAAGATAGTTTCAGTTCCTTCGCACCTGCCAGTTGCTAATGTGTTGCGAGCATACTTGCTGACCGCACAATCCGGGATTCAGCCTACTTCCAACCCCCTGCGTTGGTGGTATAGTCGTGAGCATAGCTGCCTTCCAAGCAGTTGACTCGGGTTCGATTCCCGCCCAACGCATTGCCGTTTGCTCAAGCTGTCGTTAAAACAGTCGTCCGGGGCCCCTGGCCAACTCGTGGCTGGAGCAAAACTATTGTATGTGTCTTTGGGCAGCAGTAAACAACTAGTTCTCCCCGTCGGGGAATCGAACCCCGGTCTTCCGCGTGACAGGAGGAGATACTGTCCACTATACTAACGAGGAGTTGCAGAGACAGGTAGTCGCCTCCGATCAGTGCGACTTCAGCTCGCTGCAGACAGCCTTCCCATTTCCAGGAACGGCCTCATGCGTCATTTTAGGTCATCGCTTCCTCGTCACGAGCGTTCTTGCTGACTGGACTAACCGGCATCCAACCTCCATTCAAGCCCCTGCGTTGGTGGTATAGTGGTGAGCATAGCTGCCTTCCAAGCAGTTGACCCGGGTTCGATTCCCGGCCAATGCATTGCCTTTTGCTCAAGCTTTCGTTAAAACAGTCGTCCGGGGGATGTCCGGGGGAACAGTTAGCCAGCAGGGATGTCTGGGAGACCGCCCGTCACTTTGGAGAAGAGCAGAGCGAAGGTCCCAGAGAGATAATGCGTGGCCCATACGGGGATCGAACCCGCAACCTTGGCGTTATTAGCAACACGCTCTAACCAACTGAGCTAACCGGCCCCTCTCTGTAACATTTTATCCCCAATTTCTCAGAGATATCCTGGTTTCCCTAATCAGGCTGAAGAGATTAAAAGCAAAGCCTAATAAAGGGGTCGTCCGGGATTTGAACGCGGGACCTCTCGCACCCTAAGCGAGAATCATACCCCTAGACCAACGAGCCGAAACATACATCCTCCTTGCTGCTGCCGGGGCCGCAAACATTTCCGTTTGCATGGCTTAAAGCGCAATATTTTAATTAAATCTACAATTAAAAAGTAGCCAGTGCAAAGTTGCCAGCACAGAGGAAATGCGGCCTCTGTTTTTTGTGGTCATTGGAAATCACGCTGCAGCACCTGCATACGTGCTAGGGATCGCGCCTCGCCTTTGTCTTTGAGAGCGATGGACACCTTCTCTCCATCATCGAGGGGAATTAGCTCAAATGGTAGAGCGCTCGCTTAGCATGTGAGAGGTAGCGGGATCGATGCCTGCATTCTCCACGTGCTGTCCTTCCTTTTTACGACCCCTTCAAGGGGCACTCCCTAGATCAGTGGTGTCAAACTCAAATCCTGGAGGGCCAGAGCTCTGCACAGTTTAGCTCCAACCAGCTCAAACTCACACCTGCAAGGAAGTTTCTAGCAAACCTGAAGACCTTGATTAGCTGGATCAGGTGTGTTTGATTAGGGTTGGAGCAAAACTGTGCAGAGCTCTGGCCCTCCAGGAATTGAGTTTGACACCACTGCCCTAGATGAGCTTTTGAGGCTCAGTGCTGCCGAAAAGTTTTTCGAACGAGCTACTGCGCACATTCCTCGCAAATGCAGGTCCCACCGAGATTTGAACTCGGATCGCTGGATTCAGAGCCCGAGTGCTAACCATTACACCATGGAACCTTGGCGTGGGTCATCTTTTCCCATGAGCAGCAGAGAGTTAAGTCATTCAGTCCAGAAGCGCGAGAGCAAGGAGCAAATGAAGCCTTTGCTTTTTAAGCCCATGTTTCCCCAATTCCTACTCGGTTTGAGAGTGCCAATTTCACTGCCACATCAGCAGTTGCGCATCACCTCTGTTTTTTCCCTCCCTTCTGCAAAAAAAACTAAAAAGGTTCCACCGAGATTTGAACTCGGATCGCTGGATTCAAAGCCCAGAGTGCTAACCATTACACCATGGAACCAACACACCCTGCTACGTGGCTGTCTGAGAGGCAGATAGCAATGAGGCTAGGTGGAATCAGGTAGACAGGAGCTGGCGTTTGGTCAATGGACCACCTCGACTAAAAGAGGTGGACATGGTTCCACTGCCGAAACCAGGGATTGAACCAGGGACCTTTAGATCTTCAGTCTAACGCTCTCCCAACTGAGCTATTTCGGCCAGGTCTTCATGTGGTTTAGCCAGCAGGGATGTCTGGGAGACCGCCCGTCACTTTGGAGAAGAGCATAGCGAAGGTCCCAGAGAGCAAATGCGTGGCCCTTACGGGGATCGAACCCGCGACCTTGGCGTTATTAGCACCACGCTCTAACCAACTGAGCTAACCAGCCTCTCTCTGTAACATTTTATCCCCAATTTCTCAGAGATATCCTGGTTTCCCTAATCAGGCTGAAGAGATTAAAAGCAAAGCCTAATAATGGGCTCGTCCGGGATTTGAACCCGGGACCTCTCGCACCCTAAGTGAGAATCATACCCCTAGACCAACGAGCCGAAACATACGTCCTCCCTGCTGCTGCCGGGGCCGCAAACATTTCCGTTTGCATGGCTTAAAGCGCAATATTTTAATTAAATCTACAATTAAAAAGTAGCCAGTGCAAAGTTGCCAGCACAGAGGAAATGCGGCCTCTGTTTTTTGTGGTCATTGGAAATCACGCTGCAGCACCTGCACACGTGCTAGGGATCGCGCCTCGCCTTTGTCTTTGAGAGCGATGGACACCTTCTCTCCATCATCGAGGGGAATTAGCTCAAATGGTAGAGCGCTCGCTTAGCATGTGATAGGTAGCGGGATCGATGCCTGCATTCTCCACGTGCTGTCCTTCCTTTTTACGACCCCTTCAAGGGGCACTCCCTAGATCAGTGGTGTCAAACTCAAATCCTGGAGGGCCAGAGCTCTGCACAGTTTAGCTCCAACCAGCTCAAACTCACACCTGCAAGGAAGTTTCTAGCAAACCTGAAGACCTTGATTAGCTGGATCAGGTGTGTTTGATTAGGGTTGGAGCAAAACTGTGCAGAGCTCTGGCCCTCCAGGAATTGAGTTTGACACCACTGCCCTAGATGAGCTTTTGAGGCTCAGTGCTGCCGAAAAGTTTTTCGAACGAGCTACTGCGCACATTCCTCGCAAATGCAGGTCCCACCGAGATTTGAACTCGGATCGCTGGATTCAGAGCCCGAGTGCTAACCATTACACCATGGAACCTTGGCGTGGGTCATCTTTTCCCATGAGCAGCAGAGAGTTAAGTCATTCAGTCCAGAAGCGCGAGAGCAAGGAGCAAATGAAGCCTTTGCTTTTTAAGCCCATGTTTCCCCAATTCCTACTCGGTTTGAGAGTGCCAATTTCACTGCCACATCAGCAGTTGCGCATCACCTCTGTTTTTTCCCTCCCTTCTGCAAAAAAAACTAAAAAGGTTCCACCGAGATTTGAACTCGGATTGCTGGATTCAAAGCCCAGAGTGCTAACCATTACACCATGGAACCAACACACCCTGCTACGTGGCTGTCTGAGAGGCAGATAGCAATGAGGCTAGGTGGAATCAGGTAGACAGGAGCTGGCGTTTGGTCAATGGACAACCTCGACTAAAAGAGGTGGACATGGTTCCACTGCCGAAAACCGGGATTGAACCAGGGACCTTTAGATCTTCAGTCTAACGCTCTCCCAACTGAGCTATTTCGGCCAGGTCTTCATGTGGTTTAGCCAGCAGGGATGTCTGGGAGACCGCCCGTCACTTTGGAGAAGAGCATAGCGAAGGTCCCAGAGAGCAAATGCGTGGCCCTTACGGGGATCGAACCCGCGACCTTGGCGTTATCAGCACCACGCTCTAACCAACTGAGCTAGCCAGCCTCTCTCTGTAACATTTTATCCCCAATTTCTCAGAGATATCCTGGTTTCCCTAATCAGGCTGAAGAGATTAAAAGCAAAGCCTAATAATGGGCTCGTCCGGGATTTGAACCCGGGACCTCTCGCACCCTAAGTGAGAATCATACCCCTAGACCAACGAGCCGAAACATACGTCCTCCCTGCTGCTGCCGGGGCCGCAAACATTTCCGTTTGCATGGCTTAAAGCGCAATATTTTAATTAAATCTACAATTAAAAAGTAGCCAGTGCAAAGTTGCCAGCACAGAGGTAATGCGGCCTCTGTTTTTGTGGTCATTGGAAATCACGCTGCAGCACCTGCACACGTGCTAGGGATCGCGCCTCGCCTTTGTCTTTGAGAGCGATGGACACCTTCTCTCCATCATCGAGGGGAATTAGCTCAAATGGCAGAGCGCTCGCTTAGCATGTGAGAGGTAGCGGGATCGATGCCTGCGTTCTCCACGTGCTGTCCTTCCTTTTTACGACCCCTTCAAGGGGCACTCCCTAGATCAGTGGTGTCAAACTCAAATCCTGGAGGGCCAGAGCTCTGCACAGTTTAGCTCCAACCAGCTCAAACTCACACCTGCAAGGAAGTTTCTAGCAAACCTGAAGACCTTGATTAGCTGGATCAGGTGTGTTTGATTAGGGTTGGAGCAAAACTGTGCAGAGCTCTGGCCCTCCAGGAATTGAGTTTGACACCACTGCCCTAGATGAGCTTTTGAGGCTCAGTGCTGCCGAAAAGTTTTTCGAACGAGCTACTGCGCACATTCCTCGCAAATGCAGGTCCCACCGAGATTTGAACTCGGATCGCTGGATTCAGAGCCCGAGTGCTAACCATTACACCATGGAACCTTGGCGTGGGTCATCTTTTCCCATGAGCAGCAGAGAGTTAAGTCATTCAGTCCAGAAGCGCGAGAGCAAGGAGCAAATGAAGCCTTTGCTTTTTAAGCCCATGTTTCCCCAATTCCTACTCGGTTTGAGAGTGCCAATTTCACTGCCACATCAGCAGTTGCGCATCACCTCTGTTTTTTCCCTCCCTTCTGCAAAAAAAATTAAAAAGTTTCCACCGAGATTTGAACTCGGATCGCTGGATTCAAAGCCCAGAGTGCTAACCATTACACCATGGAACCAACACACCCTGCTACGTGGCTGTCTGAGAGGCAGATAGCAATGAGGCTAGGTGGAATCAGGTAGACAGGAGCTGGCGTTTGGTCAATGGACCACCTCGACTAAAAGAGGTGGACATGGTTCCACTGCCGAAACCCGGGATTGAACCAGGGACCTTTAGATCTTCAGTCTAACGCTCTCCCAACTGAGATATTTCGGCCAGGTCATCATGTGGTTTAGCCAGCAGGGATGTCTGGGAGACCGCCCGTCACTTTGGAGAAGAGCATAGCGAAGGTCCCAGAGAGCAAATGCGTGGCCCGTACGGGGATCGAACCCGCGACCTTGGCGTTATTAGCACCACGCTCTAACCAACTGAGCTAACCAGCCTCGCTCTGTAACATTTTATCCCCAATTTCTCAGAGATATCCTGGTTTCCCTAATCAGGCTGAAGAGATTAAAAGCAAAGCCTAATAATGGGCTCGTCCGGGATTTGAACCCGGGACCTCTCGCACCCTAAGTGAGAATCATACCCCTAGACCAACGAGCCGAAACATACGTCCTCCCTGCTGCTGCCGGGGCTGCAAACATTTCCGTTTGCATGGCTTAAAGCGCAATATTTTAATTAAATCTACAATTAAAAAGTAGCCAGTGCAAAGTTGCCAGCACAGAGGAAATGCGGCCTCTGTTTTTTGTGGTCATTGGAAATCACGCTGCAGCACCTGCACACGTGCTAGGGATCGCGCCTCGCCTTTGTCTTTGAGAGCGATGGACACCTTCTCTCCATCATCGAGGGGAATTAGTTTAAATGGTAGAGCGCTCGCTTAGCATGCGAGAGGTAGCGGGATCGATGCCTGCGTTCTCCACGTGCTGTCCTTCCTTTTTACGACCCCTTCAAGGGGCACTCCCTAGATCAGTGGTGTCAAACTCAAATCCTGGAGGGCCAGAGCTCTGCACAGTTTAGCTCCAACCAGCTCAAACTCACACCTGCAAGGAAGTTTCTAGCAAACCTGAAGACCTTGATTAGCTGGATCAGGTGTGTTTGATTAGGGTTGGAGCAAAACTGTGCAGAGCTCTGGCCCTCCAGGAATTGAGTTTGACACCACTGCCCTAGATGAGCTTTTGAGGCTCAGTGCTGCCGAAAAGATTCTCGAACGAGCTACTGCGCACATTCCTCGAAAATGCAGGTCCCACCAAGATTTGAACTCGGATCGCTGGATTCAGATTCCAGAGTGCTAATCATTACACCATGGAACCTTGGCGTGGGTCATCTTTTCCCTTGAGCAGCAGAGAGTTAAGTCATTCAGTCCAGAAGCGCGAGAGCAAGGAGCAAATGAAGCCTTTGCTTTTTAAGCCCATGTTTCCCCAATTCCTACTCGGTTTGAGAGTGCCAATTTCACCGCCACATCAACAGTTGCGCATCACCTCTGTTTTTTCCCTCCCTTCCGCAAAAAAACCTAAAAAGGTTCCACCGAGATTTGAACTCGGATCGCTGGATTCAAAGCCCAGAGTGCTAACCATTACAACATGGAACCAACACAGCCTGCTAGCTGGCTGTCTGAGAGGCAGATAGCGATGAGGCTAGGTGGAATCAGGTAGACAGCAGCTGGCGTTTGGTGAATGGACCACCTCGACTAAAAGAGGCGGACATGGTTCCACTGCCGAAACCCGGGATTGAACCAGGGACCTTTAGATCTTCAATCTAACGCTCTCCCAACTGAGCTATTTCGGCCAGGTCCTCATGTGGTTTAGCCAGCACGGATGTCTGGGAGACCGCCCGTCACTTTGGAGAAGAGCAGAGCGAAGGTCCCAGAGAGAAAATGCGTGGCCCGTACGGGGATCGAACCCGCGACCTTGGCGTTATTAGCACCACGCTCTAACCAACTGAGCTAACCAGCCTCTCTCTGTAACATTTCAGAGTGCTAATCATTACACCATGGAACCTTGGCGTGGGTCATCTTTTCCCTTGAGCAGCAGAGAGTTAAGTCATTCAGTCCAGAAGCGCGAGAGCAAGGAGCAAATGAAGCCTTTGCTTTTTAAGCCCATGTTTCCCCAATTCCTACTCGGTTTGAGAGTGCCAATTTCACCGCCACATCAACAGTTGCGCATCACCTCTGTTTTTTCCCTCCCTTCCGCAAAAAAACCTAAAAAGGTTCCACCGAGATTTGAACTCGGATCGCTGGATTCAAAGCCCAGAGTGCTAACCATTACAACATGGAACCAACACAGCCTGCTAGGTTCCATGTTGTACATTTTATCCCCAATTTCTCAGAGATATCCTGGTTTCCCTAATCAGGCTGAAGAGATTAAAAGCAAAGCCTAATAATGGGCTCATCCAGGATTTGAACCAGGGACCTCTCGCACCCTAAGCGAGAATCATACCCCTAGACCAACGAGCCGAAACATACGTCCTCCCTGCTGCTGCCGGGGCCGCAAACATTTCTGTTTGCATGGCTTAAAGCGCAATATTTTAATTAAATCTACAATTAAAAAGTAGCCAGTGCAAAGTTGCCAGCACAGAGGAAATGCGGCCTCTGTTTTTTGTGGTCATTGGAAATCACGCTGCAGCACCTGCACACGTGCTAGGGATCGCGCCTCGCCTTTGTCTTTGAGAGCGATGGACACCTTCTCTCCATCATCGAGGGGAATTAGCTCAAATGGTAGAGCGCTCGCTTAGCATAAGAAGGGGTCCAATCTTTGTGCCCCGCACGCAAGCGAAAAGGACGCAGAAAACGCGAAAAAACGCACAAATTTGCCCTGCAACAATATTCGGGCTATATTCCTGTACGTTATGGAAGAGTTTTAGTTACATGTGAAACAAGTCACACTCCGCGGGCTGGGCTCGAACCCGTGTTCTGCGCGACTAGTGTGTGATCAACTGCGCATGCGCCTTCATTTGGTTATCAATGTGACATATCATTATATTGATTGATATTAATTGTGTACATTATTTAAAAAAAAGCATATTACATGTTTATGGTTTAATAAAACTAATACAAATGTTTATTCAAATATGTGTTTTTTGTGTGTGGGATTGATTGATGTGATTTATCTGATTTATTTTAGGACACTTTAAATGTTTTATACACACAAATGCACACAAATATCGAAATGTAAATTTCGATATTTGATTTTTTTACATGTTTTACATAAACATGTAAAAAAAGCATATTACATGTTTATGGTTTAATAAAACTAATACAAATGTTTATTCAAATATGTGTTTTTTGTGTGTGGGATTGATTGATGTGATTTATCTGATTTATTTTAGGACACTTTAAATGTTTTATACACACAAATGCACACAAATATCGAAATGTAAATTTTTTTATTAAAATGAATACACACAAATATTGAAATAAGTACACACACACACATAAATATATGGACATACACACAATATATGTTATATACAATGTATACTCTATGAAAGAGTGGGTGGGCCCATGTACAGTTTGCACATTCCAGTCCCAAGGCAATTAAAAGCAGCACAATGAATAAGAGTGTGAACAGTATTTATTTACTAAAACTACAAGACATTAATGAACAACAATAAACAACTAACAATGTAGAAATAGAATAGAACATTCTGTAATATAAATAAAACAAACAAGACATTACAGAAAGATTGAGAGAAAAAAAGAACATAACTGTATTTACACATAGATATTTATTTACAGGTATTTACAAACAATCTTTTTCTGTGTTGGAAGATTTTTATTATGGAGGTGGCTGTCCAGGTTTTTTCTGCTGGCGCTGTTCTACCAGCCACTCCTCTAAAGATTTGCCACCAGAGACACTGGGGCAAAACGTGGCACTGCCGAAGCGGCTGTGGCCGAACTCCTTGGTTTTGGGCTTGCCACACTTAGAGCATTTGTTATATGCCACTTCACGGACATATTTCCTTTTGTGGGCTCCACTGGCCTCCTCTTCTGCCCTATGTCGTCTGTTCCTCTGAGTGAAGCGGGACACAGACACCGGGGCAGTGGGAGCAGGAGCCTCTCGCACGTCAGGAAACACTGGAGTTGGAGCCAGGAGAGGAGCAGCTGAAGCGCCCCCTGCACCAGCTGCCAGCAGCGTGGGCGCAGTGTTCAATAAAATGAACTGGGGCAGTGGCACAGGAACCGGGGGAGGAGTAGGAGCTGCTGGGGTAATTGGCCTCACAATTGCAGCACTGGCAGGTCGTCTGCCCGGCGGTAGCTTAGGAGCCTGTCCCGCTCTGTTAGGAGGAAGGACAAACTCGTGCCGGGCCCCTGATGTGGAGGGAGCCTCATCCAGCTTTTCCCGCGGAGCAGGAAGCTGTGAGCTGGCCACAGCGATGCGGTCTTCTGCAGCAAGGCCCTGGGTAAGGACAGTCACTTCCTGGGTGTTCTCCCTTCGATTAAACCTGCAATCAAAAAATGTATTCATAATAAATAACTGCTATCCCTTTCTTTCAAATGTCAATGTAAAACCATGCTTACCACTGAGTGAGAGTCCTCTGATTCAGCATAAACAGCTGAAGTGACGTGGCCTCCATCAGAGTTTGGCAGTTCAGCACCAGGTCTGGGATGTTGTGGTAATCCGTGAGCACCTTAGTCCAACGAGGAAGACGGACTCCATCCTTCTTAGTTGGGGACTTGTGAAGTGCACACAGTTTGATACACATGGCCTCAACTAAGCGACTGATGCTGGGCCACTGAGCTAGCCCCCCAGGATGACCAATCAGGCACCTCTTCACACTGTCCACACCCGGTGTCACTCCTGTGTTTTTCGGAGCCTTGAAGCGTCCGTGGGTCAGTTTGGGCTGGTGTCTGGGCTGATAGTGAATCTTCCTCTTGTCCCCATCAGGAAGAGCAGTCCACAGACGGATGACCTCTGTGACCTGCTGCTCGTCCAGGTAGAGTGCCTGACGGAGGGACACCAGGTACTCAGCCAGATCCTGCACCTTATCCCTGCCTGCAACGCCATCGGGTCCAAGAACAGGAGCCTGCAGGAAAGTATTACAATAACAATACACAGCATGTTAAATGTCAGAGTGTAAAAGAAAATAGAAACTAATAATGAGAAGCTTACTTACAGGAGCCTGGTCTGCAACACTGGACCCAGTTGATGTTGCAGGAGCAGAGGCAGCACTTGGCTGGACAGAAGGCTGTGGAGGAGACTGCAGAGGAGGCTGAGCAGGGCGCAGAGGAGGATACTGCAGAGGAGGATACTGCAGAGGAGGCTGGGCAGGGCGCAGAGGAGGAGACTGCAGAGGAGGCTGAGCAGGGCGCAGAGGAGGAGACTGCAGAGGAGGCTGAGCAGGGCGCAGAGGAGGAGACTGCAGAGGAGGCTGAGCAGGGCGCAGAGGAGGAGACTGCAGAGGAGGCTGAGCAGGGCGCAGAGGAGGAGACTGCAGAGGAGTCTGGGCAGGGCGCAGAGGAGGAGACTGCAGAGGAGGCTGGGCAGGGCGCAGAGGAGGAGACTGCAGAGGAGGCTGGGCAGGGCGCAGAGTAGGAGACTGCAGAGGAGGCTGGGCAGGGTGCTGCAGTCCTGTGGGTGGCTGTAGTGAGGATGGTCCTGGTGCAGAGGGACAGGGGTTGAAGGCCTGGGGGCCGCTGCTGTGGACTGGGACAGGCTCAATGGGGTCATAGAGGACTGGCACTGTGAGGTCCTCAGGTTCCTCCTCAACAAAGCCTTCGTCCTGCACCACCTCATCAGTCATCTGCTCCACCAGCCGATCCTCCTCTTCTGGGTTATCCATAACAGTCAGGGATTTCCCAGACTGACTGTACAGATACTCCATACCCAGCAGCTCCCCTGCAAAAGAACACACATACAAAGCACATTCACATTATTATAGCTGTAGTGGCTATTTGTCCATAACAAACTGAAACAAAAAAAACAATCAAACTTTTCAAAGTTTGATCGTTTGTAGGCTTGACGCAGTTTAACAGATCAAAAAATTAAAATAATAAACAAGAAGATAATAAGCATAAATGCAAAATAAAGCAAATTCACTTTAGCAAAAGAAAGCAAAGAAATAAGGCTATAAAGGGTCAAATTAAGCCTAAATTAAACAAAGTACAAATAACTCCAACAATAGTTGAATTATTTGAAATACAATATAAAAAATGTACACTCAAACACTCATACACCTGTATAATGTATAATCTTTTGTTTGAGTTAACATGAATAATTCTCACCTGTGTAAGCCCCTGGAGGCTGGTAGCGATCATCCAGGGACATCTTCAGCACTTTGCGGCTGAGCCGGTCCATTGCCTCCCTCTCAACGCTACTGTAGGTCCTCAGGTCAGTCTTTCCCCTCACTGCTTCATCCATCCGGTCCTGGTTCCAGCGCATCAGGCCTTCCAGGAGATAGGCCTGGAAATGCGCATCACTGGCACTGGTCCCTACAGGTCAAATAAAGTCAAATATATGTTATCTATGTATTCAGTATGGCAGAATAGGTTATAAAAGTTTAAAGTTTTTTGCAGGTTATAAAAGTTATAACCTACCTGGGATGAAGCGATTTAAATGGAGGTGGAAAGACTCCAAGGAGGTGGAGCCACGAGCACAGCGATAGCAGCTGAGCTCCACACCACCCTTCTTCAGTGTGTCTGTCTTCTGGTACAGAGGGAAGCCCTCTGGGTCCTGAATACAGGCGATGTGCCTCTGCTGGTCTATCCAGACCTGTTGGATTCGCTCGTGGTCCAGCAGTGGTACACCCAGAGTGTCCCTCCCCTTCTCACTGTCCATCTCATCAATGAGCGCCTTGATCCTCCAGGTGGTCTCCTCCACTCCTCTGGTCCGCTTGCGACAGTGCAGTGCCAACTCCTTCCTGGTGATCAGCTTATCCAGAGCCTTCTCTGAGACTGGACCAGCTCCTCTGGCCTGTAACTCCCCCTGTTTGGCCAACCGTAGAGCAGCGACATCATTTGGATCCAGCTCAAAGATGCACCTGGAAAGCCGAGCCATGAAGGTGCCGTAGAGCTGATGAGCCTCCGTGATGACACCTGCTGCAAAGCGCCGCATGAAGTGCCAAATGTCTAGGCGCACTTGGAGCTCATCCCACTCTATGAACATGGCTCTGACCTGCGACTGTCTGTGCGCGTGTGGGCTGCAGCAGTCTCTGTCCATATACATGACGGCGGGTGGTGCCACTCCCGCCTCCCTGTACCTCTTCATGAGACCCACCGCCATGGGCCACAATCCATGCCCCTCTGCCGCTGTGAGGACTGACACCAACACCTGGCCGTGCTCATTGCCTACATTAGTGCAACAACCAGCAGTGTTGGCAGCAGCGCCGGCCAGTTTTTTGGTGACCTATGTAAAAAAAAAAACAATTCAATTCAATTCAATTCAAATTTATTTGTTTAGCGCTTTTCACAATACATATTGTTTCAAAGCAGCTTTACAGAAAGTGCATTTCAGAAATGTACGTAAAAAATACAGTTAGTTAATCATCATGTATTAATTTAGGGCATAACATATCGCCGGCGTTGAGTCGTCTCTTCACAGGCGTCGAGTCGTCTCATCGCAGGTGTTGGGGACTATGAAGTCTCCGTGAGAGGCTGGATACAGACTGTAGCTGAAGAACGCTATTTACCTCGGGACTAGCGTCCCGAGATAACAGCAGAAAAGCAGATGGGAAGTAATTAGCGTAGCTGCTGTTCATAATATTAATGCATTCGATCTGATTCAACAGTAGTATAAGAGGCAAGCATTATGTGAATGCTTGGCTGAAGAGATGCGTCTTTAATCTAGTTTTGAACTGGGAGAGCGAGTCTGAGCAACGAACAGTATCAGGAAGGCTATTCCAGAGTTTAGGAGCGAAATGCGAGAACGCCCTCCCTCCTTTAGTGGATCTGGATATCCTAGGAATGACCAGAAGCCTCGAATTTAGGGATCTTAAAGAACGCGATGGATTGTAGGGCGATAGAAGGTCCATTAAATATACAGGAGCTAGACCATTTAGGGCTTTATAGGTCAGTAATAGTACTTTGTAATTGATACGGAACTTAATAGGTAACCAGTGCAGAGATGATAAAATTGGTGTTATATGATCATATTTTCTTGACCTAGTGAGAACTCTAGCAGCTGCATTTTGCACTAACTGTAGCTTGTTTATTGAGGATGTAGGACAACCAGCTAATAAAGCGTTACAGTAATCTAGTCTTGAGGTCATGAATGCATGAACTAACTTTTCTGCATCAGAAACAGATAGCATGTTACGTAGCTTAGCAATATTTCTAAGGTGGAAAAAGGCTGTTCTTGTAACATATGAAATATGATTTTCGAAAGACAAGTTGCGGTCTAGTATAACACCCAGGTCTTTTACTGTAGTGGATAAAGTAACTGGACATCCTTCTAAATTAAAGTTGTATTGTACGAGGTTTTGTGGGTAGTTTTTTGGACCAATAAGTAATACCTCCGTTTTATCTGAATTTAATAGCAGGAAATTACACGTCATCCAGCATTTTATATCTTTAAGACACTCTGTCAATTTAGATAAGTTAGTGTTTTCATCTGGTCTTGATGAAATATATAATTGAGTGTCATCAGCATAACAGTGGAAATTAATTCCATGTTTTCTTATAATATTACCCAGTGGCAGCATATATATTGAGAATAGCAGAGGGCCTAACACCGATCCTTGCGCCACTCCATAGTCTACTGACGTTATCTTCGATTTTTCACCATTTAAACAGACAAAATGGTAACGGTCTGATAAGTACGATCTAAACCAGCTTAATGCCTGTCCCTGAACACCAGTGTAGTTTTGTAGTCAATCCAAGAGTATTTTATGATCTATAGTGTCGAACGCAGCGCTAAGATCGAGTAGAACTAGTATTGAGATACAGCCTTGGTCAGAAGCTAAGAGTAAATCATTTGTAATTTTAACTAGCGCAGTTTCTGTGCTATGATGCTGTCTGAATCCTGACTGAAATTTTTCATAGGTATCATTTTCTTGCAAGAAAGAGCACAATTGAGCGGACACAATTTTTTCTAGTATTTTAGATATAAATGGAAGATTTGAAATGGGTCTGTAATTTGCTAAGTTATTTTGATCTAGTTGCGGTTTCTTAATAATAGGTTTTATTACTGCCAGCTTAAATATTTTTGGAACATGACCTAAAGATAAAGACGAGTTAATAATATTGAGAAGAGGCTCTTCCACTACAGGTAACACTTCTTTCAGTAGTTCAGTTGGTATTGGGTCTAATAAACATGTTGTTGGTTTCGCTGCAAAGATAAGTTTATTTAGCTCTTCCTGTCCTATAGTTGTAAAGCGGTGTAGTTGTTCTTGAGGGGCGATAATTGTGGCTGAATCATAAGACACCATAGAGGATTGTACATTTACAATTGTATTTCGGATGCTTTCTATTTTCTCATTGAAGTAATTCATAAAATCATTACAACTATACTGTAACGGAATATTTTGCTCTGGTGATGTCTGTTTATTTGTTAGTCTAGCCACGGTGTTAAATAAAAACCTTGGATTATTTTGGTTATTTTCTATTAGTTTGCGGAGATGCTCAGCCCTGGCTGCTTTTAGAGCCTTTTTATAACGTGACATACTGTCTTTCCACGCGATTCTAAAGACCTCTAAATTAGTTTGTTTCCATTTACGCTCTAAGTTACGAGTTTCTCTCTTGATAACATGTGTAGTACTATTGTACCATGGTGCTTTAGTTTTCTCTCTAACCTTTTTTAATCTAATTGGTGCAACAATATCTAATGTACTAGAGAAAATGGTGCTCAAACTACTAGTCATTTCCTCTAGATCATCTGTTTGTTGGGGTTCAGCTGGGAGCAGCTGAGATAGATCAGGTAAGCTATTTGTGAATCTATCTATAGTGGTTGGAACGATTGTTCTGCCTGGTCGATAACGTGGCGCAACATGGCAAATTTCAGCAGTACGTAATATGCACGTTACCATACAATGATCAGTGAGATCGTCACTTTGCGCTATAATATCTATATCGGTTGGATTGGTTCCATATGATATAATTAAATCTAGTGTATGATTTAGACGATGAGTGGGACCACTGACGTTTTGCTTGACCCCAAATGAGTTTAATAAATCTGTAAACGCAGCCCCTAACGCATCATTTGTGTTATCTACGTGTATGTTAAAATCTCCAACAATTATTGCTTTATCGGCATTGACCAATAGATCTGAGAGAAAGTCTGAAAACTCTTTTAGGAAATCAGCATAGGGCCCCGGAGGTCTATATACGGTCGCTAAGGCTAGAGCTAATAGGGATTTCTTTCTTACATCTAAGAGCGTAACATTTAGCACAAGTACTTCGAACGAATTAAACCTGTGACCTGTTTTCTGAGTAACATTTAGGATATCTCTATAGATTGTTGCAACACCGCCGCCACGACCGATCGGACGGGGCTCATGCTTATAACAGTATCCTGGTGGAGTAGACTCATTTAGACCGAAATAATCATTTGGTTTAAGCCAGGTTTCAGTAAGGCACAGAACATCGAAATTATTATCTGTGACCATTTCATTTACAATAACCGCCTTAGGTGTGAGCGATCTAATGTTTAGAAGACCTAGTTTTAGAAATTCTTTTTGTTCACTGAAATTTAGATTTTCTGGTTTAATTACAATAAGATTTTTCCTAGATCCTAAACTAGATTTATTGTTTGGCCTCACTAGACGAGGAATAGACACAGTTTCTTGTACACTACTTGTATCAATTAAGTTGGGACAGCAGAGATAGTGATTTGGACTTTGACTTACTAGTCAGATGGTGTGTAACGTCTTGGAGATGTTGTCCGACAGCACAGCCGCTCCGATTCTGCTGGGGTGCAGGCCATCAGCACGGTAGAGCCTAGGTCGCTCCCAGAACAGATTCCAATTATTTACAAAGAGCAGTTTCTGTTCATTACACCATGATATTAACCATTCATTTAGAGCAAATAGTCTACTGAACCTTTCTTGTCCTAGTCGGTACGTGGGAAGCGGTCCAGACACGATGATCGTTGCCTCAGGCGCTGTGCTGCGTACCGTCTCGATCAGGCTCCTGTAGTCCTTCTTCAGAACCTCCGTCTGCCGCAGCCGGATGTCGTTCGTTCCCGCGTGCAGCACCACAGCTCCGACGCGCTCGTCACCGTTCAGGATCTCGGGAACATGTGCAGCGACATCTAGAACACGAGCACCAGGAAAGCAGTGAGTGCGCACATTACCCTTACCTGAGGTAGCGCGGACATGACGGACGATGGAACTGCCGATGATCACGGCGTCGTCACGTTCCGACTCGCGAAGAGGGGAGAAGCGGTTCCGGGTGGAGATCTCGAAGACCGGGAGGGGTGGAGAGGTTCTTGGTCTGGTCCTGGCTCGTGTCTTCCGCTGAGGGATCACCCAGGGTCCATGGCTTTGTGTCGGTGCCGGAGTGAATGAAGCCAGAGATGATCGCGTCCTCCTGGGCAGAGAAACGCACGGAGTAGACGAAGTCGGAGTCAAAAAGTTACTAACCACTGACTTGTGAGCATCGGCGCGTGATGTTTCAAGTGCTGATCGCCGATCTCGCAGCTCGGCTTGCCTCTCTAGCAGACCACGGATCTGCTTCTCCACGGACTCCAGCTCCAACAGCACCGAATGCAGCTCGAATGTGTCCTCACCTGCACTCAGAGGTAGCGTTAGACACACATCCGATATATTCGCCATTATAACAGATGAACAGTAAATTAGTAGTGATACTACCAATATCACTACTAATTTAGGACTGAAATCCTGGATATAACCCGTATCCTTTCAGTGAAACGGGTGTAAAATCCGACGGTCGATTGGCGCGAGGCCACGCGTGAAATGCTAGCGGGCTAAAAGGCTAGTAGCTGGGGTTCGCAAAGTTGGATCTAAGTAGCGATATCAAAGCAATCCGATTGTTTTTTATAGGGAATAGTATCGAGGATAAGTTCACACGATATAAAAATAGAAAGTACTTGTTTATAAATGAGTGGTAAAGAAGAAAATCAAGGATTAATGAATCAATTAAACGGAGCTCCAAACACAAACAATCACCGCATGTCCTATGTAAAAAAAAAAACAGTAGAATAAACAAATGTCAGAAAAATTTAAGATAATAACAATTATTTTTACTCAAACTTGACTTTTTATACCTTTTTGGTGGAGTCCATCTTGAGGACAGAGCCAAAGACTGAGGTTATTTTGGCCTTGACCTCAGGTAGCCGCGAGAGGACGTCCCTGGCATACACAGACAACAGCCACTTGGGTTTGGGGATGGGTGGGAGGGGCGGGGGCGCAGAAAAGAGTGGAGGCTCAACGATGGAGGAGTCTGTGAAGGGCTCACAGACAGTGAGGTACTCCAGCGTCCGCTGTGACCACGCTGAGGTGTGTTGCTCTTGCAGCTTTTTGTGAAGCTGTGTGACACTGTTGCCCCGGGTCCTCTCCCGCATCATTATGACTACACGGTAGTCACACGAGTACCTACAGACAGTCAAATAATTCTTTTCAGTGCCACATCTTATTATTTCAATGTTAATATCAGTAAATCAACGTATTTGATTTTATACAGTACAACAAATTACAGTGCATTGCTCTAAATATGAATGTGTTCTACCTGTATGTCAGAATGGCGGGGAATTTTCTGCGGTGTCCCATGTCGAGCTGTCCCAGGATGTCTTCAGACCAGGCTGGATACTTCTTCTTGCACCCTTTGCACTCCAGATACTCTGTGGCCATGTCATACCACCCGTCTATGTCCAGGACCTTGCGCACAGTGCGATAAAGGCCAGCAGCTGTCAGCTTGTGGTTATTGCAGGCTGGCTGGACACAGACAAGTGGAATGGACCACATCTTCAGCGGCATCCAGAGGAACAGAGGGCGGCAGAAGAAGATATCAGGAGAAGTAGGGGGCTGGGTGAAGACGGTCGGGGGCTGGGGAGGGTACCACCAGAAGTTGGGATGTGGCGTCAGCTCAGGCTTCCCTGTTTTTATGTTGGCCCTGAACAGAGTCTTCCTGATCCAGTCCTGCTGGAAAGATGGTAGTTGCTCTTTCCAGTGGACAGGAAGCTCTGCAGGCGACTGGGACACCTGGCCAGGGGTCCACAATGCTGGAGGAGCAGGATAAGGGGCAGGAGCAGGGGCAGGAGCAGGAGCAGGGGCAGTAGCACGTGCCGGGGCAGGAGCAGGGCCTCTCGAGCCTGCAGTGGCTGGAGCGTAAAAAAAAACACAACAAAATTATTATATTGTTTTAGACTTTCACTGCATGACTTTCTCAGCTCTGCTGGACAGCTACTGCGATTACAAGGTTTACTGCAAAGCATGTATGATTAGTAGAGAGACGACATGATGATGAAAAGATGGAAGGAAGCAGTGAAAATCATCCTGTTTTTCATCCAAGCACCATTAGAAGAAATACAAGAAGAAAAAAAGATGGGATCAGCCAAGTGTGAAGTGAAGCAGACCAAACACTACAACAGCCACTTATTCCAAGGGGAGTGGGGGAAGTGTGAGATGACAAGAATGAGCTTTAGTCAGTGATTACGATAAAAAAATGAAATAAAACCTTTTACATACACCTTTAAATTCTCTTTTTTCCTTTGAGGATGTTCACTCAAAGAGTGAATGTAGATTGACACCTGAGAAGTGCCATTCCTCTGTGTTGTGAAATAAAATAATATGATATGTCATTTAAAAAATACTGTTTTGTTTTATTTGTAATTGTTTGTAAAATATTGTTTAAGATTTACATACCTTGAGGAAGTTGTTCCTCAGCTTGCGAGGCTACAGTTGCCATCTCCAGGTCATCTTCCTCCTCAAAAAAATCCGTAGCAGCAGAGTCTGTAAAATAACATAAAACACTAAGTACATGTCACCAACACACTTGTATGCGTTAAGTGATACTGACCACATGTAAAGAGCTGTCTCCGGGCTGCGGACTCAGACGCAGGAGGTACACGTGGTCCTGCAGCTGTTGAACACGTATTTTCGTTAGACATATATACTGCATAATATATACTGTAAAGCTTAGTAAATCAGTAAAGTAATTAAATCAGTAAATTAGTAAAGCTTGCAAATCACTTACAGGGTTTGGCTGGAGACAAAATCTTTTGTGCCAGCTGTGAAGCAGATAAATGCTTCCCCCGTACCAACAGGGCCTTCACATTGGTCGCCAGCAGTGGCCTGTTCTTAGTGGCAGTAGGTGGAGGAGGAACAGACACAGTGGCAGTGGGCACAGCAGCAGTGAGGACAGATGCAGTGGGCACAGTGGTGGTGGGCACGTGGGCTGGAGCCTGCCTCTTCAGCAAGTATGCTTTGAAAAGGGCCATATTGGTGTTAGGCCTGGCCTTTGCCTTCTTCAGGTAGGTGATGAGAGCCTGGGCCTCCTTGCTTGGGTCCTCATACACCTCCTTCATTGACCTACCCTTAAAATCCCCAAACTCCACCATCAGACATCCAGAGTCTCCTGTCCTCTGGGCCTCCTGCAGCATGGCCTGTTTATTCTGATACACCTCCACAGCCTCGCCTACCTCACTGATCTGCGAGGTGTATCTGAGGAACAGGTGTTTGTTGGCCGACAGCGGGTTGTCCCTCTCCTCCTCCCCCAAAATGCTGCTGACCAGATAGCAGGCATACCCCAGTGAGTTCTCCAGCAGCCACAGGAACCTCTGACCCTGGTGTTTCCCAAACTGGATCTTGCAGTGAGCCAGAACCAGGAACTGGTCTCCAGGATTCCCTCCATTCTGCCTCACAAAGGCAGTGGCCTCAGCCAGGACCTCCTCCTTACACCTGGCCCTCCCTGCCAACACGATCTCCCTCCTATTGGCCTCCTCAGTTGGCCCCATAAGGAGTCGACCCTCAGAGGTTCTTCGTAAAACCGGGTATGCATACATAATCTGAAAGGACACAGGCATAAACAGAACGTTACATAGCTGTCATATTCCAACTGAAAGTATTTTACTACAGCATTTGTTTTTTATGTAATTAATTATTATAATATTATAATAATTAATGATTATTATTATTATTATGAGCATAAGCATTATTGTTTTTTATACAACTGTGAATCACTTTGAATTGCCTTGTGTACAAATTATAAATAGTGTGATGAACTTATTAATAAGAAAATAAATAACACTTGGTACAATCTTACTGGTATCATGCCATGCTTAAATCGTTTTGTTTTGTTTAGCTTTTGTGGCAGAGATGACTAAGAAACACCAAATATAACATAAAGGCGTTTATGACAATTCATAATAATATGATCATCAAACAGATCTAAAACTTAAAATGGTATATCAAATCGTTTTGGTATATCTCTTATAACATAGTTGAGAATCATTTGTTGAAACAAAAAAAAAATGTTTTTGCCTATTCATGTCTTTTTAAATATGTATAACATAGTATTTAAAAAGATAACATAAATATGTATACTGGTGTATAACATAGTATAGTATAACATATATGAATTAAACTTTTTTTTTTTAAAAGGTTTTAGTAAAAATGTTCTTGTGCTCAAAATAATGTAATGAATGACACAAAAAAAAATACTTAATTAACAACAACAAAAAAATGGTTTGAGGAGAATATAGCTTAATTAGCAGTCGGCTAATTATCTTGACAGTAGTGACATGTTTTTTACTGTGTATCATGGTAAAGTTGCAGGTTCACATGTACAGAAGAAAACGTGTGCTATTACACGCTAGCTAGCTTTATTGGCATGTTTAATTGTCTAAAAACACACACTGTTTATGAATAAATAATGATCAATTATACAGTCGTGAAGAATAGACTTACCTGTTGCAAAGATTGCAAAGATGACGATAATAATAGCGGTCGCCGATTGGTCAAAAGTAAGCCACAGGAGCAGAGCCAGGAGAGAAACGCGATTGGTCAAAAGTAAGCCACAGGAGAGAAACGCGATTGGTCAAAAGTAAGCAACAGGAGAGAAACGCGATTGGTCAAAAGTAAGCCACAGGAGAGAACGCGATTGGTCAAAAGTAAGCCACAGGAGAGAACGCGATTGGTCAAAAGTAAGCCACAGCAGAGAAACACGATTGGCTCACGTGGGCTTACTTTGGGCTTACTTTGGCTCAATCGGTAGGAAGCAGTAGGCGCAAGCGAGAGGTAGCGGGATCGATGCCTCCATGTGCTGTCCTTCCTTTTTACGACCCCTTCAAGGGGCACTCCCTAGATCAGTGGTGTCAAACTCAAATCCTGGAGGGCCAGAGCTCTGCACAGTTTAGCTCCAACCAGCTCAAAATCACACCTGCAAGGAAGTATCTAGCAAACCTGAAGACCTTGATTAGCTGGATCAGCTGTGTTTGATTAGGGTTGGAGCAAAACTGTGCAGAGCTCTGGCCCTCCAGGAATTGAGTTTGACACCACTGATCTAGATGACCTTTTGAGGCTCAGTGCTGCCGAAAAGTTTTTTCGAACAAGCTACTGCGCACATTCCTCGCAAATGCAGGTCCCACCGAGATTTGAACTCGGATCGCTGGATTCAGAGCCCAGAGTGCTAACCATTACACCATGGAATCTTGGTGTGGGTCATCTTTTCCCATGAGCAGCAGAGAGTTAAGTCATTCGCCTCGCCTTTGTCTTTGAGAGCGATGGACACCTTCTCTCCATCATCGAGGGGAATTAGCTCAAATGGTAGAGCGCTCGCTTAGCATGCGAGAGGTAGCCGGATTGATGCCTGCATTCTCCCCGTGCTGTCCTTCCTTTTTACGACCCCTTCAAGGGGCACTCCCTAGATCAGTGGTGTCAAACTCAAATCCTGGAGGGCCAGAGCTCTGCACAGTTTAGCTCCAACCAGCTCAAACTCACACCTGCAAGGAAGTTTCTAGCAAACCTGAAGACCTTGATTAGCTGAATCAGGTGTGTTTGATTAGGGTTGGAGCAAAACTGTGCAGAGCTCTGGCCCTCCAGGAATTGAGTTTGACACCACTGCCCTAGTTCAAGGCCCCTCCTTGAACTGCCACCTTAACGTGGTGGAGGGGTTTGAGTACCCGAATGACCCTAGGAGCTATGTTGTCTGGGGCTATATGCCCCTGGTAGGGTCTCCCAAGGCAAACAGGTCCTAGGCGACGGGTCTGACTAAGAGCGGTTCAAAATCCCCTTATGATGGACAAACATCCAAGGACCGTGACGTCGCCCGGTATGGCGCAGCCGGGGCCCCACCCTGGAGCTAGGCCCGGGGTTGGGGCTCGTATGCGAGTGCCTGGTGGCCGGGCCTCTCCCCACGGGGTCCGGCCGGGCTCAGCCCGAAGGAGTGACGTGGGACCGCCTTCCCGTGGGCTCACCACCTGCAGGAAGAGCCGTAAGGGGCCGGTGCAGAGAGGATCGGGTGGCAGTCGAAGGCGGAGACCTCGACGACCCGATCCCTGGACACGGAAACTAGCCTTAGGGACGTGGAACATCACCTCGCTGGCGGGGAAGGAGCCTGAGATGGTGCGTGAGGTTGAGAGGTTCCGACTAGAGATAGTCGGGATCACCTCTACGCATGGCTTGGGCTCTGGAACCACACTCCTTGAGAGAGGATGGACTCTTCACCACTCTGGAGTTGCCCTTGGTGAGAGGCGACGGGCTGGTGTGGGTTTGCTTATAGCCCCCCAGCTCAGCCGCCATGTGTTGGAGTTTACCCCGGTGAACGAGAGGGTCGTTTCCCTGCGCCTACGGGTCGGGGATAGGTCTCTCACTGTCGTGTGTGCCTACGGGCCAAACGGCAGTGCAGAGTACCCGGCCTTCTTGGGGTCTCTGGGAGGAGTGCTGGAAAGTGCTCCGACTGGGGACTCCGTCGTTCTACTGGGGGACTTCAACGCTCACGTGGGCAGCGACAGTGACACCTGGAGGGGCGTGATTGGGAGGAACGGCCCCCCCGACCTGAACCCGAGCGGTGTACAGTTATTGGACTTCTGTGCTAGTTACAGTTTGTCCATAACGAACACCATGTTCAAGCATAAGGGTGTCCACCAGTGCACGTGGCACCAGGACGCCCTAGGTCGCAGGTCGATGATCGACTTTGTGGTCGTTTCATCTGACCTGCGGCCGTATGTCTTGGACACTCGGGTGAAGAGAGGAGCGGAGCTGTCAACTGATCACCACCTGGTGGTGAGTTGGATCCGATGGCGGGGGAGGAGGCTGGACAGACTCGGCAGACCCAAGCGTACTGTAAGGGTTTGCTGGGAACGTTTGACCGAGTCTCCTGTCAGAGAGATCTTCAACTCCCACCTCCGGCGGAGCCACGACCGGATCCCGAGGGAGGTTGGAGATATTGAGTCTGAGTGGACCATGTTCTCCACCTCCATTGTCGAAGCGGCTGCTCGGAGCTGTGGCCGTAAGGTCTCCGGTGCCTGTCGAGGCGGCAATCCCCGAACCCGGTGGTGGACACCGGAAGTAAAGGATGCCGTCAAGCTGAAGAAGGAGTCCTATCGGGCCTGGTTGGCTTTTGGGACTCCTGAGGCAGCTGACGGGTACCGGCAGGCCAAGCGGACTGCAGCCCGGGTGGTTGTGGAGGCAAAAACTCGGGCCTGGGAGGAGTTCGGTGAGGCCATGGAGAAGGACTATCGGCTGGCCTCGAAGAGATTCTGGCAAACTGTCCGGCGCCTCAGGAGAGGGAAACAATGCCCTACCAACGCTGTTTACAGTGGAGGTGGGCGGCTGTTGACCTCGACTGGGGATGTCGTCGGACGGTGGAAGGAATACTTCGAGGATCTCCTCAATCCCGCCGTCACGTCTTCTATTGAGGAAGCAGAGGCTGAGGGCTCAGAGGTGGACTCGACCATCACCCTAGCTGAGGTCACCGAGGTAGTCAAGAAACTCCTCGGTGGCAAGGCACCGGGGGTGGATGAGATCCGCCCTGAGTACCTCAAGTCTCTGGATGTTGTGGGGCTGTCTTGGCTGACACGCCTCTGCAGCATCGCGTGGCGGTCGGGGACAGTGCCTCTGGGATGGCAGACCGGGGTGGTGGTCCCTCTTTTTAAGAAGGGGGACCGGAGGGTGTGTTCCAACTACAGGGGGATCACACTTCTCAGCCTCCCTGGGAAAGTCTATGCCAGGGTACTGGAGAGGAGAATACGGCCGATAGTGGAACCTCGGATACAGGAGGAACAGTGCGGTTTTCGTCCAGGCCGTGGAACACTGGACCAGCTCTATACTCTCTACAGGGTGCTGGAGGGTTCATGGGAGTTTGCCCAACCAGTCCACATGTGCTTTGTGGATTTGGAGAAGGCATTCGACTGTGTCCCTCGCGGCGGCCTGTGGAGGGTGCTCCGGGAGTATGGGGTCCGGGGTCCTTTGCTAAGGGCTGTCCGGTCCCTGTATGACCGAAGCAGGAGCTTGGTTCGCATTGCCGGTAGTAAGTCAGACTTCTTCCCGGTGCATGTTGGACTCCGGCAGGGCTGCCCTTTGTCGCCGGTTCTGTTCATAGTTTTTATGGACAGAATTTCTAGGCGCAGCCAGGGGCCGGAGGGTGTCAGGTTTGGGGACCACGCGATTTTGTCTCTGCTTTTTGCGGATGATGTTGTCGTATTGGCCCCTTCACACCAGGACCTTCAGCATGCACTGGGACGGTTTGCAGCCAAGTGTGAAGCGGCTGGGATGAAAATCAGCACCTCCAAATCCGAGGCCATGGTCCTCAGTCGGAAAAGGGTGGCTTGCTCACTTCAGGTTGGTGGAGAGATCCTTCCTCAAGTGGAGGAGTTTAAGTATCTTGGGGTTTTGTTCACGAGTGAGGGAAGGATGGAACGGGAGATTGACAGACGGATCGGTGCAGCTTCTGCAGTAATGCGGTCGATGTACCGGTCTGTTGTGGTGAAGAAGGAGCTGAGCCGTAAGGCAAAGCTCTCGATTTACCGGTCAACCTACGTTCCTACTCTCACCTATGGTCATGAGCTTTGGGTCATGACCGAAAGGACAAGATCCCGGATACAGGCGGCCGAAATGAGCTTTCTCCGCAGGGTGGCTGGCCGATCCCTTAGAGATAGGGTGAGAAGCTCGGTCACTCGGGAGGAGCTCAGAGTAGAGCCGCTGCTCCTCCACATCGAGAGGGGTCAGCTGAGGTGGCTCGGGCATCTGTTACGGATGCCTCCTGGACGCCTTCCCGGGGAGGTGTTCCGGGCACGTCCCACTGGGAGGAGACCCCGGGGAAGACCTAGGACACGCTGGAGAGACTATGTCTCCCGGCTGGCCTGGGAACGCCTCGGTGTCCCCCCGGAAGAGCTGGATGAAGTGTCCAGGGAGAGGGAAGTCTGGGCATCTCTGCTCAGACTGCTGCCCCCGCGACCCGGCCCCGGATAAGCGGAAGAAGATGGATGGATGGACCACTGCCCTAGATGAGCTTTTGAGGCTCAGTGCTGCCGAAAAGTTTCTCGAACGAGCTACTGCGCACATTCCTCGCAAAAGCAGGTCCCACCGAGATTTGAACTCGGATCGCTGGATTCAGAGCCCAGAGTGCTAACCATTACACCATGGAACCTTGGCGTGGGTCATCTTTTCCCATGAGCAGCAGAGAGTTAAGACATTCAGTCCAGAAGCGCGAGAGCAAGGAGCAAATGAAGCCTTTGCTTTTTAAGCCCATGTTTCCCCAATTCCTACTCGGTTTGAGAGTGCCAATTTCACCGCCACATCAGCAGTTGCGCATCACCTGTTTTTTCCCTCCCTTCCGCAACAAAACTTAAAAAGGTTCCACCGAGATTTGAACTCGGATCGCTGGATTCAAAGCCCAGAGTGCTAACCATTACACCATGGAACCAACACACCCTGCTACGTGGCTGTCTGAGAGGCAGATAGCGATGAGGCTAGGTGGAATCAGGTAAACAGGAGCTGGCGTTTGGTCAATGGACCACCTCGACTAAAAGAGGCTGACATGGTTCCACTGCCGAAACCCGGGATTGAACCAGGGACCTTTAGATCTTCAGTCTAACGCTCTCCCAACTGAGCTATTTCGGCCAGGTCCTCATGTGGTTTAGCCAGCAGGGATGTCTGGGAGACCGCCCGTCACTTTGGAGAAGAGCAGAGCGAAGGTCCCAGAGAGAAAATGCGTGGCCCGTACGGGGATCGAACCCGCGACCTTGGCGTTATTAGCACCACGCTCTAACCAACTGAGCTAACCGGCCTCTCTCTGTAACATTTTATCCCCAATTTCTCAGAGATATCCTGGTTTCCCTAATCAGGCTGAAGAGATTAAAAGCAAAGCCTAATAATGGGCTCGTCCGGGATTTGAACCCGGGACCTCTTTGAGAGCGATGGACACCTTCTTTCCATCATCGAGGGGAATTAGCTCAAATGGTAGAGCGCTCGCTTAGCATAAGAAGGGGTCCAATCTTTGCGCCCCGCACGCAAGCGAAAAGGACGCAGAAAACGCGAAAAAACGCACAAATTTGCCCTGCAACAATATTCGGGCTATATTCCTGTACGTTATTGAAGAGTTTTAGTTACATGTGAAACAAGTCACACTCCGCGGGCTGGGCTCGAACCCGTGTTCTGCGCGACTAGTGTGTGATCAACTGCGCATGCGCCTTCATTTGGTTATCAATGTGACATATCATTATATTGATTGATTTTAATTGTGTATATTATTTAAAAAAAGCATATTACATGTTTATGGTTTAATAAAACTAATACAAATGTTTATTCAAATATGTGTTTTTTGTGTGTGGGATTGATTGATGTGATTTATCTGATTTATTTTAGGACACTTTAAATGTTTTATACACACAAATGCGCACAAATATCGAAATGTACATTTTTTTATTAAAATGAATACACACAAATATTGAAATAAGTACACACACACACATAAATATATGGACATACACACAATATATGTGTTATATACAATGTATACTCTATGAAAGAGTGGGTGGGCCCATGTACAGTTTGCACATTCCAGTCCCAAGGCAATTAAAAGCAGCACAATGAATAAGAGTGTGAACAGTATTTATTTACTAAAACTACAAGACATTAATGAACAACAATAAACAACTAACAATGTAGAAATAGAATAGAACATTCTGTAATATAAATAAAACAAACAAGACATTACAGAAAGATTGAGAGAAAAAAAGAACATAACTGTATTTACACATAGATATTTATTTACAGGTATTTACAAACAATCTTTTTTCTGTGTTGGAAGATTTTTATTATGGAGGTGGCTGTCCAGTTTTTTTCTGCTGGCGCTGTTCTACCAGCCACTCCTCTAAAGATTTGCCACCAGAGACACTGGGGCAAAACGTGGCACTGCCGAAGCGGCTGTGGCCGAACTCCTTGGTTTTGGGCTTGCCACACTTAGAGCATTTGTTATATGCCACTTCACGGACATATTTCCTTTTGTGGGCTCCACTGGCCTCCTCTTCTGCCCTGCGTCGTCTGTTCCTCTGAGTGAAGCGGGACACAGACACCGGGGCAGTGGGAGCAGGAGCCTCTCGCACGTCAGGAAACACTGGAGTTGGAGCCAGGAGAGGAGCAGCTGAAGCGCCCCCTGCACCAGCTGCCAGCAGCGTGGGCGCAGTGTTCAATAAAATGAACTGGGGCAGTGGTACAGGAATCGGGGAAGGAGTAGGAGCTGCTGGGGTAATTGGCCTCACAATTGCAGCACTGGCAGGTCGTCTGCCCGGCCGTAGCTTAGGAGCCTGTCCCGCTCTGTTAGGAGGAAGGACAAACTCGTGCCGGGCCCCTGATGTGGAGGGAGCCTCATCCAGCTTTTCCCGCGGAGCAGGAAGCTGTGAGCTGGCCACAGCAATGCGGTCTTCTGCAGCAAGGCCCTGGGTAAGGACAGTCACTTCCTGGGTGTTCTCCCTTCGATTAAACCTGCAATCAAAAAATTTATTCATAATAAATAACTGCTATCCCTTTCTTTCAAATGTCAATGTAAAACCATGCTTACCACTGACTGAGAGTCCTCTGAATTCAGCATAAACAGCTGAAGTGACGTGGCCTCCATCAGAGTTTGGCAGTTCAGCACCAGGTCTCGGATGTGGTGGTAATCCGTGAGCACCTTAGTCCAACGAGGAAGACGGACTCCATCCTTCTTAGTTGGGGACTTGTGAAGTGCACACAGTTTGATACACATGGCCTCAACTAAGCGACTGGTGCTGGGCCACTGAGCTGGCCCCCCAGGATGACCAATCAGGCACCTCTTCACACTGTCCACACCCGGTGTCACTCCTGTGTTTTTCGGAGCCTTGAAGCGTCCGTGGGTCAGTTTGGGCTGGTGTCTGGGCTGATAGTGAATCTTCCTCTTGTCCCCATCAGGAAGAGCAGTCCACAGACGGATGACCTCTGTGACCTGCTGCTCGTCCAGGTAGAGTGCCTGACGGAGGGACACCAGGTACTCAGCCAGATCCTGCACCTTATCCCAGCCTGCAACGCCATCGGGTCCAAGAACAGGAGCCTGCAGGAAAGTATTACAATAACAATACACAGCATGTTAAATGTCAGAGTGTAAAAGCAAATAGAAACTAATAATGAGAAGCTTACTTACAGGAGCCTGGTCTGCAACACTGGACCCAGTTGATGTTGCAGGAGCAGAGGCAGCACTTGGCTGGACAGAAGGCTGTGGAGGAGACTGCAGAGGAGGCTGAGCAGGGCGCAGAGGAGGAGACTGCAGAGGAGGCTGGGCAGGGCGCAGAGGAGGAGACTGCAGAGGAGGCTGAGCAGGGCGCAGAGTAGGAGACTGCAGAGGAGGCTGAGCAGGGCGCAGAGGAGGAGACTGCAGAGGAGGCTGAGCAGGGCGCAGAGGAGGAGACTGCAGAGGAGGCTGAGCAGGGCGCAGAGGAGGAGACTGCAGAGGAGGCTGGGCAGGGCGCAGAGGAGGAGACTGCAGAGGAGGCTGGGCAGGGCGCAGAGGAGGAGACTGCAGAGGAGGCTGGGCAGGGCGCAGAGTAGGAGACTGCAGAGGAGGCTGGGCAGGGCGCTGCAGTCCTGTGGGTGGCTGTAGTGAGGATGGTCCTGGTGCAGAGGGACAGGGGTTGAAGGCCTGGGGGCCGCTGCTGTGGACTGGGACAGGCTCAATGGGGTCATAGAGGACTGGCACTGTGAGGTCCTCAGGTTCCTCCTCAACAAAGCCTTCGTCCTGCACCACCTCATCAGTCATCTGCTCCACCAGCCGATCCTCCTCTTCTGGGTTATCCATAACAGTCAGGGATTTCCCAGACTGACTGTACAGATACTCCATACCCAGCAGCTCCCCTGCAAAAGAACACACATACAAAGCACATTCACATTATTATAGCTGTAGTGGCTATTTGTCCATAACAAACTGAAACAAAAAAAACAATCAAACTTTTCAAAGTTTGATCGTTTGTAGGCTTGACGCAGTTTAACAGATCAAAAAATTTAAATAATAAACAAGAAGATAATAAGCATAAATGCAAAATAAAGCAAATTCACTTTAGCAAAAGAAAGCAAAGAAATAAGGCTATAAAGGGTCAAATTAAGCCTAAATTAAACAAAGGACAAATAACTCCAACAATAGTTGAATTATTTGAAATACAATATAAAAAATGTACACTCAAACACTCATACACCTGTATAATGTATAATCTTTTGTTTGAGTTAACATGAATAATTCTCACCTGTGTAAGCCCCTGGAGGCTGGTAGCGATCATCCAGGGACATCTTCAGCACTTTGCGGCTGAGCCGGTCCATTGCCTCCCTCTCAACGCTACTGTAGGTCCTCAGGTCAGTCTTTCCCCTCACTGTTTCATCCATCCGGTCCTGGTTCCAGCGCATCAGGCCTTCCAGGAGATAGGCCTGGAAATGCGCATCACTGGCACTGGTCCCTACAGGTCAAATAAAGTCAAATATATGTTATCTATGTATTCAGTATGGCAGAATAGGTTATAAAAGTTTAAAGTTTTTTGCAGGTTATAAAAGTTATAACCTACCTGGGATGAAGCGATTTAAATGGAGGTGGAAAGACTCCAAGGAGGTGGAGCCACGAGCACAGCGATAGCAGCTGAGCTCCACACCACCCTTCTTCAGTGTGTCTGTCTTCTGGTACAGAGGGAAGCCCTCTGGGTCCTGAATACAGGCGATGTGCCTCTGCTGGTCTATCCAGACCTGTTGGATTCGCTCGTGGTCCAGCAGTGGTACACCCAGAGTGTCCCTCCCCTTCTCACTGTCCATCTCATCAATGAGCGCCTTGATCCTCCAGGTGGTCTCCTCCACTCCTCTGGTCCGCTTGCGACAGTGCAGTGCCAACTCCTTCCTGGTGATCAGCTTATCCAGAGCCTTCTCTGAGACTGGACCAGCTCCTCTGGCCTGTAACTCCCCCTGTTTGGCCAACCGTAGAGCAGCGACATCATCTGGATCCAGCTCAAAGATGCACCTGGAAAGCCGAGCCATGAAGGTGCCGTAGAGCTGATGAGCCTCCGTGATGACACCTGCTGCAAAGTGCCGAATGAAGTGCCAAATGTCTAGGCGCACTTGGAGCTCATCCCACTCTATGAACATGGCTCTGACCTGCGACTGTCTGTGCGCGTGTGGGCTGCAGGAGTCTCTGTCCACATACATGACGGCGGGTGGTGCCACTCCCGCCTCCCTGTACCTCTTCATGAGACCCACCGCCATGGGCCACAATCCATGCCCCTCTGCCGCTGTGAGGACTGACACCAACACCTGGCCGTGCTCATTGCCTACATTAGTGCACCAACCAGCAGTGTTGGCAGCAGCGCCGGCCAGTTTTTTGGTGACCTATGTAAAAAAAAAAACAGTAGAATAAACAAATGTCAGAAAAATTTAAGATAATAACAATTATTATTACTCAAACTTGACTTTTTATACCTTTTTGGTGGAGTCCATCTTGAGGACAGAGCCAAAGACTGAGGTTATTTTGGCCTTGACCTCAGATAGCCGCGAGAGGACGTCCCTGGCATACACAGACAACAGCCACTTGGGTTTGGGGATGGGTGGGAGGGGCGGGGGCGCAGAAAAGAGTGGAGGCTCAACGATGGAGGAGTCTGTGAAGGGCTCACAGACAGTGAGGTACTCCAGCGTCCGCTGTGACCACGCTGAGGTGTGTTGCTCCTGCAGCTTTTTGTGAAGCTGTGTGACACTGTTGCCCCGGGTCCTCTCCCGCATCATTATGACTACACGGTAGTCACACGAGTACCTACAGACAGTCAAATAATTCTGTTCAGTGCCACATCTTATTATTTCAATGTTAATATCAGTAAATCAACGTATTTGATTTTATACAGTACAACAAATTACAGTGCATTGCTCTAAATATGAATGTGTTCTACCTGTATGTCAGAATGGCGGGGAATTTTCTGCGGTGTCCCATGTCGAGCTGTCCCAGGATGTCTTCAGACCAGGCTGGATACTTCTTCTTGCACCCTTTGCACTCCAGATACTCTGTGGCCATGTCATACCACCCGTCTATGTCCAGGACCTTGCGCACAGTGCGATAAAGGCCAGCAGCTGTCAGCTTGTGGTTATTGCAGGCTGGCTGGACACAGACAAGTGGAATGGACCACATCTTCAGCGGCATCCAGAGGAACAGAGGGCGGCAGAAGAAGATATCAGGAGAAGTAGGGGGCTGGGTGAAGACGGTCGGGGGCTGGGGAGGGTACCACCAGAAGTTGGGATGTGGCGTCAGCTCAGGCTTCCCTGTTTTTATGTTGGCCCTGAACAGAGTCTTCCTGATCCAGCCCTGCTGGAAAGATGGTAGTTGCTCTTTCCAGTGGACAGGAAGCTCTGCAGGCGACTGGGACACCTGGCCAGGGGTCCACAATGCTGGAGGAGCAGGATAAGGGGCAGGAGCAGGGGCAGGAGCAGGAGCAGGGGCAGTAGCACGAGCCGGGGCAGGAGCAGGGCCTCTCGAGCCTGCAGTGGCTGGAGCGTTAAAAAACACAACAAAATTATCTTATTGTTTTAGACTTTCACTGCATGACTTTCTCAGCTCTGCTGGACAGCTACTGCGATTACAAGGTTTACTGCAAAGCATGTATGATTAGTAGAGAGACGACATGATGATGAAAAGATGGAAGGAAGCAGTGAAAGTCATCCTGTTTTTCATCCAAGCACCATTAGAAGAAATACAAGAAGAAAAAAAGATGGGATCAGCCAAGTGTGAAGCGAAGCAGACCAAACACTACAACAGCCACTTATTCCAAGGGGAGTGGGGGAAGTGTGAGATGACAAGAATGAGCTTTAGTCAGTGATTACGATAAAAAATGAAATAAAACCTTTTACATACACCTTTAAATTCTCTTTTTTCCTTTGAGGATGTTCACTCAAAGAGTGAATGTAGATTGACACCTGAGAAGTGCCATTCCTCTGTGTTGTGAAATAAAATAATATGATGTCATTTAAAAAATACTGTTTTGTTTTATTTGTAATTGTTTGTAAAATATTGTTTAAGATTTACATACCTTGAGGAAGTTGTTCCTCAGCTTGCGAGGCTACAGTTGCCATCTCCAGGTCATCTTCCTCCTCAAAAAAATCCGTAGCAGCAGAGTCTGTAAAATAACATAAAACACTAAGCACATGTCACCAACACACTTGTATGCGTTAAGTGATACTGACCACATGTAAAGAGCTGTCTCCGGGCTGCGGACTCAGACGCAGGAGGTACACGTGGTCCTGCAGCTGTTGAACACGTATTTTCGTTAGACATATATACTGCATAATATATACTGTAATGATTTTAAAGCTTGCAAATCACTTACAGGGTTTGGCTGGAGACAAAATCTTTTGTGCCAGCTGTGAAGCAGATAAATGCTTCCCCCGTACCAACAGGGCCTTCACATTGGTCGCCAGCAGTGGCCTGTTCTTAGTGGCAGTAGGTGGAGGAGGAACAGACACAGTGGCAGTGGGCACAGCAGCAGTGAGGACAGATGCAGTGGGCACAGTGGTGGTGGGCACGTGGGCTGGAGCCTGCCTCTTCAGCACGTATGCTTTGAAAAGGGCCATATTGGTGTTAGGCCTGGCCTTTGCCTTCTTCAGGTAGGTGATGAGAGCCTGGGCCTCCTTGCTTGGGTCCTCATACACCTCCTTCATTGACCTACCCTTAAAATCCCCAAACTCCACCATCAGACATCCAGAGTCTCCTGTCCTCTGGGCCTCCTGCAGCATGGCCTGTTTTTTCTGATACACCTCCACAGCCTCGCCTACCTCCCTGATCTGCGAGGTGTATCTGAGGAACAGGTGTTTGTTGGCCGACAGCGGGTTGTCCCTCTCCTCCTCCCCCAAAATGCTGCTGACCAGATAGCAGGCATACCCCAGTGAGTTCTCCAGCAGCCACAGGAACCTCTGACCCTGGTGTTTCCCAAACTGGATCTTGCAGTGAGCCAGAACCCGGAACTGGTCTCCAGGATTCCCTCCATTCTGCCTCACAAAGGCAGTGGCCTCAGCCAGGACCTCCTCCTTACACCTGGCCCTCCCTGCCAACACGATCTCCCTCCTATTGGCCTCCTCAGTTGGCCCCATAAGGAGTCGACCCTCAGAGGTTTTTCGTAAAACCGGGTATGCATACATAATCTGAAAGGACACAGGCATAAACAGAACGTTACATAGCTGTCATATTCCAACTGAAAGTATTTTACTACAGCATTTGTTTTTTATGTAATTAATTATTATAATATTATAATAATTAATGATTATTATTATTATGAGCATAAGCATTATTGTTTTTTATACAACTGTGAATCACTTTGAATTGCCTTGTGTACAAATTATAAATAGTGTGATGAACTTATTAATAAGAAAATAAATAACACTTGGTACAATCTTACTGGTATATTGCCATGCTTAAATCGTTTTGTTTTGTTTAGCTTTTGTGGCAGAGATTACTAAGAAACACCAAATATAACATAAAGGCGTTTATGACAATTCATAATAATATGATCATCAAACAGATCTAAAACTTAAAATGGTATATCAAATCGTTTTGGTATATCTTTTATAACATAGTTGAGAATCATTTGTTGAAACAAAAAAAAACTTGTTTTTGCCTATTCATGTCTTTTTAAATATGTATAACATAGTATTTAAAAAGATAACATAAATATGTATACTGGTGTATAACATAGTATAGTATAACATATATGAATTAAACTTTTTTTTTTAAAAGGTTTTAGTAAAAATGTTCTTGTGCTCAAAATAATGTAATGAATGACACAAAAAAAATACTTAATTAACAACAACAAAAAAATGGTTTGAGGAGGATATAGCTTAATTAGCAGTCGGCTAATTATCTTGACAGTAGTGACATGTTTTTTTACTGTATATCATGGTAAAGTTGCAGGTTCACATGTACAGAAGAAAACGTGTGCTATTACACGCTAGCTAGCTTTATTGGCATGTTTAATTGTCTAAAAACACACACTGTTTATGAATAAATAATGATCAATTATACAGTCGTGAAGAATAGACTTACCTGTTGCAAAGATTGCAAAGATGACGATAATAATAGCGGTCGCCGATTGGTCAAAAGTAAGCCACAGGAGCAGAGCCAGGAGAGAAACGCGATTGGTCAAAAGTAAGCCACAGGAGAGAAACGCGATTGGTCAAAAGTAAGCCACAGGAGAGAAACGCGATTGGTCAAAAGTAAGCCACAGGAGAGAACGCGATTGGTCAAAAGTAACCCACAGCAGAGAAACACGATTTGCTCACGTGGGCTTACTTTGGGCTTACTTTGGCTCAATCGGTAGGAAGCAGTAGGCGCAAGCGAGAGGTAGCTGTGTTGTCAACTAGAAATATCCTGGTTGCCCTAGTCAGGCTGAAGAGATTGAAAGCAAAGGCTAAGAACGGGCTCTTCCGGGATTTGAACCCTAGACCTCTCACCCCCTAAGCGAGAATCATACCCCTACACCAACGATCCAACACAGGCTTCTGTCTTGCTGTTGCCTGGCCGCACACATTTCCGTTTGCATGGCTTAAAGCGCAAAATTTTAATTAAATCCACAACTAAATGGTAGCCAGTGCAAAGTTGCCAGCACATAGGAAATAAGGTCTCTTTTCTTTGTGGCCATTGGAAACCGCGCTGCAGCACCTGCACACAGGCTAGGGATCGCTCCTCGCCTTTCTCTTTGAGAGCGATGGACACTTTCTCTGCATCATCGAGGGGAATTAGCTCAAATGGTAGAGCGCTCGCTTAGCGGGATCGATGCCTGCATTCTCCACGTGCTGTACCGCCCTTTTAGCAGAGATGAAGGTCCCAAAAAACTGGCCCCTACGGGGATCGAACCCACGACCTTGGCTTTATTAGCACCATGCTCTAACCGCTTTGAACCCCAATTTCCCAGAAATATCCTGGCAAAGTTGCCAGCACAGAGGAAATAAGGTCTCTTTTCTTTGTGGCAATTGGAAACCGCGCTTCAGCAGCTGCATATATGCTACATATGCTAGGGATCGCTCCTTTCCGTTGTCTTTGAGAGCGATGGACACCTCCTCTCCACGTCGTCAAAGGGAATTCGCTCAAATTGTAGAGCGCTTGCTTAGCAAGCGAGAGGTAGCTGTGTTGTTAACCAGAAATATCCTGGTTGCCCTAGTCAGGCTGAAGAGATTGAAAGCAAAGGCTAAGAACGGGCTCTTCTGTGATTTGAACCTTGGACCTCTCACCCCCTAAGCGAGAATCATAACTAAACGGTAGCCAGTGCAAAGTTGCCAGCACAGAGGAAATAAGGTCTCTTTTCTTTGTGGAAACCATTGGAAAGCCATTGGAAACCGCGCTGCAGCACCTGCACACAGGCTAGGGATCGCTCCTCGCCTTTATCTTTGAGAGCGATGGACACCTTCTCTGCATCATCGAGGGGAATTAGGCCAAATGGTAGAGCGCTCGCTTAGCATGCGAGAGGTAGCGGGATCGATGCCAGCATTCTCCACGTTCTGTACCGCCCTTTTACGCTCCCGTCAAGGGGCACTCGCTAGATGAGCTTTTGAGGCTCACTGCTGCCAAAATGTTTTCACGCACGAGGCCCTGCGCACAAGCCTTTGCTTTTTAAGCCCATGTTTCCCCAATTCTGACTCGGTGTGAGAGTGCCAGTTTCACTGTCACATCAGCAGTTGCGCATCACCTCTGTTTTTTCCCTCCCTTTCGCAAAAAAGCTAAAAAGGTTCCACCGAGATTTGAACTCGGATCACTGGATTCAAAGCCCAGAGTGCTAACCATTACACCATGGAACCACCCAAGCCTAATGCCTGGCCGTCTGAGAGGTAGATAGCGATGAGGCTAGGTGGAATCAGGTAAAGAGGAAGTGGCGTTTGGTCACTGGACCCCCTCGACCAAAAGACATGGACATGGTTCCTCTGCCGAAACCCGGGACTGAACCAGGGACCTTTAGATCTTCAGTCTAACGTCAGTCTTCTAGATTTCTGGGAGACCGCCCGTAGGGCTGGGCGATAAATAGATTTTATCGATTAACTCGAATGTGTAGTTTACGTCGATTTGTTTGAATGAAAAACGGTTTTCCCTTTAACATCCACCGACGCTCCCGTCTGGGCTCCCGTAGTTCCGAACGGGCTCAGTGCTTGCCAAAGAGAGAGATACACAAACAACATGGCAAATGAACAAGACCGCATCAGCACAAGCACACCCGCCAAAAACATTTACAAACTGAATTTGCAGGGCTGCCAACTCTCACAAATTCACTGTGAGAGACACGCAATTGTCACTTTTTACACACTCTCACGCCACACATCCATTTTCTCACGCATAGAAAAATCACGAAGCAAAGAGGACACTGACACCGACAGACAAGACAGAGAAGGTTACTATTGATATGAAACAGATTTTCAGCTCTAAGATTTAATTACAAAATTCAAACAATACCGTTTTGGCACTTGTAAATGTGACGTGACAGATCACTGACAGATCTCAGTTCAAGCGGCACGTGAACCGATCATCTGTTACTTTTTGCTAGTCTACCAGTTAATAGTAAATAAACACAAATATAGCCAGGTAATTTGAAAGACACAGTTCAACTTCCCGAAATGTAATAAAAATCGATCGATCAGTGTTTTTCAACCGCGGAAAGAAGTCCATTAAACAGCTGGAGAACAATGTCACGCAAGTTACATTTACCTCAGGAAAGCCATTATCCTGGATGTTAGTTGATTGCTATAAAAAAATGCTATAGAGAGGAGTATTTTGCTAAATATGATAACTATTTTACATATTTATTATATTTGTACCTATATCAATATAGGTATCAACACAATAACGTATCTACTGTACCTAATATTTATCAAAATGAAACGATATTGATATTGAATCAAGATCTGGATCAAATCACAAGAATTTAATTGAAATTGTGAAATTTGTGTCAAGCAATAATACAAACAGTAGCATACCAGTCATTGTACCATGTAAACATTGTGTTGTCACTAAACTTAATAAAATTCTGTTTAGTTACCAAATGTTTTGACAATCACAATATACTTATTGTGATGCAAGTTTTTTTTATTTTATTTTTTTTTATTTTTATTTTTTTTACATTTCCCCAATCCCAATCCACCTATTTGATGTTATGTTACGTTGTTATGTTGCATTTTCACTGTTTACAAAGGCAGGGCCTGCCATCTTGTCTTTTTGGCTTGTTGTTTCTGATTGCACTTTAACCCCAAGGGGGAAATCCAGATCAAATCCCAGAAGGGAAAATCAAAACAAAATTAAGTTAAAACTTGTTTTGAACAATTTCTTTGTAAATCGAAACTTTTTGTGAAAAAATCAGGGATTTATTTTTTAGGCCAGCCCTAGTACTGTATATATAAAATAATATACCTTAGTGTTACACTTTTAATGACTAAAAGGCTACACGCATGAAGGTATATGCTTTTGTTTTAGATAAAGCTATGTCTATGTAGAGCTGCATATTCTAATATATTACTTCTGACTCCCCTCTTTTGTGTTTCTGTGGGACACTGATGCTGATGAAACCTGAACCAAGGGACTCAAAGCTGGTGTCCTCACTGTTGTGGGAGATGATGTGGCAACAGTCAATTCCAATCCTTTAATAAGGAGCATGGCTGGGTTTCCTGAAACCTTCTTAATGCTATGTTGTTCTTAAGTTACACCTTAAGCTGTACCTTATCGTTAATACGTGTTTCCCGAAACGTTCTTAGTTAAGTATACCTTCTGTAAGTCATACGTTCGTAAGGCTGGTCTGTGTCATGAGTCAGGTTTTTCTTCCCTTTTGATTCTCTCTCTCTCTCACACACACACACACACACACACACACACACACACACACACACACACACACACACACTTTATTTGCTCATTATAGAATTACACTTTCTCTCTTTCTCTCTCCTGCTCCGTTCTGCAGGCCTCTCTCTCTCTACCTGCACCTGTTAGTCACCTGTTTCTACTTTTCCCTAAGTGTTCACCCTTTATCTGGTGTTTGTTCTGGTAGATTCTCTGTCGGATTATTGTTGCATGTCACGTTACGTCTTCTGCGATCGTCATGTCTGAACAGTTAAGTGCTTACCCTGTCTTGCCTCGTTTGTCTGGAACAGTCTAGCATCAAAGTAATGTCCGTGCCCTGCTTTTGCTGCTGCATGTGAACCACTTCGGTTCTCTCTCCTTGACTGAGATTCACTCCTGTTCTTCAAGTCTGCTCCAGGGGAGTCCTGATCTGTTCCTCATCGTGACAGGAGTCAGCTCTTCTTTTTGAATTATTCTCTCCAGTTCTGTGTGCATTAACGACAGACTGCCTTTGTTTATATTACGACATTAAAGACTGTTATTCCTGTCATCTCTGCTTTTGGATCCTTCATTTATCGTTGTGACAGAATAATCCGACCACACATGGATCCAGCAGATGAGATGCCCGTCCTGGCGGCGGTCGAGATCCAGGGAACTATGCTCGGCAGACACGAGGAGGAGTTGGCCGCCGCTCATCAGGTGGTGAAGAGTCTTGCTGCTCAAGTGTCTGATTTGTCTGCTCGTTTACTTCACCTTCACCAGAAATCTTCCATGTCTCACAACTGACAGAGCCGCGAATCAACAATCCATCCTGTTATGCTGGTGAGCCTACTGAGTGCAGAGCTTTTCTCATTCAATGTGAAGTTGTTTTTCCTCTTCAGCCTCAGACGTATGCTGAGGATCGGGCTCGTATTGCATATGTTCTCTCTCTCCTCTCGGGACGTGCAAGAGAGTGGGGAACGTCGGTTTGGGAGGCTCAATCTGCATGCTGTGACAAGTACGGGTCTTTTAAGTATGAGATGATTAACCCCCTGGGGTCGGCTATCGCGCCGGCAGGATAGTCTCGCTTTTTTTTCTTATCAGTGCAAAAGAAACTCAAATAACTCTGTTGATTTTTGTCATACAGGCAAGTGTTATACATCTTCAAAAACTGTTAAATGTCTTCTTTTTTGTGTACACTAATAATAAAAACAAAAAGTTGTGTTTTTCGTAAAATAAAGAAAAAAAACATGATGCACGTTCTGTCTTCTCTCTCAATGTGAAGTTCATTCTGAAACGCGACAGAAAATGATCTGTAACTCAGCCAATACTTGCCACCCACACATGAAAGTAATGTCTTTACAAAGCTTGAAGTCTCCTTTTTTAAATAAAGTAAATCATATCAAAAACAAATATTCTCGGTTTAAGAAATCCGTATGAAAGCAACGACATGTACAGTTTCTCCAGCCCGAGCTCATTAACTTTAATTTGACCACACCCCCACAAGCGCGAGCTGTTCTCATTCAAATGATCAACGTGAAGGAACGCAGAGCTGTTAACTAGGGGTGGGCGATACTGCAAAATTCGGTATCGATTCGATACCAAGTAAATACAGGGCCAGTATCGCCGATATCGATACCAATACTTTTTCATTTTAAAAGTATGCACTTGAACTTACATGCACTTTCCTGTGCTAGAGCAGTGTGTCATGATTTATGAGGTGAATGCATCATTAATATGCTAAATCTGAATACGTTTTCATGACCACTAAATATTTTGTGATTTGTGCTCTCAACTCGCCTGTAATTAAACAGTGACTTTTACCAAACTACCCTAATTATAGTAAATGCACTATTGTACACTAGCCTACTGTTCAAAAGTTTGGGGTCGGTAAGATTTTTAATTCTCTTCTGCCTTTATTTGATCAAAAATACAGTAAAAACTGTAACATTATTACAATTTAACAGGCTATTCTGTAATTTATTCCTGTGATCAAAGCTGAATTTTCAGCATCATTACTCCAGTCTTCATGATCCTTCATGATGAGAATTCATTTTAATATGCTGATTTGCTGCTCAAGAAACATTTCTTATTATTATCAATGTTGAAAACGGTTTCATGTTTTTGTGGAAACCATGATACATTTAATGCAAAATTATTTGATGAACAAAGTTGAAAGAACAGTATTTATATGAAATAGTTTTTTTTATCTAGTGTAAAACCCTTGACTGTCACATTCGATCAATTTAATGCATCGATCCTTGTTGAATAAAAATGTTAATTTCATTAAACAAATCTTACTGACGTCAACATTTTTAACCGTCATGTAAACTTTTAATTTGTTTATTGCGAAATAACTCTCGATTGTTTCTGTCATCAAGGCTTCGTTTCCCAAACACACTGTGACAGAAGCACCAGCATCGAACGCTCTCTGGGATTGATTGGTTTCATCTTGTATCCAGATGACTAGGAGAAATAGTTCTACCAGAGCCCGTCTCCGTCTACCCTTATTAGACATTCTCTGGTTCTACCCTACACAATTATTCGCTAACATTCGCATATTTTTCAACTTGTTTCGAAACAAAGAATCAGCGACTCCAGTATTTCTCTACTTTTCATCAGTTTGGAAGACTGTTTGTGCTGTGGATTTACCTTGGATTTACATCAGAAGAAGACGTTTTGATTATGAGAACAATTTTTAAGGTAAGAGACATAATAGTAAGTGTTTTATTGCTGCATAAACTTTACATTGTAGCTACTAAACTGGTGCCAGCCTAAAATGTTATGAAATGAGATACAAGTATGCTAGTATGAGTGTTTATTCTAATATGGTGAATATTTTAATGTTTAGACCTGTGTTTACTGTTAACTACTGTGTTGTGGATATCTGCTCAAACGTAGATGTATAATGTAACAATAATGTTTCATAGTTTGGAGCGGCTCGATCGCTGCACGCGCTGAGTTTGGGTCTGAGTCACGCTGTGTGTTTGAAAAGCAAAACACGCCAAACATTAGGCTTCACGCCAGACTCATCTCATTTCATAATGAATAGAAATATTTGAAGTAACATATGATAAACAATATATGTTTGTCTAGTGTAGTGTTACTGAAGTGTTCATTTTAATGATTTATAGGCTGCCTGCTATCTAGGCTATTGTTATTATTTTATGCAGCCCTACACATGCCTATATACAAGGCACAACAAACTAGGTGTTCGTATATTTACAAAATACATATACATATATACACTGCCGTTCAAAAGTTTGGGGTCGGTAAGATTTTTAATGGTTTTAAAAGAAGTCACTTATGCTCACCAAGGGTGTATTTATTTGATTAAAAATACAAAACAAACCCAGTAATATTGTGAAATATTATTTCAATGTAAAACCGCTGTTTTCTATGTGAATATATAGTAAAAAGCGTAATTTATTCCTGTGATCAAAGCTGAATTTTCAGCACCATTACTCCAGTCTTCAGTGTCACATGATCCTTCAGAAATCAGTATAATATGATGATGTGATGCTCAAGAAACATTTATGATTATTATCAATGTTGAAAACAGTTGTGTACCTTTTTTTAGGATTCTTTGATGAACAGAAAGTTAAAAACAACAGCATTTATTTGAAATAGAATATTTTGTAACATTATAAATGTCTTTACTGTCACTTTTGATCAATTTAATTCCTCCTTGATGAATAAAAGCATTGATCCATTTTATTTATTTCCCCCAAAAAATAAAATAAAAATTCTTACTGACCCCAACAGTTTGAACGGTAGTCTTTAATGTTACAAAAGATTATTTTTCAGATAAATGCTGTTCTTTTGAACTTTCTATTCATCAAAGAATCCTGAAATAAAAATGTAAACATCTTCTTTGGATTATGTTGTGTTGTAAATAAATCCAGACAATCTAAAAGCCATTCTTTTTTTAATTTCTCCTCATTCTTTGTGCAAGGCTCCTCATAATGATCGGGCCTGATAGCACCTGATAGGGCCATTAGGGGCGGGCCTTTGTCTTTCTCAGGTGTAAATGCATTCATATTAATGAGAGATCCACGCCTCCTCGCATAAAGCTTTCTCACACAAAACACGTCATACAAATTTTAAATCAATATATTGTCTTATCTAAATGAGTATGCAGGATGATTTTCACATAGTTTTGGAGCAAATATTCTAGGCTACGTGATACAATTTTCAAAAGTCTTGTGAAGAAATAATCACTATGGGTTTTATGACCTTATTTCAGTGACATTTGTTTTTTGTTTTTTCACAAAGCACGCATAAACATTATTATCTTAAAACTCCAAACTTTTACATACATGCTGCTGACATATTACTGTAGCAGAGTTTGTGCTGAATACAATGTAATAAGACTTTAGCCATGAAAATGTCACAAGTAACAGAAATAAGCACAAATGTCAGAGCATGTCAGAACACCTCCAGGACCCAGAAAACACCTCAGACCTCAGAGGGTTAAGGTCGTTGATAGATCTGTCTTCGGCAGTGAGGCTTCACAACTTCTTGCTGTTCTACGTCAAGGCAGAAGATCCGTGGCCGACTTCGCTATAGAGTTCCGGACACTAGCGACTACAAGTGACTGGAATGAACCTGCACTAACCGCTCGCTTTCTGGAGGGGTTGAATTTAGACCTTAAGGAGGAGATTTACGCACGGGGGTCGCCGACCGAGCTGGCCATTCACCTGGACAAGTGTTTCGAGCAGAGGCGACGAGTTCGCTCTCCCTTTTCCACATCATGTGATACATTTTCTTCTGCTATCGCTCCCGTTCAGAACCAGCCTGATGCTGAGCCCATGCAGGTTGGGAACGTGCGCATTTCCCCGGAGGAACGACAGCGGCGAATAATTAACCGTCTCTGTCTTTACTGTGGTACGGCTGGTCACTTTGTTTCATCCTGCAGTTTAAAAGCCAAGGCTCGCCAGTAGACGGAGGAGTACTGGTGAGCGCTTCTGTCATCTCCTCATCACCCAGGTCTCGAACCACGATCTCCGCTGTTCTCCGTCGGGCTGGTTTCTCTGCTACCGGTCTTGCTCTCATCGACTCTGGTGCTGAGGGCAATTTTATCGATGAGAAGTGGGCTCGTGAACACAAGATTCCCTTGGTGGATTTGACTGATATTGCCTCTGTCTTTGCCCTGGATGGCAGAGAACTCACGTCAGTTCGTCGCGTCACCAGTCCAGTTAGTCTCACTGTTTCCGGCAATCATCAAGAGACAACGTCTTTTATGTTTTTAAGTCTCCCTTTACCCCCATTGTTTTAGGACATCCCTGGCTTATTCAACATAATCCTCAGATTGACTGGGTTAAGGGGTCTATTCAATCATGGAACTTATCTTGTCATGTAAATTGTCTGGTATCTGCTGTCTCTCCCGTGTCTTCTGTTTCTGTGTTTCAGGAAGAGCCTGATGATTTGTCTGGAGTCCCGGAGGAGTACCATGATCTGCGGGCAGTTTTTAGTTGTTCCCGGGCGGTTTCTTTACCGCCTCACCGTCCTTACGACTGCTCGATCTAACTCCTTCCTGACACTATGCTTCCTCGCGGTAGACTGTACTCTCTCTCGGCGCCCAAACAAGAGGCTCTGGAAAAATATCTCACAGAGTCCCTCAACGCGGGGATCATTGTTCCTTCTTCGTCTACCGCCGGTGCTGGGTTTTTCTTTGTAAAGAAAAAGGATGGGTTTTACCTTTTGGTCTGGTCAACGCTCCCCCTGTATTTCAAGCCTTAGTCAACGACGTCTTGAGAGACATGCTAAACGCTTTCTTTTTCGTTTACTTGGATGACATCTTAATTTTCTCACCATCCCTCCAGGTACAGTTCAACACGTTCGCCATGTCCTGCAGTGCTTATTAGAGAATCGCCTATTCGTTAAGGCTGAGAAATGCATCTTTCATGCCCAATCGGTTACTTTTCTCAGCTCGGTTGTTTCTACGGAGGGGATTAGTATGGACCCTGACAAGGTTCGAGCAGTTCTCGATTGGGCTGTTCCTGATTCTCGAGTCGCGCTCCAACGATTTCTGGGGTTTGCAAATTTTTACCGGCGCTTTATTCGAAACTTTAGCTAGGTTGCCACTCCCCTTACCGCTCTCACCTCGTCCAAAACCAAGTTTGCTTGGTCAGAGGCTGCTCAGGATGCGTTTGACCGTCTAAAGAGGCTCTTTACCTCCACGCCCATCCTGATCACTCCTGATCCTGAACGTCAATTTATCGTTGAGGTCGATGCCTCTGAGATTGGGATAGGAGCTGTCTTGTCGCAATGCTCTCGCCAGGATGACAAGGTTCATCCGTGTGCGTTTTACTCCCACCGTCTTTCACCCGCGGAGCGCAACTACGACGTTGGTAACCAAGAACTCCTGGCGATCCAGCTGGCGCTTGGTGAGTGGCGACACTGACTTGAGGGAGCCAGTGTACCATTCATTGTCTGGATGGATCATCGCAATCTGGAATACATTCGCTCAGCGAAACGTCTAAACGCTTGTCAGGCCCGCTGGGCATTATTTTTCGATCGCTTTGATTTCTCTATTTCGTTTAGACCCGGTTCCAAGAACCTCAAACCAGACGCTCTTTCTCGGCAGTTCGACTCGTCAGAGGGTGCCTCGACCGATGAGATGGTTTTACCTCAGCGCTGTGTGGTCGGGGCAGCCGTCTGGGGAGTGGAACAAGCGGTTAAACGTGCACTTTCGCACACCACAAGACCACCCCGCGCTCCTGAGGGAACTTTGTATGTACCCGAGGCCGCTTGTTCAACGGTTCTTCGCTGGGGGCATTCTTCTAAATTAGTCGCACACCCCGGGGTAAGAGCAACGCTAGCGGTTATCCGTCTGATTTTGGTGGCCCACTCGTGAGCGCGATATTCGGCGTTGCGTTGCTACTTGCTCTATCTGCGCTCAGACCAAATCTAGCAACAATCCTCCAGCAGGTCTTCTCAGACCTCTTCCCATTCCTTCGCGTCCCTGGTCTCATATCTTGTTGGATTTTGTTACCGGGCTTCCTCTTTCGGCTGGTAATACGGTCATTCTCACCGTCGTGGACCGTTTTTCTAAGGCTGCGCATTTTATTCCGCTCCCTAAGTTACCGTCGGCTCAGGAGACCGCCCAGATTATGGTGGATCACGTATTCAAGATCCATGGTCTTCCTTCGGGCATTGTGTCTGACAGAGGTCCTCAATTCACCTCTCAGTTCTGGAGGGAATTCTGTCGCCAGATAGGGGCTTCCCCCAGTCTGTCGTCAGGAATCCATCCACAGACCAATGGGCAAGCCGAAAGGACCAATCAGATTCTTGGTCGCATGTTGCGTAGTCTGAATCCCGTGTCATGGTGCGATCAGTTACCCTGGGCAGAATATGCCCATAATTCTCTTCCATTGTCCGCTACTGGGTTATCTCCGTTTGAGAGTTGCCTCGGTTACCAACCGCCTGTTTTTTCTTCGCAAGAGTCTCAGGCCTCAGTTCCGTCTGTCGAAGCTTTCATTCAGAGGTGTAAACGTACTTGGAGGAGGGTGAGATCTGCCTTATGTCTAACCAGGGAACGTACCCGTCGAGCCGCCAATCGCCGCAGAGTTAGACCTCCCAGACATGTTTGCAGTCAGAAGGTGTGGTTATCCACCCGCAATTTACCTATTCAAGAGACGTCTCGCAAGCTCATACCTCGTTTTATTGGGCCCTTTACTATTGTAAAGGTCATCAGTCCAGTCGCTGTTAAGCTTAGACTGTCCGGTCAGATGCGCCGTGTCCATCTGGTCTTTCATGTGTCTTGCATAAAACCCGTTATTCGTGTGCCCGCCCGCCCCTCTCTTCCCCCTCCTCCTATTGACGAGGGGGCCTCTATCTACTGTAGTGTTACAAATTTATTAAATGTTTTAATTTAGGTTCCAATACAGTAGTATATGAACTGAGAAAGTTTATTAGTGTGAATTTTAGGGTGGGTTTAGGGATCAGGGGGGTGGAGCTGGGTAGGTTTAGGTATATGTAAGGTGGGAGGAGTTGGATCTGGATCCGACTCCTCCCCGTGGATTGCATGTTCTGCAGTGAGGACCATCTCGGGAAAGCGGTAAAATGACAGTTGAATGTCACTTGCTTTTTTAAACTTCGATCTATTTAAACAACACGGGACACAGCACTGCAGCATGTGAAAACTTGTGTGAAAGTGGTAGGTAGTTAGAGAGGACCCGGCTTTTGGACCCGCTTTCCGGGGGGCGCTACTGTAAAAAATAAAGTGGGTGCAACTTCCGGTCAGGCGGCGGAAGTAGGATACCAATGGTATTTTGTGTGCTATTTACGGCTAATTAGCGAAGAGGCTAGGTGTTTTTCGGATAATGTTTTACTATTTAAACTAAGTCGCAAACCTTTATGAGAGATGTCGTTACGGAGCTCAGGGACAACATGTGCTGTTCGCGGTTGTACTTATAACCGGACTAAACTAATTCAGTGGCAAATTTTATTATTCAACAATCTTAGACTAAAGATTTTAAGTGAAGGCTACTATGAAGCAACATATTCAGAACATGAATGACACACAGTAAACATTTCATAGTATAGCCTATCTAATATAATATAGCCAGGCTATATATATTTCTCAGGTCTGTGAGGCAAGTAGACTATGCGAAGTTTCGGTTCATTTATGAGACGAGCTGCAGTTCAGGCGTCGGCACCTCCGTGTCTTGATTATTGTTATTGATTATTGTCTGCTATATTTACTTATTTATTAAATCCAGGTAATTTGTTGATGAGACACTGATTTAAGATACAATTAATACAAAACGAAATTAACAAATAAAGGCTTAGTGCTTTCTGTTTGAGGTCTCTGTGAAAGTTTTAAAGCAGTCTTTTAGTGCCGCTTTCAGGGAACTCACGTCCGTAACATTGTTTTTTTCCTCATAAATGCGAACATGAAAAATAAAATAAAAAGAATATTTTATGTTCTGTGGAGAGCCAACCTTTCTTCATCCAGTGGGTGATTAATTTAAAATTTGAAATTACTTTAGGTTTGCGCAGTGTAATTTACACATTTCAAAGAATTACAAAAAAATATTTTGCCACCTAAAAGTTAAAGATTTTTTTGTGTCACGTCTCTCATGTGTATTTCCCTCATATTAAATATAAAATGCATGTGTTAGTTTTCTAATGTCTGGACTCCTTTATTAACGGAGTATGATATATAAACATAAGTTTCAATAGCCTATATTAAATGCATTTTCAGAGAATTTATATTTCAGGTTTTGACTGCAAATGTCACGTCTATAACGCTGGAATTGCCTTAACTAGTTTTGTGGTTTAGGTCTAAGTATTTTATAATGTTAACTTCAATTAATAGTAATAGTAAAGATATGGTGGCTATATTGGATCTGGACGGTAAGGATATCTCTGGGAGTTGGAAGGGGTGTGTGATTCTGCCTTCCCTCACTGCGACACAGGTTCGTGGATCTGACTCTCGCGATTTCGGTTTTATATAGCGTATAGTTACAGCCCTAATTTAACATGATTCTTTTTTATTATTATTTAGGAAGGTTTCTGTTTAAGAAACGCCGGCTCGCAGCTGCAGGTTCCAGAGCACCGCAGCGCATCTTCAAGTTTAGCCATAACCAAACGTCCAGTTTAACTGCCACAAGTTGATCTTCTTGTAATAAAGAACTCATCGTGGAAAAAAACACTGTATTTTTGTATTTTCATTGCATTTTTAATTGATCATAAGTTAAATAAATTAAATAATACATTTTAATATAAATATTAATGATTAATCGATAGTCGAATGAATGAATGTCACGTCTCGCTTGTTTACTTCGAACCGGAAAACGCGCCCACTTTTGACGCAAGGCCTCATGGGACGTAGGAAACTTGTGGATTGGATCTGGACGTGCGGAGCGCTTGGACCCGGTGTTCTGATGATTTGTGCTGCCTTGTCGGAAAATGCTACCGTAGCGCGAATCGATAGCAGAGTCTGTCGATTTGTGCTGCCTTTGCAAAAAAATGCTACCCAAGCACGAATCGATCACAGAGAATGTTGATTCATTCTCTATTGTTTCCATAATGGTGTAAATCTCACAATATTATGACATCGTTATTTAATTTAAATCAGGGTAAGTGTATGGGGAGCATATTTTGATATTTTAAATGAACTAGCAATTATCACATTTGATATAACAAGTAAATATGGCATTATTATATGAAATACAATTATAATAAAATTCGAAGTTAAGAGTACAGTAGGCCTACTGTACTGTTTTTATTTTTAAAACGGTGTGAAAAGTAAAAATTATCATCAAATATTCATCTTTGACCTGTCAAAGTTTCCTACAAGTCTCCACAGCAAGGATGCATAGATTTATGGGCGTGGTAAGCAGAAGAAAAATGAGTCTGCACATGCGCATAACCAGTAAGTAGCACATCTCGATGGGTAGCATGAATCGTCAGAACACCGGAAGAGGCTAAACGTCACGCGTGACGTCAGACTTAACGACCGAACTGCCAAGCCACGCCTATCGGTTATAGAGGGCAGTATCGGAACTTGTTTACAGCTGTGTAAAACTTTTTTCCATAGAACATAACATATTTTTACCATATTCTGACAGTGAGAGAAACCACAGGTAAAACCTTGCATGACCATTGTATAAAAAAATGCCTAAACACAGGTAAAAAAAAAAAAAGTGACATACACCGGTATTGTGGTATATTCAAAATTCAGTTAGTTTCAGTAATTGAAACGTTACAGATTTTACTTTGGTTAGTTTGAGCTTAAACTAACATAAAACATTAACTTTTCTGTTATAGTGTTGCTAATAATTTCCAGTGTTCTTACCAGACTTGTTTACAAATGAAAAAAAAAAAAAAAAAAGATAATGGTAATAAGGTGTCAGGTAGTGATGTGGCAGTTTAATGTGCTTACCTACAGCTTCATCCTTCAAGCCAGGATAAACTATTACACCAGGCACTTGAACACAAAAACAGAGGACACAGTAATGAGCATCAATTGTTAGGTTGTGAGAATTCGCTCTCTAAACAATTTCCCCATGAACTATGCATGTATACACAGAGCCACAGCCTCAACATTAGCTGCAGGGTCATCATCCTCATCCTGGATGTTAAATACATTAATCCCAGAACATCTCCTGGTAGTGAGGCAGCATCCATTATGCTTCAGCTGGACACTGGATCCCCTCTAATCTCTCATCCTTTTCTTCCAATCCAGACATTCTTCACAAGCTATAATTTACCTGCATGTTATAATCCCTTGACCCGATTAGGGGTGTAAAGGTATACCGGTATAATGATATATCACAGTATACCACAAACACACAAAATTAAACTGAGGGGCATACTCCGTGCACTACTGGCCTTCACCAAATTCCAACCAAGTTGACCTATTATATATCATCATCATTATATGTCCAGAGTGAGAGCGGGAATAAGACATTTAAATGCATAGAATCCTCCTCGTCAGTCATACTAAATAACTGCCATAACGGAATTAACGTTTGTTGGTAGAAAGACGGTGGTGGAAATAGACAAGCTCGAGTTGACTTCTTATTGTTTTATATAAATTAGGCAAATTTTGTAGTTCATTATTTGACAAGTTAGTTATCTTGTTTGGTTTTCTTTATAGGACAAGTTACAGTTACCATATATTGTATTTATATTAGTTGTGTACAGTTTAAGTTCAATTTAGGTTATGATTCGTAGTTTTTCCTTCTTCTTAGATTTAGTGTACAGTTAAGTTGTGTGTATATACTGTTTTTTCGTGTTTGTTTATAAGATTAGTTTAAACGCCGTTTGTTTGTAGCTATATTTAGTATTATTTACTTATTTGATTTACGCGTCGTTTTTAGGTTAAGGATTCTTGTAATTTTAGTTTTTTTAATTCAGGTCCATTACACCACTGTCCCCACGAAAACATACAGTTATATTTGTGGTAAGTACGTTAAATGTATTATTATATTAACCTTTCGTTCACAGCTGACGTTATACGCTGCGGGTGAAGTGCGTGAGACAAGTTAAAGGGATTCTATGCAGTTTTTTTAGCTTAACTGAACAGCTTCAGAGTTATTGAAATGGTTATATGACTTCTTTCGGGTTGAATGGTGGCCTTCTCGCACCCCCCTGGTGCCTGTGAGCGGAAAAATCTCACTTGCAACTTTGGTGCGGCGGGCCGCCGGCCTCAGCCTCAGGAAGTATCGCGAGATATCAGCTCTCGCGATGTAACATATTCCTTTACGGCACTGCACACATACACGCCCCCATCCAGGAAGGTAGAGAAGGATGGAGTTTGTCACAATATCGTCATGGCTGAGCCGGCATATAAGATGCAGAAAGCATTGTCGGTGGAACAGAGAAAGAGGAAACGGCAGACTGACCGAGCGAGGAGTCAGACACGAGCGTAATTTGCGGGTGTTATATGTCCCCATTGAAACATCTCGCGGCACGCATGTACCCATACAAACAAATAAAACATCTCCAGGTAATTCTAGTAGAGCATTCATTTCGTTCGTTTGTTAAATGAGAGGCGATCTGAAATGTGTTGTTTTTGAAATCAAGTGACCAAAGTGCTTGTTGCCGCTGCGATCAGTGGCGCGGATAGAGTGTTCTGTTGTGACGCGCACAGTCTTCACACAAACGCGCGCCTCAATCCGTTGAGGAGAGACTCTATATTTGTTACGGTGAAATCACAAAACCTAATGCACAAAAAACGTGTCCCTGCTTGAAATACAACCACTAATAAACATTCGGTTTTGATGAGAAAAATAAACTATACTAGTACGGATTAGAACCCAGAACCTCTGACACACTTGGCAAAATAAATTTACGACAGTAACGTTAAATACAAGTACTCCACAGCAACTCTAGGGGTCGCTGTTTGACAAAAACGGGATTCCTGCCTGGTGTCCCTTTAAGTTACATTTCTCGCGCGAGCGATCCGCGAGATCATGCAATGCAGAGCTCGCGACGCACAATCTGTCAAAATAATTGATTCTCGAATAAAAGAAAATCTAACATTTGATGTAGTTATGATTAAACACATAATAAACGTTTTAATTATGAAACGTCTTACCTTTTAAAAGTGTTTCTGTACCCGCAGTCTTCCAGCGATACGTCTGCCAGCCGTGTGTGTGTGTGTGTGTGTATAGGCGGATATGGCCCAAGTTCCTGTTCACCTATGGGTTTACTGTTGAACAGCACACTATATGCATACCGCCACCTATAGTACTGGAGTTTAATTAAAATGAGGTCTAGGGTTGAATACTGTGCAAACACACTGAAAAGTATTTATTTAAGCGGACCATAAAAACAATAGGCGCCCCAGTGCAAGTAGCTTTTTGGCCAAATCACAATAATAATAATTCACCTTTGTTTATAGAAAGATGTGGTTCACTTCATGAACTTATCACTAAGGCCACAGTTGGGTGTAGACTGTGCAGACCATTGATTCAGTCTGAATTTATGTATAAATACTAGGGCAATTAAATAATTAATCACAATTAAGCGTAGGGCTGAACGATTATGGAAAATAATCTAATTGCCATTTTTTTAACCATTATTGCGATTGCGATTTAATATGCGATTACTTTAAGTTCTTTACATTCTGAATAAGTCGACAAAGACAAGCAATAAATCATTGTACAGTAGGGATGGGAATCTTTAGGCAGCTCATGATCCGATCTAATTTTTTTCTTATTAATTAATCTTAATAACATTTAAAATATGTATTTAATTAGATGTGTAAATATACATACTTATATATATATATATATATATATAAACACATTTAATTAAACCAATTACATGTTAAGAATTTTAAATGGGCTATAAACTAATATAGCTTAAAAATATAAAAGCTAGTAAATAAAGAGGAACAAAAAAAAAAAAAAACATTACAAGCAATAAACAAAGAGTGCTTTCAGTATTTAAAAGTAGGCTGTCTGAACGTTTTCCATTCAAGAGCTGGAGTGATTTTCCCCCTATACGATAAGCTGCATTCACACTAATGCACATATCTCTTTTGAAATTGTAAATGTGGTCTGTCCTGTTGGTTTAAGATATAACTGACCGTGTTTACATTAATTTCGCGTCAAAAGCATTTTGAGATGCAAGTACATTTAACCAATGAGTCACTCACAGCCGCATGCACGAGCACTCTTCACAAAGCGTAAGTATTTTAAAATGAAAACAGCTTTTTCAGTGATTTTCATATTTTAATATATAAGTCAACTGCATTCCAAAAGACATAAAAAATGCCTTTGTGGAGCATTTGTAAGGAAAATTCCGGCGCCCAAGACCGCGCACTGCAAGAGTAACATCAAAGCGGCAAAACCTGTGCAATGAAGCCCGCGACTGTCCCTGTAATTCGCTTAAACCCTGAACTTTATGAAAGCTTATTTTTCGTAAGGTTCGAGCGGTGTCGTGTGTGTGTGTGCGCGTGAGAGAGAGAGATTAGAAGCAAGCAGAATACGGTTGTTTCTAAAGCACGCGCAGCGTCATCACGCTTCTGTGTTTAAAAACTATAAGCTCAGACTCGATTCTGAAATTCTCTGAATCGATCCAGAATTGTTGGAGAGAGACTAAATAACACAATATCACATACATAAAAAATAAACTGTTCTTTCCTGTATGCCAGACCTATGCGTAGCGTGGCAAGTTGATACTTGATCTGCAGACTGCTTTTCTCTCGCGTGTCACGTGACCAGTGTAATCGCAGCTTTTGCGGTTACAAAATCGCATTTCATCATATCGCGATATTATCGCAAATGCAATTAATCGTTCAGCCCTAATTAAGCGCATCCAAAATAAAGTTTGTTTACATAATAAATGTGTTTGCACGGTGTAAAATTATTTTGTATATATAAGTACACGTGCATTTATATATTTAAGAAAAATGTGTTATTTATATATAAAATATTTATATTTATTGTACTGTTGGTGGCAGGAATGAAGCAGAAAGAGTGAATCCAATCGCAAGCACTTTAATTAAACAAACAGGTAATCCAGGGAAAACGACATAAGGAACTCAGGACAGAAATAAGGAACATCTACAGCGAACATCACACTAAAACAAGAACTCACAAAGACTGAACTAGACACAGGGCTTAAATATACATGCAAACAATCTAAATAAGATAACAAGTGGGCGTGGCTAATAGGAAACACCTAGGATGACTAATAGACAGACAGGGAATCACATGACATGACAGAACAAGACACAAAACCCACACCGTGACATTTATATATAATATAAATTAGATATAAATCTATATATAGTATATACATGCAAATATTTCTTAAATATATACAAGCATGTGTATGTATTTATATATATAAAATAATTATACACAGTACACACACATTTATTATGTAAACACAAACTTTTATTTAGGATGCGATTAATTGTGATTAATCATTTAACAGCCCTAATAAAAACATTTCTTTTTGGAATCACCTTTAATCCTTTATACTTTTCATTAACAATACTTCTCTACAGCATTTATTAATCTTAATTCCAACATTTACTCTTACATTATTAAAACCAAAAGTTGTATATATATATATATATATATATATATATATATATATATATATATATATATATATATATATTAATTTATGTTTATTTCTATTTTTTCAGCCAGTATACTTCTTGCAAATATGTCATCCAAAAAGGTAAGTTCAGAACCAAATAAAGCTATATGATCAGGGCTCCAGACTATCTTTCTTCACTAGGAGCGCACAGTGACCCCCAACTGAAATTTTTTCAGCCACAGGTCGGAAGAACGAGTCAATAGTTTGCTTGCTCATTGCTCAGACGCGCATAGCAGGTTGTGATATTAGTCTCTGTCTCCTCCTTCCCACAGACGTTTAAACGCGCGCTCGATTATCTCTAGGACCCTCCCCCTCCACACATTAGCCACTGGCGATTCTCTATTCTTATCACACTCATTGGTCTGCCACACATTCTGGATTCATTGATAAGCCCCAGGGACAAATCTACTGGTCGCACGTGCAACTGGATTTAAAATTCATTCGCACACTCAAACTTTGCACGCAAAATGCAACCATTTGGTCACAGTCTGGAGCCCTGATGGTTGATACTGGTAGTTTGAGGGGGGAATAAACAGATGAAATCTACAAGTTTATTAAAAAAAGTAATTTATTGGATCATTGGCAGAGACACCAGTACAGTAGCTTGATGACATCCAAAGAGCATAGGAGGCAGTTCAACAACACCTGGGCTAGAGTGTCGAGGGCACATAAGGCAGCAGCAGCCAACAAAGAAACTGTCAGTTCAGTTGAGATGGCCAGCATTCCTGAAACTGACAGTTTTAGTCACAACCAGCTCTTTGAGGAGGAAAATCTTTTTTTTTTCAGATCCATCCCTGTCAAGTTCTGAGAGTGAACAAGACAGTATACCCATGCTCAGAGAACAAATTTCAGAATGGGCATGTGTATTTCTAATTAAACATAATGCTGTGGATGCTCTGTTAAAAATACTTAAAAAACATGGACATGAAGAACTCCCCCAAACTGCAAGGACACTCTTTGGAAACGAGAACCACCATGAGCTTTCTAACATATGGCGCTTTTCCACTGCATGGTACGGTACGGTTCGGTACGGTTCGACTCGGCGCGGAACGGTTCGGCTCGCTTCGCTTTTCCACTGTGTGGTACGACTCGACTCGGTATGGCACGGTTCGGTTCGCTTTAGCTCGGTTGCTTTTCCACCGCAGTTAGTACCCCTTCAAAGTGGGTGGGACTGATCGTTATTTGCGCCGCCTCTACTGCCATGACATCATCGTAAACGCGCCACATTTCAAACGCACAACACAGGAACAATGGAGCCTATCGAGGGGATGGTGTTCCTGATTCTCGGCATGTGGATGTTTTTAACTGCAAGACGGAGAAATGTGTTTAAAATGAGGCTGATGGCAGCAAAACAAGATACTGCTAAAAAAAACAAAAGAGTCTGGGAACTCTTACAACGAAGCGCAGATGACGACATCACTCGGTTTGCCCGACGGCGCACTAGGGTAAGCTAATCTTGTTTAGGGTCTCAATAGCTATATCGTCACAAAGCATATAATGAATTTAGCTGGCAATATTATGTATTAAGAAGTGTAATCTGTGTATTTCAGATGTATCATATTTCGCAAAGTCGCCGCCACAGACCATCTGTTTGGACGTTTAACAGAGCTTCTGAGTGGTGGGATGTGATTGTTCCTGGTTTTACAAACACGCAGTGGTTGGAGAACTTTAGAATGTCGGAAGAAACGTTTATCCATTTGTGCAACAAACTGCGTCCTGCGATGGAGCGACGGGACACAAACTTCCGCGTCTGTGTACCTCTAAAGAAGAGAGTAGCCATTGCACTGTGGAAGCTTGCAACCGGCTCTGAGTACAGAAGTGTTGGACATCTTTTTGGAGCAAGCATTTCAACTGCGTGTCGGTGTGTTCAGGAGTTCTGTGCTGCAGCAGAGACGTTGTTGGTACCTGAACAAATTCGTTTTCCAGATCAGGAGAGGTTTAAAGAAATGGCTGCCTACGTTGAGAACAGATGGGGACTCCCACAGTGTATTGGTGCTATTGATGGATCACACATACCCATAATAGCACCACAAGACTATCACTGTGACTATTTCAACCGTAAAGGCTGGCACTCCATCATCCTTCAAGGTGTTGTGGATGGGAAGGGACTTTTCTGGAATGTTTTCACAGGACTGCCTGGAAGCCTGCATGATGCTCGGGTTTTGAGACTGTCCACGCTGTGGGAGGTGGCAAGCCGTGGAAACCACATACCAGCTAGCACCAAAAACATTGATGGGGTGAATGTTGGCTACTACATCCTTGGAGACTCTGCCTATCCCTTGCAGAACTGGCTCTTAAAACCATTCATTGACACTGCACGAAAATATCCAGAGCACGTGTAGTGGTTGAAAATGCTTTTGGAAGATTAAAAGGAAGATGGCGTTGCCTTATGAAAAGAAATAACTGTTCGGTCGACCTTGTGAAATCTATTGTGCTGACATGCTGTGCTCTACATAACCTTTGTGAGAGTCATGGAGAGGCCTATGAGAGTGCATGGGATCCACCTTCAGCAGCAGAACCTGTGCTGGCACTGCCACAGCCTGTAGAGGAGGAGGACAGGGATGTCCGTGAGGCTCTGATGCGTTACTTGAACAGTTGACTATGTCTGTTCTGTAAAGTGTGTGGTCAGTAAACTTTTGTGCAGTATTTGAAAATGTTTCCCTTGCATATTTCTTAACCCCTTTCACGGAAAAGATCACACATTATTTTAGTAAACCATTTCACCACTCGTTAAAACATTACACTCTTACTTGATCTGGAAAAACTGTCCCTCATTATAAAGGTTTAAGACTCCAGCTTTGATATTTGACCACTTTTATGATAAATCTGCTTTGCAGTGACATTAAATTCTTAATTTATTCCAGGAGTGCAAAATTATTAATTTGTAACATTTGATATTTTGAATAGGAATCATCACTCATAATGCAGTCAATCATGTTTTCTCAGGTTTATGTGTGTTCACTTACATGCAATATACAGCATCTGGAGAAATAATTATCACATGTTTTTTAAATATTTTATCATACAGAATAATATTTCTATTAGTTTTATGTCATAACACTATTTTAAACCGTGACCGTAATCTGATACAAATACTCGATGGTGGTTTAAAGTGAGTTTTAAGTAAAAGTGTATTATTAATATTTTATATTGTGTAAATGTAGCTTGCTGATACCTGTTGCTTTAATCCACCTGCTGGAAAAGCTATTCTATTACATAATTCAATTTGTTAAAAGAATTCACATAAGGTCCCAAAAATATCTATAAGGTCCCAAAAATATGTATATATTTTGTTTTTTAACAAGACTTAAAATAATAGGTGGATTTTGCATGTATAGTAGGATGACATGGGTGTCGATGGCTAAGCATAATGCCAGAATAAAGGCTATAATGGCTGAATTCAAACAAAAGAATAACGATAAAAGAATAATGAAGATTAAGTCTCATACCGGCAGAGGTGTGAAAGGTATGTCAATTGACTACAATAAAGCATGAATGGGACAGTTCTCCTCACCCGACATTAGTCAATAGACTGTAAATGGGTGTCTACAGGGCAATAAAATATTTGATAAGAATCTAATCAGCCTTCTCTTAAAAAAACTCCCCATATATACTCCACAGCATGGATCATTTTAAAGATATCTTCAGATTTAAAATGGAGCAGGAACCCACTTCCTGCTCCATGCTTCCTTGAGCTTATATATCTCAATATTAATAACAGTCTGAGTAATTCTGAGTCTTGAACTGTAAACTCTTACTTCTAGACTTGGCTTTCTTAATATATGTTGGTTATGTCTCTGTTGTGGAAAAATTAATATTTTAGTTTAACCTGAAATTGTGAGGGTTTTACTTTAAATTCGATCATGTATTTTCTCTCCTGGAATATTTGCATATACCCAGCAGGAACAAAGGGTCACACACACACATAGCATATGGAAACAGTAAAAGCCCAGGAGGGTCGGAGGGGCCACTATAAAGATCATTGTATTACAAAGCCTTTTGACCTCACAGGTGGGGGGGGGGGGGGGGACAGTAAAGCTGAAGAAGGGGGGTTAGGAAGGGCCATTGTATTTCTAACAAAACCTGCTTTTACTGGTATTTCTGGGGGAACGGAAATTTACAGGAAAAGGGATGCTTAGGGGGTATAAAGGCTGTATGCTTTCTGTGTGATTCAGGTCTGTTTCTTACATGGGGTAGCTGCCATTTATGAACCAGTCTCCTTTAAAAGAATAAACTTTCTTTTAAAGTACAATTCGAATCTAATGTCTCTTACTATGATGTTGTTTGTTAATTAAATTGTTTTTGCCACAACAATTTTGGTGTCAGAAAGTGAGGATCTCACGGCAGTTCTTTCTGGTCCTGAGACGGATTTGACGGAGTGAATCGCCCCGGTACCAGGCTACTGGTCTCATACCTCGGCGGTTTGAGAGAGAACTCAACAGATTACGAGAGAGAGAGCCAAATCCCGATTTTTCAGGGCCAGAAGGGACTCCGAGATCTGAAAAGAGCCCGGTGGCAGTGAAACATCTTGGTAAGAGACCTAAAATTTATTTTATTTTTGTTTCTCGTATGGTGTAATTTGATATAACTATTGGGCGAACCATTGTGGCTGAACTATCTCTTTGGTCGGGCAGAGAAGGTTTTCGAGGGGTGAATTGAGGTAGTGACGGGCAGCCCGGCTCTTAGAAATAAGTTAAAAAAAATAAATAATAAATTTATAAGCAAATTTTAATTGGCACCTGAGGAAGTCGGACCAATTTTATGCCGAAAACTGAAATTTGAACCTGAATAAGTCAGATCAATTTCTTTCAATCAAATTTTAATTGGCACCTGAGGAAGTCGGACCAATTTTATGCCGAAAACTGAAATTTGAACCTGAATAAGTCGAATCAATTTCTTACAATCGGAAAGATTTGTTACTGATTTTTTTTATTATTATTTTGTTATGAATTATGCTATAACCGGTAATTGTAACACGTGAACCAGCACGAACGACCCGTCACTACAAGCCAATTTTATGCCGAAAACTAGCTCGTAGCGGACGAAGGAGGTGAACGAAAGAATTTCGCGGTGAACGAAAGAATCATGACTGATAATTGGTTTACAAAATTGTTTTTAATTGGCACCTGAGGGAGTCGGACCAATTTTATGCCTTGGAGTAAACCATTATTACAGAGCATATTTGCTAACCTTGCCGGATCGAGGTGACAGAACCGGGGTCGACTGATTAATTGGTTTACAAAATTGTTTTTAATTGGCACCTGAGGGAGTCGGACCAATTTTATGCCTTGAAGTAAACCATAATTAGCCTACCGAGCATATTTGCTAACCTTGCCGGATCGAGGTGACAGAACCGGGGTCTGCTGAAGACGTTCAGACAGATTGTGGACGCGCGTAAAGGAAAAATCCAAGAGAGAAGATTCAGCCAGAAATGGGGTCATCTAATAAAAACCTAGGTAATTTTTATACATCAGTTTTCGAAAATGAAACCGAGATTATCTTTATACTGAGAGCCATGAAGCTGAACCACGATCTCGACTGCTCTCCGAGTCCGATCCCAAGACAAATACTAAAAGCAGCACGAGACGCACAAGCGCGAGCAGCTGCAGAAGCAGCGAAAACAAACAAGCCTAAAACTAAACAAAGGAGAGGACAGAAATGGCGGTGCTTTGTGTGTACTTCAAACGACCATACGTTCAGGGACTGTACCATATGCAGACTTTGCAATAAAGATGGGCATTGGAGCAATACGTGTCCGAATTTGAAGTCGGATGGGAACGGAGAGCAGGAGAGGATCTGGTTCGGAGCGGGAGGCGATCGTGTCCGCAAGACAGAGAAGTAAAACTTTTTATTTTTATTTTTTATTTTTTATATAACACACACACACAAACACACACACACAGACACGTAGGCCTAATACTGATTTAAACTATGCTATCTGAAAGAAAGATTCTGCTGTAAATCCTTGTGTTTTTGAGCAATGTTGTGAATAATGAAACTCTGAGCAGTTGTTTTCTATATTTGAATGATTGAAAAATGCACAAAGGCTAAATTTGAGCCACAGTGGGCTTATGAAAGGCAGATAAAAGATTGTTAACTGGGCAAAGATGATTTGAAATTGGCTGTAGATTAAATAACACCAGTTAGAACAGATTTTATGATGCCTGATAGAAGGCATTGCAAGTAAAATGAGCGTGATTTAGACTGAAGAAACTTGGTTTAGTGTGTGTTTGAATAAAAAAAACAATTGCAGTGTATTTAATGACCAGGAATGGTTTTGTTTTATTGATGATTAATTGGTTTAGAATAGAAAAGGATGTAAAAGAATGTGAGCAGAGACTGTTGGATTGAAGAAAGGCAGGTATAGAATGTAGAAAGATGATTTATGCATGTAGGGGAAGAAGGCAGGAAAATAATAGTGTTGGAAGAAAACACCAGATAAAAAAAAAGAGAACAGATAAAGAAGGAGCTGGAATGATATAGAATTGAAAAGAAAATAGAATTCATGGAACTATTCATGAACGCCTGTTAAATCAAATTAAGTTGAAATGATATGAAAAATTAGTTTTCAGAATAAAATAAGGCATTGAATATGATTAACAGTGATATGAAAAGTTTTATCAAGTAAAACGGGGAAAATTCTATATTTTAATGATAAATTAACGATTGAAATAATGATGTGAACGTGCTTTGTTGTATTGATATTATGAAAACAAGGCTATTGAAGAATAGATTGCCATATTTTTAGAGTTGAAGGTGCAAGCAGCTATGATAGCTGTCTGTGTAATTTAGAAATAATGATAATATTGAGTTGAATCTGCAGACTTACCATTTGATAGAAGAATAAGCAGGAAAATATGTGTCAATATGGATTAGAAAGCTGATTGATGTTAATATGATGAAATTTAAGGTTTTCATTTAAGAAAGAACAGGAGATATGTTAGGTCGTAAAATGAAGACCTTTTGTTTCTCAGAAACAAAGAACCATTTGCCCTGCTTAGGGGGTAGAAACTAAACAAGTCGAAAACCAGTTAAAGATAAGGAAAATTACAGAAACTGGGAAGGAGGGGAAGACAGTGAAGCCCGGGGGGTGGGGGGGGATGGGGGGGTAGGGGGTCAGAAGGACCACTTTATTATATTGTTCTAACTTCACAGGGGTGAGAACAATAAAACGCCCACTGTTAAATTGCATTTCTAAACTGTTAGATCGGGTTTCAATAGGGTTGAGAAAAGACAGATAAGAAATGAGTTGCAAAATACTTTTAAAAGTATTTCTAATTGCAGATTGGTAAACTCTAAGAAAACATGAAAGTCAGATATTAAACTATGATAATTGAGAAACCTGACAACTAAAATTTAGATGAAATTTGAAAGATTATTAGTTGGGGGATTAACAGTGCTAGATGTGTTAAAAGGGCATTTGTTTTAAACAAAAGCTAATTAGTTTTGACCAAGAAAGTACTGGAAGCTGTTGATATGTTGATTTTGGAAAATAAGCTTGTGGTTTTGGCTGAAACAATTTGCATCTGAATGTTGAGTGTTGGGTTGCAGCTGCCAGCAGACAGAGACTCAATCTGAGTTGAAATTTGTAATGTCGAAATTCCCTGCATGGGCAAGAGAAACGTCTCGGTTACATATGGTAACCCTCGTTCCCTGAGGGAGGGAACGGAGACGTAGGTCATGACTGACCAATAGGAATCTCGCTAGAGAGGCCAATCTACTTCGCGTGAAACTAAAACAAGCCAATACACATTGGCGTGCAATCATTTGCATCAGCTGCGCGCCCTCGTTAGCGCGGGTATAAACGAGCAGCTGGTGCGATTGCACACTAGCTTTTTGCTGAGGAGCCAAGCCTGAGAAAGCTGGCCCCCCGGCGGGCGGCAGCGGATGTGGCGACGGGACCTACGTCTCCGTTCCCTCCCTCAGGGAACGAGGGTTACCATATGTAACCGAGACGTTCCCTATCGGTCAGTCACTACAACGTAGGTCATGACTGACCAATAGGAATCCCTACCAAAGCGCCACAGCCGCTGCACCCCATCCAGCGGAGCCTCTGAAAGAATTTCCTCTTTCAGAGGAGCCTCTGAAAGAATTTCAGTGGGACCGCTGTCCTGCCTTTGAACGTGTTCAAGCAGTTCAGCACCGACTGAGCACGCTGCTCTGTGAGGCGCGCTGTCTGGGTGACCGAATCCAACTCCATACCGAGATAAGAGATCCTCTGCACAGGGGAGAGTTTGCTCTTTTCCCAGTTGACCTGAAGACCCAACTGGCTGAGGTGCCTGAGCACTAGGTCCCTGTGTTCGCATAGCTGATCTCGAGAGTGTGCTAGTATGAGCCAGTCGTCGAGATAGTTGAGGATGCGAACGCCCTGTTCTCTCATGGGAACAAGGGCCCCCTCCGTGACTTTCGTGAAGACACGTGGGGACAGGGACAGCCCGAAGGGTAGGACCTTGTACTGATATGCTCGACCCTCGAACGCAAAGCGCAGGAATGGCCTGTGTCGAGGAAGAATCGAGACATGAAAGTACGCGTCCTTCAGGTCGATCGCTGCAAACCAATCTTGGGGACGGATGCATTCGAAAATGCGTCTCTGCGTGAGCATTTTGAACGGTAGCTTGTGGAGGCTCCGATTCAAAACTCGCAGATCCAAGATCGGTCGTAACCCACCACCTTTCTTGGGTACAATGAAGTAGGGACTGTAGTGCCCTGACCTCATATCGGCTGGAGGGACCGGCTCTATCGCATCCTTCGCCAGTAGGACTGCGATCTCCGCACGCAAGACATGGGCATCGGCTGCTCTCACTGTAGTGGAGTGGATGGCCCGAAACTTGGGGGGACGCCGGGCGAACTGAATCGCATAGCCGAGCCTGATGGTTCGAATGAGCCAGCGAGACGGACTGGGGAGCGCTAACCAGGCTCGCAGAGACCGTACAAGCGGGACCAAAGGGACCGTAGGCGTACCCGGAGTGGGGCAGCGAGGTGGAACACAGGGACGCGGCTCGGGGGGCTCTCTCTGGGAGGCGGGCCGTAGCGGGGTCTGAGTGTGCTGTGCAGCACTTACCTGATTCCACGGGGCAGGAGGTGCGGGAGGCGGCTCGGTGGCGTTCTCGGACCGTACACAGCTGCCGGCTGGCGAAAGAAGAGGCGGATGAGAGTGGTGAGGATTCCAACCCCCCACTGCTCTCCGGGTCTTCTTCGGACCCAGAGATGATAGAAACTGCTCTTTTATTGAGAATTTGGGTACCGCTGGTTTTAAGGCCAGCGGCGGAACACAAACAAAATGAAACAAAGGATTTACCACCCGGCCCTCTTCCGGGGAAGGGAGCGATGCAGTCATCGTCTCCTGGAAAGCAGTCCCTTCCATCTCCGGGTCGCCCGTCCTAGGGCCGCTTACCCTTGGCTTTGCCGCCCCTCTTGGCGGGGGCCTGGACGGGCGGGGCGCCCTGCCTGCGACTGGCTCCATGGCGCCGTTTAGATGGAGGCTGCTGCTGCGGCGCGGGAGCAGGGGCAGACGCAGGAGGACGCCCACGGCGACGAGCAGACCGAGGAGCCGCGGGCGGTGGGGTGGAGGCAGCAGCTGACCGCCGCGGCAGGATGTGTCTGATGGCCTCAGTCTGCTTCTGTACAGCCGAGAACTGCTGGGCAAAGTTCTCGACCGCGTCGCCAAAGAGGCCGGTCTGGGACACGGGGGAGTTAAGGAACCTGATCTTGTCGGTCTCCCGCATGTCAGCCAGACACAGCCAGAGTCTGGACCACAAGTGTGGACATCGCACGACCCACTGACCGCGCAGTGACCTTCGTTGCACGAAGCGCGAGGTCAGTTGCGGCACGAAGTTCTTGGAGAACTTGTGGATCATGACCACCCTCGTGCAGGTCCTTCAGTGCCTTGGCCTGATGAACCTGCAACAACGCCATAGCGTGCATGGCAGAGGCAGCTTCCCCACAGGCCTTGTAAGCTTTGCCGGTCAGGTCCGACGAGTACTTACAGGCCCGGGAAGGAAGACACGGTTCTCCACGCCAAGTGGAGTTAGGGCACAGTTGCATAGCAACGGCCCGTTCCACTGGCGGGATACGCGTGTATCCCTTAGCTGCCCCCCCATCAAGGGTGGTGAGGGAGGAGGAGCCACCGTGACGGTTTCTGGCAGTAAAAGGTGCCGTCCACATCCCTGTGAGCTCCTCATGCACCTCCGGGAAGAAAGGCACTGGGGTGGGTTGCTGAGAACCAGCGCGCGCCACCCCGAGATACCAATCGTCCAACCTCGAGGGCTCGGGACACGGTGGAGGGTTCCACACGAGCCCGACCCTGTTGGCGGCCCGGGAAAGCATGGCCATCATCTCCGGGTCCGACTCGGGCACTGCTGGCACACCCGAAGGAGGCAGCGGCTCTGAGCCGTCGTCCGCGGAGAGGTCTGACCCACCCTCCGATGCAGCGATCGACATCTGGTCGTCGCAGGGAGCGCCGAACGAAACGACTGGTACACATCTCGAGGATGGTCCAGAACGTTCCGCTGGCAGCTCAACTGGTTGCGGAGCATGAGAGGAGTGAGGGTTCCTAGGGGGTTGGTTCCCCGAAGGAAGCGCGCTCACTGTAATCCTCAGGTCACCCGTGTCACTGCCCGTAGCAACCCGCGAAGGGGGGTTGGAACGAGGTGCAGGCACGGGGACTCCGCCCCTTTGCAGGAACGTGAGTCTCGACCTCAGCTCCGAGATGGTCATCTTCCCACAATGGGTACATGACTCATCCACGAACGCTGCCTGTGCGTGTTCGAGGCCCAGACACACAAGGCAGCGATCGTGACCATCCCGCGACCCCAGGTAACGACCGCATCCAGAAACACACAGACAGAACGTCATCTTGAAAAAGACGCGAACTATCTGTGTAAGCTCTTTTAGGGACTACTCTCACTGGTGCTGAAGCACGCAGGGGAACAGCCACAGCGATCACAGACGGGAATGTGCACCCGCCTGTGCGCTGGATCTCTCTCGCTGGAGGTCTTACCAGCTGTTACAACAGCTTTTGAGCGCTTGCCAGGCGCACCTTACCAGATGTTATAACAGCTTTTGAGCGCTCTGAAGCGCACCTCACCAGCTGTTAAAACAGCTCTTTTCTTTGCTCAGTTTAAAAATAACAAAAGAAAAGAAAGAGAGAGAAAGAGAAACTGCTCGCGCTGCCGTGCTGTCACGCCCGCACCGGGAAGGAGAGGTCCAGAAAGGCTCGTGATAATTGATTTCAACTGCAGTAGAGACATCGAAGTGTTTGGCTCCGAAGCAAAAAGCTAGTGTGCAATCGCACCAGCTGCTCGTTTATACCCGCGCTAACGAGGGCGCGCAGCTGATGCAAATGATTGCACGCCAATGTGTATTGGCTTGTTTTAGTTTCACGCGAAGTAGATTGGCCTCTCTAGCGAGATTCCTATTGGTCAGTCATGACCTACGTTGTAGTGACTGACCGATAGGGAACTATAAAATTATGCTTGTATTGAAAATACATGTAAAACATGGAAAACATGCATTAAGCTGGGCTAGAATTAAAAGATACTAGATAAATTCTGAAGTTAGAAAGTTTATGAATGCAGTGTACCAGTCCTGAAATGACTCAACAGTCTATCTCTCTCATTAAGATGTTAAAATGTAAAACTGAATGACTTTAAAGAAGTCTTTAAAACAATGAAGACAGTTTTGATTAGTTTATTTTGGGATCAGTAACTTCTTTGTCTCATTTTAGTCTCCACCATTTAGGATCAATGGCTCTAGGCTACAGATACAGATGTACACTGAATGTACGGTTGTGATCTAAAATTCTCTGAGTATAATCTAAGGATTGCGATTTTGCTGAGGATGTTTAATAGATTGATTTGATTAAATACTGTTGTTGTTGTTTTTGGACACTCCTACTGACTGTTAGAGTTCTTGAATGTCTTCTCACCCACACCCAAGAAAAGTTTGTATATCATATTGTCAAATTTTAGAAGAGCCTCTTTGATAATTCTGCCCAAGTGGATGGAGCGTAAACAGTGTGCTGGGTGCCAGTCCAGAGACGGGTACGATCTTCTGATGGTCATAGGAGGACAACCTAAGACAGGACTGGCATCACCACTGGGCACCTGCCCACCAGGTTGTGGAGGTGTTTTCTGTGCGAAGAGGGTGGATGTGATGCTACTTTGGACCAAGAGCATCAGAGAGGTCCACCCCCAAATATACTTTAGAATGAGCTCATCCCCAAAAGTGGCTTAATTATCATAAGAGATGAAGAAAGTGAAGTTATTTTGTTTCTTCACCATTTGGGATTGAACACATCCTGAACAAAATGCTAGGCAATTTGTAGAATGGGATTAGGTGTGTAACACAGATAATCTCTTCAGACAATGGAGTGTTTCAACTTCATTAACATACAGACGAAAGCTGCTGATATGCCAGTTGCCTTAAGGGCAAGGACTTTTCTATTAAAATGCAGAGATGCCAGCGTATCGGACATGACTAAAGCTAAAGGAAAACATGGTGGTGACTAAAAGTCAAAGTTTAGTGTAAGGAATTTACCCTGTCTAAATTACAGTCTTAGGAGGCTGATTGAAAAGATTATTTGTTTGTTCGAGAGAGAGAGACTGCTTGAAGGAGAATGGGTTGGTACTCTGTCTTTCTGTTTCCATTCAGACAAAGAAGCTGAAGCAATTTAATGAAAATGAATCAAAACCAACACAGCTAACTTTTCTAAAATCAAATGAATAATGAACAAACATGTTTTGAAACTATAGTTAAGAGGCCGTAGAAAATAATTAGATAAAAGCTATAGGAATATGCGGGGTTTAAAATATCATTTAAACTGTAAAAAACATTTTTAGAGAAAAGATAAGAATAAGAAATATGAGCGGTTCATATTTAGATATATTTGATGGTGATTGCACTTTTTGTCTTGATAAGAGTGAGTTTAGGGAGGAGCTACTCTGTCTGAATAGTGTGTGTCATTTAATCGCTAGAGAAGAGTGTTTTTATCATCACTGATGAGTCAAGGCAAATGCCAAATTAGAGAGAGGTTGATAATTCTGAGTTAATCTGATCATAAAGCTTTATCTGTTAGTCATTCATTTTGGTCATTTGTGACGTACAGTAGATTTGAATTACTTTCTGGATCAGTTTAAGTATTGATGGAAACAATACAGAGAATTTTGTGATAAAAAGTTAAAAAGTTATAGATGGCTGATAGATAAATAAACAAATTCGTAGACTTGATTATTAATCGTAGATTTGATATTGTTTTGAAACATTACAGTGACACAGTGGCTAAATAAATATTAATTTATCCAGAGAACCCTGAACATGTATGTGAACAAAGAAGGAGAATGACTTATGACTGACTTTGACAAAATCTGGACTGACGAACACCTCGATTCGACGGCAAGAATTGATGACAAACCATTATGATAAAATTGATACACAAGTAGAATTGTGCATCAAAAGAGGGGAGGGGTTTGCTGAAAGCCATCGCACTAAATGCTGAGAGTCGTACTTAAGGCCTCCATTCACAGGTGACAGCAGGCAAGAAAATGGTGCACTTCAGTGGGGTTGTGGTCATGATTTAAGGGAAAACCTTCTAGGGACTTGAAAATGATTGGAGAGTGTTAGACCTGGGTCCAAGCATCTCTAACCTTAGACTACACCGACAAGCCTCAAATCAACCATCAGATCATAAAGTGAGGGATCAAAGGCTAGTGCTAGTAACAGCCTCCCTCGCCTACGATGGAAAGACCATGGCTACGGCACGCAAAGTGTCAACATGGTGAAGACGGAATGTCCATGGGCGAACGAGATGATCATCACACCTGCAGAGAGATGCGGACCAACTAATGTTCAAGTTTTAGCAGAAGAATCTGTTTTTTTTGTGATGATTATGAGAGCGACGAGAGTGTTGACATTTACAAAGAAATAGGATAGAGTTGAAATGAGGGATTTTTATTTTTTTATTTTTATTTATTTTTTTATTTTTTATTTTATATTTATATTTTTATTTTATTTTAATTATTATTTTTATTTATTCTTACTATGCTTTAAACTATGTCTGAGATGACTGAGGGTCTGATTTTATGTAAGAAATGCAGTAACAATGTTTACTCGTTTAGCCCGATTTCAGATAAAATGCTTATACCTATTTGATACAAACTGTTTTTTTTTAGTTTTTTTTTTATGTTTACCTATTCTTTCAAAATATTATTTCCAAAAATTCAACTGATGATATAAAGACTTGAAATGATTGTAACCATTTATGGGTTTGATGTAACGATGTCTCTATCTATTAATTTTTTTTTATTTCATTTTTATTATATTTATCTTTTTATTTTATTATTTTTTGAAGGATAAATAGGAGGGATTGTTGTGGAAAAATTAATATTTTAGTTTAACCTGAAATTGTGTGGGTTTTACTTTAAATTCGATCATGTATTTTCTCTCCTGGAATATTTGCATATACCCAGCAGGAACAAAGGGTCACACACACACATAGCATATGGAGACAGTAAAAGCCCAGGAGGGTCGGGGGGGCCACTATAAAGATCATTGTATTACAAAGCCTTTTGACCTCACAGGTGGGGGGGGACAGTAAAGCTGAAGAAGGGGGGTTAGGAAGGGCCATTGTATTTCTAACAAAACCTGCTTTTACTGGTATTTCTGGGGGAACGGAAATTTACAGGAAAAGGGATGCTTAGGGGGTATAAAGGCTGTATGCTTTCTGTGTGATTCAGGTCTGTTTCTTACATGGGGTAGCTGCCATTTATGAACCAGTCTCCTTTAAAAGAATAAACTTTCTTTTAAAGTACAATTCGAATCTAATGTCTCTTACTATGATGTTGTTTGTTAATTAAATTGTTTTTGCCACAACAGTCTCCATTCAGAATAGACTTTATTCAAGTGGGGCATACATGACACCCAGAATAAAAAGGTTGCTGCTCATAAGTCACAGCAACCCCTTTTTTATTTTGGGTGTCATGTATGCCCCACTTGAATATAGTCTATTCTGAATTTCAAAGGTATAATTAGCTATATTACATGCTCATGATATATTAAAGCATTAAAAAGGAAAGTACACGTTTAACAAGTAAAATTTATTGAAGAAAAATGTAAACAGATCAAACTTCAAACAAAGTGCAAATATATTTACTGCAAAAATAAAATATATAAAGACATATATAAAAATAAATTTAAAAGTAAAAAATCTACACCAAGCGAACTTGACATTTTGTGCAAATGTATGTAGTGCAAAAAAATAAATATATATAAAATATAAAGACGACATATATAAACACAAATTTAAAAGAAAAAATTGTACACTAAGCAAACTTTAAACGTTGTGCACAAACGTATTATACAAAAAAATTCACAGAAAAACAAGTTAAAAAATAACTATTTTTTTATGAAGTATGCACTAGAGAGGTTTTAGTCGGGCAGAGAGGTCTGTTGTTGCCGGCCACTCATCGCCTGTACAAGCATCCCCATGACGTTGAGAAAGGCTTGATTGAATGCAGCCGTTTGTGCATTTTCCTCCGTCCTTAAGGCCGCTTCCTGCTCCCTCGCTTGCCGGGCCTCATCGATTGCCATCTGCAAATGGAGCTCCCTCTGTGCCCGGTTCAGTTCCTGCTGTTGAATATCAGCCACCTGCATCTCTCTTAAAACAGCTAGATGCTCCTGATGGTACATGCTCCTTTTCCTCTTGCCTAGATACAAAGGAAGAACAGTTATAATTGTGATTTTTTTTCTAAAGGTAAAAAAAAAAAAAAAAGGAGAGTAAAAATAAAGCTAAAATCACATATCAATTAATTTATGAAATAACTGTTCATTAACAACCCTTACATGATCTACAGTGTGAACTAATCACAAAGTTACAGTAGCTAGCAATAATGTACAGGTCCTTCTCAAAAAATTAGCATATTGTGATAAAGTTAATTATTTTCCATAATGTAATGATAAAAATTTAACTTTCATATATTTTAGATTCATTGCACACCAACTGAAATATTTCAGGTCTTTTATTGTTTTAATACTGATGATTTTGGCATACAGCTCATGAAAACCCAAAATTCCTGTCTCAAAAAATTAGCATATTTCATCCGACCAATAAAATAAGTGTTTTTAATACAAAAAAAAAAAAAGTCAACCTTCAAATAATTATGTTCAGTTATGCACTCAATAGTCAATACTTGGTCGGGAATCCTTTTGCAGAAATGACTGCTTCAATGCGGCGTGGCATGGAGGCAATCAGCCTGTGGCACTGCTGAGGTGTTATGGAGGCCCAGGATGCTTCGATAGCGGCCTTAAGCTCATCCAGAGTGTTGGGTCTTGCGTCTCTCAACTTTCTCTTCACAATATCCCACAGATTCTCTATGGGGTTCAGGTCAGGAGAGTTGGCAGGCCAATTGAGCACAGTAATACCATGGTCGGTAAACCATTTAGCAGTGGTTTTGGCACTGTGAGCAGGTGCCAGGTCGTGCTGAAAAATGAAATCTTCATCTCCATAAAGCTTTTCAGCAGATGGAAGCATGAAGTGCTCCAAAATCTCCTGATAGCTAGCTGCATTGACCCTGCCCTTGATAAAACACAGTGGACCAACACCAGCAGCTGAGATGGCACCCCAGACCATCACTGACTCTGGACTTCAGGCATTTTGGCATTTCCTTCTCCCCAGTCTTCCTCCAGACTCTGGCACCTTGATTTCCGAATGACATGCAAAACTGAGCAACAGTCCAGTGCTGCTTCTCTGTAGCCCAGGTCAGGCGCTTCTGCCGCTGTTTCTGGTTCAAAAGTGGCTTGACCTGGGGAATGCGACACCTGTAGCCCATTTCCTGCACACGCCTGTGCACGGTGGCTCTGGATGTTTCTACTCCAGACTCAGTCCACTGCTTCCGCAGGTCCCCCAAGGTCTGGAATCGGTCCTTCTCCACAATCTTCCTCAGGGTCCGGTCACCTCTTCTCGTTGTGCAGCGTTTTTTGCCACACTTTTTACTTCCCACAGACTTCCCACTGAGGTGCCTTGATACAGCACTCTGGGAACAGCCTATTTGTTCAGAAATTTCTTTCTGTGTCTTACCCTCTTGCTTGAGGGTGTCAATGATGGCCTTCTGGACAGCAGTCAGGTCGGCAGTCTTACCCATGATTGCGTTTTTGAGTAATGAAACAGGCTGGGAGTTTTTAAAAGCCTCAGGAATCTTTTGCAGGTGTTTAGATTTAATTAGTTGATTCAGATGATTAGGTTAATAGCTCGTTTAGAGACCCTTTTCATGATATGCTAATTTTTTGAGATAGGAATTTTGGGTTTTCATGAGCTGTATGCCAAAATCATTAGTATTAAAACAATAAAAGACCTGAAATATTTCAGTTGGTGTGCAATGAATCTAAAATATATGAAAGTTTAATTTTTATCATTACATTATGGAAAATAATTAACTTTATCACAATATGCTAATTTTTTGAGAAGGACCTGTATTTATGGTGAGCAACAGGATTTCATGATATATCCAATTTTATTGCAGGCATTCAAATCGACATAAGAAAAGGATTAGCTAAGCTTAGTCTAGATATATGATTTGTAACAGAAAGTGTTTTAGTCATATTTAGTCATATTTCATACCTGCTACCACACGCTCTGGTATCCTGCTGGTGCTGGAGGTTGCTGGTGTTGGCGGTCGTGCTGGTGGCGAAGCTGCGATCACCATTTGGGACGTTGAGGCATCACTGCACGGAGAAAGTGCTAACGAGTCAATCGTAGACAATGCATCTGAAACAAAAAGTTACACAAATTGTTGCAACACAAATCAAACTAGCAACAATAACAAATCCAGAACATTTAAATAATTAAATAGTCATAGATGTATAAAAAAATCAAAATAAAAACTTTACAGTAGATGGTCAATAAAGTGAAGCTTTCAAACTTAATATATTGTTAACATAACACAACGTACCATCATCGAATGTGTTGTCTGACAACGAGGTGGCCGAGTCCAGGGCACCCTCTCTCCCGCAGGTCGTCTTCCGTAGATAGCGTCCATTTGGTCGAACCACTTCCACGTTCTCCTGTTCGCACCACTCCGGCCGTTGTGATCCTTTATGGTTCTATAGTCACTCTTAAGTTTTTTTAATTTGTCCCTACACTGTTTGTAGGTCCGGTAATAGCCGTGTGTGGCTAAGAGCTGAGCTACTTCTTGGAACACTTTTTCATTCCGTTTTGCCCCATCCAGCTCTCGCTGGATCCGCTCCTCGGCAACCAACGATAGGAACGTCTGCACCTCGTCCACTGACCACGATTCAGCCATTTCTTTTTTAAAGTTTTGATCTCTTTTTTCTTTCCAAGAAAGTAAAAAACAGATGCTACCGCGTTGGCTGTTGTCTACTGGTTATTTAAATCTAGCGGGTTTAGTGTCTCGTGTCGCAAATCCAATGACGCTGGTAGTGACGATTCTGTCTGACCAATCAGTGATCTGCAGTGCTTTTACGTCACATTTTAGTACCGGTACGGTACGCTTGGAACCTGAACAGACCAGGTACCATTTAAAACGAGCCGAAGCGAGCCGTACCGTACCGTACCATGCAGTGGAAAAGCACCACAAGTGAGCCGTACCGAACCGTACCGTACCATGCAGTGGAAAAGCGCCAAAGCGTGCCGTACCGAACCGAACCGTACCGTACCATGCAGTGGAAAAGCGCCAATAGATGGTGTCGAGAGTGTAAAGTTTAATGTGGCAGATCAGCTCTCAAAACATCTGAGCAGATATCCTGCATCTGTGACAGACCATCTGCAGTCACTTGACATTTCAATGAATGTTGATGGGCTACCATTATTTAAGAGCTCAAACATATCCCTCTGGCCAGTTCTCTGTTCCATAAACCTGTCACCTGAATGCATTTTCCCCCTCTGCATAGCCACTGCTGCATCCAAACCCAAAACACTAAACTTTGTTAATGACACGGTTCAGGAATTGGCAGAACTAATCCAGGATGGTCTGACCTGGGGAGGCAGATGCTTAAACATCCAAGTAAGATGTATTACCTGTGATGCTCCAGCAAAAGCTATGGTCAAGTGTGTAAAGCAGTTCTCTGGATACTATGGGTGCGATAGATGCGACCAGAGGGGATCCTGGGATGGTCGGATTACATATCCTGAAACAAATAACCTGACCATGAGGACAGATGAATCATTCAGAGAGTGCTGGCAACCTGAACACCATCAAGAAGAGCAGATCTCACCCTTCTCTGTCCTCCCGATTGACATGATCAAATCCTTCCCCATAGATTATATGCACCAGAGCTGTCTTGGGGTAATGAAAAAGTTGCTGCTTTTGTGGACAAGAGGTAGAACAGATTTCCGGATGTCATCAGGAGATGTGACCAGTGTAAGCGAGAGGCTGGTGACACTAAAGAAGTCCATTCCTGATTGTTTTGCCAGGAAGCCAAGGGGTTTGAAGGAAATTGAACGCTGGAAAGCAACAGAGTTCAGACAGTTTGCTTTATATACAGGGAAGATCGTTCTGAAGGGAGTTCTCAACGATCAGCTGTATGAACACTTCTTGTGTTTCAGCACGGCTCTTTGCATTTTAGTGAGCCCAGACCTTACAAAGTCACAAGTACCTTATGCAAACCAGCTGCTGACATATTTTGTGGAGAGAGGACGGGAGCTGTATGGAGAGACATTTTTGGTTTACAATGTCCATTCCTTGCTGCACCTTGCAGAAGATGCCCAAAACTTTGGCAGCCTTGACAGCTGCAGTGCATTTAAATTTGAGAGCTATCTTCATCAGATGAAGAAAATGGTACGCTCTGGGAAAACTATTTTGGCACAAGTTACAAATCGCCTGGAGGAAACATCAAAGTCCAAGATGGAAAGCAAGACAAACTTGATGTCATTCAAGTGCCCAAACAATGTGTTTGTTTTAAGCCCTGAACAATGTTGCGAGGTGGTATCAGATGTAGTATACAACACAGTGTTATGCAGAGTGTACACAAATCTACAGCCATATCTGATGACACCGTGTGATTCACGTCTCTACGGGACATATACGGCCAACATTAGGCATTCTCAAATGCTCTGCTTAGAAAGACAGTTACTTCAGAAGAGGGCATTCATTGTGGAGGAAAACTATGGGACCAAAATTGTGGTGTCCATTCTTCATACTTTCTAGAGCGTGACAATGATGAGAGAATGACAATTTGGGTGAAAATACATACTTGAACTATTCCTTTCGTCCCCTGAGTCTCTACATCTTTCATCCCTGAGTTTCTGCCTCCTGAAGCTCCCTGAGTGTCTAACGCCTTTGGCTTCATCCCTGAGTGTCTGGGTCCTGCTTTGCCCTCTGAGTCTCTGCCTCCTACAGTCTTCTAGTGATTTGCTATCCAGCGCCATTAACTTGTGAAAACCTAGATGTTTCCATTACAACAAGAAACATCATTGGAAAAACATAATTTAAATATGAGGTTAGAGAAAGTAGCCAATAATTGTCTAATAATAGGTAATTTTGTACATTCAATTTGTGTATTGCAAGCTGAACTTACAGAGTTATCTGAATTTTACTTACAGGTTTATCTGCGTTACGTAGTACTCAATTTCATTGAGCAAAATGAGGTCGAGGTAGCACCATCCTCATGGCTAGAGTGGATCGATGGGGTAAGATTTAGACAAAATATATATTTTTATAATACGTAAATGAAAAACATAAAAACAAAGTCAACTATTTACAGAAAACATTAAGCAAACATCCTTGTTTCTGTCTGAAAGGTACTGTTTTGCTATTGGCCCAATTCAAATGTTGAGACCAAGGTCCAAAAATGTGCCATTCGAGATGAAGACTTCTGGACTAAATATGCAGTTAGAGTATTTTCTGACACAGGTAAAGTATAAAAAACAATCCCAATACTATCTTCAAGCTCAACAAATACTGGCAACCATTCATAAAATATAAATTGTTTATATAATGTATATTAAGCAAAAGTTGTGCTATTTTGAGAACAGACTTCCATTGAATTAAAGGAATACTCCAGCATTTGTGGTATAATACTGTATAGGCTACTTGGTTTCAAAAGTATAGTCACATGATTTACACATACGCTAATAACATTTTTATGGCTAAACAAATAAAATAAAATAAACTACAGCTCAAGCATGCACAAAAGTGCAACTGTTGGACTAACTTTTTTTTTTATCTAATGATTTATTTTTTTATGTGTTTACAGTTCCATTTCCTTCAACATCACAACTGCAGCCACATCAGTCAATTTCTGCCGGCTGGCAGAATCAAGGTACATTAAAACCGTTTAATTTTTGATAACTAGACACATGGATACAGATATTGATCTGAATGATGTTTTTGTGACTTGTTAGGAAGTGTGAATGATCCACAATCTTTTCGCGATGGTAACTATTTCATTTCATCATAATTATCTTACAGTCAATTTTATTAATTGTCTCCCAAACAGACGTATGTGTTAATTTTTTTCATTGCTGTAGTTAGTAATGTCATTAATGTTTCAAAACAAATTCTGGACAGAAATATACAAGTTATTTGAGAATTTGGAGAGGAGAATCATTCTGAAACTGGACGAAATCCAGGAAAATATCACATCAGCGGTCCGAATGCAGAATATGAGCCAGCCAAGCACCTCAGTCTCTGATCTCACAGAGGTTCTAGAGGAACCTATTAAGACTGTGGAGGAATTAGAAGAGCTGTGTGACAAGCTAAAGGATGCTGACCTTCGAAAGAAGATGGTAGTGCCACAACACAAGTAACTGAAATTCTTTAAAAACAATCTATTCTTGTGATTAATAGCTGATTTTTGTTGTTTGTAGATTCGATATCTGTGTCTTCAGAGTGGAGGCACCTTGGGAGATGGAATAAGAAGGATGTTGAAACAAATTGGAGATAACTCCTTATGGAAACATTACAGCTACAAAGGGAGAAAGGGAAAGCTTAAATTTCAGCAGCTCCTAATTAATGATGTGATCATACGTAAGTTTCAAAACTTGCCACTAATGACTAATAATGTATATCTGTGTCAGTCCACAAGATCTCAGTATTTGGAATGTAAATAAGTTCATTGTAAATGTATAAGTTGTTAGTTCTCAGTGCATAGCGTTCAGAGCATGGTCTTTTTTGAAAACAAGCGTTTTTAATATAACTTTCAACATCTATCTGAGTGCAAGATTTAATACCTGTGATCTCTGTATTGAATCAAGGTGCCTGCAGTAAAGCATATCCACACCAAAAAACCCAGAGTGTGGAGGAAATGATTGCTGTGACCCTGAAACATGCCCCAGATCGTGCAAAAACAGCAAATCAGGCAAGTGCATTATAACATTTAATTCTAGCAGTTATAAACAGATAGATAGATATATAGATAGATAGAATATTATATTTGTACCTGTTTGTCAGCATTATAGCTTTTGGGTTACACACTTTAAAATGGATTACCAAACGCGTAATGGAGTTCCAAATGTTATTAACAAAAATATTATTTTCATTTCAACTGTCCAAAATTTGGGGAGAGCAGACCGTACACTTTTTTTTTACTTCAGATAATTATATTTGTACATTTTAACATGATCATTATGACAGATTAAAATTATAGTTACTCAGTAAAAAAATAAATAATAATAATCACCCAGTAGAGCCTATTTTGTATTTAATTGTTCTCCAGCTGTAGTGAATCCAAAACACCAAAAATGTTAAGGATGACTCATTTTCACCCCTGGCAACTAAAAAGAGGCAACCATTATCTGACTACTTTTAAGTTAGCCTACATAGGTAAAATTGGAATTTGGTGTAAACATCATTACTAATCTTAAGAGTTCAGTTCTGTTTAGTTCGTGCTTAGCTGACAAATTTGCTACATCAGAATCCATGCCATAATAATTTAGGCTGCTCTACTAGCAAACAGCAAATCCTGCAGTGCCAAGTAAATGTGCTCTTCAATAGAGTCTGAATCGAATATCATTTACTAAATTTATATTATATTTCTTTGGGAAATAGCACAGTATGATAAACAACACATAACCATATATTATTATGTTACGGTACTTTATTTGTTTGACTACTGGTCACTTTTCTCCTACCTCTTTTTGTTGAAACTTCTCTTACTCATGCTCCACTCATCTCTGGAAATTTCTTCCACTGAGAGAAGAAAGTATAAACCAAAGAAAGTATAAGTGTTTCTGATCACAAACCTAAGATGCAAAAAAGATTAAATGCAAATCTTATTCTCTTACATTTACTTCTGGCATCTGTGCTCCCCTTTACTCATCTGCTCTTCACTCCTTCCTTACTGCTAAACGGATGTAAGCCATCAGCCCCTGATGACAACCCCAACGACGAAGAAGAAGAGCTATACTCTTCTTCGTTAGTTTTTATTTGCAGTTGGCAAACAAGCTGAGTGATGCGCGAAAACATTCGGCGCTTAAGCCCAACATACAATTACACATTGTCAATTACTGTGCTCATTTTGTTATTTCAGGTTAGAAGCCAACGGGAAGAATTTCCAGCGGAGTAACCCCGGCCACACCTGACCAGACCCAGACCAGACCAGACAAGAACACACACACACACACACACACACACACACACACACACACACACACACACACACACACACACACACACACACACACACACACACACACACACACACACACACACACACACACACACACACACCTACCTTTAGGCTACGATTGTTCTGTTAAATAAATATACTTTGTTCCTTAATATTTCTCACGTGTCTGTTTTCTTTGACTTGCCGAAAGTAAAATAAAATAAATTATTTAATAAGAATAATGAATATTAGCCTATTAAAATAATATTTTTATTTCATTAATATATTACAGTATTAAGCAAAAGTCCCCTAAACGTCCCGAATGGCCGCTGGTGGTCCTGGGAACGTCCTCTTGAACGTCCGGAGGACGTCTTCCCGAAAGTCCGGGGAAACCCTCTGATGGTCGGTGGGGTCCACTGTACCCCAAATGACTTTTGCTTGAATTAATAAAAATTTTCTCTTTTTCCAAATGGTATGAAACTTCCTACGGCTCTCAACACTTCCTAGATCTACAAAAAAAAAATTAAAATGGAACGTTATCTGTTTTTATGTAGGCGTGACAAAAATAGTCACACTCGTGGTCTTCGGGGTCCATTGGACCCCAAAAAATGCAATTTAATTTTGTAACAAAACAATATTTTTTTTTTTTACAAATATAAATTTACTTTATTTATTAATGTTTTTACTAAACATTTGTGCAGTTTTTGGAGGATTTATTATATCTCTTAAATATCTATAAATAAATAAATACATATTTATTTATCGTTGGACTCAAAATAGACAAAATTCATCATCAAAATCAGAAACAACGCAGAACATAACGCAAATCTTTTTTTTTTTACATTTTTTTTTTACTGCTTTATTTGCTAATTTGTTATTGTAGTTCAGTTGAAATAAATGATAAAATCTTAAGACTCCAACATTTATTTTTGTAACATGTTGTTCAGGTTTGATTATAATCATACTGTAACATTATTGAAAAACTGTTGTTTTTTTCAGTACAAACTTTGACAAAAAGTATTTTATTTTTGTTATAATTGTGTTTTAAAATTTTTATATATGAATCCAACTGAATCCAACTGAATCCAACTTTAGAAACTTTAGAATCTTTCAGTAATTCAAATAGCATATAGGCCTTATGGAGCTCTATAGCCATCTAGTGGTTAAAGTGATTCATTACAAATTTTAACCTGTATTTTCAAAAAAAATGGGCAAAAATCTTACATTAAACCTTTTAAAATTATCCATGGTATCCCCAGGAATGAAATTTTGAAATCTGGGTTTTTAATAAATTTAATTTAACGTAAAATGTTGTTTTTTTGTAAAAATCCTATTTAAATAAATATTTATTTATTTATTTATAGAAATTAAAAATAAATCATAAATCCTCCAAAAACTGCACAAATGTTGAGTAAAAACATTAATAAACAGAGAAAAATTATATTTGTTAAAAAAAAAAATATTGTTCTGTTACAAAATTACATTTTATTGTCTGGGGTCCAATAGACCCCGAAGACCACAAGTGTGATTTTTTTTTTGAGACCATCAGATAAGCGGACCCTACACGGGGACGTTCGGGGGGACGTTCGCACAGGCCATTTAGGGGACGTTCTGGGGACCTTTTTTTGTTAGCTGGGTGTGTTCAGCGCTCCTGCTCACGGATGCTCCTGACGACTACGATTATAGCTTTGAACCACCGTGATCACAATCCACTTCACCAGCGTAGACTGAATTCAAATCTCCCGCTTGTCCTTGATACAGAGAATCCAAACTTGACGACAGATCTGACGACCAGATAACCGTTGTGGGCGGGACTAAGCAACGGAAATGTAATGGCGGATAAATCGCGAGCACACACACAGTCACACGCGCAGCAACGCAGATTTGAAAAAATATTCATAAAAGACAAAATACACATGAAATTAGGGGAGAATAATACAAATGAGGATCACAATGAGCATCTTGCAAGACAAGATTAAAAGACGATAATGATTCAATAGGCCTGCCTACTGGATACTGTACAAATACTAGCCTATCATTATAGTATTTTAATCTTGTTATTATTTAACCTTAAAACCAGAGGTGGGCACAAATACATCAAAAACTATTTTGTTACAAAATACAAATACTGGCTCATGAAATGTAACAAAATAAAATACAAAATACATATGTGAAAAATGTATTAAATAAAATACAAGTAATTAGTATTTTGAAAATACAAAAATACTCCCACAATAATCTTAAGTCTTTTTTTTATTACTGAAAGGTCAATAACACAAATAGTAGCAATAACACAAATATGATAAATGTGTAAATTCAAAATGGCGAAGTAGCAAAATAAAAAAGTATGGGCATTTCACTAAATCTCTACAGGGCCTGAAATAGCTCCCTCTGACGTAAATGGCATGTATAGCTAAGTTCACATCAATGGTGTGGTAGTTTTATACAAAATCGATCAATATTTCTCATATGTAATACGTTTATATTGTGATTTCAGTGGAGTTACGACAGACGCGCTGTTTCATAATAGGTAGGGCCTATGATGTCCTTTTATGAATGACAACACCCCCGACAGGGGGTGGGTGTTGTGATTGACCCCCTGTCGGTGATTGGTTGGTAGTGATGTAGTACTCGGGTCTCGAGACCGGACTCTGCTTTCTCGGACTCGTCTCGGACTTGTTCCTTCAAAGACTCGGTCTCGACTCGGACCCGACCCTTCAAAGACTCGGTCTTGACTCGGACTCGGCATAGGCGGTCTCGTCCCCATCACTAGTAAAAGCATAGTCCATATTAAGACGTTAAGACTGCTCCTCTAAACAATTCCCAATCTAGCTTAGTCTGTAGGTCTAACTGTTGATTATTAACTGGGGTGATATTAAATCATGAATATCAAAACTGACATGTCGAGACAAAATCTCGACTCGGACTTGCTTCCTCAAAGACTCGGTCTTGACTCGGACTCGACTGTATTTGAAAACCAACGGACTCGGTCTCGACTCGGACTCGACCCTTCAAAGACTCGGTCTTGACTCGGACTCCGCATAGGCGGTCTCGTCCCCATCACTACTGGTTGGAACACTGTTTATTTAGGTTTTGGTGGTTGGTGAAACCCATTGTTTTTGTGTGCAGATCTCAGAGCCTAGGCTGCCTACAGAGACGCGTTTTTTGGACGGCATGCATATGGGGCGGGCAGCTAGCGGATCGCTAGGAAAAATTAGATGAATGTGATAATTTATGTTTCGGCCTTTTTTGGGCCTGAAATCGCTGATACCACCTTTAATGCCGTTTTTAAGAAGAGCAGCGCCACTTCTTCTCCTGTGTTCAAAACTCATTTACTTCTTGGAGGGAGCCCGGTCTACAGGGTATCACGTGATTTTCGTGCATCTAACCTGGACATTGCCATTGCCAACATCAGATGGCAAAATCATTTACTATGGTGATTTTTCTTAAGTATTTAAGTATTTGAAATACTCTAAATACACTACCTGAAAATATTTTGTTACAAACTACATTTTATTTTTTCCACACCTGCAAAATACAAATTACAAAATACACTAAAGTAATTAAATACGTATTTAAAATACATTTAATTGAAATACTGCCCATGTCTGCTTAAAACTCACTTTAACCCCCTTAATGATCTTAAAGGAAAACATGTTAAATGACTGCTTATTTCTGCAGTTATAGCCTACCTTCTTTTCTTTGTTTTCTAATTTCACAGAAAAAAACTGTAAAATATTACTTAATATTAGAGTTGAGCCGGATACTCGGCTGAAACGAGTATCCGGTACGGATAAAGCACTTTTGTCGAGTACGAGTATAATACGAGTAATACGAGTCAATATCTGTGCTCGGATTGAATAAAAATCCTCATTGGGTAGCTGACCATAGCTGTGTCCCAATGTGAAGGCTGCATCCTCCGAAGGCCGCGGACTTCGAAGGATGCAGCCTATTCGTCCGTCGAAGGACGCACCATGTAGCCTTCGCAGGATTTCCTAATTGCGCAACCAGGTGTTCCCGATTACCGCTCCTGGCGCCTAGCGAGAGTACAGCTGCCATTCTGATAATTCATTTTATACAATTGAATAAACAGCTATGGATCCAGAATTGGCTATTGTCATTTTTTTTGTTTATATTTTACTGGAAGACATGGTGAGGATGTTTCAGTCATGTATTTTCGGCTTTAATAGCCAAGATCATGGCCAGAGCTGGTTTGTTGTGTCCCAATTCAGAAGCTGCGTCATGAATTGCCAGATTACACTTTAAACTGTTCAAGTATTGGGTGTTAACTTACGTAAATAATGTAATGAAAAGAAAAGAAAACATACATAGGCATATGGTTCAAATGTTCACTTATATCTTACCTTGATGCGATTTTGTAGGCTAGTGTATTCTTTTTATTATGTAGCATAAATGGACCATATAAATGATGAATATGGTAAATATATATTTCAACCCCGTATTATGGAGGGAAAAAACCCTCAATCCGTGGCGACGGTTGTGCACTCCGTCCCTTCAGTTTATAAACTGTACTCACAATATTTTTTATGTGTAAACATAAATGTATAAAAATACACAATTTTATTTGTGTAAACTCACAATAACAAGAAAACTTTGTGCTTTTGTAAAATAAAAGAAAACAATCAGGCGTGCTTTCATGATCGCCGTGAACTGAGCGCGCCTCAAAAATGAACTAAAACAAAATATAGCCTACCTATACAAAGCTTGAAATGTCCACTTTTAAATGAACAAATTCGGATATAATTTCCAGGTTCTAATTTGGCCTTAGAAAACCAGTAAAATCGATTTTTTCCATATTAATTTGTGAATATTTAAAATATTTAATAAAGGGGAAAAAAGTCATAAACAAAAATCTGAAAATATGTCTATTTATTTATTTTTTTGCGCAGCATTATGTGTGCAGTTCAAAGTCAAATTTTGGTGCTCAACTTTGCGTTTTAAAAATAGCCTAACAACCGTTAATTTTTAATTACGGGTTAAAAAAAGAAAAACGAGTGGACGCAAAGGTACACGTCGACCTTATATTATTATATTTAAAATAATGTAGGCTATTTGTAGAAAAAGTTAGTCTTGGGTCCGTGTACTTTTGCGTCCATTCGTTTTTGCACAAATAAAAGTAGTTGCGAATGATGTATATTATTCTTTTCTGTATGACCAGACATGATAGTATTCCACTGATATACAAATGCAAGTGTCCGCGCCCGCGCTTCCACAGCCACACAAACACTTGGATATGCGTCAAAATCTTGTGTTATTTATGATAATCTTAGCCCTGTATTATTATTGTCTAACCATTTATTATGACTGACATTTGACGAATTGCTTTGTTCCTTTTTTTGATAAAAGCGCTTCTCAATATGTAGCCTAAATGTAGGCTACCAATAATAATAATGATAATTATTATTATTTGTGTTTATAATTATAACTATAAATGAATTCACTGAAGACAGTAATATGTTAATCATAAAATAATTTATGAATGTTTTATTTTTATATAATAAAACCTAAACCTTGTGTTTGTGTTATATTTCTTTTTTATATGTGAAGTCTTTTTTTTTTGCTTATTCCATTATACTGAGCTTTCTTCTCCCATAAAATGGAGTTTTAGAAAATTGAAGAAATTATCTATTTTAAAAAATGAAGTTTATGCAAAGCATCCCTCATAAACAGGTGGCCTGGTTGAATCATCGTGGGCACGATTTGTTAATCCAAGGGAACAGTTTAAGAATTCGTGAGTACAGTTTATAAACTGAGGGGACGGACTGCACAACCGTGGCCACGGATTGTTTTTTTCCCCCCACAAGAGACTTTCCGGGCTCCGTACTACGGGAATATAAAAACCCAGTTGAATATAAAAAAGTGCAGTTCAAATGTTACTCCCGCTCTTCATCGCTAGCTGTCACAGTTGCTAGGCGACAAGAACAATCATCCGTCATTTTTTTTAAATAAAAGTGCTGTCGTCACCGGCCCGCAATGACTTATGGGGTAGGATGGGGTAGGATAGACCGCGAAGGATCCATTTATGTATCCTTCCTTTCACGGGGAAACGAAGGGTGCATTTGGCGTCGCTTTTGAATCAGGGAAGCCTTCGTCGCGCCGCGATGACGCAACCGTCCTTTGAATACGGCCTTCCAAGGATGCGGAATTGAATTGGGACAGCCTTCATCGCGCCGCGGTGACGCAATCGGCCTTCAAATGCGGCCTTCAAAGATGCAGCCTTTGAATTGGGACATCCTTCGTCGCGCCGCTGTGACGCAATCGGCCTTCAAATGCGGCCAACCAGCCTTCAAATACGGCCTTCGGAGGACGCAGCCTTCACATTGGGACACAGCTCATGTCTGCGTTCTGTGATAGCACAGCGCCCCTTCCCCTACACGCATACAGATTTGATTTATTGTGCTGCTGTGTCCTGCTCTGCTCACTCACACACAGAACACTCTCTGTCTGTCTCTCCTTCAGTCACTCAGGTTCGCGGGTCTTTTTTTCAGTTAACGTTTAGGGTTTCTTCAGCTTCAGGTTTGTTTTTTACTTCGGTTTGTAGTACACTTACTTATTAACCAGTCGAGTTCTGGTAAACGTGGGGTTTGTTCAGACGTTGTGCTTGGTAGAATGCGACTCGCGTTGCGTCTCTGCCAGTCGGAGTTTTTTTTTTTTTTTTTTAAACCGTCAGCAGTTTTTTTTACTTCATGCACTGAGTGTCTGACACTTTTCGCTGGATTTCATTAAAAAATAAAGGAAGTAGTGGTATAAAACTATATTACAAATTAATTAGCTTGCAACACACACACACACACACACACACACTCTCTCTCTCTCTCTCTGCCGGTCATCTGAGTTTTTTTTTTTTAAACCGTCTGCTGGCTCTAACCAGTTTTTTTTTACTTCAGGCACTGAGTGACACTTTCTTGCTGTATTTTATAAATAAAATAAAGGTAGTTAATATTACAAATTAAGCTGCTACACACACAAAAACACAAACACCCCTCCCCCCCCTCTCATGATCAGTGATACAGAATAATGAGTAAATAGTTTTCTAATCAGCAATAAATAACAATTTCTGAACAACCCATATCAATTGCATGCTTAAAATAACATACTGGTTAAAGCCCCGCCCATTTCAAGACAAACCGACCCACTTCCGGGTTAAATCCCGGGTTAGGCCCTGCCCAGTCCGAGTACAGATACTAGCTGTGTCCCAATGTGAAGGCTGCGTCCTCCGAAGGCCGTATTTGAAGGCCGATTGGCCGCATTTGAAGGCCGATTGCGTCACAGCGGCGCGACAAAGGCCGTCCCAATTCAAAGTCTGCATCCTCGAAGGCCGCATTTGAAGGCCGATTGCGTCACCGCGGCGCGATGAAGGCTGTCCCAATTCAATTCTGCATCCTTCGAAGGCCGTATTCGAAGGCCGGTTGCAAAAGCGTGGGCACGGTTTATTAATTTGTGGGTACAGATTGCAAAATCTGAGAGCGCGGATTAGGAACTCGTGGGTACGGTTAACTTAATCCGTGTGCACGATTTGTTAAACCGAGGGAACAGTTTAATAATTCGTGAGTACAGTTTATAAACAAATGGTAACGGATTGCAAAGCTGTCGCCACGGATTGTTTTGTTTTTTCCCCACATGTGACTTCCCGGGCTCCGTATTATGGGGTTGAAAACCTGTGTAAATATATTCACCATGGTCCATTTATGTAGGGCTACATAATAAAATGTATGTATATAAATATATATATATATATGTGTAATCCGGCGAGTCAGGAGTCGCAGCTCTGAATTGGGACGCAGTAAGCTCTGGCCATGGTCTTGGCTAAGCCGAAAATACATGAGTGAAACATCCTCACCATGTCCTCCAGTAAAATATAAAACATAAAAAGTACAATAGCCAATTTAGTCTCCATAGTTGTTTACTCGATTATAATAAATTAATTATCATGATGGCAGCTGTACTCTCCACCGTTGCTTGGCACCAGGAGCGGTAATCGGGAACACCTGGATGCGCAATTCGGGAATCCTATGAAGGCTACAAGGTGCGTCCTTCGAAGGACGAATAGGCTGCATCCATTCAGTACGACAGCATTCCAAGCAATGATCACTTTTATATTTTTGTACACATTTCTCTTTATTTCATGCAGAAAAGTAAACCAGTTCCATAAGTTAATTAGGAGAAAATGCATATGCTGTACTGGAAATTTCAGTTTTTGTGCTGTCCGATTTGCTAAAAGTTAAGTTTTGCCTTTCAAATTAACACTACAATACATGTTTTTGTATATTATTTTCATCATTATTAGTTAAAAATAATCATTAAAACAAGGCAAATGTATTTTAAAAACTAATTCACTTGTTTATATATATTAAATTATTAACTTTGTGTGTGTCCGAGAAATCTTGGTCAACTGTGTTACCCATTGACAAAACCCCTATAAATCAGCAATAGTTTGTTCCAAAGTCACATGTCCAACATCATGTGATGTCACGTCCTTCAGTGGCGGGAATTTTAAATACAGTGTGGCAAGTTTCTACTCCTCCTCTTCAATTTTTAATCATTATTATTGTCTACACATAGAGTAGATGAATTGCTCATCAACCGTGTTATCAACATGGTCATGTGTACTTACATTAGATATTGTATTTACAAAAATGTAGAGAAAATGTATAAAAACACGAGTTGATCAAGGTAATGTGGGGACATGTTCAAGGTCTACAGTTAGCACAAGGTCCTAAAATGGAAGAAATGTCAACTGTGTTACTTGTCAACTGTGGTACCCATCAAGTGTAACACAGTTGACGGATAAACACGGTTGACAATATTGGCTAGGTTTCTTGTCATAGTTTATTCCTATATTGAGTATTGTTGATAAAAACATTTGTTATTGTTATTACACAGGAATGACATGGTAAAACATGAACAAGTGTAATTACATAGTAATAGTTATTTTATAAAAACGTGATTCACATTAAGGGATTAATTTAACTAATCTTAACACAATTATATTAGCTATATATTACACTGAATGAATCATTACACTCTAACTAGACTTTACTACATATGATTAGCGGAGCATTCCACAGCTTTTCAGCCAAATCTATATTATCTCCAAAGTGCACAGAACGTTATAGTTTTCCACCATGCCCTAGTGGACAACATCCGCAAAAAGTATGCCTCTACCAAACACAAGAAATCTAGACAGGTAATTGGTATTTAAAGTAGCCTGCTTTACTGTTGAGTAGTTTACTATACAACATGCATCATATTGTGAAAGACGTTTTTGTAGTGTTGCTATCCTGTGTGAGAGAAAAAAATCCTCATTACTTCACATTTGTACGTGAATACTTAACGAATGTACTTGCTTATTCAGTCAACCACAGCTTATTTTTAAAATGATTTCTTTTCACAATATTAAGGAATTGTTGCTAACTACAGATGCGTCCCATGTCAAAGGCTGCATCCGAATGCGAGCGGGAGTGCGTTGCAGGATTGTTTAAAAAAATAGGTATATTTCACTTTATTTATTTATTGTTTTGTGTTTTAATGCTTCAACTGCGTTAAAACAAAACACGCTGGAAACATGCCTAAATAAGATCAAAATAATCAAGAGAATAAACTTCATAAAAATTGCATCTTCGTAAGGTAGGCTATAAATGAACATTTGAACAGCTTTATGTGTATTTTGTATTTTTTCATAAGTACCGTTACATTACTCAAGTACACCCAATACTTATGTACATTTTAAAGTGTACTGCAGCAATTAAGGATGCAAATTCTGAATTGGGATGCAGCAAACCAGATTACCTTACCTGGCCACGGTCTAGACCAAGCCGGAGATACATCACACGGCGGCGCCGGGGATGAAACATCCCCACCATCTCCTCCAATAAAACATAAAAGATAAAAATAAAAATAATGAGGTCTTGCTCCATTTTATTATTCTAATTGCTCCAAGTAATGCCGTGTAGGATGGCAGCTCTCCAGTCACAGCGTTGCTGTCACGGTGTGGGTGTTTTGTTTTGTTCCTTGTTCTTGTCTGTCATGTGTTTCTCTGTCTTTACATGTTTTGCTGTTCCCCGTTCTGTTGATTAGTTTCCCCAGGTGTTTCTGATTAGCCACGCCCCCTTGTTATCTTGTTAAGCTTGTTTGTCTGTGTATTTATACCCTTGTTCTTCAGTTGGTGTTTGTCGGTCGTTGTTTGATGTTGCTGGTAGCTGTTCCGTGTTCCTGTCCTGTGTCCATTGGATTACCTGTTTGTATCATTAAAGTGCTTGCTATTGGATTCACTCTCTGCTTCGTCCTTGCTGCTGCGTAACAGAACGACCGACCCAATGAATCCAGCAGCACAGATCTCACCTGATCTTCCCAGCATGAGCCGGGAGTTCGCCGGTCAGATCGCGGCCTTGGCCCTGGATAGCTGCGATCTGTTCCAGTATACCTGAGGGTTTGCCCCTCTCGCTGCCTCCTGCTCTCTCGGTGACGAGGCGGTTAAGCTGTGTTACCGGCTAGGGGCTAAGGAGGTCGATCCGAGGGAGCTCCCCGATCTCTCGGGTCTGAACTGGAGAGAGGCACTCGGCCGATGTCTGGAGAGCTTCCTTCCGCGGTACGCCAGGTCATCGCCTGATCTCTGCGTCCAGCCAGAGCTTCACGTCAGCCACGTCCAGCCAGAGCTTCACGTCAGCCACGTCCAGCCAGAGCTTCACGTCCGCCACGTCCAGCCAGAGCTTCACGTCCGCCACGTCCAGCCAGAGCTTCACGTCCGCCACGTCCAGCCAGAGCTTCACGTCAGCCACGTCCAGCCAGAGCTTCACGTCAGCTACGTCCAGCCAGAGCTTCACGTCAGCCACGTCCAGCCAGAGCTTCACGTCAGCCACGTCCAGCCAGAGCTTCACGTCAGCCACGTCCAGCCAGAGCTTCACGTCAGCCACGTCATGCCAGACCCTTCACCGCTGGTCCCGTCCAGTCCAGAGCCCTCACCGCTGGTCCCGTCCAGCCCAGAGCCCTCACCGCTGGTCCCGTCCAGCCCAGCGCCCTCACCGCTGGTCCCGTCCAGCCCAGCGCCCTCACCGCTGGTCCCGTCCAGCCCAGCGCCCTCACCGCTGGTCCCGTCCAGCCCAGCGCCCTCACCGCTGGTCCCGTCCAGTCCAGCGCCCTCACCGCTGATCCCGTCCAGCCCAGCACCCTCTCGCTCTCCGAGACGGAGGAGGAAGAGGACTTCCCGCGTCCCGCAATGCCTGGAAGTCCTTCCTGTACTTCCTGTCAGCCCAGAGCCCTCGCCGCTGGTCCCGTCCGGTCCAGAGACTGTTCACGTCACGTCTGCCCAGCGAGAGACTGTTCACGTCACGTCTGCCCAGTCAGAGCCTGTTCATGTCACTTCCTCCGAGCCAGTGTCTACGGACAAGATGGCCGAGTCAGAGACTGTTCACGTCACTTCTGCCAAGCCAGAGACGTTTCACATCACTTCTACAGAGCCAGTGTCTACGGACAAGATGGCCAATCCAGAGACTGTTCACGTCACTTCCTCCGAGCCCGTGTCTACGGACAAGATGGCCGAACCAGAGACTGTTCACATCACTTCTGCTGATCCAGAGACTGTTCACATCACTTCCTCCGAGCCAGTGTCTACGGACAAGATGGCCGAACCAGAGACTGTTCACGTCACTTCTGCTGATCCAAAGACTGTTCACATCACTTCCTCCGAGCCAGTGTCTACGGACAAGATGGCCAAACCAGAGACTGTTCACGTCACTTCTGCTGATCCAGAGACTGTTCACATCACTTCCTCCGAGCCAGTGTCTACGGACAAGATGGCCGAACCAGAGACTGTTCACGTCACTTCTGCTGATCCAGAGACCGTTCACGTCACTTCTACAGAGCCAGTGTCTACAGACAAGATGGCCGATCCAGAGACTGTTCACGTCACTTCCTCCAAGCCAGTGTCTACGGACAAGATGGCCGCCTCCGAGCCAGTGTCTACGGACAAGATGGCCGCCTCCGAGCCAGTGTCTACGGACAAGATGTCCGGCCCAGAGTCTGTTCCTGTTCCCGAGCCAGAGTCTGTTCCTGTTCCCGAGCCAGAGTCTGTTCCTGTTCCCGAGCCAGAGTCTGTTCCTGTTCCCGAGCCAGAGTCTGTTCCTGTTCCCGAGCCAGAGTCTGTTCCTGTTCCCGAGCCAGAGTCTGTTCCTGTTCCCAAGCCAGAGTCTGTTCCTGTTCCCGAGCTAGAGTCTGTTCCTGTTCCCGAGCCAGTGTGTGTGATGTCTGTTCCCGAACCAGTGTGTGTGTTGTCTGTTCCCCAACCAGTGAGTGTGTTGTCTGTCCCCGAGCCAGAGTCTGTGTGGTCTGTCCCCGAGCCGGAGCCAGTGTGTGTGTTGCCTGTTCCGGAGCCAGTGTGTGTGATGTCTGTTCCCGAGCCAGTGTGTGTGTTGCCTGTTCCCCAACCAGTGAGTGTGTTGTCTGTTCCCGAGCCAGAGTCTGTGTGGTCTGTCCCCGAGCCGGAGCCAGTGTGTGTGTTGCCTGTTCCCGAGCCAGTGTGTGTGTTGCCTGTTCCCCAACCCGTGAGTGTGTTGTTTGTCCCCGAGCCAGAGTCTGAGTGGTCTGTCCCCGAGCCGGAGCCAGTGTGTGTGTCGTCTATTCCCAAACCAGTGTGTGTGTCGCCTGTTCCCGAGCCAGTGTGTGTGTCGCCTGTTCCCGAGCCAGTGTGTGTGTCGCCTGTTCCCGAGCCAGTGTGTGTGTCGCCTGTTCCCCAACCAGTGAGTGTGTTGTCTGTTCCCGAGCCAGAGTCTGTGTTGTCTGTTCCCGAGCCAGTGTGTGTGCCGTCTGTTCCCGAGCCAGTGTGTGTGTCGCCTGTTCCCCAACCAGTGAGTGTGTTGTCTGTTCCCGAGCCAGAGTCTGTGTGGTCTGTCCCCGAGCCGGAGCCAGTGTGTGTGTTGCCTGTTCCCGAGCCAGTGTGTGTGTTGCCTGTTCCCCAACCAGTGAGTGTGTTGTTTGTCCCCGAGCCAGAGTCTGAGTGGTCTGTCCCCGAGCCGGAGCCAGTGTGTGTGTCATCTGTTCCCGAGCCAGTGTGTGTGTCGCCTGTTCCCGAGCCAGTGTGTGTGTCGCCTGTTCCCGAGCCAGTGTGTGTGTCGCCTGTTCCCGAGCCAGTGTGTGTGTCGCCTGTTCCCCAACCAGTGAGAGTGTTGTCTGTTCCCGAGCCAGAGTCTGTGTTGTCTATTCCCGAGCCAGTGTGTGTGTCGCCTGTTCCCGAGCCAGTGTGTGTGTCGCCTGTTCCCGAGCCAGTGTGTGTGTCGCCTGTTCCCGAGCCAGTGTGTGTGTCGCCTGTTCCCGAGCCAGTGTGTGTGTCGCCTGTTGCCCAACCTGTGAGTGTGTTGTCTGTTCCCGAGCCAGAGTCTGTGTTGTCTGTTCCCGAGCCAGTGTGTGTGCCTGCTGTTCCCAAGCCGGTGTCTGCGGTTCCCGAGCCGGTGTCTGCGGTTCCCGAGCCGGTGTCTGCGGTTCCCGAACCGGTGTCTGCAGTTCCCGAACCGGTGTCTGCAGTTCCCGAGCCGGGGTCGTCTCCGCCCTGGCCGCCCGAGGGGTCGTCTCCGCCCTGGCCGCCCGAGGGGTCGTCTCCGCCCTGGCCGCCCGAGGGGTCGTCTCCGCCATGGCCGCCCGAGGGGTCGTCTCCGCCCTGGCCGTCCGATGGACTGTCTTCTCCGCCCTGGCCGCCCGAGGGGTCGTCTATGCCCTGGCCGCCCGTCTGGTCATCTCCGTTCTGGTCGCCTGCTCCTTCCTGGCCGCCTGCACGAACCTGGCCCTCCGTCCCTCCCCCAAGATCGCCTCCACTTCACCACCCTCCTGAACTTTAGTGGGTTTTTTTTGTTTTGTTTTGTTTTTTGACTCAAGGGGCGTCGGGAGCCGCCCTTAGGGGGGGGCTATGTCACGGTGTGGGTGTTTTGTTTTGTTCCTTGTTCTTGTCTGTCATGTGTTTCTCTGTCTTTACATGTTTTGCTGTTCCCCGTTCTGTTGATTAGTTTCCCCAGGTGTTTCTGATTAGCCACGCCCCCTTGTTATCTTGTTAAGCTTGTTTGTCTGTGTATTTATACCCTTGTTCTTCAGTTGGTGTTTGTCGGTCGTTGTTTGATGTTGCTGGTAGCTGTTCCGTGTTCCTGTCCTGTGTCCATTGGATTACCTGTTTGTATCATTAAAGTGCTTGCTATTGGATTCACTCTCTGCTTCGTCCTTGCTGCTGCGTAACAGTTGCTAGGCGACAGCACAATGGGGAACACCTGGTGGCGCAATTACAAATCCTACGAAGGCTAGACTCGGAGCGTCCTTCAAAGGCTGGGTAGGCTGGGTCCTTCGAAGGACGCGTTCTTTGCTTTGTTATGTTTTCTAAATTGTAAATTGAATGAGTTTTTTTAAATAAATAAAAAACTGAGTTTCGTTCTGGTCATGGTGCAGTTTTCAATTTGCAAGGTAGATGGGCGAGTCTGTTATCATTGAGGGAAGGGCCGGAAGTGGATGGTGTACTGTAGGTAATCGCAAGATCATTAGTGTTATTCTTAAAGGTGGGGTATGTGATTCTCTTTTTTGTCCATTTCTTCAAAATAACTTGAAATCCTATTCCTAACCCACTTACAGCCACTGAGTTAGAAGCACTGAAATGAAAATTAAGCAATTTAATCATCTGTGGAACGGGCAGGACTCGAAAAACTCCAGCCAATCATTTCCAAGACCACCTGGAATCATTGGACAGTGAGTTCGTCAATCAAACGGTCGTACCACACACCCCTCCCCCCAGCACGCGTGACCCCCTTCGTGTGCATACTCAAAGCTAACCCTATTTTTAAGTTGTTAACTTGTCATGTCATTTCGTTCTTTCAATTAATACAGAGGCAAGTCATTTTCAGCTTTTGAAGAGCACATTAAAATTCATAAAATTAGAGCGGTTTCAGATTTGTAACATGGATCGAGGAGATCAGGGTCATTCAGAAAGGGAATGCATTGTGAAACGAATATCTCTGTGTAGGTCTATGCAGTGTTGAATATGTTTTTCATTTCTTTCAGCATGTATGTACAGTTGTTTGACATTGCAGCGTGCTGATGATCATCGCTCTTTCGGTTAATACGCAGGTATGTCATTTTCAGCTATTGAAATTAGAGCGGTTTCAGATTTTAACATGGATCGAGGAGATCAGGATCTTAGAATTTAGTTTAAAGGGATAGTGCACCCAAAAATGTACTCACCCTCACATTGTTTCATTCTCTTTTAAAGGAATTAAGTTTTGGCACATCTCTTGGTTGAATGTATTGTGGGTCCTGTATACTGTAAATTAAATGAAAGCTGTTCATATCACATTGTTTGTCAAGCTGTAGTGCAACTCAATTTTTGTGTTTTGTTCTCTATAGGCAAAAATCTGGGATCTGCATTGGCCCTTCCAAGTCTGGAGAGTGTTTTTACAGTTTAATGAATTCAATTTTAATAAGTTTTTAAACTGACTTCTGAGTGTTGTCATAATTGACATGACATCTAATAATCAGTAATATAACTGTGAATGCTTTTCATTCTTTTTTTTAAGTGTGTAACAGATTGTAGTTAGTTATAATATATTGTGTATATATGAATATAAAAACTACCATTATCAATTATACTGCATAGTAACTTGAAATACAGTGCATCATACAGTGCTGAATCATACAGTGCTGTGAACTGCTGTAGTCAGATTTACAGTAATTTTACTGTGGAATAAAATACTGAAGCTTGCTGGATATTTGTTGCCAGTAAGTTACTGTTAATTTTTACGTTAAAATTTTTACGGTCTCAACTGCCACCCTCTCAGCTTGCCTGACATTATGCTTTGTTCCCTGCCGACTGTTTAGACTATCACCTCCTCACCCACCATCTCTCAAGTCAACTGACTCTTAATAAAAAACCTGTTAGCACTCATTCTGCGCTTGAGTTCTCTCTCATAGACTCGTAACATAATATTAAATATAATGTATTCATATTAAAATGTTATTGTATCTGTTATTAAAATATACAATTATAAGATTGCTATATATTACGTACTTTACATTTATATCACTCATTATATTATATTCTCCATTTTGTAATTTGTTCAAATAAATGATATATAAAATGTATACATTATATATAGCCTAGTATCTAATAGAGTACCTGTCAAAAATTTCTTAAAAAAAAATTATGTTTTTGAAAGAAGTATCTTATGCTCACCAAAGCTTTATTTAATCAAAAAACAAAACAAAAAAAAACAGTAATAGTGGAAAATGTAACAAATTAATATAAATGTTCTATTTTAATATATTTTAAAATAATTAAACTTTTTTTTAAAAAATAACTTTTATAATATTAAAAAAAATAATAATATTCAGCATCATTACTTCAGACACATGATCCTTCAGAAATCATTTTAATATGCTTATTTGCTGCTCAAGAGACATTTCAGTTGTGCTGCTTAACATTTTTGTGGAACAATGATGTGGTAAGATTAAAAAAGACACATTCATATTTTTATTCATCAAGGATGCATTAAATTGATCAAAAGTGACAAGACATTTATAAAGTTACAAAAGATTTATATTCAATAAATGCTTTAATAAATTTAATAAATGCTGTTTATTAAACTGAAAAAAGTATCAATTTCTACAAAAATGTTAAGCAGCAAAAACAGTTTTCAACATTGCTCAATTGGAATAATATTTCACACTTTTTACTGTACTGTTTGATGAAATAAATGCAGCCTTGTTGAGCATGAGACTTCTTTTAAAATCTTAACTTCATACTTGTTTAGTAAAACTTATGTTAGGTAATTGACTTTGTCACATTAGGACAAAAATAGCCTATATACTTGACTGCTTTCATGAATGGGTGGGCCAACATATGTGTAGTATGAGAACTTAATATTAATAGCCTAGTTTATGGGAGACAAAGAAGCAAATAAAATGTCTATAGTAATATCTTTCCAAAATAAGAAAAAAATGGGGGGGGGGGGGGGTGTAAAGTTGTAAAGTATATTTTTATACATTTTTTATTAATTTATTATAATATTCCAATATTAATTTATTATATGCTCATCTGCGGTATGCTCATCTGGCCACTGAAGCAGAACAGCGAGGATGGAGAGTCCAGGTTTATCCAGTGGAAGTGGGTTGTCGAGGTTTCGTGGCACACTCTACAACCCGGTTCCTCAGAGACGTCGGATTCAGTGGCCAAGAGTTGCGTCGCACAGTAAAGAACTTATCTGAAGCAGCAGAAAGGAGCAGCAACTGGCTGTGGTTGAGACGGAAAGATTCTAGCTGGCTGTGTACAGGCCGCCATGCTACGGTTTCGTAGAATTCTTGAAAAACTTGAAGAGTCTGTTGGTTTATTTGTATAGGTTGTATAGTATTTACAGTCATTACGTTCCTGTGTATATTGCGTGAATGACAGGTGGTTGGGCGGCAGATATTGTGTTTTTGCGGTAGGTGGTATGCCATACGGAACCGTTGCCACTGAAACTGCATATTAACGCACCAGTGCGCCTCGACAGCCTTAGTCAAACGGGTTGGCGCGTATGGTTGGGTTGCAGAGAGATCGTGAGATTGTGGTTAGGTCTCAACAGCAGGAGGGATGTAGAGGTCAGTAAGCTGGGCTGAGTTGAGTGGGGGACGGAGGGGGGTGACTCTGGGACGCCAGAGTCACTGTCGAGCCCTCTTGAGATGTCGTGGGCTAGTCGACGAAACACTGAGGACGGAAGGTGCCCACTTGAAGACCCTAGAGATGTCCCCTACTCGGCTCAATCCAGACGGTTGTCGTGCTGGTCCACTAGGGAGACCACACTGTAGTTGCAGCCGTCGTGTGTGCTGACGCGCCAAGTACACTGCAGCCGTTAACGCCGGACAGAAGGGGAGTCACACCACCATATGGAAAGAAGTGTAAATGGATGGAGAAGCATAGTTTACTGTAAAGCTACGTCTTAGTGTTGCTTATCTTGGCGAAAGCCGAGTACAAATCAGCATGAAGTTTTAACATCTACTCTCATGTAATGGAAATCATTATATATATATATATATATATATATATATATATATATATATATATATATATATATATATATATATATAGCCTAAGAGACAGAATCTGGAAGCCGGTAGTTATAGTAATTACTATAATAAGTACATAGTATGTACATGGGGAACAGGACTGTAAAAGGAAGCGTTACCGTTTTTTTTTTTTTTTGTCTTTTTCTGTCTCGCAGCAGCTGATATACACCCCAACAGCTCTTTTAAGAGCCAAAGTACAGAACATTTTTGGCTTTTTTGTGAGTATATTTTTTGACTGAGTATCAGACACTTTCTTAACATTTTTAATTCTTAGTTTGCCTTAGCCAACAGCATCTAAATAAAGTCATCTACAATTACGGCATCTGTCTGTTGCTGTCTACATTTTTTTTTTTTTTTTACTATCTCTGTAATTTCATATCATTGAAAATAATGAATTCATGCAGCAAGTAATATACATTACATTAAAGGAATAGTTATTTTATAATTGAAATTGTAATTGATTGATGATATTACTGTAGTATTTAGTTTGTCTTAAGGATGTAAATAACTAGTTTTTTATAATTATGTTACATTATTATATTTTTCTTTTTTACAGACTGCTTTTGTTTTGTTTTTTGGCTCATATTGGCAAAAGAATAAGTATTATACAATTTTACTATCTATACTAAGTAATACAAAACAGACTTAATGGCATATTACAGAAAAATCCTATCAGAATCATATCTTGTTGGTTTAGTAATCATGGCAATTTCACAGGACCTCATTTAGGACCAACACTATTGCAGAATAACATTTCAAAAGTGCATTAACTTATCTTAATCTTAGGTAAACTAAAGCATACAGAAGCATCCAACCTTCGCAGAAAAAACAAAAAAGTGGCTTTACTTTATGATACACGTCCAAAAACCAACATTACAATTACAATACAATAGTCAACACAAGATGGAAAGTTTCTGTAATACGCCCACTAGGTTTCAAATTTCCAAACTAAGGCTGGCCTTTTTTATTCACATGCAGGATATAAACATGTAAAAACAAATCAATATTTAGGTTTAAAGTCATTTAACAATATGTGGGTAAAATGGTCATAAATTAGCAATAAATCATATCGATGGTTTTTTTTTTTATGTACTGATTTTTAAGCTTCAAATATATTGCAATAGGCTTGCCACGATATAATACCAGTTATGAGGAACAATATCGGCAGAGATGGGAGCAAGTCACGCATGTGATAATAACCTTTTATTAACTGACAAAAGTACAAAGAAAAGTTTTCCAATGTTTTCATTGACCAACATAATTGTATTTTGTAAATATGAACAAATTTTGATTTTGATGGCTGCAACACACCCCAAAAAAGTTGGGACAGAGACATGTTTTCCACTGTGTCACAACACCTTTCCTTTTAATTACACTTTTTAATCATTTGGGAGTTGAGGATACTAATTGTTGGAGTTTTGCTACTGGAATATTTGCCCAATTTTGTCTGATACAAGACAGCCGCTCAACAGTCTGTGGTCATCATTGCCTGATTCTCCTTTTCATGATGGGTCATACATTTTCCATAAGAGACATATCTGTACTGCAGTAAGGCAGGCAGGCACATCCCTTCTGGTGCAGAGTGTCTAGAAACCACTCAGTTTTAGCGTGTGCAGAATGAGGCCTGGCATTGTCTTGCTTCCCAGGAAAGATGTCATCTTGATGGCAGTTTATGTCTCTGTACAATCCAAATATATGCCTCCATGTCAATGGTACCTTCACAATAATGCAAGTTACCCATACCTTTTGCAATGATGCACCTCAATACCAGCACAGATGTTTGCTTTTGCACCTGTCGCTGGTGAAAGTCTGGTTGGTCCCTTTCGTCTTTGGGACTGAGACTCGGTGTCCATTTTTTTCCAAAAACAAGCTGAAACATGGACTCATCTGACCACAGCACACATTTCCACTGTCTTCTAGACCATCTGAGATGAGCTCAGGCCCAGAGAACTCGCAGGCATCTCCGCATAGAACTGATGTAAAGCTTTCTCCTTGCGTAACAGAGATTCAAGTGGCATATCTTAATGCAGAGTCAGACTATGTTCAGTGAAAACGGTTTTCCAAATTACTCCTGAGCACATGTGGCTGTATTTAACGGATTAGCATGATGGTATCTTGTGCAATGCCATCTGAGAGCTTAAAGGTCACGCACATTCAACAGAAGTCTCCTGCCTTGCCCCACACAGACTGAGATTTCTCTGGATTCCCTGAATCTTGTGACAATATTATATATGGAAGATAATAAAAGACATAAATTCTTTGCAATCTTGCATTGAGAAACGTGATTTTTTTAATTGTTTGACAATTCTCTCATGATATTTGGCACAAAGTGATGAGCCATGACCCATCTTTGCTTAAAAAGACTGAGAAGCACTTTTACAACCAAACACGATACCCTCAACTTTTACCAATTCACCTGCTCATTGTGGACTGTTTCAAAAGAGTTGGATAATCTAATTTGGATAATCTTTTCACTTTTATTTTGTCTCTGTCCCAACTTTTTTGGGGTGTGTTGCAGCCATCAAAATCAAAATTTGTTCATATTTACAAAATACAATTATGTTGGTCAGTGAAAACATTGGAAAACTTTTCTTTGTACTTTTGTCAGTTACAAAAAGTTGAAATAGAATTAACAAATCACAGATTCTTGATTTTAATGCATTTTACAAAATGTCCCAACTTTTTCTGATTTGGGTTGTATAATCTACAAACATTCCTAATTTTAATTATTAAACTATTCTTATTATTGGTAACAAAATCTATTTATGTATTTTATTTATGTATTCAGACCTATTGTTAATTCTATAGTATTAAAGGATGAAATTCTCTAGATTTGTTAAGCATAAGTTATTTTCTTCACACATGCAAATTTTTATTATTAAATATGTATTAAATATATATCTCTCTTATTTCTTATTTAAAAAATGCATGACTGTGTACCTTAACCATAATAAACAAATCATACCATAATGTATGGATATAATTAATTTACATTGTAACATTATTTCTTAACAAATGGGCATAGGCAGCATAACATTATTTCTTAACAAATGGCCATAGGCAGCATATGAAAACGTAATCAATCAGAACATTATTGAACTGATTAAAAAACTGTCATTACACTATCTGCTTCGGGAGATGCTTGAAGTATGAAGAACTGTGAAACGGTGCTTTGATTTCTCTGAGCTCTAGCATTGCTATCAAGTCTCTGCCAAAAGACCCACCCTCCTCTGACTCTGATTGGCCCTGAACCTGATGGTATTAAACAAACCAATCAAACCAACAATGGCAGCGAGCAGGGGCGGCTGGCCAATAGAGGGCGTTAGGGCGCCGCCCCCCCATGAGCCAGACCACAGTTTATGAGCCACATACATAAATAAATACATGTAAATACATAAATAAATAATATACAAATTGTCAATATTTGTGTGTTTGAGATATTAAATGCACCCAGTATAAGTGAAAAAATATGATAGAAATTCAAAATGTCTGTTTTTTCTACACGTCCCCTCCAGCTCTGTGCACGTGATCAGCTCTGGGGCGCTGGAGAAATCGCCCCAGAAAGGCGGGTCTCTGGAGCAGTTTAGCCAATTGCTGATTTAACCCTCTGGGGACCAAGGGGTTTTTGGGGCCCTTGGGATGATTTGACATGCACTGACATTTGTGCTTTTTTCAGTTATTTATAAACATGTTAATGGCAAAGGTGTAAATTCACTCTATATAGCACAAACGGGGCTACCATAATATGTGAGCAACATGTATGTACATGTTTGTATTTTTGAGAGAATATTATTTATGCATGGTTATTGAAAAAACTAAAAATAAAAGTTTCTGAAATAAGGCCACAAAACACATATTGATTATTTCTTCACAAGACTTTTGAAAATTGTATCACATAGTCTAGAATATTTGCTCCAAAACTATGTGAGAATCATCCTGACTACTCATTCAGATAAGTCAATGAAGTCTTTTAGAATGTGTATGACGTGTTTTGTTAGAGAAAGCTTTATGCGAAAGGGCGTGATCTCTCATTAATATGTGTGGCATTTCACACCTGAGAAAGACAAAGACCCTCCCATAATGGCCCTATTAGGTGTGCTATCAGGCCATATCATTATGAGGAGCCTTGCACAAAGAATGAGGAGATTTAAAAAAGAATGGCTTTTAGATTGTTTGGATTTATTTACAACACACACACACACACACACACACACACACACACACACACACACACTGCTTAGAATAAGTGAACACACTCATGCTAAAGTTGACTAAAAAGAGGAATAAAAAATCTTAAAATACAGGGTGCATACGTCTGGACACTTCTATCACACACCCTTCACCATATAGACATGGTTTTATTTCAGTTCAAAGTTAGAGTTGGAAACATCTTGAAAAGAAAATTGTCTTTTTCCATAAATGTCTTAGTTTGATCATACATATTTCAAAGTTGAGGATTCATTATTTTGATATAGCTTGCATTGGAACAAACACTATAACATCTAAGTTGATTAGTTTATTGACAAAACATACTATATATTTAACATATGAGCAGAAACTCCTAACAAAAGCTTATTTGATGTCTATTTTAGACTAGTCAACGAAATGTTGTCTTTTATTTCGTCTGTAACAGTGCGTATCTGTGTGTTCATTCATTAATTCATTCACACACACACACACACACACACACACACACACACACACACACACACACACACACACATACACACACACACACACACACACACAGAAACATGATTCACATTTAAACGGTATGCTATTTTTCCGTTTACAGACACTAACGTTATTCTATATCGCGATTAGAACAAAGCACAAGCATAAAACACTTACTTCTCAGCTGAATCTGTTGCTCCTCCTCGTGGTGAAAATAAACCAGCACTTGTTCTGAGGTAGGTAAATGTCCCAGGATTGTTCCTCATATAGCCGCGCAAGACGACAGTAGATTAATCTGACTAAAAATTATAGTGTGTTTTCAGAGTTTATGGGCGTAACGCGTCTCAATGTGTTGCTTCACATATTTGCGTTTCAATAGCGCGTGCTCTCTGTGGGCGTGTCACATTACCAGAATAATGAGCTGAGAGGAAGATAATTAGACCGGCTGCCACGTCTCTCTTTTTATATAGATGACATAAACGGAGAATATTTATTTTAGTTTTGAATCGGATCATTTAAAAGTACAAACTCAAATGATTTAAAAGATATATTGCTTATGGCTGGGTGAATAATATTTGCTGAGTTTTGTTGAAGATTAGAGATGTGCCCCAGAAAAAAAGTTCACGGTGACTGAGAGGTAGAACGCACACCCTGTTTATTTTCTTTATTTTACAAAAGCACAATATTTTATTTCGATTGTATGTGGGCACATAAAAAAGTAGACATTTAACAGATTATTTTCTCATATTTCTTAACTCTATATGAACAGAAATGATGGTAGTACTTTAAGTCTATTTTTCTGCTATGTGAAAAAAAAACAAGGAAAACGCGCCGGCGCATTTCTGGTCCCCAGAGGGTTAAGATATAAATGTTTGACATAATCTGTAGCCAATCAGCGAGCTCCAATCAGGTCAGCTATGGGCGATTCTTTTAGCGCCCCAAACTGCACATCTCTATCAGACAGCAACACTACCGGTGCTGTATACAAGAAAGGCCTGGCTAGCTCGATGCGGTTATGCTAATGCCTTGTTTTGGTGATTACTTTTTAAAATAACAGTGACAGATCCAGCATGGACAGTTACCGGAGTGAGGGAAGCAGCACCTGTCTGAGAAAGTACACAGTTTGAGTTAAATTTCCAATGCAAATGGAAGGTTTGTGCAATTTGTTTGTTTTTGTGTAAGAATGCCTCAGCCTTGTAATATGGCATTAAATAATTACTGACTTTATCACAAAGCACTGGTATCATGCAGTTTGTGTTTAAATGTGTTTGGGTGGTTATTAATAATAATAATTATTATTATTATTTGTATTTATACAGTATAGTGTCTTTCCAACACCCAAGGTCGCTTTACAAAGATATGTAAAGGCAGTGGTTCTCAAACTGTTGTACGTAACGTTACATACGTGAGGTGACAGAAGTGAGTACGGGAACAAAATGCTGAATTTTGCCGTTCATTTAAGTCGACCTCACCTTAAAATAAGATTTAAACTGAGCAGTTTTTCTATCCGGTAAAATTCTGTAAATACATGACATCCTCGTGCAGATTGCTTCCTTGGCAAATCGCACCATACTACCGTTCTAGACAATGTACCTTTGTAAAATAAGAGATTTAGCACTTACTAGCATGCAGAACAAATATAGACACAGGCTGTGCATGGAGATCGATATAAGATTCAAACTCTCTTCAATACAGACACATTCCCTGTGTGAGTTCCTGTGTTTAATGTTGATCACATTATATGAAGGTCCACACGATTGCAAATGTGACATTGATTTTATACAACAGTTCAACAAAAGAAATAATATTAAGTGATGTTCATTTAGGCTACAACACAGTTGTCAGTATTTTTTACAACAAAATAATAGCTCCAACGAAAGCCACAGCAGAACTGCAGCACACAGCAGTGTTTGTGAACAAATCTGCGGCTTTGAACGAATCATTAGAGTCAATGATTCAATTATTAATTCATAAATACATCCACTTGCTTCATTACTGAATGAATGACTCGATGACTCGCCACCTATTGGCAGTTTTAATTTAACATTTAAAAGCATCACTTTGTTTTTACCATCATTGCGCATTTCTCTATTGATTTTTTTATTTATTTAAATCGATTTAAGGGGGCAAATATTGTCCCTTACTGAAAAAGGTGTGACTGAAGAGTGGGGGTACGAAGTAAGATGTTAAAAGCCTCATGGGGTACAACTCTAAAAAGATTGAGAACCACTGGGACTGGGTTAAGGAATAGAACAATCAGAATCAGAATCAGAAAGAGCTTTATTGCCAAGTGTGCTTGCACACACAAGGAATTTGTTTTGGTACTGAGGCTTCCAGTGGACATATACAAATACAACAAGAAACATAATACTACAAATTATAAGAATAAAAAATAAAAATATATGAGAATAAAAGTATCACAGTTGGGTTTAGTCAGAATAGACATTTTCAGATTTACAGATTATGAACATATTTACAGTGTTTTGAATATTATAAATAAATAAATCTACATATAAGTATCACCTGAGTTGTAGGGTATTGCACTAAACAGTGGGAGTATTGCACTTAAAGCATATGCCTTGGGAGGAGTGTTAACTGTTCAGGAGGGAAATGGCCTGTGGGAAGAAACTGTTCCTGTGCCGAGATGTTCTTGTGGCCAGTGATCTGAGTCGCCGTCTTGACGGTAACAGTTCAAACAGGAGGTGTCCAGGGTGAGTGGAGTCTGTGATGATTTTACCTGCTCTCTTCCTCACTCTGGAAGAGTACAGGTCCTGGAGGTGTGGCAGGGGGGCACCAATGATCCTCTCTGCAGTCCGGACTGTCCGTTGTAGTCTCCTGATGTCTGATTTGGTAGCTGAACCAAACCTGACAGTGATGGAAGTGCATAAGACAGACTCAATGACGGCTGAGTAGAACTGAATCAGCAGCTCCTGTGGCAAGTTGAACTTCCTCAGCTGGCGAAGGAAGTACAGTCTCTGCTGGGCTTTTTTCTCAATGGAGTCAATGTGACAGAGATGGAAGTGCCCAGGAACCTGAATGACTCCACTGCTTCCACAGTGCTGTTCATGATGGTGAGTGGGGGAGTGCTGGGCTGTTTTTTTTTCCTTAAGTCCATGATCATCTCCACTGTTTTGAGCGTGTTCAGCTCAAGGTTGTTATAACTGCACCAGACAGCCAGCTGTTCAACCTCCAGTCTGTAAGCAGACTCGTCACCGTTTCGGATGAGACCGATGACAGTGGTGTCGTCGGCAAATTTCAGGAGCTTGACAGTGGGGTCTTTAGAAGTGCAGTCATTAGTGTACAGGGAGAAGAGCAGTGGGGAGAGAAGGCACCCTTGGGGGGCACCAGTGCTGGTGGTGAGAGTCCTGGATGTGAGTTTCCCCAATCTCACTCGCTGCTGCAGGTCCATCAGGAAGCTGGTGATCCACTGACAGATCGAGGATGGTATGGAGAGCTGGGTCAGTTTGCCTGTGAGAAGACCAGGCATGATGATATTGAAGGCCGAACTGAAGTCCACAAAGAGGATCCTTGCATAAGTCCCTGGTCTGTCGAGATGTTGCAGGATATAATGCAGTCCCATGTTGACTGCATCATCCACAGACATGTTTGCTCTGTAAGCAAACTGAAAGGGATCCAGCAGGGGTCCAGTGATGTCCTTCAGGTGGGCCAACACCAGTCTTTCAAACGACTTCATGATCATAGACGTGAGAGCGACAGGTCTGTAGTCATTAAGTCGAGTGATTTTGGGTTTTTTGGGGACAGGAATGATAGTGGAGCGTTTGAAGCAGCAGGGAACTTCACACTGCTCCAATGATCTATTGAAGATCTGCGTGAAGACCGGGGCCAGTTGGTCAGCGCAGGCTTTTAAACAAGCAGATGAGATGCCGTCTGGGCCTGAGGCTTTCCTAGTCTTCTGTTTTTTGAAGACTCTGCTCACGTCCTCCACACAGACCTTAAGCTCAGATTGGATGGCAGGAGGGGGGAGTAATGGGAGTGCAGGAGGTGATGGTGAATGTGTGAAGTGCAGGTCAGAGCCGGTGTGTGGTGTGAATGAGGGCTTTTCAAACCTGCAATAAAATGAGTTTAAATCATCAGCCAGGTGTTGATTGTCCACAGATCGGGGGGGTGGTGACTTGTAGTTGGTGATGTTCCTCAGGCCATTCCAGACTGATGATGGGTCATTGGATGAAAACTGGTTTTTCAGTTTTTCGGAGTAGCTTCTTTTAGCAACTCTGATCTCCTTTGTCAGTCTGTTTCTGGCCTGGTTATACAAGATTTTATCCCCACTTCTGTAGGCATCCTCTTTGGCATGACAAAGGTGTTTGAGTTTCCCAGTAAACCATGGTTTATCATTAGTAAATGATAAGAATGTCCTGGTAGGAATGCATGTATCCTCACAGAAACTTATATATGATGTTACAGTATCTGTGAGCTCATCCAGATCGTTGGTAGCAGCTTCAAAAACAGTCCAATCAGTGCAATCAAAGCAGGCCTGTAGATTCTGCTCTGCTTCATTAGTCCATCTTTTTACAGTCCTTATTACAGGTTTAGCTGATTTCAGTTTCTGCCTGTAGGTCGGTATGAGATGAACCAGACAGTGATCAGAGAGCCCCAAAGCTGCTCGTGAGACGGAGTGATATGCATTTTTATTGTGGTGTAACAGTGGTCCAGTATATTACTGTCTCTGGTGGGACATGTAACGTGATGTCTGTATTTTGGTAGTTCACGGGAAAGATTTGCTTTGTTAAAATCCCCAAGAATGATTAAAAGAGAGTCAGGATACCTCTGTTCTGTTTCAGCTATTTGTTCACCCAGCTGTTGTAGCGCCACGCTCACACACGCGTCTGGAGGGATGTATACATTCACGAGCAGAGCAGCAGAGTTTAAAAAATCCTTGTTAGTGCGGGTGAGGAGAAGAAGTTCGTCCGTTTTGTCAGGAAGGGATCGGAGATTCGCGAGATGAATACTGAGGAGTGCAGTGCGCAGGCCGCACTCGCGGAGTTTAACCAGCGCGCCTGCTCGCTTCCCGCGTTTGCGTCAGACCGCGCATTTGAACATCAATGCTGCCCCTCCGACGAGAATGTCCTGCAAGACGTCCGAATAATCAAAAACTGTTGAAAAGTTATCTGGTGTGTGTTTCCTAATGTCCAGTAGTTCGTCTTTGGTGAAACTGATAGGAAAAGAATGACTAAACGCAGAACAAACGAACAAAAACAACACAATAGCTGGAGAGCAACACACCGAGGCAGCCATCCGCGGCGCCATCTTGGATCTACATCAAAGCACAATACACATACCATTGGTATACACATACCAATCAACATCAAAGCACAATACACATACCAAGGGCAGAAAGTAGGCCTAATATACAGAGGTCACTTACAAAGTTAGGTTAAAGATACAAGCAAAGAGGGATTCAAACAAATAGCATATCAATAACAATGTTTAATTTACAGACTGTGAGCTGAAGTGTAATATACAGAATCAGATAAAATATCTGTTTTTGAAGGAGAGAAGGGTGGATGTTGGACGGATGTCTTGAGGAAGAGCATTCCACAACCTCGAAGCCACTACACTAAAAGACTCCCATGTTACCAGACTATTGAAACCGACAGAATATGACAGCCCCACCTCAGATATTTTTCACCAGCCGCCACTGGCAGCGAGTATTAAGCAATCAAGGGTAGAATAGGACGAGTCTTCACAGAATGCGGGTGGAATGATTTGCATGGGATGATGCGTTTAAGACAACTCGGAAATACAACAATACGACAAACTACGTCCCGCATTGATTCAAAATTTCTGTTTATTTCACATATATACAGGACGATTCCGTATATTAAGGGACGGGTGGCAACCCTAGTTCCTGCTAAGGATCAAGTTAAGTCACAGTACCAAGTTTGCGGGCACTTTCGAGCTTGTGTCAGAATGTGCTGTATGATTCTTATTTGGTTGCAGTCTTGCAAATGTTTGTCACCGGTTCGAGATTCCCTATGGGTTTTTATTTTTTGTCTTTATAATAAGTTTTTTTATATGACGAGTAAATTAGGGAAAATGTGTTTAAAAAATTGGAGCATATGGCTTTAGATTGTGATCTGATGTGCCTTCCAATCGCACAATAAAGCAGAAAATATTAATATATTTTTTATATTATATTAGTAATGTCTGTCAATATAGCATTGCAGTATAACTTATTTTTAGAAAAATCTAACTTTTTATGTAACTAACTTTAAAAAATGAGGGTCAGTCTTCAAGAAAAATTATATTAAAATTATAAGCACAAAATATCATATTTCCAAATTTCACTAAATTAAATGTCAGTCATTTTTAAATACCAAGGAGTTGTTGTCATGGTGAAACCTCCAAACATTTGGTATCTCTGAAAAGCCCTGAATGTGCTCTTTAAAGGACACCCAGAATGTGACATGTTGTCAAAGAAATTCACTAAAATATTATGTCCACTACAGAGGACACAAGTCTATTCCTGGGTCCGCTGAGGATATATACATTTACATAATGTTATTTACATAAACGTTTTAAGTAAATGTTTGTGCTTCAATTCTTATAAAAACATGGCACAATTGGGAGGTGTGAGTTCTGTTACCAAATGGAGGCGTGTCCAGAATATTCTTCACAAGCTCCATACTCCACAAAAAAATGACACTGACGCTCCAGTGGCAAGTCCCAAGGAATCTCTTATGCCAAATGAACCAACATGTGATGAAGACATGATCTGTGAGAACAACACAGACAACAACATTGACCTTGACATTGACAGTAACATTGATGATGATGACAGATTCACTGACTGTCTCAGCAACTTCAGTGAGAAAGAAGATTTTTTCAGTGACACACCTGACACTGGCAACTTTGATGACTTGCCAGACGAACTGCGTCAATGGGTTGTAGAGTCTGGCGTGATACAAAATGCAGCCGACAGCCTACTTAAAATTTTAAATAAACACATCCCCTCACTCCCAAAATGTATAAGAACTTTAATGAAAACATCACATTCGCATAAGGTGAAAACAATTGATGGTGGGGAATATGTCAATTTTGGAATATTGGAACATTTGCTCCAAAAGAGAGATGGATTGCTGTCACAAACTGACACAATCAAATTGCAGGTGAATGTAAATGGACTGCCATTATTTAAAAGCTCTCAGAAGCAACTTTGGCCAATTTTAGGAAAATTTCCCTTTGAAAGGGATCCATTTGTTATAGGTGTCTTTTGTGGAAACAGCAAACCACACAATCCAAACCAATATCTTCAAGACTTTGCTGAGGAGGTTTCCACACTAGAACAAGGTTTCACTGTCGATGAGAGGATGTTTCATCTGTCCCTGGACTGCTATATTTGTGATGCTCCAGCACGATCATTCTTAAAGCAAACAAAGGGACATGGAGGCTATAGTGGTTGCGATCGCTGCACGCAGGAGGGATCTTATGTGGGATGAAAAATGACATTTCCCGAAACACATGCCACCCGGAGAACAGTGATTCATTTGCTGATCTTCGTGATGAAAATCATCACAGAGGTCACTCAATACTCACCACATTACGTTTGGGAATGGTCACACAATTTGTGCTGGACTATATGCATGTTGTTTTTCTAGGTGTGACGAGGAAGATGCTTAACTTTTGGACCAAAGGCGACCTGAAATACAGACAGAGCTCCCTTAAGATAAAAGCCATCTCAGAAAAACTTGTTGGGATGTCAAAGCACATACCTTTTGAGTTTGCGCGAAAGCCAAGGTCACTCTCGGAATTGGATCGTTGGAAAGCTACAGAGTTTAGGCAGTTTCTCCTGTACACTGGTCCAGTAGTACTGAAAGATGTTCTCTCAACTCCACTTTACAATAACTTTCTTTCACTGTCCATCAGCATCTATTTGATTCTTTCTCCAACCCTGTGTGCCCATTACTGCAATTATGCAGATAACCTGATTAGGTACTTCTTTGAACAGTTCGGGACCTTGTATGGGGTTGAGGAGATGGTCTACAATGTCCACTCTCTGTGTCATCTGACAGATGTTGTGAGGAGGTTTGGTCCCTTAGACTGTGTCTGCATTTTGCTTCGAAAACTTCCTGGGCCAGCTTAAAAGAAAGATCAGAAAACCACAACACATTCTCCAGCAAAGTCCACGTACCAACCAGATAAACCCAAACTCGGTGGAAATCACTCAAATGGCCCAACAGTGCAAGATGGTGCATCAAGACTGCAATACAAAAGGGTCACACTTGAAAATGCGACAATAAAATGTAGGACAGGAGACAACTGCGTGATGATTGGTGGACAACTTGGCTTGGTTGAGAACCTTTTGCATGACACCACCACAGAAGAAACTTTCATTCTGCTGAGGTTTCTGGATCTGGCCCCACTGTACACACAGCCAATGATTTCTAAAGATATTGGCATCTACACAGTTTGTGAGCTTGCTGCAGAGGTTAAATTGTACAAGCTTTCTGATATTGAGGCAAAATATGTTTTGCTTCCATTTGGTTTTAAATGGGCAGCAACCCCGTTGCTACATTTATATTAAAGCTTCAATTCAATCAGTTCTAGTACACGTTGGACCTCAAGTGATTGTCAACAACAAAAAACAATACAAAAAGATTCAATTAAGAGAGAAACAGACTATAGTGTACATAGTTCTACAAAAAAATGTACATAAATCTCAGTTACTTGACATATGTACTGCATCAACACAAGATGCCAAACTACACTGGTTTAAAAATAAATATTTTTTAGTAAATATATTTTTTACACATTTTTCATTTTAACACAATTTGAACCATTCTAATTAATTCTTTCATATCTTTTCTTTAATGCATAAGATGAACTCACCATTTTTCCATGTCGTGGATTTCTTGGAACGGGGACAGGTGGAAGTAGTAAGCAGTAGGTGGATGGCTGGTGAGGATGCTTGCTATTGGCCACCTTATAAATTTCCTAATTATATAAAAAGAGCTCAGCTGCAACATGAAAAACCAGGAGCGGACTAGGAAACATACAAAGTCCGCTCACTGTACAAAACAAGTAAGTCATTTAGAAAATGTTGCTATACATTTGAGGTGCATTAACTACTCACTAATGGAAACGCAGTAATTTCACAATAGTTTTTTAATTTAGAAAAAGAAATTATTGTTTCCATTTGGACACGCGGCTAAACTTTTAATCCGATAAAGAAACATTCGCATAAACTACGATGGAATCATGTTTAGTGAATAAATTCCTCAATGTGCAATAAAAAAATTGTCACTTTGACAAGGGACAGCATAACTGGACCAAACAGTGGGCTGTACAGCATGATGTTTTGGATGTTCTGAAATGCCTGACCAAAGTCTGTCATCAAAGTGGTTAAGTATAAGGGCTCGACAATGCGAGCATTTCACTCGCATTTGCATAATAATCAATGACAGAATTTTAATTATTTGGTGAAGTATTCCTTTAAAGGGCATATGGTGGGTTAGAGGACCCAACGAGTCAATACGCTACATTGGCTTCTGGCTTCGTTTTTGTGAGAAAATTTGACTTCCGCATCTGAAAATGGGCGTGACGGCGTGACGTAACGGGAGGGAGAACGGTCTATTCAAACAACAGGAAAACAATGGATCGCAATGACATTTAGGACGCTGAGGAAATTGTTCATACTTACTCGTATGACGGACCACAGCCATACAATTACGAGCCTGCTATGCTGCCAAGAGAGCAGGGACAGGCCAGGATTAATGTTAGACAGAACAACGGTCAGAGGAGACACACTGAGGTGTGTGTGAGGAGAACCAGTGGAGAACAGGGCAGGTGTCTTGGTGAGAGACCAGTGTTAGCTAACGATATACACTGGGCTCACAATATTGTACAGATTATTACCATCGTATATCAGTTAATAGCAACTGTTCAGATCCGATTTGTGTGTTCATGCAGCTCTTTGGCAATGACGTTGCGTTGATGGAGGGGTTTGCATTTGCAATAGAGATGATGTCTTATTTAAATTTTACAACATGGAAATGTGTAGCCGCCGCGCTGGACTACTGCGTCTTGAGCTGCAGAACTGTAGGCTGGTATGCACAGCTTTTTTTCCACGCTCTTATCTGCACCGGTTTCAAAAATAATACATTTCTGCTTGTCCGGCACTTTGCAACAACACAGCCTTGTTTCAGCAGCAACTTTCAGCATGTTCCCTATATATAGATTTCATGTGACGTCACACAGTGGTGCGGCCGCCATTTGTAGGACCGAATTGCAACATGCGCCGTCTATCTTTTGTGCTGTAAACTGCGATAACAGCAAATCACAAAGAAATGTTAAGAAATTAACGTTGACCTGGAAATTTAAATAAAACTAAAATTAGCAAATTACAGGTTAGCTAGCTAAATTAAAACATGTAGTTTACAATTGGAACACATATAACCTTACTCTAGACCGCTATCTATATTTACATTAGTAACCTTAGTTATACGTTTGGCTGAATTATGTTGTTGTTACCTGCTACAGTATGCTAAACTACTGCTCACTGTTTCTGCCTTAATACATTGTTTAAATGAATAGATTATTAGCTTCTGCATGATTTGTATACATTTCTGAAATGCATAACTTGGACAGTGGACACTCTAAATTGTAATGTAGAAGCATGCATTTTCTGTAAAGCTGCTTTGAAATATTGTGAAAAGCGCTATACAAATAAATGAGAATAGAAAATAAAGGTGTCCAAACGTCCCTGATAATACAAGAGATGTGCTTTACCGACATTATTAGCAATTCAGTTCAGCGATGCTTATGTTCAGCAATTCAGCAATTACTCGTGTAACGTTAATATCGCTTGATTAACAGAGTGCCACTTACCCTTCCTGTTATCAAGAACATTTTCTTCATGGGGGCATTTAATACAATCAGATGTACCGTACAATAACATTACGATGTCCAGCAATCGATTTAAATAGTACATTGGGTTTAATTTGTCATTTAATGAGATCTAATACATAGATCCGACTACTTTATACATGTACTTTGATGGTCCAGAGGCAGAACTTTTGCCAAGCGTGTCAGAGGTTCTGGGTTCTTATCCGCACTCGTATAGTTTTTTTTTTCCTTATTAAAACCGATTATGTCTATCGGTGGTTGTATATCAATCAGGGACACATTTGTGTGCATTTTATTTTGTGATTTCACCGGAACAAATAGAGAGTCTCCGGAACGGAATAAAACGCGCGTCCATGTAAAGACTGTGCGGTGTGCGTGAGTCACAAGAGAGAGAACACTTTATCTGCACCACTGATCGCAGAGTCAACGAGCACTTTGATCACTTGATTTCCAGGAGGGAGGGCGTTCTCGCATTTTGCTCCTAAACTCTGGAATAGCCTTCCTGATACTGTTCGTTGCTCAGACTCGCTCTCCCAGTTCAAAACTAGATTAAAGACGCATCTCTTCAGCCAAGCATTCACATAATGCTTGCCTCTTATACTACTGTTGAATCAGATCGAATGCATTAATATTATGAACAGCAGCTACGCTAATTATTTCCCATCTGCTTTTCTGCTGTTATCTCGGGACGCTAGTCCCGAGGTAAATAGCGTTCTTCAGCTACAGTCTGTATCCAGCCTCTCACGGAGACTTCAGAGTCCCCAACACCTGCGATGAGATGACTCGACGCCTGTGAAGAGACGACTCAACGCCGGCGATATGTTATGCCCTAAATTAATACATGATGATTAACTAACTGTATTTTTTACGTACATTTCTGAAATGCACTTTCTGTAAAGCTGCTTTGAAACAATATGTATTGTGAAAAGCGCTATACAAATAAATTTGAATTGAATTGAATTTCAAAAACAACACATTTCAGCATGCTAGATCACCTCTTATTTAACAAACGAACGAAATGAATGCTCTGCAAGTTAACTGGAGATGTTTTATTTATTTGTATTGGTACATCCGTGCCGCGAGATGTTTCAAAAGTGATGGGGAAATGTCCTACCCGTCCCACCCGTAAATTACACCCCTGCCTTGAGAGCTGTATGGAGAGGGATTGTGGACGAGGTAGATGTAAATGTCAGCAAACGTAAAATAAGGCAAGTTTTTACTAGACTTTAGTGGAGTCGGCAGTTCGTTTAACAGTAAAAACGGATCTATACCTAAAGTATCTATTTTATTTAAATACCGTTGCTTTTCATCTGTAGTGAGGTGTGCTATTTTAGTGTGCGACATCTTTCCGATCACCAGGGAGAGGTTACGCAATTTAACGCAAAGGTCCTAAAGATGGCGGCCACAACAAAAAAGTCACGTGACTGAAACCCATCTATAACAACGTCTGACGTTTACATATTACGTGGCGTGAGAAAGTCACATACCACGCGAAATCCGATCAGAGCGTTTAGTCTGAAGTGGATTTCCTGATATGTGATTTGAAGGAACCGCACAAGCTTTGAGTCTCACCTGGTTCTTGCTTCGGCATCTCATGTTGAACTCCATCATATCGCCGAGATGATAATCCTCCGATCTAAAGTGAACGCTACACACAACCATGTTTTTCGAAGCCGATGTGGAAGAGAAACCCGTCTCTTCACCTGCACAAACCGCACCCAGGCACGAAAGATAGATAGCACCGTCCTTTTTTTTGTTAGGAAACCTGTGGACTCGATGTCCTGACAGGCAGGAGTTTTTGCAACCTCCACAAACACAATAATTTACCATGACGATGATAAATTAAAATACAAAAACTACCGAAAACACTGACTCACGACCGCTCTTACTGAATACCAATCTACTCTGCACTGAGCTGATGCAGAGCACAGCACACAACTCCCTCTCGTGACGTAAAATGACGCGATGTTGGAAAAAAAAGCGATTTTTACGTGCAGTCAAAGAAACGCTCACTTTATCTACTAAATTGGTGCCCTTATGTCGTTTAAAAAATATTTTAAATCCTGCATTAACTTTTCATATGGTATTTTCATACAAGGTTATATATTAATTTAGATTTTCTTTTACACTGGCTTCATGAGAAGGGAGCCCACAGGAAGCAACGGTTTGACTATAGGTGTCGCCCAGCCCCCAACGGCCCTCAACGCCTAGGCGGGAGCACACACTCACTTAAGCTCACCACCTAAGTGGACATGTGCATCTCGGGATTTTCACCAAGATGAAGGCAGCCACCATTCAGTGGGCCAACCTCGCTTGGAAACAGCCTTCCCTCTCTGCTGATTTCCTTAACAGACAAGAGCTGGTCTGAGGTACTAAGGCTTGCGTTCTGTGCACATATAACCGCAATGAAGCGGACGGACAGAGAAAGCCAGGGCTGGGTCTGCCTCCTCCGGGGCGGCGCTTGCAGGCTCACTACCTGGTTCCATTAAGGGAGAGGTAGGAACCTTGGGCACATATCCAGGCCGGGGTCTCAGCTCGTGAGAGATAGCCAGCCCGAATTCCAGGCACAACTCGTTGACCGAAAGCGAGCCAGTCCCTACCCTCTAGTAGAGACCATGTAAGCAGGAGAACTGTTTAAAAACAGAATTTTTAACTCACTGCCTGCAGTGGCTCAGGGGAGGTCTCTGCAGTGCAGTTGCACCAGAGATAAGGCCCAAGAGGATAAAGAGGGGCGCAAGGCGATTCCCTTGCTCCCTCAGGAACCTGATGATCAGGACGTGCTTCCCATGCTTCTAGATCATGATGTGCGACAAGAAAAACAGAGGCAACATCATTTTGAGGGTGGAGGAAAACAGCCTACTCAACCCATCTTGCAGGAAAGAGAGCACTGAAATGACTGAACGCTCTCAGGGTCTCCTCACGGAGAGAAGACTCACTCAACGAATAGGTTCCACTTCTATTTGGCGTAAGCACAACTTTCTCTTTTTAGGGGTGCTCGCAGAAGTGATGGTAACTACCACATATTCCTGCGGTGGCCACCTGAACCTCCGCGTCCAGTTTTTAGGACCGGCCTGGAATCTCTCCAGGGGTCTGAACGCGGGTGCCATCATGCCCCGTCCCTGAAATGTATTCAGGGGAAGTCAGAAAGGCTGTTGAGGGGAACTAGGTCTGGTTGGGCCAATAAGGGGCAACTATCAAGACCTGCTCCACTCCTGACCTGGCACAGTAGGTGCAAGCGACATGCACGCACAAGACAGGAGCACTGCTCAACATTACATGTGAAGATCACTGAGCTTCAGGAGCATCTCTGCTCAACTCCTGAGTGTGATGAAAATCACTGAACTTGAGCAGGCGCCAAGCGACAATGAATCGCATAGCCGCTTTTTTAGAAGGCTCACTGGGGAATGCATTTCTGCGGGGCCCCTGGGGCCAGCTGAGAGCCAGTGTCTGTCCAAGGGACAGTGTCTGTCCAAGGGTCCAGAGGAACGAATCTGGAGAGGCAACAGATATAACTGTGCGGCCCAGCTGGACCGCCAGGGGATAGAGTCTCTATTCTCCCTGGCCATAGCTGTCGTGAGGCTCGTTGGCGGCACGATTGAGCAGGCCGGATAAAATAGTGGAATGAAGCGACCTCAGAAGATTCTGACTCCAAGGAGGAGGTTACGGGTGAGTTGTGACTTGCGAGGGAAGCTTAGTGCAACGGTTGCGATGTTGTCTTTTCAGACCAGTACCAGCTCGCTGAGCAGCGGTGGCTCAAAGCGAGGTGAACTGCAACAACTCGATGCACGAATGCCCATGCAGTCGGAGGTCGCCCAGGTCTCCGTTAAAGCACGCCCTTTGTACATGGCCACACAGTGAGTGAGGGTTTGGCAGCAGGCCGGGGTGAACTGTTGTTACACAGGGCGTGCTGCTCTGCCACACTCACCTAGGGACTCGATCATAAAGCTAGTGCTGAAGCGGTCTTTATATGGAGGAAGCCAAGCGGCTGCATCTGCCATATGCCCCAGGAGCCTCTGAAAGTTCTTTCAGTGGGACCCTTTCTCACTTCTACACAGCACCAACTGAACACACTCTCGTTCTTGAAGAGACGTGTTGGACAGAGTCCTTCTCCAAACTGAAAAAGAGATAATCAGCCCGTGGGCGAGATTACCCTCTCCCAGTTGACCTGAAGACCCAGCTAGCTATGGAGCACTCAAAGGGAAGGACTCTGTACTGATACTTCGAATCCTCACACACAACACACAGGATGGCCTGTGTGCGGAATGTAGAGATCTGAAGTACATGTCTTTCAGGTCAGATACTGCAGACCAACTTGGGCCAAGATGGTCACGACCCACCACATACTACCATGAAGAACGAGGTTACAACAACTGGCCTTCACATCAGCTGGAGGGAGCGGCTATATCAAGTCCTTCGCCAGTAGGTAAGCCTTAGGTAAGACGTAGGCGAGTCTCGATCTCAGCACAGAGATGGTCATGTTCCCACAATGGGAACATGACTCATCCACAAAAGCTGTCTGCGTGCTGTAAGCCCAAACACACGATACAGCTTCCGTGACCGTCAGAGGGGGACAGAGCCTTACCCCACCCAGAAACGCAAGGATGGAATGGCATCTTGAGAAAGACACACTCACACCCGTGTTGCTCTTTTAGGATATGGGACCGTCACCAGTGCCGGAGCACACAGGGAATGACCGCGGCAACACTGAATCAGCAGACTGAAACAGTGAAGCACTCACTTCTCGCCCTCTAACCAGCCGTCAACACACAAACAAACAGTAGAAATTTGATGCTGTTAAAACAGCAGTTGAGAGCTAAGAAGCTCGCGATCACCATTGGCAAATCACTGGCAAACCATGCACGTGTTGTAGAAACACCAACACTGGGAGGTCTTCCCGCAAGAACACAGACACACTCGCTCGTTGAAAACAACAGCACTCTTCAGAGACATCAATCCACGATCGGCTCCGAAGCAGAAAAGCAACTAGTGCATGCATCCACTTCCGTATTTATACCCGTGCCACGAGGGCGGAGTGTGTGATGCAAATCACGCACACCAATTCCATTGGCTCGTTCAATAGTGCTCGAAGAAGATTGGCTGCCTGGTGCGATCCCCATTTCAGTCAAAGTCGATTACGTCTAACGTTCTTGACTGAAAGGGAACTATAAATACTTTCAGCAATGTAATCTGTGTCTTTACTTCCACTTTCAACTTCAGTGATTCCGCAGACGGCGGGTGAGTTATCGCCAAATTATTTCCAGGATAACTGTTGAATATGGGCCAGGCTCAGGTCTCGGACCACCTCCAGTGGGGACATGTTTTGTGCGAGGAAAATCCTCAATTGCTTGTGACTTTAGGTCGCTCCACTTCTTCCTAACTTCCTTTATCTCCCTCTGCTCACAGCCTTTTGCATTTATTTTGTTTGTTATGTCCTGCCGAATCTCACCTTTTTTCATTATATTATGTCTTAAGAACAAACGGTGCAACCGAATAAAGTACAGATTTAGTTATAAACTAGCTAGTAGTTACTAAGCCTCTAGTTTTGACTTTACGTTTCAGTTTAAGAACTTATGAACATCTAGTGCAACCCTACCCTGTTGCAGCCAAATTTCCCATTGAATTGCTTGATATTTTGTAACATAGCCCAAGTCAAAGAGCTTACCAAGGCTCTTGATTGGCTTCTTAGTAATGGTGACTCTGTCCAGTAAAAATCGGAACCTGTCCACTACTTTCCCCCTCTTGAGCACTTGATTTTTCTGGTTTAAAGCTCATTCTTGCCCAGTTGATGAGCTTCTCTAGCCCTTGGAGAATCCACCTGCTGCCCGGGACAGATGTGATGGTGACCATCAGGTCATCCTTGAAAGTTCTTATTGGGGGCTGTCGCACTCCAGATCTCATCAAAGGGCCTCTGCACTCTACCTCTGCCGACTTCACAATCATGTTCATGGCAAGAGCAAAGAGAATGACTTACTGTGCGTCCACACCGCCGCCGAAAATGACTTCAAAGTGGCCGGAAGTCATTCATTTTCAATGAGAGCCGGCGGCGAGCTCCGGCGAGAGTGGCACGTCTTGGGCGGCGAGAGCGGCGAGGAGAATGGTAATAAGCTATGACGCGGTTCAGCGGCAACCAATCTGAGTGTAGAAGTGCTCCCCTTGACAGGATTCCAGGAAACCAAGTCAAGTAAACTTTGGTTCCGACCACATTAGTTCCCAAGCAAAATGGAGGAGAAGTTAATAATTTCTGTTTCAGGTTTCCCATTGTTTTATGACTTGTCCCTGCTTACGTACAGTGACATAAATAAAAAAAACGACGCGTGGAACAAGGTGTCTGAAATTGTTGGTGTTTCTGGTGAGTTTTTGATGTGTATTAACATTACATATTTTCTGGAAAAAATGCGGGAATTGCATGTTAACTTAAGCGCTATAGCACGCAAAACAGTTGTTGATGCAAATCAGTCAGTAAGGTTAACTTTACAATTTTTACAAGATCAGTTTTTGTCTCTACATAATTAAATGTGCAACTATGATATGGATATTTACTGATGCAGTACTGTAGCCTACTTAAGCCCGCTTTAGACTTTTATTTCATTAGATATCATTATCAGTGGTTGTAATCATAGTTATCTAATTTTGCAGTAGGTTACATTTGAAGTACAAAATATTTCTGACATATTTTAAAATGAAAGCAGTCACTTCTGCATTTTATTTTTAATTTTAAAAAAATTCTGCAGGGAAAAACAAAAGTGTACTATACCTGTTCCCCCTTTGGTATTATCAACAAATTGCTTAGCTGGAGAAAATAATGATAAATGTCATTATAGTCACAAATTGAACAACATTTTCTATTGTCTTTTCACTAGCGGATGAGTGCAGAAAAAGATGGAAGTCTCTTAGAGACACATTCAGAAAGGAGAGGAGGAAGGAGGCAGAGAGGAAGCGGAGTGAAGCAGGGGCGAGCAGTGTTCGGCCATGGCGCTACAGTGGGGTCATGGGCTTCCTCAACCCCTTCATGGAAGATAGATTAACTGACAGTAATATGGTTGGGGGGTTGGGGAAGCCCTGACCCCAGAGGAAAGAGAATATGCCATGGCCGGGCAAAGTCAGGCAGAGGAGATAGCACACACACACAGTACACAGTGTGAGTCCAGCCTTCAGGGACAGGCAGGTGTAAGCCAGAGCCAGCCCAGCATTCAGGGCCTTCAGCCCTCCGCAGTGAGGAGAAAGAGAGCACACCACAGTGCAAATTTTGATGAGCGCATGCTAACAGCTTTGGAGGCTGTTAGTAGAAGAGCTAGCACTAATAAGGACAGTGACAGTGACAGCCTATTCTTCCAAAGCCTCCTGGAAGACTTCAGGACGCTGTCAGTGAGGACCAGACAGGACCTAAAGTTCCAAATACATAGGCTTGTGTATGAGGCCAGATGTCTGGAGGCTGAACACAATGAACACTGGGGAGAGAGTAACGGGGGGCAGCTGACAAGTCTGTGAGGGGTGTTTGTAAGCTTATTTCCCTCGCAGTCTTGTCAGCTGCACCTTGTGCTTTCTCCCTTGTTCTAACAGTGTTCAAAACTGTTTCTGTATGAAGTATTTGTTCTAACAGTGTTTAAAACTTGAAGTTATTCCTTTTTTCTCTTTTTTTTACGTTATTATATAGTAAAATAGGCAATAAAATATTGTCACCATTTATGGTTGTGTGTTTTATATTATTACAAATCTATCATATTCAACCATATCATACTGAAAATGTGTAGGGGACCCAGGTGAAATAAAAAGTACACTTCCATAATGTACTTTAAGTGCTCTATTTTCGCACACTAATTTTGTACTTAATATACTAAAAATATTGAGAAACCATGAATATGAACTAAAATGTGTTTTTAATTGGTGGCTCTTAAAAGAGCCATTAAAAGCCATAGCTTATGCCACAGGTTGCCAGAGGACAGCTCCGTCTGTGGAGAAATAGTCCATAAATTTCTCCCGGACACGGATGGCCTCCCGTGTGGCGTTATTGCTGCCCACTCTGGTGACCTCCTGTAGGCCAGCAGCTTCTCTGTCTCCAGCAGATGGTATGGGCATCCTGGTGATGCAAGTGGACCTCCTCAGGAAGTTGTGCAGGACACAGGTAGCCTTCACACAGGCGTCCACGTTGGCAGGGCTGATTGCAATGACGCCCCTGTACATGCGCCACTGGGCTGTGAGAATACCAAAGGTATTCTCAACAATCAGCCTTGCCCGTGACAGCCTGTAGTTAAAAACTCTGTGCCTGCCCGAGAGATTGTGTCCTGGGAAAGGCCGCATGAGGTCTCGGCGGAGTGGAAAGGCCTCATCAACCACAAACACATGTGGCTGTGGTCCCAAATGCTCTGCACCTGGCAGCAGAGGATCCTGTGGCAGGCCAAGGGTCCCATCTCGAAGTGCCTGGCCGAAAGTGGAGTTAGCCAGCACACCGCCATCGCTTGTCCTCCCGTAGGTGCCGACATCCACTACCCGGAAACAGTACTGGGCATCGACCACTGCCAGGAACACAACAGAGTATGTCCCCTTGTAGTTGAAGTAAAGGGACCCTGAGTTGTCAGGGGCCCTGACTACAACATGTTTTCCATCAATGGGCCCAAGGCAGTTGGGAAAGTTCCATTGATGGAGGAAGTCAGTGGCGATGCTTTGCCAGTCCTCAGTGGTGGGGACGGGCATGACCTCCTGCACCAAGGCATCCCATATTGCCCTGGCGACCTCTCCAACAATCCCCGCCACGGTGCTCACTCCCACACGATAGCTGGAAGCTATGGTGCGGTAGGAGTCTCCAGTGGCCAAGAATCTGCAAAAAACAAAAACTAATAATTACTTAGGCAAAATGAACAAACAAAAAAAATCTGGTGAACAGAAGCTAGTACGTTTACTTTTTATGTTTTTCCAACTCAACAAACTTCCTCTAAGAAACTCCAAATTCAGCTTTTACATTAATGCATGAGTAATAATAATCTAATGATATAATGGTATAATAGTCACAGTTCACTTTTGACTCCTTTAAGTCAATTTTCCCAAATATACAATTAAGTAATGTTTATACCTGATTATACTTAAGTAAAATTTTTAAAGCAGGACTTTTACTTGTATCAGAGTATTTTTACAGTGTGGTATAAATTAACTACTTTTTACTTTATTAAATAAAGGATCTTAATACTTCGTCCACAACTGGTAAATAGCATTTAACAAACAATGAAAACAATATCCAATATCCAACCCCTTCAAAATACAAAACGAAATACTTATAAAAATATAAAGAAATAAATTAAAACATAAAGAACAAAAATCACAAACTCACCGTAGATAAATTGCGAGTCGCTCAGCCGCATTAATAGCGCGCCTGTAGTTTGTGTCCTACCTCGCAATTCGTGGCCCCACTTTTGACAGCAGGTTGTCAAATTGGTCCCTGTCCAGCCTGTAGTATCGCTGGAACCGGCCGTCATCTAGCCGCAGCTCCTGCACCAGCCAGTGATATTCTCCAAGGTGCTGACGGGCTTGGAGAATATCATGCACCCATACCGATCTCCGACGTCTTCCCACAGGTAGAGCAATGCCACACCAAACGCAACAACTTGCTCATCCATAGTATTGAGTTTGATAAGAAAAAGCCGCGCAACATTATTTATAGGCAACATTTTTGCACTAGAACACTGTTTTTTTCAGCGGGAATTCATTTCATTTGCTTAACACAGATTTGACCAATTGCATAAAGGCTACAACCAGGACAGTTATTGTAATGTAGACTAGTAAACGTCCTATAAACTGCATGTTGAAATTAGACTCACAGTTGACCATGAACACAAAAGCCACACCACACAAATGGAATTTGTTTATTTCGTTTGCAAAAGTAACTATAATTGTTAAGTTCTTTCCATCGGTCATTTTCTTACTTTCACATTTAAAAGATTTCATTAGGTTAATTTATACCCTACGTGTGGCCAGTCTGCACAAAATACTGACCAACAATGCTTATTTGCTTTGCGGACCCTTTAAATAAAGTTTAAAAAAAGATCAAGCATTCGATCTACGTCAGAGCGTCCACGAATCTTTCCACGGCGTAGTTGGCAGGGCGGCGAGAGCGAATTCTGCTGCTCTCGCCGGCGGCGGTGTGAACGCACAGTAAGATGGTACAGCCTGTAAATATGCCTTTCTCTAGCCGAAGCCAGTCTGATGCACCTGACCCAGTAGTGGCTCTTAGCCTGAACTTGTAATAATCCAGGATGAGGTCCATGATTTTGCTGGGAACATGAAGTCTCTAGGACGTTTCAGTTGGCCGATATGGGGCAAACTAAAAAAAGAGCTTACCATTTTTCATTAGTTTATTTTTGACCTGATGACAAAATTTTCCAAAACACTACAGCAGTTGGGGTAATAAACATGAAAATCATATTTCCCTGTTTTTAAAAGATTTGGTCTTGGAAATGCCAGGTATGTGATGTTCACTTATATATTGGAACATAATTTGTTTCCAGATATGACACTTCTGTCCTCTGCATGCGTGTGCGTTGGGCATGCATATACAGATAGCTAAACATTTTATTAAGAGATGAAGAGGCTTCAATGACCACTTAGATGGTGTAAATTTTCTTCTTTACTTGACTTTCTTAAGTGCCATCATGTTGTTTCTCTCAATCTGTTACATTATTTTGTGAAACTGAAAAAGAAATACAAAAATGCTTATTTAAATATAAATAAACAAAATACAATAACTCTCTAAACAATGTTTACATTAACATCAGTAAATTACCGTAGTTGTTACGTGATCACATGGCGATCTTTTGAAATGTCTGTATAATGCACGTGGAACAGCTAACGTGCGTCTAATATATACATCTTAACAAGATGCAGACAAAGTATATAAAATAACAATTATATGCAATAAACTTACAAACACAGCTTCTCTGGGGCTTTACACAACAAACTGGAATCAGGTGTAAAGGGCACGCGATCTCTGCTCCGCAGAACTGAAAACTGGCTGCTGTGCTTTGCGTGATTGTCGTTATGATGCAAAACAAATCAAGTTTTTCCAAGGGTAGTTTAACCAAACCTATTGTAAACAGCGCCATCTAGTGGAGAAGAATAATTAAAGTTAGACATGACATAATAATGACGGTATACTCAAAATGTGCCTTTGACCCTCATTTATATTTGGATTGTATTGTTAACATGACAGCAGAACCAAAAGCAAATATGTGAATGCGTAATTAAAACTGCACAAAGAAAAACATTTACTTAACTGAAATGATTCGGCCAAAAATAGCACAAAAAAAAGCACATTCGGTGTTTGGCCGAATAAGTGAAAAGTACAAATAAACTTTACTGGACAATGATGTTTTTGATGATGCGGTCAAATAGCAACCAGCGCAGAGTGAGAGGTGTGCATGCTTTATAAATGAAGCAAACTTGTCTGCAGTGTGGAAGCATTTTAAAGTGTCCGAGAACATGCCCGTTTGCAGACACTGTTCTGCTGAATTATCTAGATGGGGTGCATTTGCAAAAACTTACAGTTTAATTTGTCATTTAAAATCAAGGCACTCAAAACAGCATGCAGAGTACTAGAAAGACACGGCGGCGGCAGCAGCGAAAAGGACAGTTCCTCCTCCTAGTCCCAGCACACCCATTCCATCTGTGGCTGACTTAGAAAAGGCAAAAAAGTTTGCCAATGACAGTGCCAAAGCTAAAGGCATTACTAAAAAAAGATAATGGAATTCATCGCCTTGGAAGATCAACCATTCTCAGTTGTAGTGGACGTTGGGTTTTGTAGGCTTATAGACTATATTGAGCCCCGTTACACCATGCCTAGTATACACTATTTCACAGACGCGTGCTTACCTGAGATGTATATTGCCCTTTCAACTCATGTCCACAAGCTCTTGGCTACAGATATTGCAGCCCTTGGCTTCACGACAGATATTTGGAGCTCGGATGTAAGTCACACCAGTATGCTGAGTTCAACCGCACAGTGGATCGATAGATTTCAAGCTACAAAAGCTTCACTCATAATACGATTTTAGGGGGTCCCATACAGCTGCAACCATCTCCGAGGCATTCGCCAACATGTTGACTCTTGGCCTATCGACCGATCTAAAGTGCATGCTGTAGTCGATGACAACGCAAGAATTATGGCTAAAGTCATGGAGGACAGCGATCTGAAATGTATACGATGTATGGCACCGAGGGATTGTTGAGTCCAGTATAGTGGATGTGATAGCGACAGGCAGGAAAATTGTTGGCCACTTTAAACATTCTCCGCTTCCCTATGGGCGCCTACAATCTATCCAAGAGCAGATCGGAATGCCAACAAAATGTTTCCAACAAGATGCGAGGACAAGGTGGAACAGTACATATTATATGCTGGAAAGCCTTTTTGTACAAAAGCGAGTCCTGGCTGCATATATAACGGACCATAATCTGCCACCGACAGTCACCACATACCAGTAAGTTCAGTGATGTTTCATTTTTGTTTAAAAAAAGTTATTTATTTAATTTATATATATAGCCGCTCTGGAGTAAACCGTGACTGTCCAGGTCAGTTCAGTTCTTGTATAATAGTGTCAATGCAGGCAGATCAATATTATTGTTGAATATTAAATTAAATGTTAAATTTAATATCCCCAACTAAGCAAGCCAAGCCAATGGCAACAAAGGTGGAAAAAGGCGACAGTGGCACAGAACCAAAACTCCATTAGGTGGCAGAAAGGAGAAAACTTGGGAGAACCCAAGCTCAGTCGGGGGGCCAGTTCTCCTCTAGCCAATGAATGAACAGTGTATGATTATGATTCAGGCAGCATTATATGTCAGAAGTCAAATTGGTTTGGAACAATCAGAATATTATCCATATTATCCTGGTTGAAGATGGAGTCTATTTGGAGTCATGCCGGCATGGGGACGAGTTTGTTGAGGATCAGTGCTGATGGCTGTCATGTCAATGAGGCCTTCACAGGGGAGAGTCTAGTTGACACAATCTCTGCAGATACTTCAGGGTTACGTTGTGGTCGTTTCTAGGTGCAGGTCCTCCATCTGGTCTGGATACGGCCCGGATCCGGCTGACTACATCATGCGTTGGGGTCATGTCTAGGAGCAGGTCCACCATCTGATCTGGATACGGCCTGGATCCAGCTGATTACAGTGAACCTCGGAATAAGCAGAAAGTCTAACATTAGCGTTGATGCCTGTAGCAAGGTTAGATGTTGTGGGAAGGAGGAGGCGGGAACCGGGGAACATTTAAAGACTTTAATAATAAAATAAACAAATACAAAATAAAAATAAAGACAGCAGCCCCTCACGGATGACTGCTGTCATAACAAAACACAACATAAATCCTGGCCTGGCCTCTCTCGATCTCCACTCTCGTCGCTCCTCCTTTTATGCTTCCACTCCTCCGTGAAAGATACGAGACCGGTGCGTCGCGCAGGTGTCGCTCATCAGTAATCACGGCACCGGCCTCGTGCCGTCCTCCCACGGCCCTCGACCTCGTCCTGCTCGCCACAATGCCATTCTTCTTATGATGTAATGAGTACATCGGGTGTTATAGGAAGTGTTCTCGGTTCTGGCTGACCAAATTTATGCAGCCTAATAATCATTTAACTGATTTGAACAAAGGAATGTATAATTTTCTATGTGTATGCCAGGTTAAAGAGATGTGTTTTTAGTCTAGATTTAAACTGACAGAGTGTGCCTGCTACACCACATACCAGTGGGTGTTAATCGAGAACGTTCTTTCTCTTCTCGCATGCTTTGAGCAGCTATCAAAGGAGATAAGCTCATCTGCTGCAGCCGACGTTATCCCAGCACTCGCAGCATTAAAGCATCTTCTAAACAATGAGGCTGAAACAGACCACAGAGTGAAAACAACTAAAAGTGCACTCTTAGAGGCAGTCAACACGATTTAGTCAGGCGGACTCTGAACCCCTGTACTGCATCGCAACTGTACTTAATCCACAATATAAAGATCATTACTTGTGGGGGAAAAAGCAGCGCACGCGAGAAATGATCCAGGCTAAGTTGGATTTGGGAAAGCCGCTTGGTGATGGAGACGGTCAGGAGACGATCAGGGGATGCGCAGCGCAGGACATGGGGGAGACAATGCAGAAAGAAAACGGGCTCGTAAAACCATATTCTGTATTTGGCCTTCGGGCAAGAATTGTCATATTAGTGCATCCCTACTGCAAAATGTCCCGCAAACGAAACACCCAACGTTCTCCAGAGCACAAACACAGAAACCCAGTGGAGCGTTTGCCAAAATTATATAATTAATTGGGGTGCTCTTGCTTTCATTTGGCACACTCTAGGTAAGTTTAAGTGATTAATTATCATTCTTATGTGACAGCAGTGATGTCTACTTACCTTAAGTTTACTAATAAGCTGACAAAGTATCCAAAATTAGCATAAATCGCTGTTCGTCCCATAGTTATGAAATAGTATATGCCCAAATATAATTCTGCTGGAAATGCAGCTCCTCACATACTTTGTATGTAAATAAGTAAAATACGTTGTTTGCTTTTTAAATCATGATAATGTTCACATTGCATGATAGACTTATTAGCCAACACATGACTTATCTTATTCAATTAAGCAAGACTCATTAAGTGTCATTGTCTAAGCTAGTGTTTTCTGCTGTTGCCCGATAGCTTCCATCCCTATACATGGCAAGCTGCAGCCATCTTTTAACCCATTGTTTGATTTATTGCACCAAACAACATGAATAAATCACAGTAGTTATTTTCAGAAAGCCTTACCATTAATTACATTTTAAAAGGAGGTGCCTTTAAATGCAGCCTTTCCATTTATTCCCAGTTAGCCTGACAGGGCATCGTTTTTTAGAAGGAAGCCCAGTATCTGCCAAAGACTTTCTTTTATTGTTGTGCCTCCCCTCAAGGCGGTATCTGTAAAAAAGAATTTATGCACAAATGAAGAAACAGGAGTTAAATCTAATCTTTGAGTAGAACATGAGAAAATGGTGTGTTTTTTTTACCTGTGAACATGACTGAGTCCGTTTGGAATTATTTAGCCTTCAGGAACAAGCAGAAGCCATTGCCGTTCCTTCACCAGTGGGAGGAACTAATTGTAATCAGCAAACTCATTGGCTAGCGCTCACTATGATCATCCACATTTTGATTTCAGCAAATCAGTTAGAGGGAATGCATACAATTGTCACTTTTCCACCATCGGGCCAAAGTGTTTCTTAACGCTTTCATTTCATGTCGAATATTTAACATAACAGATATTTATGTTTGCTTTGCTCAAAAAGCACGCTTGGGCCTGTCTAGAGAGAAACTAGGAGCCAGACAACAAACAAGTGACCAATCCTAAGTGGCGATGTCACTACACACATTCTACCAGCATGGTTCAGCACGGTTAGCTAACTGTGCTGAGAATTCCAGGACAGAATGGTTTCTTATCATGCCATGATGAACCGACTAACTGAGCTCAAGTGGAAACAACTGGAACGGTTCCTTACCTTTCTTAGATCCGTTTGGCCCAACGGTGGAAAATGTGGCATATGAGTTTTCATACCGCCCCTGGTTTAAAAAAAACTTTTGGTTGACTCACTGTACCATTCACAATGAGCAAAAGATGAAAACACACTGAGTTAATTGATTTGAGTTGCATTTATCTACTGAAATATGAAATCTTACTACAGTCCTCCTGATGCAGCTGCCCCCAATAACTTGTTGGAGTTGTTGGAAAATTGAAATTGTGAAACGGTCTGAATTTAATGTTGGGTTGTTCTATTTAGTAGATTTTTTAAGGTCGTAGACCAATTTAACCAATGTGCCAATCTGTTCTTTAGTAATTTCTTGATTTTCAGGAATTTTGTGACAGCTAGAAAAAAAGAAAAAATATTTCAGTACCTACCTCAGTGGCGAGGCTACAATCAAAGGTGGCAGAATAAACTACTAGGGTCTGGAAATAAAACTAAACTACAAAATAATCATATCTGTTGAGTATACATAATTTGCAAAGTGTATAATTAAAAATACATATATCATGTTTTTATTTCATGCCGGTAAACTCAGCTTACCAGAGTTGTGACAGCTCCATTTCTAAATGAACTGATAATACTGTACCGGTTTGTTTAATTTTTACAGTAATTATTTATTCTATGGTAAAAACAACATAGTCATCTGAGTGTTAACAATTTCTACAAAATAAAGTGATGACAATGATATTAAATTAAGCTATAAGGTTCAGTGTGTCCTTCCCACACACCATTTTGACGGTGACACTCCAAACACTTATAGTTTTGAGAAGAGCTCTGTTTTCAAAACAAGCTTTTCCAATAAAAAGCTGTGCATTGGCAAACTCTTTTTTTAATGTCACATTTGTATAATGACGAGCGAGTGGAGGTAAACACCCAAACCCAATCTCTAGCGCTAGTAAGTCCGATTTGTTCTATTGAACCGGTTCGTCTTAAACGGCCCTCTTTAAAGGGATCATTGGATGCCCATTTTCTACAAATTGGTATGATTCTTTAGGGTCTTCATGTAAAATTTGCAACATACTTTGGTTAAAATTCCTCAATGGTTGTGTAAACCAACACTCTTTTTACTTCCTCAAAAACAGCTCTGTTCACAGCTCTGTTCGGTGCATGTCTCTTTAAATGATAATGAGCGTAAAGTGCTGCCTTGGTAGACAGTATACAGATGGCTGAGGGCGTAAATATGCTAATACGGGACAGTCCGTCAGAGGTCATGGGCGGAGCATGAGCAATATGACATCATGTTGCTCAGAAAATCCAAATGGCTTGATTATTGAGTGTTTAGGCTTTTTGAGAAAAAAAAAAAGGTGACTGGATTTTTTTTCATTGTATGGTGGTTGTGTCCACACACTGCAAAGACACATTTATATGCAAACACCATATAAAGGTGAATTTTGCATCCGATGACCCCTTTAAATGTGTAGTGTAATCTGATTCATTCTAATCACTTCATTTTGTAGTTTCTTAATGAACATATTAAAGGGATACTCCAGCTGTGGGAAGATGAATGTGTATTTACTAGTGGTCATTTATGTAGTAGAAATGTGAAATTATTTTTGAATTTGAAGCATTCTAGACTGAGAAAAGGCAAAAAATGTTTTTTTTTACTCATGTGGCTGAAAGACAACAACTCCCAGAATGCACTTGCTTTGCCGCACTTACGAGGCCACTCCCAAACCACGCCTACCGGTTACAGGCGGCAGTATCTGAAAAATTGAGTCGAGTTGAGTGAGTTGTTCGATAAATTTCCATCGAAATGGTGTTAAATTGCATTGTACCGGGATGTACAAAAAAAAACAGGAAAGGAGAAGAAGTAAGTTTCCATCATTTTCCGTTAAAAGATTTGGAGCGATGTAAACAGTGGTTGCGGGCTATCAACCATCCGAAGTTTGATGAGGACACCGATATGGAAAACCTGAAAACCCCTTAGGATTTGCAGTCGTCATTTCAAGCAGGAAGACTATGAACCGAATGTCCTTCGAATGAAGAGAACCACTCTGAAGGACACTGCAATACCATCAATATTCACCTTCCCCGATGACGAACAGCCTGGGCCATCTGGTACTAAACGCATTCGTCTAGAGGTAAGACTATCAACTAATAGCGACTCTATTTCTGATCACACAGTAGCCTAGCCTATAATGTTTTAACTTTAGTTGTTTGCAGTAAAACAGCAAATTTATAAAAGTAACCTTAGATAGAAAATTAAATATAAGTTGTATATAAGTTGACTGTTCTCAAAGTAAAGCCACTGTTCGGTAAAACTGAGTTAGCATATTTGTCGATTTATGCTAGCGTTACCACACAAACCTGTTGCTGTATTAGACTGTTGAGAAGACTTTTGAGACAGATACATTTGCGATATGAACCCCTAATGTAGTACAGACTAGAACAAATAATGTTAATTACTGTAAGCTTAAAAATATAATTGACACCCTCAATTTCAGTAAAATATTTGATTACATGTCCGTGAGTAACCTCAAACGCCCATGTAAGAGGTATTGCCTTTTTATTCGGGCAACGAAAAAACCTGCATTGTTTTCTCATCAGAAAAAGTTCTGTTCAACTAAATGTTATGTAACCTTATTGAACTTGTGTCATTTCAGACTACAATCTCGTCTGATGCGTTAGTGTCGTCGAAAAATGAAGAACCATTGCTACTGACCTCAACACCGCTCAAAATTCCTGCTTCTGTCCAAGAACAATTTGTAAGTTTCTGAAGAATTAACATACTTCAGCATATTCTTTTTTTTTAATGAATTCTAAAGCAACTGCATGTATTTTTTTGTTTTTTTTTTTTGTTTTAAAGTCACCATGCCCAAGTACACCTGGGGGCCTCAATACAACCATCAGCTCCATTGAAGCTGAAATTGAAAATGATGAAAGCTATCAGCCCGAGTCAACCTTCACCGTCACATCAACATCATCATCATCTGATGATGAAGGTGTAAAAGACTGGCATGAAAATAAGATAATTGTCAACGAGTCCAGCCTCATGTCACTCTTCAAATTTTGCCAGACATGTGGGAAACCAATTTCTTCAAAGACTATTGTTGACGTTGGTGCACAGAAGAAGGTGGATTGGACATGTCTTGGGGGCCATGTTGGGTCCTGGAAATCTTCACGTGATGTTAGGGGAATGCCAGAGGTGAACCTCCTTGCAGCAGCAGCTGTTTTGTTCAGAGGGGGCACATACACAGAACTCTCGGACTGGTGCAAGACCATGGGTGTCCAAATGATAGGACATAGTACATTTTACAATATCCAGAAGGTATACTTGCACCCTGCTATCGAGGAATTGTATATTGAAAAAAGAACAGAACTCTTAGCAAGAGTGTTTTTAGAACAGGAGGATGGAAAGATGCTACACCTGACGGGTGATGGCCGATGTGACACGCCAGGTTTCAGTGCAAAATACTGTCACTACACATTTATGTTGGATGACACAAAGGAGATACTCCACACAGAACTGGTGCAGGTAAAATAAATATAAATAGCAGCAAAATTATAGTAATTGAAAATTACAGATGCTATTTGTAAAATTATGAATTTGTCTCAAACTTGACTCTTTAGGTTACTGAGGCCACCAGCTCTGTTACCATGGAACCATTAGCTTTCAAAAGGGGCATGACTGAATTGATGGACCAGGGCCTTGACGTGGAGGTGATGGCCACAGATCGCTCCACATCGATTCAAAAAATAATGAGGGAACAATTTCCTAATGTCCAACATCAGTTTGACATCTGGCACACAGCAAAAGGTATGTATTTGTTTAGTCACCCCTGTACACAAACATCCACACTTCTCCAACCCTAACTCTGCAATAACTCGCAGGTTTCCGGAAGAAGATGCAGAATAAGGGGAAGAAAAAGTCAAACGAAATCCTCCATGCATGGACCAGGTCAGTGTTATTTTGTAATCGAGCAGACTTTACATTGGTTTGCAAGGTTCAAAATTAGTAATTGTATATCTTTTATAGGTCAGTCGTAAACCATATGTGGTTTGCCTGTGCAACAAGTAAAGGTGACATCGAGGTAAGACTTTTGATTGTAATGTTATTATGTTTTTGAAAAATTAAATACAATTAAATAAAACTCTACACTTATTGTCAATAATTGTGTTTTTCATACAGGCATTCAAACGCAGGTGGAAGTCCATTACACACCATGTGTGTAATGAGCATGAGTGGACAGATGACAACAGAGAACAGCATCGGTGTGACCATGCTACTCTATCAGACCAGGAGCAAAAGAAGCGCATGTGGATGAAAAAAGATTCTGTGGCGTTTCAAGACCTGTCATCGTTGGTGCTTGACAAAAGGCTTCTGAGAGACGTGGATAAGATGGCCCTATTCAAACATACAGGTGAGAATAGTTGCCCTTGTACACTTGATTATTTTTCCATTTGTTGTATCCCTTCTCCCTTACTCTTTTTAATTGCACACAGGCCCACTTGAAGTATTTCACAGTGCAATTCTAAAATACATCCCCAAACGCCAGGCATTCTCATTCCAGGGAATGAAGGAGCGTTTTATATTTCATTATATTTCCTATCATTTACAGGACAAGCACGGTTTAACCAAGTCTTCTGCAAGAGATCCAAACAGTGGGTCTTGAAGAAAATCTTCACACCACACACCACCCAGTTTATAGACACACTCATCAAGAGGGTCATGGATAGAAGACGCAACCCAAACATTCAATTTACAGTGCCAACCTCATCACTTACACTGCCACAGCCTGCGCTGCCACCCAACATTGCACCAGTCCCAAAACCATCAAAGGAAGCTGCCACAGCTTCTTTCCAGAGCCGCTTCTAAAACCGGCTTAGCATAGCACCTACAGTTAAATCAGATTCTGCCTCAGCTGTTTATATTTCATTATTTATTTTTTGCCTGCTTTGTTTCTATATATTGTGCAAAATATATTTTTGGTTTTCTATCTCTTTATTTATTTTAACTTGTACCTTTGAATATGGTAGAAATGCTTTGTTGTGAATATTAAAACAAAAAAATTGTTCATCTTACCCTGTACTCCAGTGTACAATAAAGTTCTACATTACAGACTTGCTGAGCGAGGCTGAATGGTTACTGTCACTGATTTTGCTGTAATTACTTACTGTAGACATATAAGACCTGGATTATTTCCCTTCTTGGAATTGATTTTGAATTAAAGATAACTTTACTAAAGTTAGGAAAAGTTAGCCTAATGTATATAACACAACTTAGACTTTTGCATAAAACAAATTGAAATCAATATTTCTCTAAGCTAATACATACTCTAGCAACAGTAAAGATTTATAAGAAGAACCACAACCAGTGTCAATTATAACTTTTATTGAAAAAAATAATTAATAGTAACACTTTTACATTCAAAGCTCTTCCAGAGCTTCAGCTGTTTCCTGATATCCAATGTATTGCCCGTCAGGAGCTGGATATCTCCGTCTGATATCCTGGACAACACAGGTGGGCAAAACGATACGATAGCCTTTACCAAGTCTCTCGCCTTGCAGGACCCATTCCATGAAGTGACGGTAAGCTGTTAGGCGATATTGTCTACAAAATAGTAAATACAACGTTAGTAATGCGAACAATTTGCACATATAGTATGTGCGCATACATGAAAATATAACAATAGCTCAGCTGACTACGCGGGAACAACATTGTGATTATGCCGGGTGTCCAAACTCTGTACATTACGTCTTAGTAACAAAAAGAAATACAAAACAAATACTCACTTTACACTAAGCCGTCCATTTGTCCCTGCAGGCTTTGGCTGGCGTTTCCAATTTATCTTTGGGATCCTGAAATAAGTTTCCAGGACCCCCCTGTCCATGTGTGGTACAAAACTTGGGTGCTCAGTTACACATGCTAGCGGTGCAGTTTCATCAGCGGATTCAGCGATCTCATGCAGAAGAAAATAGCATCGCTGAAATTCGCGACAGCAATAGGACTCTCTATCTGTTTGCATAGACGCACAGCGAGAGCACTGACACCACCAGTTCGCCCCAGCTCGAGTCTGGCCGGGCTCTTCCTCCTGACCGCCAAGCAGGTCTTGCTCCCCTGCTGCAGCAGCTGCTCCGGCCGCCTCTTCCTCCATCTCCCGCAACTGTTCGTCGCTGTATTGCGGCTTGTATAGGTAGCCGCGAGCATCCGATTCACACAAAAGATCTTCGAAATCCCCATCTGTCATTACTTCAAAACTTTCTTCCGCCATCGTGATTAGACTATTATACAAAGTTTTACAGAGCAATAGCCTGTTAGCTTAGCTTAAAGATGGCTGACACTATCTTTACATTCTATGAGTAAGATCCCGCCTCATATGGGCGTGGTGAAAACATGCGGAACTAGCTACTAATACTGGCTGTAGTTTAAAGCCTCTGGCCTAAAATTTTTTTCCAGACTTAAAATGAAATTTTCTCTCATATCATGGGGATATGATGGGGGGATATGATGGGGGGATATGGGGGGGGGGGGGGGGGGGGGGGGGGGGGCAGGGTAATTCAAAAATACTACTGGTTTTCTACTGATACAAAGCTTAATGCTAAATCCTGGAGTATCCCTTTAACCGATTCAAGTCCTATATGGCATTTCAAGTATATATAGGCTATATATATATATATATATATATATATATATATATATATATATATATATATATACATATTTTTTTTGTTTGTTTTTTGTAGTGGACTTTTTAGTTCATCATGTCTAATTAAATATTCTAACAGTATTGTAGTTTACTTATTATTTATCTTTAGTATAAATTTGTCTTGTTTAGGCCTATACAAAATATATATATAAAAAAAGAGTCTTTCAACACTATTTCTGTCAAACAAAAATTTGAATTATTGGATATAATACAGGTCCTTCTCAAAAAATTAGCAAAATAAAGCAAAATAAAATAGACCAAAAATTGCCTGTCGAACATTATAGGTTGTTTTTTTAAACAGAATGAATATTTTGTAAGTGAAATCTGAAAGGTGAATTTTTATTTGAAGCGTCTATATACTTTCAAAAGGATTTAGGCCTACTTGATCGCTACCATCGCTAGACATCAGTGTTTATCTGAACTATAATCTTTTATCCAAGTATATTATTCTATACAGGTCCTTCTAAAAAAATTAGCATATTGTGATAAAGTTCATTATTTTCCATAATGTAATGATAAAAATTAAACTTTCATATATTTTAGATTCATTGCACACCAACTGAAATATTTCAGGTCTTTTATTGTTTTAATACTGATGATTTTGGCATACAGCTCATGAAAACCCAAAATTCCTATCTCAAAAAATTAGCATATTTCATCCGACCAATAAAAGAAGTGTTTTTAATACAAAAAAAGTCAACCTTCAAATAATTATGTTCAGTTATGCATCAATACTTGGTCGGGAATCCTTTTGCAGAAATGACTGCTTCAATGCGGCGTGGCATGGAGGCAATCAGCCTGTGGCACTGCTGAGCTGCCCTACAAAGGCAAAAGACCTTAACTAACTGAGTGTGGAACTGAGAAAAATGACTTTAAAGATTTTTAGTTGTCCCGCCAAGTTAATTATGGGTAGGACACTGAAAATCGGGCAATTAGATGTTTAAGTAATGAAAATTATCTACATAAAAAAAATCTTGAGCTCAAACTTGACTTTTGACCACTATTTTAAAGTTACTGTACTCTGCCTTTGTATTGTCAGCAAAAAGTGAGAAGTCATGCCAAGGCAAAAGGCAGTAACTTCCACATTATCAATATTTGTTTGCTGATCACCATTAACAAAATCATTATAGCAACACCTGTATAAAATCTAGTGATCATGGCATTTATTTTGTATGATTTACAATTATAGCCATCTACTTCTTGCTATCCTGTGCTTTGGTTGCATTCTGGTGGCCCTATATTAATAGCCTACATTAAACATGACAAAATACCTCCATGGGATAAAGAGTATTTTCAAGTGGTACCGAGTGGCATAAGACTTGCTAAACATGCGTTCAAAATGATCACAATAAAACAGATCCTTGCGCACATTTGACCCGGAGACTGGTTTATACCGGTGGATCTGAAAGACGCATACTTTCACAGGCGCTTACCGAGATTCGTGTTCGAAGGTGTTACGCTCCTCGTCCGTTCACGAAAAGTAGCCTACGCAGTGCTTTCCCCCTTGAGACTCAGTAGGGAGCGCGTTCTGGACTACCTAGAGACGACTAATGCATTTATAGCACAACCTTCTGTGTTTCGCGTCTTTTCAGTATGCGGTGGTTTCAGCTGTCTGCCCTATTATTGTGCTTGTGCACTTCGCTCGTCCCGCGGATTTATTCCGGACGCTGTGATTGTATGTATAACCTGCTTGTATAACATAAGCTGGTCTGGATTGTATTGTATAACCTGCTTGTATAACATAAGCTGGTCTGATGTTGTATGCACCAGCACTTCTTGCTTACTTATGTTGTAGGCTATGCACCAATATACCCTTGTTGCTTTATTATTATCACTCCCTGCTGTGATATATTAGTCCCGCGTCGGCTCGACCGTGTTCAGGGCGGTACTGAAAGCGCCCGCGAAGTTTTGGCACTCTGCCAGTTAGATTGCATGATTGTTTCAACCAGGTCCGGTATCCGAACTGGGTGAGGCGGGGCTTTTGTTCTTTGTTGTATTCACCTGATATGGCATGTGTAACATTTTTCTGTCATCTCTGCATATATCCTTCGCGATCGTTATCGCACGTTTGTCTATGGAGCGGTTTCAGACCATATAATGTTCTGACCGCATTAGTGCAGGACAAATAAGCTCCTAGGACATCGGAAAAAAGGGATTGATGGCAGCTGTACACAGCTCTACACAGGCTACATCGTAATTTAAATTTTAATGGAGAGTAAAACAAAGGCAGACCACCGTATAATCTGTTAGGTAGCATTATTTGATAGAACGCCGGCACCGTAACTTCATATTGACGCGCGGCTAAACAAAGGCAGAGTACCGTAACTCAAGCGTGAGCGTTCCAAAACAAAGCCAAAGAGCGGTAACTGGTGATACGGTGTTCTGCCTTGGTTTCTCATGGGCTTTTGGATGTTACGGTTAAGACAACCCATTATTTTCTCGAAAAAACAACGGATTTGACTCAAGCTACTTATCCACATGATAAAGGAGGTCTTGAATGTGCCAAAAATATAAATAACTCATTTTCGACCAAAAACGATGTTACGGTCTTTTGCCTTTGCACGGCAGAGAGGTGTTATGGAGGCCCAGGATGCTTCGATAGCGGCCTTAAGCTCATCCAGAGTATTGGGTCTTGCGTCTCTCAACTTTCTCTTCACAATATCCCACAGATTCTCTATGGGGTTCAGGTCAGGAGAGTTGGCAGGGCAATTGAGCACAGTAATACCATGGTCAGTAAACCATTTACCAGTGGTTTTGGCACTGTGAGCAGGTGCCAGGTCATGCTGAAAAATGAAATCAGATGGAAGCATGAAGTGCTCCAAAATCTCCTGATAGCTAGCTGCATTGACCCTGCCCTTGATAAAACACAGTGGACCAACACCAGCAGCTGACATGGCACCCCAGACCATCACTGACTGTGGGTACTTGACACTGGACTTCAGGCATTTTGGCATTTCCTTCTCCCCAGTCTTCCTCCAGACTCTGGCACCTTGATTTCCAAATGACATGCAAAATTTGCTTTCATCCGAAAAAAGTACTTTGGACCACTGAGCAACAGTCCAGTGCTGCTTCTCTGTAGCCCAGGTCAGGCATTTCTGCCGCTGTTTCTGGTTCAAAAGTGGCTTGACCTGGGGAATGCGGCACCTGTAGCCCATTTCCTGCACAAGCCTGTGCACGTTGGCTCTGGATGTTTCTACTCAAGACTCAGTCCACTGCTTCCGCAGGTCCCCCAAGGTCTGGAATCGGTCCTTCTCGTCCTCTTCTCGTTGTGCAACGTTTTTTGCCACACTTTTTCCTTCCCACAGACTTCCCACTGAGGTGCCTTGATACAGCACTCTGGGAACAGCCCATTTGTTCAGAAATTTCTTTCTGTGTCTTACCCTCTTGCTTGAGGGTGTCAATGATGGCCTTCTGGACAGCAGTCAGGTCGGCAGTCTTACCCATGATTGCGGTTTTGCGTAATGAAACAGGCTGGGAGTTTTTAAAAGCCTCAGGAATCTTTTGCAGGTGTTTAGAGTTAATTAGTTGATTCAGATGATTAGGTTAATAGCTCGTTTAGAGAACCTTTTCATGATATGCTAATTTTTTTAGATAGGAATTTTGGGTTTTCATGAGCTGTATGCCAAAATCATGAGTATTAAAACAATAAAAGACCTGAAATATTTCAGTTGGTGTGCAATGAATCTAAAATATATGAAAGTTTAATCTTTATCATTACATTATGGAAAATAATGAACTTTATCACAATATGCTAATTTTTTGAGAAGGACCTGTATAGAATAATATACTTGGATAAAAGATTATAGTTCAGATAAACACTGATGTCTAGCGATGGTAGCGATCAAGTAGGCCTAAATTCTTTTGAAAGTATATAGACGCTTCAAATAAAAATTCACCTTTCAGATTTCACTTACAAAATATTCATTCTGTTTAAAAAAACAACCTATAATGTTCGACAGGCAATTTTTGGTCCATTTTATTTTGCTTTACAAATTCGTTTCCACAAATTCAGTGGTTCAAATTCGACAGAAAATGTAACATTTCACATAGGGAACTGTAGGAATAGCAGGAGATTACCGATTCTAAATCTCCATCTGCTGTTTGTCGATCTCACCAGCAGATGGTGCAAGCGGCTGTTGATTGAGACCAGAGCAACGGGTAAAGAGTCATTCATTCATTCATTAAAACGGATTTACAGAAATGGAGCAAGCGTTAAGTATATGTGATGATTCAGGGCCAGTGTATATATGGAAAATCTGATAAAGATACAAAAGCTGTGTTTACATTTAAGTCTTCACAGTTACTTTGTACGTGTAAGCAGCTTTCTCTATTATGTTATTCCCCGATGCTGATGTACAGATCAAACGTTACATCTGAGGTAGACATATTTCTCTCAGTTGTTTCGTTTCCTTAACTTTATACCGTAATGCAGTGCTGCAGTACTGGGGGTTCCCTCAATACGTCATACTCAAGGATTCTCCTGCCGTCGGGACGCTTAATGTAGCTTAATGGACTAAATAAAGTGATATGAAAGACCAAACTCACACCTTATTGGGATAGGTATAGGCTACAGGCAAGCAGACTCAGAATATGAACATAACCCGCAAAGTTTCACGTTTAGTGTTTCCCAGTGATATACTGGCATAGTTGGCTTGACAATGACATTGAATGTTCGATATTCGCACATTTAGGTAGTACCGTCTCTAAAGTTACATGACATTGGTATACACATTTCTAACTTCAATAGTAAGTAAGTAAAAGTTTATTTATATAGCACCTTTCACAGGTATAAGACCACAAAGTGCTTCACAACAAAAACAATTATATCATAAAATACACACAATAAAAGCATAGACAGTACATGATCATATCAACCCACAAGCAGCTAATTAAAAGCCTGAACAAATAATTGAGTCTTTAGTCTGCATTTGAAGGCATCAACAGAGTCAAAAGAGCGCATAGACGGTGGGAGGTCATTCCACAACCTAGAGGCAACAGCCTGAAAAGATCAGTCACCTCTAGGACGATAGCGAGTGCGTGGAACAGTCAACAGGTATAACGCTGAATCAGGTCACTAATATAGGAGGGTGCCTGACCATGCAAAGCTCTAAAAACTAAAAAACAAAATTTTTAAATTTATCCTATAAGACACTGGTAGCCAGTGAAGTTCTTTTAGGATAGGGGATATGTGAGACCTCCTATTAGTACGTGTTAAAATTTTGGCTGCAGAGTTCTGAATTAATTGCAGTCGAGAGAGCTCCTTCTGGTTTAGGCATGAAAATCAACTATTACAATAGTCTAAACGCGAAGACACAAAGGCATGAATGATAAGCTCCAAATCATTGCGTGAAACCATATTTCTAAGTTTCGAGATTTTCCCTAATTGAAAAAAGCAATTTCTCGTCAGCTGCTTGCAGTGCTGCACTAATGACATATCTTTGTCCAGGATAACTCCCAAGTTTCTAAGACTAGGCTTAGCAGACTGGCCCAAATCACCCAGGTATTGTTTAATCCCAGGGATTGCATCCTCCGGGGCAATGATCAGTGTTTCTGTTTTTTCTGCATTTAGCTGCAGGAAGTTATCACTTAGCCATTTTTTAATTTCCACAAGACAAAGGAGCAAGGAGTTTAACTTACAGATCTCTGACGGCTTAAAGCAGCAGTAAAGTTGGATATCATCGGCAAATAAGTGAAAAGAAACATCACTGAACCTTTGTATGATCTTTCCCAAAGGGATCAAATACAACAAAAATAAAACAGGACCCAGAACAGAGCCTTGAGGCAATCCACAGAGCAAGTCCGCAGACTCAGACCTTATTTGGTTAGCTGTAACACTGAAGCTACGCCCAGACAAATATGAGGTGAACCACTGCAAAACTGACCCTGACAGCCCTACTTGATCACTTAATCTTTTCAGCAAAACCTGGTGGTCGACGGTGTCAAAAGCTGAGGACAGATCCAAGAGAACTAGAACAGAGTGTTTTCCAGAATCAGCAGACATCATAATGTCATTTGACACTTTCAGTAAAGCCGTTTCCGTAGAGTGTTGTTTACGAAAACCTGACTGAAATGGCTCATGGATGTTACTATTGTCCAGGAAAAATGTCAACTGTTCGCAGACTACCTTCTCAATGATCTTGGATAAAAACGGGAGCTTAGAAATAGGCCTAAAACTATTAAAATCCGATGGGTCCAAACCTGGCTTCTTTAGTAGCGGTTTCACTATAGCATGCTTAAAAGCATCTGGAAAAACGCCAGTAGACAGCGAAAGGTTAACCATTTTGGTTACACAAGGGCCAATTTCTTCCAAAACTTTTTGGAATAATCTAAAAGGAATGACGTCCTATGAACAGGAAGATGGCTTCATCCTGGTCACCAATTCGGAGATATCAGCAATCGTCACTGTCCTAAAAGTGGACCACTTGCTGGAGACTGGCTTAAAGACAGCAGCGGTACCCCACGGATGGGACGGGATTTTATCTTTGATCATTTTGATTTTATTTGTGAAAAATCCCAAAAAGGCATTGCTGTCAGCTTCACAAAAAACAGGGATAACTGGGGCAGCAGGGCAAACAAGTGTATTGATCGTATCAAACAGCACTTTAGGATTTTTTTGGTTTAATGATTTTCCAACCGTCTCATTATAGGACAACACAAGATCCCTGAGATACAGCCTGTGCACCTCAAGGCTAGTGGATTTCCACAGGCGTTCAGTCTTTCGACACTGTCTCTTAAGATTTAAAATCTCTTCATTAATCCAAGGCCACATTTTTTCCCGAGTAGCCAAGTTTGATTTAACAGGGGCCACCTGATCCAGGATTTTTACACAGTGATTGTTTAAACAGTGAACGAACTCATCCACATCAAGGCAGTCCATAACTAGAGCAGGATCAAACAAATCAGAAAATGTGTCTGCAGTATTTGCCGTGATAACACGTCTCTGAGACCTAACTACTGGAAGCTTTGGGTCAGAGCTGAAGTGAAGATCAAACAAAACAATATTATGATCTCTCATAAAGACATCATTTACAGATACGTTTAGTATATCTAGGCCAAGTGTAAAAACTAAGTCTAAAATATGACCTTTTTGGTGAGTAGGCCCAGATACATGCTGCTTAAAATTAAAAGTTTCAGTCAATGTTAGAAATTCCATTGCAGGGCAAGATGAGCTGTCATCAACATGAAGGTTAAAGTCCCCAAGGATTAAGACAGATTCCAGCTTAATTATAGAGGATAAGAAATCACTAAAATCCCTAAGAAAGACAGCAGCAGGGCCAGGAGGTCGATAAACCAAAATACAGTAGAAGGAGGATGAGAAACCCACCTTGACCATCTGCAATTCAAAAGAAGAGAATTTTTGGGGCAAGATTTCATTACATTTGTGAATGTCCTTGTGCACAATAGCCAGTCCACCACCGCGACGACACGGGCGGGGCCTCCCAATAGCCGAGCAACCAGCTGGGCAGAGCTCATTTAAATGAATAAGCTCTTCCTCTCTCTGCCATGTCTCTGACAAACACATAATATCCAGGCCTTCTCTTGTGAAAAGATCGTTTAATGAGTGCGATTTATTCGCAATTGAACGAGCATTCAACAGGCCAACATGCATTTTGGAGAACGTCACGGAGGCAGTGTCCCTGTTTTGCAGCGTGATTGGTTGAAGGCACGTCGATCGGTCACATGGTCTCCTGCCGGTCCATACAGAAAGAGCCGGCACAAACACGGAAGTAAACATTTGAGTCGAAAGTCTCTGACCACAACTCCAGCGCTGTAAAGGATCCAGGACAACCGTTGAAATCCGAACAGGCGGCGGCGAGGACACGCTACCACACACATCTAGAAGAGGAATCCGGCGCCGGCACCGAAAACGGTCCCGGCGGCCGAAGTCAACAGAGCCACCGCGCGCTGCTGCACGCCTTCGCCTGACCTGGACACCGGACCGCAAGCCTCTTTTCCTGAATCTCCTACGGACCCTACCCGGAGCCCGGTATAGTAACAAGTAGTCAGGTGAGTCAGGATTGATAGCAAACGGAGGAGGAAAAGCCTGTTTGTACCTGTCGTAATCATCAAACAGGTTCTCCATCGACTCTCTGATGTGAAACAAAGAGTCCCGATCATAAATCCATACAGCCAGGACGCATCCATCTGTTATGCGAGCTGAAATGATCACGTACACTGAGAAAATGACCATTAATAATTTAAACAGCAGGAGACGAGCCGCAGCTCTGCCAGTTACAGGCGCCATCATGACTCGATGATCTCTCATGACTCTACTACTACAGAGTGCAATAGCATTTGAAGAGAATGACTTACAGTCATAAAACCAACTGTAAAGTGTTCATGTAGGTGTCAGGTATGATGCACACTCTTTCATTTGTCCTACTAGTTTAAAGGTTAGAACTTTGTGTTGTTTTGGGTTTTTTTTTAATGAAAGATCAAAAAGGATAAACAATACATATTTGTTTTCACAGCCTTCTTTGAACATATTTATAGTGGCAAGGAACCCAAACTTCATGACAGAAATAGAGAAAAAATCCTTGGGAGAATCCAAGCTAAGTTGGGGGGCAAGTTCTCCTCTGGCCAGGGTCTCACATGTGCATGCCTTTTCCTGTGTCTGTAAGTGTGAAGGCAAACATTTTTTTTCCTTTTACACTGATCACAATTTAATCCCCTCCAGAGTGAATGTTCAGGGGTGTGTTTCTCAAAAACAGCGTAAGCAGTTCTCTCCAGTGTGAATTCTCATGTGACTATTTAGGGTTCCTTTATGTGTAAAACTCTTTCCACATTGAGGGCATGTGAAAGGCTTCTCTCCAGAGTGAATTCTCATGTGGTTATATAGGGTTCCTTTATGTGTAAAACTCTTTCTACATCGAGGGCATGTGAAATGCTTCTCTCCAGTATGACTTCTCATGTGGGCATTAAGGGTTCCTCTATGTGTAAAACTCTTTCCACATTGAGGACATGTGAAAGGCTTTTCTCCAGTGTGAATCCTCAAGTGGCTTTTAAGGCTTCCTTTTTGAGTGAAACTCTTTCCACACTGTTGGCAGGTGTAAGGACTTTCTCCAGTGTGAATTTTCATGTGGGTATTAAGGTTTTTTCTATGTGTGAAACTCTGTCCACACTGAGCACAAATGAATGGCTTCTCTCCAGTGTGAATTCTCATGTGGGAATTAAGAATTTCTTTTCGTGTGAAGTCCTTGCCACATAGTTTGCAAGTGAAAGCAGTCTCTCCAGTGTGATGTCTCATGTGGGTATTAAGGTTTTTTTTATGTGTGAAACTCTGTCCACACTGATGGCATGTGTAAGGTTTCTCCCCAGTGTGAACTCTCATGTGGACTGTAAGGTTTTGTTTTTGAGTGAAACTTTTTCCACAATGTTGGCAGGTGAAAGGCTTCTCTCCAGTGTGAACTCTCATGTGTATTTCAAGGCTTTGTTTATGAGTGAAACTGTTTCCACACTGATGGCAGGTGAGGTAACTGTTAGTTTTGGTCTTCTGAGCTCTGTTTCGTGAGGAAGTATTTGTAGTCTCTCTGGATGTTATGAAACCATGATGTTTCTCATATTGATATTTCTCTTGCATTTCATCTAGTACTTCACTCTCTTCTTTCAGCGGCATCAGGTCTAAAGTGAAAAAAGACAAATAAAAAAATTAACACCAATTTGTTGTTTAATTCAACAAAGCAAGACACATCAAAACCAACCTAAAAGCATTAAAACATCAAAACCAACAATATGCTTGCTAGATCCTACACTGTAAAAAATAAAATTACCATTTGTCCAGCATACTGTGCTTTTTGAGTCACATATATTAGGAATTGTGAATAACTGTGAATCTACATAAAAATACATGTTAATCCAACAAAATTCTCCAAAATGTCACAGCTACATGTTAAAGTTTTCTGAATAAACATTTTTATGTTGAACTAAGATCTTAGTTGCGCATGCGTTATGAGCAAGAACATCGTGCCAAATGCACGGGGTTTCCCTTCTCCATTTTGTGCTTCAGCTCCTCATTTTATCGGTGGCATGATGGAGTTCGCTCATCCTGACCCTTGAGGATCTAAATATTGCCCTACGGCTGTAGGTGAGTATTAATATTACTTTGAATTACATGCATGCAATGAATCGTATATTCCCAAGCTGAAAGTGTGTTATTCAGTGTTGATTTCGTTGACGAATAATTTTCGTCACTGACATTTTTTTCACAGACGAAAACGAGACGATACCTAAATAAAAAATTGTTTTGAATGGAAAAAACTATGACGAAAATCTATTGAAATTTTCGTTAACGAATAAAAACTACACGAAAATGTTAGATATGGACGATTTGGGAAGACATACGTTTGTTGTAGATGCATGTGGGCACGGCAGCTTGATGCATGTCTCAAAACGTTAAACAATGTAATGTTAAAAGTCTGGGAGAAAAAGAAGAGCAGACATATGGATATATCTGAATAAGAGTGATTACGCAAAAGAGAGCTCCGGTTTTCTGCGAGCACACACCCGAAGCAGCAGCCGACCGTGCGGAAATCTAACGTTAGGCCTAACTTATACGTTACAGCGCGAGTTCTGAATTGAGCTCTCTTTCGTGTCTGAATGGACAAATAACACACAATATTATATCTATATGTCCGTTTTTGGAGAGCAATCACTTAAACGCAGTCACTTATGTCTTTACAGAACATTGTGAGAATATTGGATGTGCATTTGGTGAAATTGGATCCGCACATTCTGTCTTACAGTAACAGAAATATTAATATAATATGCCCTTAATATTAATCAAACAACTAAAGAAAAATAGAAAACCATTCAATGCTCTTTAATAGCTTTTACAAGGATCAAGTATATGTAATTTATACAAATAAAAATGTCTGCTTAAAAAAATATCGAATGATGTATGCAAGTTGTTATAAAGAATGCATATAGCCTATCATTCATAAAAAAAGACTACTGAGTTCTACTTTAGTAGAAGTGGTTTCATTTAATTTTAAGATATTTTTATATCACAGCAGTTAAATCTGTGTCTGTATTGCTTGTTAAAACTTTAAAAGCATTCATATTAACAGGTTAATAGATGTTTTCTCCGGGAGTATAATGGTTTTGGAAATTTTAGAGAAATTCTAAATTGATGCATTTCAATTTAACTAAATCCATTAGATTTGTCAACTAAAATCGTATTGTATTTTGTCATCCTAAACTAAAACAATTCAGATGACTAAAATATGACTAAAACTAGGCTTTGTTGTCAAAATTAACACTGGTGTTATAATAATTATTGTGAAAGGTTAAAAGTCAAATTGTTAAATAGCAGATAATCCATGTATAATTTTAACTATGTTAAGTCTTCACTCATATGTTGGTTGTAATTATAATTATACATTAAAAGTAATATGTCTGTTTACCATACGAGTATTAAAGTCCTTTGTTTGTAAGTTGAGGTTCTTTTTTTTGTTTCAAGGTTGCGCTGATTGTGTATCTGTTCTGCGCGTTTGTGAAGAAGACCGCGGAGAGATACGGGAAACATTTAAACGGTGAGGTGTAATGTGTAAATGTTTAATGTGTAAGCCTCACATACACAATGTATGGTAGCCATTTCTATGTGCAGTTTCATCGTTGAAATTTCACACACACATATGTATGTATACGTATATTTGTGTGTATAGAACAGTTCATTCTTATAAAAAAATATTCAGAGATTTCTTTATACATCATATGTAAATATGGGGACAAAAAGATTATATATTTTTTAAAGCGTAGAATATGGCTCTTAAATGCATTACATTTTAAATTTATTTTTTATAATCATTTTAATTAATATAAGGTTGTGAATCTTACAATTTAAGGTTCTAACTGATCATTTTATATTTTCCAGGATGATCCAAACACTTAATGCAGTGTAAAAGGTGCAAATTCAGCAGTCCAAGAGAAGATGTCCTTCTGAAGCACTATCAGCTGCATCACTAAAGACTTTCCAACTGGCCTTGCATTCATACGAAGTGCGTTTGTGTTTTCAGAAGTGCAGGTGCTTTAAGATCCCACCTATCTAAATCACACCCCATCAGTGACCGGGTCAATCGAGAACTTTCAACATTTAATTGTGAATTGTGTGAATTCCGAGACATTTGTAATGAGAAGATTTTTTTTTACTAACCTTTTAAATCATCTTAAATGCAGAGAAACATTTCAGTGTCCCTTTAAAGGATGTGGATTTAAAACAAACAATCGACCAACCTTCAGCTCTCATAGAAGCAGAAATCACAGAAATCATACATTGAAGGACTTTCGAACTGCAATACAAACTCTCTCAGAGAGTGTTGATAATGAAGTGCCGTGTACCTCACACTTTAGAAAGTGAATTTGGTGAAGAGGATAGAATAGAACCATTTGAAGATGTCAATACTCAGACACTTGAACGCAAGATTGCTTCGCTTTTGTGTATGCAAACTGTGTTGCATGTCACAAAAAATGCTACTCAGAAAATAGCTGAGGAACTTAAAAGTATTTTGTCATTCTCCAAATCACATGCCCTCCATAGTATAGAATCGATTCTCACAAAGCACAACATTAGAATTGATAGTACCATAGTCAAAGAAATTTCAGATTCTTTATTTCTGACAAATCCTCTTTTCGCAGCCATATCTGAAAAGGTACTTTGTCTACTGACTATAGAAGAAATGTATACTTCAAAGAGAACTTCAGTATAATTTAACCTACAGAATATCTTTATGCACATGCTCATAAAGAAGTCTTTGTTCATGTGCCAGTCATTCGGGTGCTTAAAACCTTGTTAAATCAAGACAGTTTTATAGATAAAATTGAGTTCACACATGAACACCTACCTGGACACTACAGTTCATTTCAAGCTGGAAAGTACTACAGGGAAAGTGGATTTGTTTCAGTAGAAGAGGTTACTCTATCCTTAGCCTTTTATATAGATGATTTTGAAATTTGCAACCCTTTAGGCACATCAAGAAAAATTCACAAAATTACTGCTGTGTACTGGGTTGTCTTAAATCTACCTGCAAAGTGTAGATCTACTTTAACATCAATCCAGTTAGCTGTTTTAGGAAAAAGTGTTGATGTTAAGAGATTTGGTTATGACAAATTTCTGGAACCTTTGATAAAAGAGTTAAAAACTCTGGAGCAAGATGGTGTGTTTGTGGAAGCTTTAGGCCATCAAGTGAAGCCAATCGTATTTTGTGTGTGTGCAGATAATCTTGGAGCGCATAGTCTTGCTGGCCACCAGGAAAGTTTTAATATAGATAAGTTCTGTCAATTCTGTTTGATTAGTCGCAATCAAATCGCAACTGTTAAAGCAAATGACTTCCCTTTGAGGACTGTTGATCAGCATGATTTGTTTGTGGAACAGCTCAAGCAGAGTGACATTCTCCAGAGTGTTAATGGTATAAAGAGTGAGTGTGCATTGAGTAAACACTTAAGATTCTTTCATCCAGTTACTGGATTTCCCCCAGACATTTTACATGATTTCTTTGAAGGGGTCATACCGGTGGAATTATCTTGGTGCCTCAGAGATTTGATTTCGAAAGGTTTCATTACTCTTGAAGGACTAAATCACTCCATTAAAACATTTCCTTACAAGCACTTCGACAAGGTCAACAAACCAAAGACGATTCTAAAATCAGGCCTTGCTAAAGGGTCAATTGGAGGGAATGGACATGAAAACTGGACTTTGTTGCGGATACTTCCCCTCATGATTGGGAATTATATCCCAGAACATGAGCCATCATGGGATATATTAATGGATCTAAAAGAGATTGTTGAAATTGTTTTGTCAAACAGTCTCTCTGAGGAAACTCTGTGTTATCTGTCATTTAAATTGGCTGACCACCGCTTGCTTCTTACCTCCACTTTTCCGGACCTTAAATTAAAGCCGAAGCACCACTTTATCGAACACTACCCGGAACTAACAAGATGTTTTGGACCTTTGGTGAGTTTGTGGACTATGCGATTTGAGTCCAAGCACTCTTTCTTTAAGAAGGTTGTGCGTGATACTCACAACATGAAAAATGTGCTTCTTACTCTTTCCATGAAACATCAGCAGATGATTGCCTACCATTTGGACGCACAAAGCCTTTTAAAATCAGAGTTGTATGTTGAAAAAGTGGTTAGCATATCATTGTTGGATGCAACACTGAGATGTGCTGTACAAAGAAAGTTCCCACATTTGCACACTGTGTCACTGTCCAAAGATGTTTGTCTCCATGGAACTCAATATGCTAAGAACATGGTCATTTCTGCAGGACACTGCAATGGACAGCCTGAGTTCTTCAAGATAGAGAGCATATTGCTCTGTTCTGCCAATGTGTCATTTATATCAAAAAGACTATCGACCTGGTATATAGAGCATTTGAGATCTTACGAACTTGTTGAAAGCAACTATCCTGACATGGTTATCCTTCATCCTGGTGACTTAAATGATTATCACCATTTGATTCCATACAGTTTTGGAGAAAAAGTTTTTGTGACCCTGAGGACATATCTGCAGCACTGAATGCGCCTATAATGGTATGTGGCAACTTTATTTAATTAAAAAATAAATAAACATACAAACAATTGAAACTGGATTCTTCTTGATTTACAGGCTTTACTACTGCGAGTCATCATTTCCTCCACTGAAGCCCGGCGAGTTCAGCTTCCTGAAGTGCCTGAATCAGTGGACTCTCTGATCAGTATTCTTCAAGAGAAGTTGCAACTACAAGAACAGTTTTTTCTTCAATTTGAGGACCCTGATTTTGGGAATGCTCTTTGCAACCTGTCTGAGATCTCAGAATTGCCCAGTGAAAGAGCAGTCTTGCATATTCAGTGGTCCAGGTCTTCACTTCATGAAACCAACAGCCTATCATCCATCTCATCTCTTGATACTGCTGGTTTCAACTCCTCTGAAGCATCCTCCCACAGCCCAGCAGTCTTTGTACAAAGGTATTTACGCACTGCCTCAGAATGGCCTTTGCCATTCCCCATACCAACTCTCTCCTTTGATGTCGAGCTAAAGCTACGACGAGGGAATGAGACGTATGAAAAAACAAAAATAGGCATTGATGTGACTAGAGACATAAAAATTTAGGTTCTTGACAAAATTGTCCAGGCTGTGTTTTACATAAAGGCATATCCTGACAATCAGGAAATTGAATCCATTGCATCTGCACTGATTTCCAAATACCCTTGCCTTAAGGAGCCTGGCAAAGGAAAGGGTTTAGAAGGATGGTTGATCAGCATAAAGAACAAACTAAACAATTATCGCGCAAAGTTACGAATGGCAGGTTGCAATGAAGTCAGTGTGAACAGAAAGCGAAAAGATGATGGAAATGGTTTCACCCTGAAGAAGGCAAAGCGTGGAGAAGTCAATCATATCCCAGAACATCCTTGCAACCACACTGACACTTTACTTGAAGAGCAAAGACTTTTATTGGTGGAAGAAACAAAAAAGGCAAGAAGGAACATAGGAGCCATAAGAGAAAAAATGGAACTAACATTTTCCCTCAGGAGAAAAGGGGAAGTGGTCCAAGAGCAACCAATGATTGCAGAGGTTCAGGAGAGGTGGCCTGCACTCTTTTATCAAGAACAGGTAATTAGTTTCATATTTTATTTTTTGCTTTCTTAATAGGTGTTCAGATCACAGTAAACAATGTGTACTCATTGTTTTTTAACAGTTTTGTTAATACAATTAAATTGTTTATGAACAGATTTTTGAGGAATTTTTCCAAATTACAAACAAAGACCTTCTGGGAGTCTTCATGACAGCCATCGACATGTACACACCTAAGCTCCTGAAACTTTATAGAGCCAGAAAAGGAGCTTTAGGACAGGACATGGAGGCACTCCTAGAAAGACTTGAAGAAAGGGTAAGTTCAATTTCAGTGTTTTGATGGTTTGATCTACCGTATATTACTTTGGCTGATGATAAATACTGTTTTCATACTTTGGCTATTCGGTTGTTTCTTTTGTATGTTTGTCAAGACGACAGACATTGTGAATCACAGGAGGACTGCTGCTTTGGAAGGCCTTCCAGTGTTTCTTCGTGAGAACCCAACCGAGTTATTCAAGAAGTGTAAAGTATGTATCAAAGACTTTAAAAGGCTAAAAGGGTTAGTTCACCCAAAAATGCAAGTTCTGTCATGAATTACTCCCTGTCAAATCATTCCAAACATGCAAGACTTTTGTTGATCTTCAAAACACAAATGAAGATATTTGTAATAAAATCTGAGAGATGTCTGTCCCTCTATTGACAGCTACGCAACTACCACTTTCAAGGCCCAGAAAGGTATTAAAAACATTGAAGTAGTCCATGTGACTACAGTGGTTTAACATCAATTTTGTGAAGTTACGCTAATGCTTTATGTGAAAAATAAATAAATAAAAATGTCTTTTCACAAAAAAATATATCTTGCAATGCACCTTCACGAGAGCACCATGGCGTATGCGTGTTGTGTTGACGCAAGAGCAGTGTTCTCACCCATCCTGGAAGCACCAATTTTAGAAAACAAACCACGACCTAAAGCAACATCAATGTAGAATTCAATAAGCAAAGCTTGCATCTGCAGCGCTTCCAGATGAGAACGTCTGCTCTCAAGTCAACATAACACACGCGACATGGTTATCTTATGAATGTGCATTGGATATTTATATTTTGTGGATAAAGACGTTTGTGGCAAGGTATAAAATGGTCTGTGGTTTAAAACACACTGGTTATCAGAGACAAGAGCGAGATCACAGCTTTATGTATTTTCCAGGTCCAGCTAATAGACAGACAAACGTGAGTTCGCCGTGATATCTCTCTCTCTCTCTCTGATAACCAGTGTGCTTTTATAATGTCTTTCCACGCCAATTACTGCAATCAGAAACCGGTGTTACTCATTTTGTACTTGACCCATTTACTTCACTGCTCACCTCCTGACTCGTTCTCCAATCGCAGACCCCGCTGAACCACGTCACAGTTGTCATTTTTGTCAGAGCATTCGCATCGCTTTTCAAATTGAGGTTAAAGCACTGGAGTCACATGGGTTACTTTAAGGATGTCTTTACTACCTTTCTGGGGCTTGAAAGTGGTAGTGGCGTAGGCTGTCAATGGAGGAAAAGAAAGCTCTGATTTTGTTTAAAATATCTTCATTTCTGTTTTAAAGATGAACATAAGTCTTACGGGTTTGGATCGACATGAGGGTGAGTAAATGATGATGGAATTTTCATGTTTGGGTAAACTAACCATTTAAAGCAGGGATGTCCAAACCTGCTCCTGTAGGGCCAATGTCCTGCAGAGTGTGGCTCCAACCTACCTGGAAGTTTCTAGTAATCTTGATTATCTGGTTCAGATATGTTTAATTGGTGTTAAAGCTAAACTCAGCAGCACAGTGACCCATAGAGCAGGATTGGACACCCCTAGTTTAAATCGTTTCCAGATATGGTGTTTTCTGCTTATTATTTACTTGTTCTAGACCTGTTTTTGCCATTATTTGTTGTCTTTGTTTTTTTTTTAATATTCACTTTTGATTAATAATTTCACATAAAACTATCTACCACTACAAAGCTAAAAACTAGTCAAATGCATAGCGTGTTCATACTCCTAAAACATTAAAATGCCACTTGCTTCTTTCTTTTTTTTTTATAAAACTAAAAACTTGAATTTTAAACTAAAACATATTTTTATTGTGTTTGTGTCACAGGAAACTGAAGATGGGACAAAGGGGGTCTCTGTTGGCATTCTCTATGTGATGGAAGACAACATCCAAACAACATCACCAATGATCCAGAACATTGCTGTTGTACTGGAGGAGGTTGTTGTTCTGGAAGATGTCCCGGATCCCTCTACTGCTCTGGCATACCTGTTTGGCCTTCTCTATGCTCTAAACTTCTCCTATCCGAAAAACCTCAAGTACACTTTTGATGCCATTCAAAGTTTGTTCATGGAGCTTGGGTCTGGATGCACCCAACGTGTGCTTTCTCTTAAAAACAAACTGCTTTAATTGAAAATTTAACACTGCTGGCATACCTTGTCTCCAACAAAGACAAACAATACCAAATCTTGATTGTGGATGCACCTTAAACAAATGGATGTTGGTGAGGCATAATTTGTGCCTGTTGATTAAGTTTCCAAGCATTCTATTGTCTGTTATAAACAAGTTTTATACAATGTTTAAAATGGACAGTTTGACTCCAAAGACGTTCATATTTAGAAACCGTGCCTTGCAGTGTTGTGGATACTTTTTTGTTGCTGTTCTTAATTCTAGTTAAAACAGAATTTCAAGCTCTTTTACAATTAAACACACTGCACTCTTATTGATAATCCTTCAAATAGTAAAACTGTTGTCTAAAAAAAAATCATTTATGCTGCGATGTAAAAAATGTTGGAAATGCTAGTGAATATCACAAAACCAAATTGCAATTTAGTGCAGTTTAAAATTGTTTTGAATGTGTATGTATCTGGCATTGACTGACTTGTTTGCCTATGATTTTTTCTAAAGGCATTTTAAGCAAATTTGGACAAGTATTTCCATGTCTACATTTTAGTTTTATTTGTTCATTAAAGGGATAGTTAAAGGGATAGTTAATACGGTTTGAACATTGGTTGTTGGTCGTAGAGCGAGACACCGCTTCACTGCTGCTCGCCCTGCGATCGACTGCTTTTGTCAGCCTCGTTACCCGCTGTGAGTTTGTTTGTTTGCGTTTATTTGTTTGCGCAAATACGGTTTGAACATTGGTTGTTGGTCGTAGAGCGAGACACCGCTTCACTGCTGCTCGCCCTGCGATCGACTGCTTTTGTCAGCCTCGTTGCCTGCTGTGAGTTTGTTTGTTTTCCCGTCTATCCTGCGTCTATATTACACCCATACCACTAAAAAGACGGTTATACCCAAGACTTGAGTCATAAATTAGTATAAATATTAATAGCATCACTGGTTGCATCATTGCTAACTTACTGTCCATCTGTTAAAATGGCGAATATATCAGGTGTATGTTATCTACCTTTTGGTGCAGATGAGAACAAATCTGAATTGCTTGTGGTGCAGTCTGAATTAGAAGCTGTAGAAAAGCAGATCCTTGACCTTCTAGAGAGACAAGCTGAGCTGAGAGACCGGCGTTTAGCTCTTGAAACATCACGCGCTGATGCACACGGATCAGTGATTAACGTTAGTAACCCGCTGACGCTGACCTCGTCTACTCCGTGCGTTTCTCAGCATTGGTCCCGAGCGTCCAGGTCACGATCAGCCATGATTTCATTCACTCCGGCTCCAACACACCACCACGAAGCCTGGGTGGTTCCGCGGAAGCCGCGAGCCAGGACAAGAATCTTTTCGCCCCTCCCGGTTTTCGAGATCTCCACTCAGAACCGCTTCTCCCCTCTTCGCGAAACGGAACGCGATGCTGTGATCATCGGCGATTCCACCGTCCGACACGTCCATGCTACGTTAGGTAAAAGTAAGGTGCACAGTCACTGCTTTCCTGGTGCTCGTGTTCTCGATATCACTGCGCGGGTAACTGAGATCTTGAACGGTGACGAGCGCGTCGGAGCTGTTGTGCTGCATGCGGGAGCTAACGACACTAGGCTGCGACAGACGGAGGTTCTGAAGAAAGACTTCAGGAGCCTTATCGATACGGTACGCAGCACATCGCCTGAAACATCGATTATTGTGTCTGGACCGCTTCCTACGTACCGACGAGGGCATGAAAAGTTCAGTAGATTATTCGCTCTAAATGAATGGTTATTGTCATGGTGCAATGAGCAGAAATTGATTTTTGTAAATAATTGGAATCTGTTTTGGGAGCGACCAAGGCTCTTCCGCGCTGATGGCTTACACCCAAGTAGAATCGGGGCAGATCTTCTGTCGGATAACATCTCCAAGATGTTAAATACCATTTGACTAGTAACCAAAAATCCAAATCACAGTCTCTACTGCACCAATTTAATTGATATTAATACTAGTGTAGAACATTGCATAGAAACTGTGTCTATTCCTCGTTTACTAAGATCAAATAATAAATCTACTGCAGGATCTAGAAAAAATCTAATTGTTATTAAAACAAAAAATCTCGCTATTAGTGAACAAAAACAATTTCTAAAGCTAGGTCTTCTAAACATTAGATCGCTCACACCTAAGGCGGTTATTGTAAATGAAATGGTCACAGATAATAATTTCGATGTTCTGTGCCTTACTGAAACCTGGCTTAAACCAAATGATTATTTCGGTCTAAATGAGTCTACTCCGCCAGGATACTGTTATAAGCATGAGCCCCGTCTGATCGGTCGTGGCGGCGGTGTTGCAACAATCTACAGAGATATCCTGAATGTTACTAAGAAAACTCGTCATAGGTTTAATTCGTTTGAAGTACTTGTGCTAAATGTTACGCTCTTAGATGTAAGAAAAAAATCCCTATTATCTCTAGCATTGGCTACCGTATATAGACCTCCAGGGCCTTACGCCAATTTCCTAAAAGAGTTTGCTGACTTTCTATCAGATCTTTTGGTCAACGTCGATAAAGCATTAATTGTTGGAGATTTTAACATACACGTAGATAATTTAAATGATGCGTTAGGGGCTGCGTTTACAGATTTATTAAACTCCTTCGGGGTCAAGCAAAACGTCACCGGACCAACTCATCGTCTTAATCATACACTCGATTTAATTATATCATATGGAACCAATCCAACCGATATAGATATTGTTCCACAAAGTGATGATGTCACTGACCACTACTTGGTAACTTGCATATTACGCACTGCTGTAATATGTCATGCTGCGCCACGTTATCGACCAGGTAGAACAATTCGTCCATCCACCATAGATCATTTCTCAAATAGCTTATCTGATCTGTCTCAGCTGCTGTCTGAACCCAAACAAACAGATGAATTAGACGAACTAACTAGCACTATGAGCACCATTCTCTCTAGAACATTGGATATTGTTGCACCCATTAGATTAAAAAAGGTCAGAGAAAAAAGTATAGCACCATGGTACAATAATACTACGTATGTTTTAAAGAGAGAAATCCGTAATTTAGAGCGTAAATGGAAAAAAACTAATTTAGAGGTCTTTAGAATCGCGTGGAAAGACAGTATGTCACTTTATAAAAAGGCACTTAAAACGGCCAGGGCTGAGCACCTCAGCAAATTAATAGAAAACAACCGAAATAATCCAAGGTTTTTATTTAATACCGTGGCTAGACTAACAAATAAACAGACGTCGTCTGAGCAAAATACCTCGTTACAGTTTAGTAGTAATGATTTCATGAACTTCTTCACCGAGAAAATTGAAAGCATCAGAATCAAAATCGTAAACGTTCGATCTTTGCTCGCGCCTTATAATTCGGCCGCAATTATCACCCCGCAAGAACAATTACAATGCTTTACAACCATAGAACAAAAAGAGTTAAATAAACCTATCACTTCATCTAAAACAACAACATGTTTATTAGATCCTATACCAACTGAACTACTGAAAGAAGTGTTACCTGTAGTGGAAGAGCCTCTTCTCAATATTATTAACTCATCTTTATCTTTAGGTCATGTTCCAAGAACGTTCAAGCTGGCAGTTATAAAACCTCTTATTAAGAAACCACAATTAGATCCAAATAACCTAGCAAATTACAGACCCATTTCGAATCTTCCATTTATGTCAAAAATATTAGAAAAAGTTGTGTCCGCTCAACTCGGCTCTTTCTTGCAAGAAAACGACATCTATGAAAAGTTTCAGTCTGGATTCAGGCCACATCATAGCACTGAAACTGCGCTTGTTAGAATCACAAATGATTTACTTTTAGCTTCGGACCAAGGCTGTATCTCAGTACTAGTTTTACTTGATCTTAGTGCTGCGTTCGATACTATAGATCACACAATACTCTTAGATCGACTACAAAATTACACTGGTGTTCAAGGACAAGCATTAAGCTGGTTCAGGTCATACTTATCTGACCGCTACCATTTCGTCTACTTAAATGGAGAAAAATCGATTATAACTTCGGCAAACTATGGAGTGCCGCAGGGATCTGTGTTAGGCCCTTTATTATTCTCAATATATATGCTGCCACTTGGTAATATTCTAAGGAAACATGGAATTAGTTTCCATTGTTATGCTGATGACACTCAAATATATATTTCCTCACGGCCAGATGAATACGCTAAATTATCCAAATTGACAGATTGTGTTAAAGATATAAAAGATTGGATGACGCATAATTTTCTTTTATTAAATCCAGACAAGACAGAGGTAATACTTATCGGTTCTAAAAACCATCCACAAAACCTTTCACAGCACGACTTTAACATAGTAGGATGCCCTTTTACTCTATCCGCTACAGTAAAAGACCTGGGTGTTACATTAGACTGCAACCTGTCTTTTGAAAAGCATATTTCATATGTTACAAAAACAGCCTTTTTCCACCTTAGAAACATTGCTAAGCTACGTAATATGCTATCAGTCTCTGATGCAGAAAAGTTAGTTCATGCATTCATGACCTCGAGACTAGATTACTGTAATGCTTTATTAGCTGGTTGTCCTGCATCTTCAATAAACAAGCTACAGTTAGTCCAAAATGCAGCCGCTAGAGTTCTTACTAGATCAAGAAAATATGATCATATAACACCGATTTTATCATCACTTCATTGGTTACCTATAAAGTTCCGTATTAATTACAAGGTATTGCTTTTGACCTATAAAGCTCTAAATGGTTTAGCTCCAGTCTATTTAACGGATCTTCTATCGCCTTACAATCCATCGCGCTCTTTAAGATCACTAGATTCGAGGTTTCTGGTCATTCCTAGGATATCCAGATCCACCAAAGGAGGCAGAGCATTTTCACATTTAGCTCCGAAGCTCTGGAATAGCCTTCCTGATATTGTTCGTTGCTCAGACTCGCTCTCCCAGTTTAAAACTAGACTGAAGACGCATCTATTTAGCCAGGCATTCATATAAATTTTTTATCTTACAGTTACTGTAAATTCGGCCTCTAGTTCATAAACGCCAGAGGAGAACTGGCCCCCGACTGAGCCTGGGTTCTCCCAAGGTTTTTTTTCTCCATTGGGTCATCTGATGGGGTGTTAGGACACCATTAGGTCACTGGATGGAGTTTTTCGGTTCCTTGCCACTGTTGCCTTAGGCTTGCTCAGTTGGGGATATTCAAATTAATTAACCAATCATACCATTGATCAGCTCTACCAAACTTGGATGTCTTTTTTCCAGTAATAAACAAACATTAAGTTGTTTTGATTGATACTGTGAAGCAGCTTTGATACAATCTGTATTGTGAAAAGCGCTATATAAATATATTTGACTTGACTTGACTTGACTTAAATTAAATGAAATGAAAACATTCTGTCGACATTTACTCACCCTCATGTTGTTCCAAACCTGTATGAGTTTCTTCCTCTGCTGAACGCAAATGAAGATATTTTAAATAATGTTGGTAACTAGATAGTTGACAGTAGCCTTTTGACCATCCATATTTTTTTTCCCTACTATGTAAGTCAATTACCAACATTCGTTAAAATATCTTAATTTGTGTTCAGCAGAGAAAAAAAACTTGCACAGGTTTGGAACAACATGAGGGTGAGTAAATGTTACAGAATTTTTTAATTTCTGGGTGATCCCTTTAAGATTTCTATAACATTTCACTACATTCTTAATGCAATTATTACAATGTGCATGTGTTTACAACTGAAATAAACTGCTAAAGAAATAAGTCCATGTTTGTCATTTGTAAATAGATCAAATCACTATATATATATATATATATATATATATATATATATATATATATATATATATATATATATATAAATAAAGGATAGTGTGCTGACGCTTTATTTTACCAATTAAACTTTTTACATCCAAGAAACAGAAAAAAAATATCTCAACAACAGTAATAGTTGTTTCAGTTACTGTGACAAGAATATATTTATTCACAAAATAGTACAATCAAAATTGCATGAACAAACAAATTTACGTTGGCTAAACAAAGTATTATTACTGAGAAGAAATAAAAAATAATTGAGACAACTCAAAAGTCTTACTGCATCAAGTTGCCTTATATTTTTACGTTTTCTCAACTATTTATTTTTTACAGTGTATATGACCTAAGTTTGTGAAAAAGGAGTTGATTCAAAATCTATAATCTCAGAATCTCTTCTCAATATTGTTGACCATTAAAAACCCGCAGTCCAAGAAAGCTGGCAATTATCAAACACCTTATCACTTGACCCAGGATAATTGGTTTCTTATAGACCAGTCGCAATGTTCAGTTTTGCAAAGAACTGGAATTTCAGTCAGGATTTAAAGGGATAGTTCACCCAAAAATGAAAATTCTGTCAGTATTTACTCACCCTCATGTTGTTCCAACCCCGTAAGACCTTCGTTCATCTTCTGAACACACGAATTAAGATATTTTTGATGAAATCTGAGAGCTGGATCACTCCTCCATACTAGGCCATAGGCTTCTTCAGGGATTGAAACTTGCCAGCCCCGAAAAGTTATTAAAGACATCGTTAAAATAGTCCAAGTGACTACAGTGGCTAAATCTTAAGTTTATCAAGCGACGAGAATACTTTTTGTGCACAAAAACAAACAAAAATAACGACTTTATTTCAACTATTCATTTCCTTTTCTATGGGCCTCTAGTCAGTTAACTTAGTGTGATTCCGTAGAGCTACGTCACACGTAGGCTCACTATTGGCCAACGCTGGTCATGTGGGTGATGCGTGTGACGTACAACAACAGAAGCTTACGCTATTATACTAGTGAACTGACTCGAGGCCCACAGAGAAGGAAATGAATAGTTGAAATAAAGTCATTATTTTTGGGTTTTTTTGCGCACAAAAAGTATTCTTGTCGTTTGATAAACTTAAGATTGAGCAGCTGTAGTCACTTGGACTATTTTAACGATGTCTTTAATAACTTTTCGAGGCCGGCAAGTTCAATCCCTGAAGAAGCCTACGGACTAGTATGGAGGAGTGATCCAGCTCTCAGATTTCATCAAAAATATCTTAATTCGTGTTCCGAAGATGAACAAAGGTCTTAGGGGGTTGGAACAACATGAGGGTGAGTAAATACTGACAGAATTTTCATTTTTGGGTGAACTATCCCTTTAAGCTCTATCTTTGCACAGAAACTATCCTGATTAAAGTTACACCTTTTGACAACACAGACCACAACATTCACTTGGCCAGCATGATAATTATGTTGGCATTTGTGGACAAGCAGTCATATATATCTAACTGCTACCATTTTGCCTGTGTAAAAGAAGAGAAGTCTCATTAATCAAAAGTATTGTGTGCCACAGGGCTCAGTATTAGGTCCTCTGCGTTTCTCCTTGTATACGCTTCCCCTGAGAGACATTACCATTAGATTTTACTGTTATGCTGACAATACTCAGCATAACATCCTGGATCGATTGCTCCTATCTGCCTTGCTGCTGCTGCTGCTGCTGTTGAGTTGGTTTGTGTCTGTAAGCTTTGTATATCTTTCTGTTTTGAATCATTATTTACTATCATTCCCTGTTGTTTATACTGCTAAATATAACTTACTCAACATCACATATTAACCTGACATAGCTAGCTTCAATCTAAATCGTTGCTAGCACAACACGCTAGTAATTCCCTAGCCTGTTAGCATGCCATCCGTGCGCTCTTTATTTATTTATTTCGCTTGCGCCTTTTACAAGTCCATGAACAACTGTGGTGAGTAGGATCAGTCAACAAACACGGTGAGTCATGTCATCTTTTCCTCTTATTGTCACTTGCACTTCATGTAACATGTATATCATAGCCTTCTCTGTCAGCACAGGATTTACATGTGATAAATGCAGGGAGATAGTCAGGCTGATGAAGAAGATTTCAGAACTAGAGACACGCATCCAAACTTTAATTGAGGTTAATTGTAAGAGTGCAAGGGCTTTAGATACTGCTTTGGATGCCACTAGCTTAATGAACACTGTACTAGGGCTGCAACAATGAATCAATAAAATCGATGAAAATCGATTATTAAAATGGTTGGCAACGAATTTCATTATTGATTCGTTGTGTCCCGCGATCATTATGCAAGTCAATAATTTAGATGTTTGAGTATAAATAAAAAAAAGTTGAGTTAAGCGCGGAGCGGAGCAGATCTATGAGGCGCCGGACTGGACAAAAGCGAAGCGAACTCCGCGTGTCTGAGATCGCGCAAGAGAGACCGAGTGTGTCTGCGCACGAGCAACAGAGAGAGACCGAGTGTGTCTGCGTGCGAGAGAGACTGAGTGTGTCTGAGCATTAGTAAATTGGTACATACTACATAGTAATATATAATTACTATATAAGAGGCATGGAAGTTCGATAAATGGACAACAATATAAATAAAAACAACAATTAAATTCTTACCACTGAATTAGCAGACTGTGATTTGAATCAGATAGACAGAAGATAAAAACACTTTCTTGTCTGTCCCAAGTACCACTACAAGGGGAATATTTTTTCCACAATTTGCAGCACTGAATTTTTCAATCTTTACTCTAAATGACTCCCGGAAAGGATGAGCTGCAAAATACCTTACACACCATAGGAGGTGGTCAATCCATTGTATTTTTTTAAAAATATTATTTTATATTGTATTTATATTTTATATACATTGTATTTATAATTAAAATTAGGATAGACAAGAGATATTATCTTCTGTTATAATTATTATTATTGCTATTATATTACCTATTATCCGACTGCGCGAGACTTGTCTTTTGTGTGCATTTGCGTGTCAAATAATGTCAAACATTTGGTTAAAGATTATAACATCTTTGACAAAAAACAAAACAAAACACAAGTTTGTGAGTGTGTGCATCTGCGAGTGTGAGAGTTTGTGAGTGTGTGCGAGTGTAGTGTAGAGAACAAGTTCTGACGTTCAAACAAAAAGTTTTCTGATTTGTATTTTTCTTTATTTTTTATAAATTATTTATTGTTCTGACAGCTCAGGTCCCTTTAAACAAAAATATACATCTTTCTGTGCACTTTATTTAAAAAAAAACCCATATATTTGGCAAATGTAAAGCATACATGTGTATGTTTTTTGTGTTAGTCAATTTTTTTGCACTGGATTTTTTGCACGGTTGGAAATTAATGTTTTTTTTTTTTGGGGGGGGGGGGGGGGGAGGGTATCAGATTAATCGATTAATCGGAAAAATAATGGACAGATTAATCGATTATTAACCCTCTGGGGACCAAGGGGTTTTTGGGGCCCTTGGGATGTTTTGACATGCACTGACATTTGTGCTTTTTTCAGTTATTTATAAACATGTTAATGGCAAAGGTGTAAATTCATAGTCTGGGTTTCCCCATGCTGCCTTCCCGCAGCGCGATTTTATTCACGCTGAAAGGCAGTATGGATACCATGGTCCAGATTTTCGCCTCATTTAGGGAACCAATCACAGAACGGGGAGGGAGCAGCAAGACAATGACGACATCTATGCGACACACCGAAGCAGTTTGTTTATTTCTATGGATTCAACATGGTAGCAGACGCGAAGCTACCTTTCGATGCAGCCTTAGAGAATGTTCTAAGTAATTTAGAACGCAAGTCTATTTCGTCTTCTTCCTCGTCAAATTTCTGTCGCTCTACAGACGTCATCTGGTATAATTGAAACGATTGGCTATGAGCTACGTACAGGCGCATTTGATAGACATTCTTAGCATCCAATAAACGGCGCCGGGCATTCGTAAACCACGCCTCAAATACGAGAAAATGTACATGTGGTTCCCAGACTCAAGTCTCAACGAGAATTGGGTCTGGCGTTAGCCAGGCTAGTAAATTCACTCTATATAGCACAAACGGGGCTACCATAATATGTGAGCAACATGTATGTACATGTTTGTATTTTTGAGAGAATATCATTTATGCATGGTTATTGAAAAAACTAAAACTAAAAGTTTCTGAAATAAGGCCACAAAACACATATTGATTATTTCTTCACAAGACTTTTGAAAATTGTATCACATAGTCTAGAATATTTGCTCCAAAACTATGTGAGAATCATCCTGACTACTCATTCAGATAAGTCAATAAAGTCTTTTAGAATGTGTATGACGTGTTTTGTTTGAGAAAGCTTTATGCGAGGAGGCCTGATCTCTCATTAATATGTATGGCGTTTCACACCTGAGGAAGACAAAGACCCTCCCATAATGGCCCTATTAGGTGTGCTATAAGGCCATATCATTATGAGGAGCCTTGCACAAAGAATGAGGAGATTTAAAAAAGAATGGCTTTTAGATTGTTTGGATTTATTTACAACACACACACACACACACTGCTTAGAATAAGTGAACACACCCATGCTAAAGTTGACTAAAAAGAGGAATAAAAAATCTTAATGCCTTAAAAAAAAATTAGGAAAACTCCAACCTTTAGGGACATGAATAATGTCCTTGAATTCTTTGTGAATGAATAATGTATCGCAAATAATTGAATGTTCTTCTTTAAAATACAGGGTGCATACGTCTGGACACTTCTATCACACACCCTTCACCATATAGACATGGTTTTATTTCAGTTCGAAGTTCAAAGTTAGAGTTGGAAACATCTTGAAAAGAAAATTGTCTTTTTCCATAAATGTCTTAGTTTGATCATACATATTTCACAGTTGAGGATTCATTATTTTGATATAGCTTGCATTGGAACAAACACTATAACATCTTAGTTGATTAGTTTATTGACAAAACATACTATAGGCCTATATTTAACATATGAGCAGAAACTCCTAACAAAAGCTTATTTGATGTCTATTTTAGAGTAAAAACTTTATCCAAAACTATTCAACGAAATGTTGTCTTTTATTTCGTCTGTAACAGTGCGTATCTGTGCGTTCGTTCATTCATTCATTCATTCATTCACACACACACACTCACTCACACACACACACACACACACACACACACACAGAAACATGATTCACATTTAAACAGTATGCTATTTTTCCGTTTACAGACACTAACGTTATTCTATATCGCGATTAGAACAAAGCACAAGCATAAAACACTTACACTTGTCAGCTGAATCTGTTGCTCCTCCTTGAAGTGAAAATAAACCAGCACTTGTTCTGAGGTAGGTAAATGTCCCAGGATTGTTCCTCATATAGACGCGCAAGACGACAGTAGATTAATCTGACTAAAAAATATAGTGTGTTTTCAGAGTTTATGGGCGTTAACGCGTCTCAATGGGTTGCTTCACATATTTGCGTTTGAATAGCGCGTGCTCTCCGTGGGCGTGTCATATTACCAGAGATAATGAGCTGAGAGAAAGATAATTAGAATGGCTGACACATCTCTCTTTTTATATAGATGACATAAACGGAGAATATTTATTTTAGTTTTGAAAAAAAAAACGTGAAAGAACCGTGAAAAAAAGTTCACAGTGACTGAGAGGCAGAACGCACACCCTGTTTATATTCTTTATTTTACAAAAGCACAATATTTTATTTCGATTGTATGTGGGCACATAAAAAAGTAGACATTTAACAGATTATTTTCTCATATTTCTTAACTCTATATGAACAGAAATGATGGTAGTACTTTAAGTCTATTTTTCTGCTATGTGAAAAAAAACGAGCAAAACGCGCCGCCGCGTTTCTGGTCCCCAGAGGGTTAAAATAATCATTAATTGCAGCCCTACACTGTACATTGTTCGGTTCCGGCTGTAGAGCCCGTGCAGCAGGGCAATTGAGTGATGGTGAAACGCTGTAGTCGAGGGACAAAATACCGCTCTTCCGTTCCGAATACAATAACTATTAGATTCTCCACACTCAGTGAAACACCCGCTGTTGAAACATCCTGTTGAATGTGCCCTAGTTATTGGCGATTCTATTACACGGAACACCAACCACCATAGTCACATGTTTGCCGGGAGCCAGAGCGCCTGACATCAAAGTAAATTTAAAAGTGCAGGCTAATGCTAATCGTAAATTCTCTAAGATTATTATTCACATCGGCACTAATGATGTTCGACTTCGCCAGTCGGAGTTCACTAAAATTTACGCTAAAGAGATGTGTGAACTCGCAAGTACAATGTCAGGCACTGTAATTTGCTCTGGCCCCCTTCCTGTTCGCCGGAGTGATGAGATACTTAGTAGACTGTCCTCACTCAATGGCTGGCTGTCTAAGTGGTGTCCGCAAAATAATTTAGTATTCATAGACAATGGAAAGGTTTTTTGGTATTGAAAAAAGATGGTATTCATCCCTCCTGGGATGGTGCTGCTCTTCTCTATAGTAATATGGCACATAGTCTTAGAGCTCAAACATGACAATCTAGGGCTCAGGTCAGGAAGCAGACAAACTGGCTAAACCGACCGTCTGCTAGCTGTCTCACGTCATTGAGGTCAGATAAATCCCATCACATAGAAACTCTTTCACCTAGATATCATCATATAGAGACTGTATCCGTAAAAATGTAATTGATGTTCAATAAATAAAAAACAGATATAATACAAATGAACAAATGATAAAGCTTGGGTTTCTGAATATTCGATCCCTTACTTCAAAAGCACTTACTGTTAATTATATGATTACAGATTATAACCTAGATGTGCTGTGCTTGACAGAAACCTGGCTAAAACCAAACAATTACATTACTTTAAATGAGTCCACCCCCCAAGATTATGGTTATAAACATGAACCTTGTCTGAAAGGCAAAGGGGGCCGTGTTGTTGTAATTTATAGTAATATCTTCAGAATTAGTAAGAAGTCTAGTTTCAAATATAATTTTTTTGAAGTGTTGGTGCTTAATGTAACAATATCTAGTGTAAATGATAAATCAAGTTTGAGATTTGTGCTGGCTACTGTTTATAGGCCACCAGGGCACCATACAGACTTTATCAAAGAATTTGCTGACTTTCTATCAGAGTTAGAACTGGCTGCAGATAAAGCCCTAATTGTTGGTGATTTTAAGGCGAGACATGGCAGGCAAAAACATCGTTTTTTTTTCATTGGTCAATTTTGAGATTTTGGGATATTTGTCTTCAATAACATGTCTTCTTTCAGACTTGTGGTGAAAAAAAGTCAGAAATACACATTTAGGTCTTTATTTTACTACACTTTGTCTGTTTGCGTCTGTAGATTTCTCATAAATTCATCAAAAGTTGTCGTTATAAATCATCCCTCTGCTCCGCGATCGCGATCTGCACCCTGTCATCACACACACCGTTAGAAAGCTCTCTCTCTCGTGAACAAGACTGCCGGATCCAAATATGGTCATTTCCTTTTTATCAGCAACCAATCGCGAAAGTAAAAGGGGGGATTTTACTCTAAATGCGCAATCTCATTGGCTAATGCTAAATCTTTAAAGCACGTTTTCTCAAAATGTCTTTTCTCTCATACTCCAAGTCCGAAATCTCCAGTTCAGTAGCACCTATATACACCAAACTTTCCAGTCTTGTACCTAGTTATATTATGAAGACATTTACAGAGGGATTTGTAAATATATTATTCCTAGCCTGATTTATATAACCTTTTATTCCCAAAAACATGGCGAAAATCATTTTTTTAAGGCTATTGGCAGTATATTCTGATTTACAGGATAACAAAAGTAGATATCCATAAATCCCTCTGTAATTTTTTCCCCATCTAATATGTGAACACAATGAAAAAATAATTTTGAACCTGGCTTTGTCCAATACTCAGATTTCGTTTTTTAAAATATATGCAAAATAGCGCATATTTAATTAGACAATGCCTCATTTGCATATTTAAACATTAAATTACAGAAAACTTGTAATACATTTTTTTCTCATCTTAATGTAGGTAATCAACTGGCAAAGTTTCATGGTGATATCTGATAGTTAAAAAAATTACCCTATTCACCTGTAGTGTCTCGCCTTAATATACATGTAAATAACGAAAAAGATGCATTGGGATTGGCATTTAAAGACATTCTTAACTCTATTGGAGGTAGACAACACATGTCAGGACCTACTCATTGTCGTAATCATACTCTAGATCTAATATTATCACATGGAATCAATGTTGATGCTGTTGAAATTCTGCAGCAGAGCGATGACATCTCAGATCATTATCTAGTCTCGTGTAAACTTAATTTAGCCAAGGCTGCAAAGCCAACTCCGTGCTACAAATATGTTAGACCCATCACTTCTGCCACTAAAGATTGCTTTATTAATAATCTTCCTGATCAGTTTCATCATCTCAGCATCCCAGATAGCTAAGATGAACTCGATATTGCGACAGAAACTTTTAACTCTCTCTTTTCCAGCACTTTAGACAGTTGCTCCTCTGCGCTTAAAGAAGATTAAAGAAAATAGTCCAACCCCATAGTACAACGAGCACACTCAGGCCCTAAAAAGAGCAGCCAGGAAAATGGAGCGCAACTGGAAGAAAACAAAACTAGAGATATTTCGCATTGCATGGAAAGAGAGCACGATTGCATACAGAGAGGCCTTAAAAGCTGCTAGAGCTGCTTATTTTTCAACCCTATTAGAAGAAAATAAACAAAACCTGAGGTATTTATTTGAAACACTGGCTAAACTAATGAAAAATAAAGCTTCTAGCCCAGACGTTTCCAAGCAGCACATCACTTGCAAGATTGATAATATCAGGGAGAAAATATAACTATGCAACTGTCTACTACAGTATCGCATCAGGCAGTGCATTGTAGTCTCTTTCGAAAAATTCGATTCATTCATTGCTATAGAAGAGAAAGTATTTTTTAAACTCGTTAAATCATCTTTTGATTCATCTGCAGGATGAATATGATTTAAAACTAAGTTTAAAACTAAACTTTAAATAGAAGCTGAAAAACAACTGTGTCAACTGGATGCGATTAAAGTGTATACCAGCTATCCTATCACTCTGTTTGATATAAGTCGACATATTGCTTTGCTTTGACAAAAGTTTTTTTTTTTTTTAAAAGGAGTCAAACTATTTTGGAATTTGCTTGAAAAGAAATCCTTTTTAATAAATGGTGCAAGCAAAGTCCAGGATATTACTACTCTACATGAGTTAGTATTACTTGAGGATTTTAAGACTCGCTTGCCTAAGAGATTGTTTACACCACACCATTTTCAACTACAAACAGAAAACGTATGCGTTTTGACCGTTCATTAACACGACAGCTGTGTTTTGGTGGCCTGAAAATGCAAACTTTTGAAGACAGGTTTCAAAGTATCATCTCAGTGTAAATCACAAAAATATGAATCTTTGAAAATGGTGACAGCATGCACATGCATATTACGCGTTGTCTATTGGCATGTGCATTTGGCGCGAGCGCTCTGTTGTAAAAGAAATGCGTATGTGCGCAGACACATTCTTTCTTAACAAAGTGCCAACTACTTGTTTGTCATAATACAGTGTTTTTAGTCGTTTTCACACATATACAGATCCACGGCCAGCGCAAGCACAAGGCAAAGAGGTAAAAGAGTGTTTCTATTGCCATAAACAAGAACATCTTATTGCTGACTGTCCTGCATTGAAGCATAAACAACAATCATAGCCACCAAAGAATTTTGGTTTTATTACCAAGGAAACAAACAGTTAGTAAGGAACAGTTCGAGTGTATTTCTTACAAAAGTTATAATCCATACTTAATGAAAGGTTTTGTTTCCTTAACTGGATTATGTAAAGATCAAGTTGAAATTACCATGCTAAGAGATACTGGTGCTGCTCAGTTGTTTCCGGAAGCAAGAGTAATACTGTTGACAGAGACATTTTGAGGTTCAAATAGTGCAGGGAATTGAAATGGGGTATGTTAAAGTTCCGTTACACAGAATATATTTGCAGAATGATCTTGTGTCAGATTTTGTGAAACTAAGCAAATAAAGAGCCAAAAGGTGGACAGCTGAAGGACTTTGAGAAAAAAAAACAAGGTAAGAGGTGGGCAGCCTAATAGAAAGTTGGCTGCTTGTGGAAAAAGGTTAATAAGACAAACACGTCTGATGGAAGCTGATCCAAAGATGTTGTGTAGACAATCGTGTCCGTAAACCAATGAACTGTGAGACTATGTAAAAGTAATCCAGAGGTCACAAGAAGCTAATGTCAACTGAGGAAAGGTAGTGCATGCAGGTTTATGCACTCTGGTAAGGGGCAGTCCCTTAACTGACATCCGGCACACACTCCTGTCTGTCAAGCCAGACTTTGTGCAATTGGATGCTTCTGCCAAGGTCAGGTATGGATGCCCTTCATATAGGTGGATCTCGAATACGAGATAATGAAAGAGAACAAAGAGAAGTGATACAGAGCACAAAGTTACAGAGTGATCAGGGCACTAATTTTATGTCTAGACTTTTTGAACAGGATATGCAGACACTGGAAAGCCAAATATTTAAATCTCTTATTGTGTTTCCTCCTCAGAATATCATCCGGAAACAAAAAACTTAAATCTATGGTCAGGAAATACTGCTTAGGGACTGGTAAGGAGTGGATAAGGGTGTTCGACTAGTGTTGTTTGCTGTAAGAGTAGCTACACAAGAATCTTTGAAATTCAGTTAAGTTGATTTTTGGACACTCTGTTTGAGGTCCATTAAAAATTTCTAACGGAACATAGGATGGAGGTTACTACTGTTCCACAGAGTAATGTGTTGGACTATGTCAGTAAGTTGTCTGCACTTTTTTTTTTCTAGTCGATACATTGTTGTGAGAAAGTTGAATCATACTGTTGGAACTGAGAAGCTTGGACGGAGATGATTTGTTCAAACCGAATTCCTCAGAAATCCCAAATTAACACAGGAATGTAACTCTGTTAGGTTCTGACATTTGAGTCGTCATTCAGTCTAAGCTAACTAACCAACTCTACACCTTTAAGGACATGAAACCTTGTACAACCAGAGCAAAACTACTTAAGATGTCAACATTAGGCAGTTTTCAAAAGACGGATTGGTTGGGAGATGGCACAGCTTGAGTCCCACGAGGAAAACACCAAGGATTGTTTGACCCCCAAGACAAGAGAGATAAGACAGACCTTCCTCTTCTTAAAGACTTTTGAATGACCTCTCAAACTCAGGTCTGAAATCTCTTAAAACCCACAGAGACTGAGACTTTACATATCAAAGTGCATCAGATCATCCCAAAATGATGCTAGACGGACTTATAATCAAACATTGTTCAACTGCATACTTCTATATCATGTCTACAACCTATATATGTGACACTTATGCTTAGATCACACATAATTAATGCAATTGTTATTGAATGGTTGACTGAAAGAGTTTCTTTTTTACTACAACAGTAGCTAAATCTCTGTTCATAACTCAAAAAGATGGCAGGAATGAAATCCGCAATGGTTTTGAGTGAGATATCATAATTTACTGATAATACTCAAGAAGATGAGGGTGGAATTCTGTTGCTCAATACTTGTGTGTGTGAGACTGTCTGAAAGATCCATCACCCTATGTAGGTCATTAAGAGGACGAACAGAAACGTCTCGGTTACATATGGTAACCCTCGTTCCCTGAGGGAGGGAACGGAGACGTAGGTCATGACTGACCAATAGGAATCTCGCTAGAGAGGCCAATCTACTTCGAGTGAAACTAAAACAAGCCAATACACATTGGCGTGCAATCATTTGCAACAGCTGTGCAGCCTCGCAGCGCGGGTATTTAACAAGCAGCTGGTGCGATTGCACACTAGTTTTTTGCTGAGGAGCCAAGCCTGAAAAAGCTGGCCGCCCCGGCGGGCGGCAGCAGATGTGGCGACGGGACCTACGTCTCCGTTCCCTCCCTCAGGGAACGAGGGTTACCATATGTAACCGAGACGTTCCCTATCGGTCAGTCACTACAACGTAGGTCATGACTGACCAATAGGAATCCCTACCAAAGCGCCACAGCCGCTGCACCCCATCCAGCGCCCCGTGCAAGCCTCTACACCTTCTTGCCTGGAAGGACGATAGGAGGAGGCTTACACAGAGTGAATCTGACACTGTTGTTCCGTGATAACCCATACAGTGAGATATTGGATAACACTAGGAAAGCGTGCCCTTTCTGTTTAGGAAGGAACGCTGCGGAAGCCACTTCTTCAAAGAGTTATGTGGAAATACATATGGACTAGCCCGAAGGCTGTACTGCATATGAAAAAATGGGTGACTTAGCCCAAGGGAAGACACGGGCTTCCGATAGGAGCAGCCGTGGAGAATATACACATATGGGATCCCCGTAGGGTCACACATATGGAACCCAGCCCAGATCCGGTTCTCAAGGATTCAGCGGATAAGGGCCTGGCGCCGGACGCTCCGCCAAGTCCGGGCCGAGGGGTTTGGAGGACTCGACAGGTTTTACTCTGGAGCAATAAGGGTGCACAGTAGGGTGCAGCAAGCCGACAGAGCCAGACCTCTCAGTGCTTCTACCCGTCTAGGGTGAAAACACGGGAGGAGACCGGCTCTACACGTAGGCTATAGTATCTAGCGAACGTGTTAGGTGTCGCCCAGCCCGCAGCTCTACAGATATCTGTTAGCGAGGAGCCACGTGCCAGCGCCCAGGAGGATGCAACACCTCTCGTGGAGTGTGCATGCAACCTGAGCGGGCAGGGCACGCCTTGTGCTTGGTAAGCCAAGGCGATGGCATCCACTATCCAGTGGGCCATCCTCTGCTTGGAGACAGCCTTTCCCTTCTGCTGGCCTCCGTAACAGACAAAGAGCTGGTCTGAGGTCCTGACGCTTTGAGTTCTGTCCACGTACATACGCAGAGCGCGAACGGGACAGAGCAAAGCCAGGGCTGGGTCTGCCTCCTCCAAAGGCAGCACTTGCAGGTTCACTACCTGGTCTTTGAAGGGAGTGGTAGGAACCTTGGGCACATAGCCAGGCCGGGGTCTTAGTACCACATGGCTGTCACCCGGCCCGAACTCTAGGCACGATTCGTCGACCGAAAATGCGTGCAGGTCTCCTACCCTCTTGACAGAGGCCAGTGCAACCAGCAGCAAAGTCTTCATGGAAAGAAGCTTTAAGTCTACTGACTGCAGAGGCTCAAAGGGAACATCCTGAAGTGCTCGAAGCACCAGGGAAAGATCCAAAGAGGGTATGGAGGGGGGTCGAGGAGGATTTAATCGTCTCGCCCCCCTAAGAAACCTGACGACCAGGTCGTGCTTTCCAACTGTTTTCCCATCTATGTGGTCGTGATAAGCTGAAATAGCGGCAGCATGTACTTTGAGGGTGGAGGGAGACAGTCTACGCTCCAAACCCTGCTGCAAGAAGGAAAGCACAGACCCTATCGAACATCTTCGGGGGTCTTCTCTTTTAAGAACACCACTCGACGAACAGGTTCCACTTCAGGGCGTAAGCACGTCTCGTGGACGGCGCCCGTGCTGAAGTGATGGTGTTAAGTACCTCTGGTGGTAAGTCACCTAGAACCTCCGCATCCCGTCCAGGGACCAGACATGGAGTTTCCAGAGGTCTGGGCGCGGGTGCCATAGGGTGCCCCGTCTCTGAGTCAGAAGATCCTTCCTCAGAGGAATGGGCCAGGGAGGGACTGTCACGAGGAGCATGAGTTCTGGGAACCAAGTCCGGGTGGGCCAATAGGGAGCCACCAGAAGGACCTGCTCCTCGTCCTCCCTGACTTTGCACAGAGTCTGCGCAAGTAGGCTCACTGGGGGAAACGCATATTTGCGAAGGCCCCGGGGCCAGCTGTGTGCCAGTGCGTCCGTGCCGAGTGTTCCCTCGGTCAGGGAGTAAAACAGCTGGCAGTTGGAGGTCTCTGAGGAGGCAAACAGGTCTACCTGAGCCTCCCCGAACTCTCTCCAGATCAGCTGAACCGCCTGGGGGTGGAGTCGCCATTCTCCCGGAAGCACAGCTCGTGATAGCTCGTCGGCCACACGGTTGAGCACGCCGGGGACATACATGGCTCGAAGCGACCTCAGATGCTTCTGACTCCAGAGGAGGAGATGGCGGGCGAGTTGCGACATGCGACGGGAGCGTAGACCACCTTGTCGGTTGATGTACGCAACGGTCGCCGTGTTGTCCGTACGGACCAGCACGTCCCTGCCCTGTAGCGGCCTTTTCAAGCGGCTCAGAGCGAGATGTACTGCTAGCAACTCGAGGCAATTGATGTGCCAATGCAGTTGGGGGTCCGTCCACACCCCTGACACTGCATGCCCGTTGTACGTGGCACCCCAGTCGGTGGCAGAGGCATCTGTGAATACCACAGCATGCCTGGACACCTGTTCCAAGGGGACTCCTGCCCGCAGGAACAAGGGGTCTGACCACGGGCTGAAGGTCTGGCGGCACGCCGGTGTGATTGCCACCCGGTGAGTGCCGTGATGCCACGCCCATCTCGGGACTCGGCCGTGAAGCCAGTGCTGAAGCGGTCTCATATGAAGCAGGCCGAGCGGGGTTACCGCTGCTGCTGCTGCCATATGCCCCAGGAGCCTCTGAAAGAATTTCAGTGGGACCGCCGTCCTGCCTTTGAACGTGTTCAAGCAGTTCAGCACCGACTGAGCACGCTGCTCTGTGAGGCGTGCTGTCTGAGTGACCGAATCCAACTCCATACCGAGATAAGAGATCCTCTGCACAGGGGAGAGTTTGCTCTTTTCCCAGTTGACCTGAAGACCCAACTGGCTGAGGTGCCTGAGCACTAGGTCCCTGTGTTCGCATAGCTGATCTCGAGAGTGTGCTAGTATGAGTCAGTCGTCGAGATAGTTGAGGATGCGAACGCCCTGTTCTCTCATGGGAACAAGGGCCCCCTCCGTGACTTTCGTGAAGACACGGGGGGACAGGGACAGCCCGAAGGGTAGGACCTTGTACTGATATGCTCGACCCTCGAACGCAAAGTGCAGGAATGGCCTGTGTCGAGGAAGAATCGAGACATGAAAGTACGCGTTCCTCAGGTCGATCGCTGCAAATCAATCTTGGGGACGGAACAAAATGAAACAAAGGATTTACCACCCGGCCCTCTTCCGGGGGAGGGAGCGATGCAGTCATCGTCTCCTGGAGAGCAGTCCCTTCCATCTCTGGGTCGCCCGTCCTAGGGCCGCTTACCCTTGGCTTTGCCGCCCCTCTTGGCGGGGGCCTGGACGGGCGGGGCGCCCTGCCTGCGACTGGCTCCACGGCGCCGTTTAGATGGAGGCTGCTGCTGCGGCGCGGGAGCAGGGGCAGACGCAGGAGGACGCCCACGGCGACGAGCAGACCGAGGAGCCGCGGGCGGTGGGGTGGAGGCAGCAGCTGACCGCCGCGGCAGGATGTGACTGATAGCCTCAGTCTGCTTCTGTACAGCCGAGAACTGCTGGGCAAAGATCTCGACCGCGTCGCCGAAGAGGCCGGTCTGGGACACGGGGGAGTTAAGGAACCTGATCTTGTCGGTCTCCCGCATGTCAGCCAGACACAGCCAGAGATGGCGTTCCTGGACCACAAGTGTGGACATCGCACGACCCACTGACCGCGCAGTGACCTTCGTCGCACGAAGCGCGAGGTCAGTTGCGGCACGAAGTTCTTGGAGAACTTGTGGATCATGACCACCCTCGTGCAGGTCCTTCAGTGCCTTGGCCTGATGAACCTGCAACAACGCCATAGCGTGCATGGCAGAGGCAGCTTCCCCACAGGCCTTGTAAGCTTTGCCGGTCAGGTCCGACGAGTACTTACAGGCCCGGGAAGGAAGACACGGTTCTCCACGCCAAGTGGAGTTAGGGCACAGTTGCATAGCAACGGCCCGTTCCACTGGCGGGATACGCGTGTATCCCTTAGCTGCCCCGCCATCAAGGGTGGTGAGGGAGGAGGAGCCACCGAGACGGTTTCTGGCAGTAAAAGGTGCCGTCCACGTCCCTGTGAGCTCCTCATGCACCTCCGGGAAGAAAGGCACTGGGGTGGGTTGCTGAGAACCAGCGCGCGCCACCCCGAGATACCAATCGTCCAACCTCGAGGGCTCGGGACACGGTGGAGGGTTCCACACGAGCCCGATGAGGGTTCCTAGGGGGTTGGTTCCCCGAAGGAAGCGCGCTCACTGTAATCCTCAGGTCACCCGTGTCACTGCCCGTAGCAACCCGCAAAGGGGGGTTGGAACGAGGTGCAGGCACGGGGACTCCGCCCCTTTGCAGGAACGAGAGTCTCGACCTCAGCTCCGAGATGGTCATCTTCCCACAATGGGTACATGACTCATCCACGAACGCTGCCTGTGCGTGTTCGAGGCCCAGACACACAAGGCAGCGATCGTGACCATCCCGCGACCCCAGGTAACGACCGCATCCAGAAACACACAGATAGAATGTCATCTTGAAAAAGACGCAAACTATCTGTGTAAGCTCTTTTAGAGACTGCTCTCCTTGGTGCTGAAGCACGCAGGGGAACGGTCACGGCGAACACAGACAGGAATGTGCACCTGTCTGTGCGCGATTCTCTCACGCTGGTCTTACCAGCCGTGAAAACGGCCGTTGAGCGCTTTAATCGCGCACCTTACCAGCCGTAAAAACGGCCGTTGAGCGCTTTAACCGCGCACCTTACCAGCCGTGAAAACAGCTTTTTTGTTTGCTCTGTTTTAAAACAACAAACAAAGAAGAGAGAGAGAGAAGAGAAAAAGACCGCTCGCGCTGCTGTGCCGTCACGCCCGCACCAAAGTGGAGAGATCCAGAAGAGGCTTGCTTTCAAATTCACTCTGTTCAGCATACGAAGTGCTTGGCTCCGGAGCAAAAAGCTAGTGTGCAATCGCACCAGCTGCTTGTTAAATACCCGCGCTGCGAGGCTGCACAGCTGTTGCAAATGATTGCACGCCAATGTGTATTGGCTTGTTTTAGTTTCACTCGAAGTAGATTGGCCTCTCTAGCGAGATGACCTACGTTGTAGTGACTGACCGATAGGGAACAGGATGTTATTGATTAAATTCATAGCTTCATGACATGCTTCCTCCTATTAAGAAACATGTGTACAAACTTAATCACACAAAGCGAAAGGTAATGCATGAATTTTAGTAAACATTAAAGTATCTGTTGGAAAATGCGATGGCTAAGCTTAGTGGTTCATGGAGTTCTCTATGTTTACTTGTTCCAAAGCTCGGTTGAATATTTAGGTTTTGTACTGATCAGGTCAATGCAGTCACCATTATCATTGTTATCCTTTACCCTGAATGGAGGACTGTATTGATAACACTTGTACAATTGTTTTGTTAGTAAAAACCAGTTAACTTCTGCTGCCTCTGATGTATCTGCTTTCATAACACCAGATACTTTTGCACATGATGGACCTAGAACAGAGGGGGGCAAACTACAGCCCGCCGAACACTTTCATCTGGCCCGCAAGGTAGTTTTAAAAAATATTACACTTTAGTAACAGTTTTGGTTCAGAATTACTAATTTGATGCAATACAAGCGAACGCCAATAGATAGCAGTATAGCACGCAGTACAGTTAGGTGGGCCTACTACTGTAGAATTAGAATGCATCTGGTAACTCGGACGTTAACCCTTTCACGCGTAACTTTAAAATATTCTAACTGACCCCCAAGAGTGAGTTTTTTTCAAGTCGACCTTTATTTTAGAACTTCCCCCTTAATATCTCCATGGCGATGCGTCATGCTTGTCAAGTGATACACCGTAGCCACAATAACAGTGTATGATAGATCGCTTTTATATTGTTTTTCCTTTTTTACTCAAAATATTCACAAACTTGCTTACCATGTCATCCACTATCTGATATTCCGATTCCGATCAAATACGTGTGTGTGTGCTTTGTCTTTTAAAAACCTTTATAAATAATCTTGATCTTGATCTATAACTTGAGATGGGTGCTGCCATGTTTGTTTGTGCCGCAGTTCAGAGAGTCCTGTCAGTCAGATTTACAACACGAAAATTCATCAGTTTCTCCCGAAAGTGGCCGGTGAACCCTTTAGAAAAATAGAGTAAACTTTATAATTAACTTACACTATGTGTAACACACGTCGGCAAATCATATTTGAATAGATTGTTATTGCTGCTTCCATAGACATCAGTGTGTATTTTACAAACTCCAAATGTATTGTTTTATTAGTGCTTTAGTGAATTTAAATGTCTGAAACCTATATTAAACATTATGTGTTTGAAAACACTACAAATCGTTTGACAGATATATGACAGCACTGAGCGTGTCCGTCTCTGGCTCAGCGCCAGCCAACGCGCAAAAGCACAGTTTGAATCTGGCAGTTATGTGACGCCACTGAACATTCTAAGTCCCATTTGTGGGACCCTACTCTCAACCTCAGTCATAATTTTTCTAGCAAACATTCAAATTATGCTGTCAACCTGTCATCTGCAGAAAAGGCAAGCAAGGCTTTAAAATTTGCCACATTTACAAGTAGGCTACATTTACGAAACAGTGCTCTATGCAAGAATCTGTAACGAAAGCTAGTTATGTACTGGCTCATAAAATTCCAAAGCACAGCAAGCCTTTTTCGGATGGGGAATTTGTGAAAGACTGTATGTTGGAGACTGCTGACATACTTTGCCCTGGTTCTAAAAGTCAGTTTGAGAAAATTAGCTTATCGCGGAGAACAATTACCAGGCACATGGAAGTGATTGCTGAGGAGCTGCTCTCCGAATAAAAAAAAAAAAAGCAGACGGCTTCAGTCTTTTTTCTATCGCACTCGATGAAAGTACTGACATCACAGACACTGCTCAACTGTTGATTTTTGTCAGAGGAATAAACTTAAATTTCGAAATAACAGAGGAACTCCTCGGGATGGAATCAATGATGGGAACGACCAAGGGCGTGGATTTGTATGACAGTGTGTCCGCCTGCTTGGAAAAAAATAACCTGCCGTGGAGAAAGCTGACAAGCGTCACAACAGATGGATCGATCCAGTGTGACAGTACTTTGAAGGAGAAGTTTCAGAAAGCACCAGTTAACCAGTTTTATGCCTCACTGGATGAAAAAAAATTCCCAAACATTAAAAAGCATGCTCAAAGAATGATCACTCCAGACTTTGACACCCTTGCAAGGAGACAGGCTCATTGTTCACATTAACACTTTAATAACCATGTCTTGGCAAGACAAAGACTTGACAAAGACTTCTCCCTCAGTTTTAATCAGACATAGTTTTATGATGATTGATATGTACATAGTAATAGCAGTGCACATGAGATTATATATGTTGTAAGTTTGACTCAATAATAGATATTAAATAAGAATTGTTGTAAGAATTAATGTGACAAATATTTCTGTCAGATAATATATTTTCCATGCATACCTCCAGTGTAAATAAAAGTTATTTTATCATGGATTTAGTATGCGGCCCTTCAATTGGTTAGCAAAACTTGATGTGGCCCTCTTGTCTAAAAAGTTTCCTCACCTCTGACCTAGAATGAACTGCTGCTACTACCAGCCACACAGCTAAATAGACTTCACCTGCATCTGCTTACATGCCAGTGTTAGGATGGACTTCTCAGAAAGTGATTAATGCCAAACTACAGCAAGACACAGACTGAACACTGCTGGCATCATCTCGGTCTTAAGGCTGATTTATACTTCTGTGTCGGACCTACGCCGGAGCCTCTACGCTATAGACTACGCGTTGGTTTGTGAACCCCGAGGGAGGAGTTCTAACAGACCAATCACAGCACTTGTGTCCGCGTAGAATTGACGCGTTGTTAAGGCCTCATTATGCTTCTGCGTCAACTCCACGGCGTAGGTACGCCGTCACTCCTACGGCGTTGTGGCCGTTTTATAGTTCTGCGTCAGGTTGCGTTGCATCGCGGTGCATTTCACCGCCAGAACGCTAGGGGGGGGGGGGGGGGTGTGGTTCGCGAATCTCTTTGCTAGTTTGTTTTGGTTCCGTGCGCCAGTTCTGCTTTTTCATTTCCGACAATGGCGAGCGAAAGAGAGAGATTGTTGTTGCAGCTGGAGCTTATCGACGTCGAACAACAAATGATTTTGTGGCAAATGTTTAATCACAGAAGAAAAAGAAGACGTCAGCGAAGGTGGTTTGTGCGACCAGTGCACGAATCCAGGGAAAGGATTGGCGAATTTGTTACGGTTGTTCGACCGCTGAGGGACTTGGACGAACACATGCACTTTAAGTATTTTCGGATGTCGAAAGGTCGATTTGACGATCTTACTCATCGTTTAAAACCGTTAATACAGCACCAGAGTACACACAGTATGCCTATTTACCTCGCTCAGAGACTGGCAGTGACTTTAAAGATTTTATCTTCAGGTGCAAACCAACAGATCACCGGGTTGGGCTACAAAATGGGTGCGACCACGGTGTCCCGCATTGTTTCGGAGGTCTGCAAAGCGCTGTGGACCGCGCTGCAGCCCGAATTTTTGCCCTGCCCTTCAACCAGCCAGTGGGAAGCTATTGCTTCAGATTTTTGGCGACTTTGGAACTACCCAAACTGCGTTGGAAGCCTCGACGGGAAACATGTTAACCAAACGCAGGAAGTGACTATTTTAATTACAAGGGGAATCACTCCATTGTTCTCATGGCAACCTGTGATGCCAGGTATCGTTTCACGATGGTGGACGTGGGAGGATATGGACGGGAAAGCGATGGTGGGGTTTTCAAAGCAAGTAGATTTGGGTCGACGCTGCTGGACCACCAGTTGAATCTGCCCCAACCAGCTGAACTGCCTGGGACCAGAGTCCAAATCCCCCACGTTATCGTTGCTGATGCTGCCTTCCCCCTACACTGCAATCTCATGCGTCCCTTTCCAGGTATGTAAATGAAATTAATTAAAACATAGTAGGCCTACATTGTGTATTCATAACGTGTTTGTTATGCCTATGGTTGTGGTACAGTGATTAATACTCTGTGTTTTCTGAAACAGGGGGGAACATGACCAGGGACAAGGAAATCTACAATTACCGCCACTCCAGAGCAAGGCGGGTAATTGAAAATGCCTTTGGCATCATGGCTGCACGGTGGAGAATTCTGGGAAGACCAATTGACTTCCATCCAGACAAAGCAGCGAGTGTCATTAAAGCATGTGTTGTCCTGCACAACTACCTCACCTACACAGACGAAGTGAACACCCCAGAGAGCCGATATGTACCACCACGTTTTACAGACTGTGACTATGAAGGGGCTCTGCAGCCTGGAGAGTGGCGAAGAATGGTGGCAGACCACACAAACTTTGTCCCCATTGAGCCTACACGAATGTCCAGGGCCCGTTCCACCCGAGCTGCCATAGCTGTTCGGAATGACCTAAAGTTTTTTTTTCAGTCTGCACATGGAACTGTGCCATGGCAGGATAATGTAGTGTCCCGTGGCATACTTGGTTAGTCACTGTATTATCCATGATGTAACTGTGAACATCGTATTGTAGAAGAAGTTGTTTGATTTATATAGCGCCTTTCCAGAGGCCAAGGTCGCTTTACATGGTACATTGTAAATAAACAACAAACTTTGTTTCAAAACAAACGTTGATTTATTGATTGAAGTTTATTTTGAGCAAAAAAAGAAAGAAAAGAATTTATACATATATATTAACAATGAAATAAAAATAAAAAACAACAGTTAATTATCCATATACATACATATGCATATCTTTTTGTGGGCTTTATACAATAATTGAGCAGTATGAAAATCAACTAGATCAAAAAGTTTACAAATTTTAGATTGCAGAAATATGTTTGTGTGATAAAAATATCCCACCTTGTGTATAATTCTAACTGCTCATTTTGGGAGTAAGAAGAGGGTATGTAGCGAACTTTTATAATTATTGCCCTAAATTTGTATACATTAAGTTAAATAGTGCAAAACCAGTGAACAATACAATACACATTATAAAGTGCATTATATTCCAAGACAATTAACTTTATTAATTATAGAAATACTTTGATACTTTACCTTGTATGTATCTGGTGTGTGGTTTCCAGGTTAATTTAAAATCAATAATTATACCCAAGAATTTAATTTCTGACACTATTTCTAATGCATCACCATCAATACTTAATATTTATGCGTTTTCTTTATAATTACCAAACATCATACCTTGGTTTTATTTAAATTCATAGGTAATTTATTAATATTCATCCATATTTTTAGTTTAATTCTTTATTTACTTTATAAGTGTATTATAATTATTAGCACGAGGGTGCAAATGTTCAGTCTCATACAACATCTTGTGAACACTTGAAGGTAACCGTGAACATTGTATTGTAAATAAAAAACAATCTTGTGAACAGTTGAAGGCTTTTATTTAATCTCCACATGGAACTGTGCCATGAGAGGATAATGTAGTGTCCCGTGGCAGACTTGGTTAATTACTGTATATACATGATGTACAGTGAACATTGTATTGAAAATAAATAAACTTTTTTTTCCCAAAACTAACGTTGATCTAATAATGTGCAAAGAGGTAAAAAGCGCCAAGAACAAAGGGAAAAGGTTTAAGTACAATAATAGGCACAAGCAACACAATATAAAACACAATTTAAGTTAACTGTAATATAAAACATTATCTAAGAGAATGTGCAAAGAGTAAAAAACCGCAAAGAACAAAGGAAACAGGTTTAAGTACAATAAAAAAAATATAAGATAGGCACAAGTAACACAATATAAAACACAATATAAGTAAACTGAAATATAAACATTATCTAAGAAAATGAACTATTTACAAATATCAACAAAAGTGCACTGAATCAGTATGAGGATGCAAATGTTCAGTCTTGCTCTCTGCTCTCATACAGCATCTTGTGAACGTTAAACATCACATCAGCCCTGCGGCCCTCTGGCATTCTGCGCAGCAGATCAGCCACTGTCTGGCCAAATCGGCTGCACTCGTCGCTGGTGTCCTGCGCCAGCTTTTCTTGCAGGTCCATGCGGCGTTCGTCCAGCTGCGTCATCTGCTTTATTAGCCAGTCATCCTGGTTCCTCTCCTGTTTAGCCCCCACTCTGGACACAGGTGACTCGGCACAGATTGTATATGGTTGGCTAGACACAGCAGGCACAGGTGGTGGTTGAGAGAATGGCTGTACAGGTGAGGCTGGTGGCTGGGGGGACACAGAGGATGACTCAGAAGATGATGATGTGGATGGCATGGAGTCGAAATCAGAAAGTGGTGAGGTCCTTTCCTGTTAAAGACAGAGCAGATTAGATTAGATTAAACTTTGTCATAGTGCAGAGTACAGGTACAAAGACAACAATGTTTGGTTGGTCGGCCTTTGTCTGTGCAGGTAATTACAGTGTGGTCTATGCAGTCTGATTTACGACCAGAGGTCTAGTATAAAGCCTGTTTTATGCTATAAGATATGGAATTAGCAGTGCCATGAAACCAGCAAAGCAAATTTTTAAGCATGTTATGTTACCTTTTGTTTGTACAGAAGTCAGACTATACATAATAACATGCATTCGGACAACCTGATAGCATTGTTAGTTAGCTAGCTTAGAAGCACATACACAAAGATACAAAAACGAACTTATATTCACCTTAGGTTCGAAATTCGACTCTGTTTCACGGTGCTTGACATGGGGTGCCAGCCAGGACAGAAAATTGTAAAAAGCAGGGACCTTTTTGCCGCCTGGATCACCGCTTCTTGGCGCCAGCTTTTTGCGGGGACGAACAAATTTGTCCCGCAGGTTTTTCCACCGCTTTATGCAGTCGGTAACGTCCAAGCCAACATTTTGGGCAATCTCCTTCCACGAGTTGTTTGCCATTTGACTGTCTTTGTAGTGCGCTGAAGAGGAATTGTACAGATGGTCGTACTTTCGTATTTCCTCGATCAAACGTTCCTCAACTTGATCCATCGTTGTCTAAACAAACAGGTCACTTTAAAAATGGCGCTATAGAGCGGGAGGGGAAAACCGGAAAAGGGGAAACTGGAAAAGCTACACTCCGGAAATGATGTATAACTGACCAATCACAGCCCTTGCTGTCTGCGTCGCCTCGACGCGTAGTTACAAATTTTTGGAGGTGCACGTCGAGCTACGGCGGAGGGGTCGGAGAGGGGTTCGCGTCGACGCAGAGAGGTCTGCGAGGGTACGCCGTCGATTCGACGCAGAAGCATAAAACAGGCTTTACATTTTTGGAGAGGTCCACGCCAGGGTACCCCGAAGGATACGGGCGCTACACACAGGCTACGACGTAGCTACGGCATGAGTTCGACGCAAAAGTATAAATTGTCCTTTAGGTTCAGCTGCATCGAGAATAAACCATTACTGGGCTTGACAGAGACTCTGCTCTCGCGTGTGTATTAATAGACAGGTAAGCAAATCTTTGTATTTTTTTGTACACGTAACACGTGTCAATAATAGCACTTATAAACAATTATTTTAAATAGATTACAGGGCTCTCAAGTTTTATCAAAAGTTTAGAGTGAGATTTAGGGGAGGAGCCACCCAAATATTTGCAGCAGCGGTCCCTGACAAATGGAAATTATAACAATTGTTAAATCTGATAAAAAGACAAATTCATCCAAATAAAATAAATAGTTATATTTAAAAAATGCAAATTTATTGAAAAAAAAAAATAAATTTGACCCCAAACAAGCCAACTGAACATCAGTGCTCAATGTACATAACATTGTGTCATAACAACTTGCCCTGAGCATGTATGTCAAGACCCAAACCGGTCACCTTTACAGGGGTCATCGGATGCCCATTTTCCACAAGTTGGTATGATTCTTTTGGGTCTTCATGTAAAGTTTGTAACATACTTTGGTTAAAATTTCTCAATGGTTGTGTAAAACAACACCCTTTTTACCTCTTCAAAAACAGCTCTGTTCACAGTGACCCGTTTCGGTGCATGTCTCTTTAAATGATAATGAGCAACAACTTTTTGGCTTTTTGAGGATTAAAAAAAAGTGAATGGATTTTTTTCATTGCATGGTGATTGTGTCCACACACTGCAAAGACACATTTATTTGCAAATACCATATAAAAGTGTATTTTGCATCCGATGACCCCTTTAAAAGCAGTTGGAGAGTTTTTGAATGCATCAAAAATAATTTAGCACGAATTTGGCTATACTCCTCAAAATCAGCTCTCACTCTCTTTGATCACAGGCAAGAGATATCGTCCAGGAATCGTAAAATCAAAATGCTAAAAAAAAAGTCTTCACTCGGATGTGCTCTTCAATCTATCGCTGTTGTGGAGACTCTCTATTCATTCTGGTGAAATCATAAATAAAATGCACACAAACGTGTCCCTGCTTGCTGTAACCACTGATGAACATATTCAGTTTTGATGAGAGAGAGAAAAAAAAAAGAAGCAAAGCAGAGAGGCTTTATTTTGAGCAGAGAGGCTGCACAGTTTGACAAGCGGGCAGCGGCCGCACACCAGGCCGCTGAATGGTGTTGCTAAGAACTTGCAATGTATAATTATTATCAGACCAGCCCTTGCGGCCTCGAAACACCACCGGCCCACCGGGAAAAGTCCCGACTCTCCTGATTGCCAGTCCGCCCGTCCGTGATCATGATTCGTTAATTCAATACATCTCTCTGGATGGTGAGAACGACATCTCCCATCGTTCCACTCTCCATCATAGCGTCATCAAGATTCGCCTTTATTATTGTTTGTAAACAAATTTTTTTTGCCGCAATCTTACATATTGTATCTTTAAGCAGTCGGTCAGCTTAACATTATTTAGTAAATGGATTTCCACTCTAATAAAAAAAGTTATATAACAAACACAATAAATGCAGCCATTTAAAAGAAAAAGAAAAAGTTTTGTTATAGCTTTTGTAGCAAGGGAGTCGCCTGCCATCTTGCATTACTACAACCTGTGACGTTACATGTTTGATTGGCTCTGTTGGATTGATGATAGGCTTGTCACGATTATCATTATATCGACTTATCGCACGATATATGCATATGACCTCAATATTTTTTGGTGACGTAATATAGTCCATTATGTTTGAAAGCCGAAAGTGGAGCTCAGCAGCTTTTTTTTTATTCAACAGAGCGGACATCGACAGGTGAAAAGAAGGTGTCAATTGAGTCATTAGAGTGTTTTTCTGACAACTACAGATAGTTTGGGAAAAATAAATCCAAATATAAAGCCGCAATCCACTGTTCAGTACATATATAAACGTCACAGCGCGAAATAGTGCACACTCACGGCTAGTGTTAAGGCCGTTTTACATGGGACACTGCAGTTGCGAGTGTCTAGTTAATTTTCCCCCATTCTACGGCATATTTTTTTCATTGTCTTCTATGTAAACAGACATGTTTGACCGACGTCTTTTGCAGCATCTCCCTGTAATCATGCAGTATTCAAGTTAAAAGTTAATAAATAAATTAAAAAAACACCTCTAAAAAATAGTTTTATCAGCAGATATGGCCTGTTGAGGCATCTGTGCCTTTGCTCATTTGAACATTTGACTGCTAAGTAGGGTTTGTGATTTTCAGCAATAGTGTGCACCCTTACTTTACTGAGAAAAGAAGCTCTGTAGAAGGAAAAACTCTATACAACTCCATTCGGTGCGTTTTTTTTTTAACTTGTGCACTTTTTGTTTGTATGCAAATTTATTATTTTTTCAAGTTTTTTTTAATATTAAGGATATTGATTTTTTTGACAGCATTTTCATCTAAATATTCTTAAAGGGACTATGTGTAGTTTTTTAGGTATTTTATTATCTAAAATCAATATTTTTATTCATAAATATGTCCTCAATGGTGTACAAATACCTCTGCCAATGATCTGACTTATCCTCGTAAACGAAGAATTTATTATCTTTATATACATGTGACGGGTAGATCCACGGAGGCGTCCATGTCGTTCCGCCATCTTGAAAAACTATAAAAGCAGAGAGGGTCAAAAAGTACTAGGCCAACGCGTTTTCATTCAGAGCCAGCGTCACGTAACTGAAAGCAGCAGAAAAGGAGGAGTAGAGCAGTGAGAGGCGCCTGTCACTGCCCCGGCAAGTTTAAAAGGCTGCATTGCACTGTTATTATTCATAGTGTAACATTCGTTTGTTCGTTGTGTCAAGTTGCAGTTTGTTTGAAATAACAAACCTGTTCACCCGAAGGAAAACTCGACGAAGTGCTATTAGAAGACATCCTGTCATAGCTTTTTGGTACATAACAGCTACCGTAGATGCAACACGCATTTGAAAAAGCGAGGCGCTGGAGAGCACAATTCGTTTGAATGCAAAATACAATTTCACCGCTAGATGGGAGAAATTCCTACACAATGTCCCTTTAAGAATTATAGACAATAATATAATTTATCAAAAAAATAATCCTCTCTGTAAAAACCACCATCCACCCTTACCATCCCCTTTAGATTATTAATGTTGTTTATTATGTAAAAATTATCATGCAAATTAATTATTAAAAATCTGTACGTATGATTATTTACGAACTATAAATAATGGCGATTAGCCAATCAGAACTCAATATTGTACTGAGCTGCGCACAAGCTCACGCAAATTTGCGTAATTTTTCGCGCCTTTCAAAATGGCCAAGAGAACAGTTCAAGCGCAACTTTTATTCTTTAAAAAGAAGAGAACCAAAGGTATGAAATTTATTTGATTAGTGATTAAAGACATTCCCCGGACATAACATTATAGGTGTGTGTGTGTCTAGTCCACTAGTTCCCAAAGTGGGTGCCGTGTGACAACTGGCTAGGGGTGCCGCAGAATCTCAGCTTTTTTCCAATTTAAACAGCCTAAAATAACTATTGTACAATATAATAACTTTTTACAGCATATATTTAAAAAATATATCAAAACACCAACATATGAGCATGTCAAAACGAAAATAAATAAGTGAAAAAACACTGATATTTCATTCATATTTAAAGTTTAAATCGCCTGCTCCGCTCAGCTCCACCCTCTGTACTGGTGCGCGATCAATTTTATATTTCACGCATATTGAGTCTCAATCATGAAACATTCGTAAATATACGAGTAAATATGTGAGTTATTTGCGCGTAAAGAGACCTTTCCGAAAACTCTTCTCCTGATTCACAAATACTTCGTAACCGTCAGATGTGATAGTGAAATGTGTGTGTGTGTGTTAATGAATTCCAAACAGTCGTAAATGGGATGCGCGTGCATGCTCATTCTCATTTACCATAAATCTCGCCAATTAAATCCGACTGACAATTATATATGGGCATCATATTATGATACAAAACGAAGGATTTCAACATGTCTTCTCAAAAGCAAATGAAAAAGAAAAATATCTCAGATGTAGAAATTGAAATTTTCTCTGAAAATATGCCTTTTGCACAGCGCTCTATCTGCCAAATCTAGCAAAAGCGCGATATCAGCCATCGTAAATGTTTCTTGTTATGCCTGATTTTGGCCATTTTATAGGAAACAATTTCCGTAACAATTAAGGGGCTATTAGTTTGCCCAGCCCTATTGAAAGCAATTAATTATTTGATTAAAGTGTTCCGTTTGCAGATGCTATTAACGGAACACTTTAATCAAATAATTACTGGCTCTCATAATAAAAGTAAAAAGAAAAACCGTATGTATTTACTATATATAATATTTTTTTGAAAATGCTGTGTAAATATGTACCCGATTAAGGTGAATTAAAATGCAGCCTTATTAATGAGCAAAACGTTCGGATGTTAAGCGCACTATTTATGCGTGGCTGGGAGCAGGTGTAGATTTCTTTCGTACCAACTAACATTTGGAAAATACGAACATTTTAATGAATGCGAAAATTTACGCCAGAACCACTTTACACACGATTTACACAAAAATTCGTTCTGCTCGTGTTTCATGAATGAGACCCATTGACAGGATAGGGCAAAGATGGAGCTAGCGTTCTCTTCCCTGGGATAAGTGAAAAACAAAAAAAGGCAGTGCCTGTCAGTGGAGCACGATCTATGAGTTGCACTATCCTCAATCTACCCCCGTATCAAGAGCCTGTGCTCGCAAAAGCATGCACATGTATCCCATTAAAATTCCAGCGACACAGTTCCAAGCACAGATATTTTAGTTTAATTTATTAAGTTATAAGGTCAGGTTTGAACAAAGCAAATGAGAAACTAAAGAAAAATTTGAATTGGAGGTGATTATTATTTAAAGAGTTAAGTATCAATCTTTAAATGTGTTTTGTTCCAATGATTCCCACATAAAGTAATTGATTCAAATCACTTACTGAAACAATTGTTGTCATAAAATACACTTGTCTGTTAACAATGAGTTGAACGTTCTAGTTCACTATTTTTTATTTTGAAGATCTGAGGTGATTTGTGGCTTTCCGGCTATAAAATACACACAAAATTATATTCAAACTTACACAGACGCTTTTAACATTAAATAAAGCACATCAACAGTACCTGAGATTATCATACTTTCTGTTGTTGTTCCAGCCGTGACGACGCAGAGATAGAATCCGTTTCTAAAATAGAATCATCGCGTGTCGCCGCCGCGGCTGGTTAGGACAAAAACTCTGATTAAAGCCCCGTTCACACTACACGCGACCAAGCGACGCGATACCATTCATTTCAATGGTGAGCGGGCGACTTCCGGCGACACGCGCGACAGTGACCGTTGGCGACTAGATGGGGCGTGTCTGGCGACGCGACAAAGTTGAGAAATTTTTTACTTTATGCAAATGAAGAGCGATTTTCGCGAGCGACAACCAATAGGAGTGGAGCGCACGTGATCCTTCTCCTCAGCCCCTGGGCCTGCAGTGATAGATGAAAAATTGATCCTTGCGGTTAGCAATTTTCCAGTTTTATTTGATATGTCTCTGCCCACGTACAGGGACATAAATAAAAAGAATGATGCGTGGAAAGGTGTTTCGGTGATTGTGGGGATTCCAAGTAGGTTTAAATGATTGAATAGTCTGTACAATTAACTATATTTTTTTGACAGAGACAGTAAACAAAACCTAACGTACTATAGTGGCCTTTCTAATATTTTAGTGCTGTTTACACTCTCCATTTACACGTGTATATAATGTACTCCATAATGTTATTGAAATCAATGTATACTAGATATAAATAACCTATTACTTTACTGTACAACCTATTACATCAGTACTGTATACTGATGGACACATTAATATTGTATGTATTCTATGAAATATTCAGTATATCTTGTTTCTGTATACAGATATTAATATTGTATTGCAACATATCACAGAATAAAATAGGCCCATACTATGCTTACTCATTGCATCTGATCATACTTTGTTATACATTTTCATAAAAGTAATATTTGTGTCACATTTGTGTGCTCATACATATGTGTTTTTTTTTTTTTAGTTGATATTCACAGAATTATCTTTGAGGCACAGTGCAGCCAGGAACAGGAAGAGAGCGGGGTACAGCTGACAAGGCCATGAGGGGTGTTCGTAAGCTTATTTACCCTCGTGGTCCTGTCAGCTGTACCCTGCATCCAAGGTTAATATTGTTAAGTGTTTTTGTTATTATGAGAACAAGGTACAGCTGACAAGGTTGAGCTATAATTACAGTTTACCCTCATGTAGTCCAGCTTCATGTTGAGTTTTGTTTTGTTGTTGTTTGGGGGTGGGGGGCCTGTTTAAAAAGAAACCAATTAAAATAACAATAACTTTTAGGTCATTCTTCAAATAAAAATACATTTGTTCCAGAATGTTCAATGTTTCTTAAAAATATATATATTTTTAAGGGTAAATTTCTTCAGCACACCACAAATAATATTTAGAAGAATTTTGTCCATGTAGTAGGTCAGTTGGATCCAATACTGATTTCATGAAATTATTAAGTATATATATATCTATATATATATTAAAGTTTGTAGCATTTCATAGTGTGATTACCATAGTGCAGTCACTTATTATTCATATGTTTTGCTGTTATGTATATTGGTAAGAAATGTTTATTGAGCATATCTTATAGTATAGCCATGCAGGATATAATTTAGTATTGAGATGAGATGATGGAAACACATGGAAACATTGCTCTTTTATTATAATGTGGGTGGCTCTTAAAAGAGCCTTTGGTTTAGTGCAGAAAAGATCCTTTCATGCCTGTCACAACGGTGGCTGCCAGGGAACTGCACCCTCAGCACAGAAGTAGTCGACCAGGGTCTCCCTCACACGCATGACATCGCGGGAAGCGTTGTTGCTCCCTGCTCTGCTGATGTTCTGCAGTGCAGAGGCTTCCCCTTCCACGGCCAGGGTTGGTGCGTTCTGCATACTCCCTGTTGTCCTCCGCAGAAAGTTGTGTAGAACACAGGTTGCTTTAACACAGGCTTCCACATGATCAGGGCTGACACCAATCACACGCCGATACATTCGCCACTGTGCTGCGAGTATACCAAACGCATTCTCAACTGTCAGCCTTGCCCGTGAAAGCCTGTAGTTAAACACCCTGTGTCTACTGGGAAGGGTGGTGGTACCTGGGAAGGGTCGCATCAAGTTTCTGCGGAGAGGGAAGGCCTCATCTGCCACAAAGACGTGAGGCTGGGGCCCCAGGTGTTCTGCTCCTGGTAGCAGCGTGTCCTCTGGTAGGCCAAGGGTTCCACTTTGAAGACCGTTTCCAAAGGGACAATTTGCCAGAGTCCCACCATCACTGGACTTCCCATAACTGCCAACATCTATGATGCGGAAACAGTACCTGGCATCTACAACTGCCAAGAGGACAATAGAGAATGTCCCCTTGTAGTTATAGAATAATGATCCAGAGTTGTTGGGAGCCTGGATCACCACATGTTTCCCATCAATAGAACCAAGACAGTTTGGGAAGTTCCAGCGATGGTAGAAATCTGCTGCAATGTCCCTCCAATCTTCGGTGGAAGGAACCGGCATGTAGTCCTCAACCATGGAGTCCCAAATGGCCTTTGACACCTCTGCCACGATACCAGCTACAGTGCTGTGCCCAACCCGGTAGATGAAGGCAATAGTGCGGTATGAATCCCCTGTTGCAAGGAATCTGTGGAAATATGTATTAAGAATTAAAGTATACATTTTTATGAAAAGAAAGTATATTATTCTACAATATTGCACTTAAATAAATACATTATATATTTATATTTATTTTTATAATAATTTAACCAACACATTAAATAAGATTCAACATGTAATATATGTAACAACATGTTATATATGATTCTTCTTTGATACACACAAAGCTATAATATATACACACACTTTATAAGTATAAACAAGTATAAATATAAACACACACACACACCTGCATATATATATATATATATATATATATATATATATATATATATATATATATATATATATATACACATGATATATATCCTATATATATATATATATATATATACATGATATATATCCTCTAGGGCCTAGGCCTATCACAGATAGCAAGGTGTCATTGATTAAATATTGAAACATATGTGTGTATTTATTTACTGATTAAATTAATTGGTAGTCTTAGTTTATATAAAAGCATCTAAATCGATTAAATATTTTAATCAACCTGGTTCGGTATGCATTTAAATAGGCTTACTTACCGTAAACAAATTGCCAGCCGTTCACCGGGGGAAATGGCTCGGCGGAACCGTGTATTGTCCTTGCAAATCAGGGGACCCACCCTCCGCAGCAGCACATCAAACTGGGTCCTGTCCAGCCTGAAGTACTGCTGGAACCGGACTTCATCAAGCCGCAGTTCCTGCACCAGCTGGTGGTACTCGCCGTGCTGTCTCCGAGCCTAAATGGTCTCGTGAACCCAGATAGACCGGCGTTTGCGCTTATGCCGTAGATAAACGGCCGCAATGAGAAAAATCGACTTCTGTGTCTCGTTCATCTTCATGCTTCACTACAGACGTTTTTATGTACGGAGTATATTTATATTTAGTATTTTCCCTCCAGAAATTTTGTTTTTTAGCGGCAAGAAAGCTGATTCGCTGTCTTTTGGATGTCATACTAGTCAACCAGTAGTGGGAACGCCCACTAGCGACCTCATCGCCAGCGACTGGCGACTTGCAGCGGCAAAGTCGCGTGTAGTGTGAACAGGGCTTAACATGGAAAAGATACATTTTATTGCGTGTCGAGGCGTTACGGTGTCTGTTGCGATTTTCATAATAAATTCATGCTGCTATTTATTTGCTGACAAATCTGATTTTCTATACAGAGAGGAACCACATTTGGAAAAGTACTATTTAAAGGGGTGGTTGATTGTTATTTCACTTTTCTAACTTTAGTTAGTGTGTAATGTTGCTGTTTGAGTATAAACGACATCTGCAAAGTTACAACGCTCAAAGTTCAAAGCAAAGGGAGATATTTTCTTTTAAAGAAATTGCTTTTTAAGGACTGGTCAATATCGGCTGGTAGGGACTACACAACATTCCTCCTGGGTTAGTGACATCACTAACCCTAAAATTTACATAAACCCCGCCCCGAGAACAGAATATACTAATCAATTACTAGAAGATAGCTACACATAATCTTCCTAAATTCATTCAACTAACCATGCACCATGTCCTGGTGCATTCTACATATTGTCACTTCTTCTTGAGTCTCTCCATCATTATCTGACTCTGGTTTGAACATAAAAGGAAGCTCCGCCCTCTGTGCCAGGAGCAGCAGCTCATTTGCATTTAAAGGGACAGACACAAAAACGGTGCAATTTTGCTCACCCTCAAAAAGTGACAATTTGAACATGCTATATAAAAATATTTGAAGAGTATTTTGAGCTAAAACTTCACATACACACTCTGGGGACATCAGAGACCTATTTTACATCTTGTGAAAAGGGCATTATACCACCAAGACATCCCAATCAGAATCTGGCTAAAATAATCAAATCAGTAATAGAACCACTCACAATCCATGAGTTCACAAAATGGGACAAACACCCTAAATCAAACCACCAAAATCTTGCTATGAGTACAGCGCAAAACCCCAAATAATGCCAAGCAGAGCAGAATTAGGATTATACCCACTTATAATCACAATTCAAAAAAGAACCATTACATTCCATGCCCACCTAGGAAAATAGTGATAAACATACCCTGCATCACAAAGCCCTGAACTTCCAAGAGCTGAAGCCAGAAAGAAACGCCCTAGGCAAATTGGTTTTAGAGCCGACTTCACAAACCAGAACATGTCTGACTGAAAATATAAACGTAGCCAGACCAAACCAAATAATTAAAACACAAAAAGAAAAATACCTAACACATTGGACAGATGCAACAGCCCAACAAAGTAAATTGGAATAAATAAAAGAGCTCACCAAAATTGGACAGTTGAAGACTGGAAAAATGTTGCCTGGTCTGATGAGTCTCGATTTCTGTTGAGACATTCAGATGGTAAAGTCAGAATTTGGCGTAAACAGAATGAGAACATGGATCCACAACGCCTTGTTACCACTGTGCAGGCTGGTGGTGGTGGCGTAATGGTGTGGGGGATGTTTTCTTGGCACACTTTAGGCCCCTTAGTGCCAATTGGGCATCGTTTAAATGCCACGGCCTACCTGAGCAGTGTTTCTGACCATGTCCATCCCTTTATGGCCACCATGTACCCATCCTCTGATGGCTACTTCCAGCAGGATAATGCACCATGTCACAAAGCTCGAATCATTTCAAATTGGTTTCTTGAACATGACAATGAGTTCACTGTACTAAAATGGCCCCCACAGTCACCAGATCTCAACCCAATAGAGCATCTTTGGGATGTGGTGGAACGGGAGCTTCGTGCCCTGGATGTGCATCCCACAAATCTCCATCAACTGCAAGATGCTATCCTATCAATATGGGCCAACAATTTCTAAAGAATGCTTTCAGCACCTTGTTGAATCAATGCCACGTAGAATTAAGGCAGTTCTGAAGGCGAAAGGGGGTCAAACACAGTATTAGTATGGTGTAGGGCTGTCAACTTTAGTCGTTTAGTCGACTAATCGGTCGATGCCGTCTTGGTCGACTGACATTCTCATTGGTCGACCAGTTGTATTATTTATTTATTTATTTATCTATTTTACCAATAGAAAGAAATTTACATTGATTTAATCCTTTAAAAGCAGTTATATATTACTGTATTCTAAATATAATTAGCCTATGTTTTATCCCCAACTTTAAATGCTTTAATTTAGGCTATTTTGTAACAGCGCCACAGTTTAGTGCACCACGTAGAACACTCGGGAACCGTACCAGTGGCTGGCTGCACTGCTGCTTCGCGCTCAGTAAGGATTGGAATATAGGTAGTTTTGCTGTATTCATTCAGTTAGAATGCCACTTGTTTTGGCTTTAGGGCCTGTTCACATATCGCGTGTTTCGCGCTCAAGTTCGTTATTTCAAATGTAGGCGCGCGGTATGCGCGCTCATAATGGAAGCGACGCGGTCGTGGTGCGACGCGCTTGTTTTTTCCAAGCGCGTCCGCGCCGCATCGAGATAAAAACATCTCAACTTTTCAGAATGCCGCAAGCGTTTTCCTTGCTGTAACGGAGAGTGCAGCTGATGGTTGCGCTTAGCAACGACAGACGCCTCCGGAGCGCAACCGCCCTAGCGCTTTGGAAAAAGGAGAACACAGCGCGCCTAGCGTTTTCTACGCGTTTTTAGGCGCTATATGTGACAAAATGTCCACGAAATCTAAATCTTTTGTCTGGCTGCATCCCTGCAACCTCCACTCCTGCAGAGCGCATATTTTCCAAAGCAGGATTTATTGTTAACAAGTCGAGGAGCTGTCTTTTACCCAAGAATGTGGACATGTTAGTGTTTTTGGCCCACAACATAAAAAAGGTGGACTAGGCCTGCAGATCTGTAAGTAGCCTTAACGGCTTTATTATGCTGACTCAATAGATTGTGTTTTCTTATGTGTTTGTTTTTATTTGTACACTTGACGTGTTTGAAAATAGCCTAAATGATGTAACAAAACGAAAATAAACCTATATGCCTTATAGGCTACAGCCTATTATTATTAGGATTGTTTTTTAGGCTATTTGGGTTTTTTGTGTGTTTGTTTTAAAACGCCTAGATCGGCTGGACAAAAGTTAACCCATAGCTTTGAAAGTAAAGAAGATACAGCCTGTATAAACGAGAGCTTTTGTTAGGATTTTTCATTATTTGGCAGTAGCAGTTATATTTTTTGTAGCGTGTGGTGTGGTCAGGTGCGCGATTGTGACAGAGCTCCTCACCTGTCAGTTAAAAAAAAATCACTTAATTTTCAAAGAATTGTATTATTATTATAGTTTTATGTATTATTGATGCTTTTTCGTTGTTGTTTTATAAATGCTCTATGACAATTGTTTAATAAAGGTTCAATCAAAATACAAAACATCGCGTCTTTTTTTTAGTCGACTAATCGTTAGGCAGGACAGGACATTGGTCGACTAAGGATTTCTTTGGTTGACTACAGCCCTAGTATGGTGTTCCTAATAATCCTTTAGGTGAGTGTATATAGCCTGTATATATATGTATCTACCAAACCTGGTATGATTTAAAGGATATTATATATCACATTTAATCTGGATATAATGAATATTGTGACAGAATTACCTGCCATGTGCATGTTTTTACAGTTCAACATGTTCATCGTATGTAGCCTATATCAATAAATATTTTTCCTTCTAGAGCCGTTTCTTATGTTGAATTCAGTCCTTTTTTTTAATAGCTCAACATGTTATACATATGAATTTCTGATTTGACAATTGCATATTTCACATTTTTACAGATTCCTTGCAACAGGGGATTCTTTCCGCAGTATTGCCTTCAGCTACGGGGTTGGACACAGCACTGTGGCTGGTATTGTGGCAGAAGTGGCAAAGGGCATTTGAGACTCCCTGGTGGAGGAGTACATGCCTGTTCCCACCACAGAAGATTGGTGGGAAATTGCAGTAGAGTTCTATCATTGATGGAATTTTCCAAACTGTGTAGGATCTATTGATGGGAAGCATGTAGTGATCCCAACAACTCTGGGTCACTATTCTACAACTACAAAGGGACATACTCTATTGTCCTTTTGGCAGTTGTAGATGCCAAATACTGCTTCCGCATCATAGATGTAGGCAGTTATGGAAAGACCAGTGATGGTGGGACTCTGGCTAATAGTCCTTTTAGTAATGCTCTTCGCCGTGTCACCCTTGTCTTACCGGAGGACACGCTGCTGCCAGAAGCAGTGCACCTGGGGCCCCAGCCTTACGTCAAGTCAAGTCAAGTCAAATATATTTATATAGCGCTTTTCACAATACAGATTGTATCTAAGCTGCTTCACAGTATCAATCAAAACAACTTAACAATGTTTGTTCATTACTGGAAAAAAGACATCCAAGTTTGGTAGAGCTGATCAATGGTATGATTGGTTAATTAATTTGAATATCCCCAACTGAGCAAGCAAAAGGCAACAGTGGCAAGGAACCGAAAAACTCCATCCAGTGACCTAATGGTGTCCTAATACCCCATCAGATGACCCAATGGAGAAAAAAAAACCTTGGGAGAACCCAGGCTCAGTCGGGGGCCAGTTCTCCTCTGGCGTTTATGAACTAGAGGCCGAATTTACAGTAACTGTAAGATAAAAAATTTATGTGAATGCCTGGCTAAATAGATGCGTCTTCAGTCTAGTTTTAAACTGGGAGAGCGAGTCTGAGCTACGAACAATATCAGGAAGGCTATTCCAGAGCTTCGGAGCTAAATGTGAAAATGCTCTGCCTCCTTTGGTGGTTCTTGATATCCTAGGAATGACCAGAAGCCTCAAATTTAGTGATCTTAAAGAGCGCGATGGATTGTAAGGCGATAGAAGATCCGTTAAATAGACTGGAGCTAAACCATTTAGAGCTTTATAAGTCAAAAGCAATACCTTGTATTTAATACGGAACTTTATAGGTAACCAATGAAGTGATGATAAAATCGGTGTTATATGATCATATTTTCTTGATCTAGTAAGAACTCTAGCGGCTGCATTTTGGACTAACTGTAGCTTGTTTATTGAAGATGCAGGACAACCAGCTAATAAAGCATTACAGTAATCTAGTCTCGAGGTCATGAATGCATGAACTAACTTTTCTGCATCAGAGACTGATAGCATATTACGTAGCTTAGCAATGTTTCTAAGGTGGAAAAAGGCAGTTTTTGTAACATATGAAATATGCTTTTCAAAAGACAGGTTGCAGTCTAATGTAACACCCAGGTCTTTTACTGTAGCGGATAAAGAAACAGGGCATCCTACTATGTTAAAGTCGTGCTGTGAAAGGTTTTGTGGACTGTTTTTAGAACCGATAAGTATTACCTCTGTCTTGTCTGGATTTAATAAAAGAAAAGAAAATTACGCGTCATCCAATCTTTTATATCTTTAACACAATCTGTCAATTTGGATAATTTAGCGTATTCATCTGGCCGTGATGAAATATATATTTGAGTGTCATCAGCATAACAATGGAAACTAATTCCATGTTTCCTTAGAATATTACCAAGTGGCAGCATATATATTGAGAATAATAAAGGGCCTAACACAGATCCCTGCGGCACTCCATAGTTTGCCGAAGTTATAATCGATTTTTCTCCATTTAAGTAGACGAAGTGGTAGCGGTCAGATAAGTATGACCTGAACCAGCTTAATGCTTGTCCTTGAACACCAGTGTAATTTTGTAGTCGATCTAAGAGTATTGTGTGATCTATAGTATCGAACGCAGCACTAAGATCAAGTAAAACTAGTACTGAGATACAGCCTTGGTCCGAAGCTAAAAGTAAATCATTTGTGTGTTCTAACAAGCGCAGTTTCAGTGCTATGATGTGGCCTGAATCCAGACTGAAACTTTTCATAGATGTCGTTTTCTTGCAAGAAAGAGCCGAGTTGAGCGGACACAACTTTTTCTAATATTTTTGACATAAATGGAAGATTCGAAATGGGTCTGTAATTTGCTAGGTTATTTGGATCTAATTGTGGTTTCTTAATAAGAGGTTTTATAACTGCCAGCTTGAACGTTCTTGGAACATGACCTAAAGATAAAGATGAGTTAATAATATTGAGAAGAGGCTCTTCCACTATAGGTAACACTTCTTTCAGTAGTTCAGTTGGTATAGGATCTAATAAACATGTTGTTGTTTTAGATGAAGTGATAAGTTTATTTAACTCTTTTTGTTCTATGGTTGTAAAGCATTGTAATTGTTCTTGCGGGGTGATAATTGCGGCCGAATTATAAGGCGCGAGCAAAGATCGAACGTTTACGATTTTGATTCTGATGCTTTCAATTTTCTCGGTGAAGAAGTTCATGAAATCATTACTACTAAACTGTAACGAGGTATTTTGTTCAGACGACGTCTGTTTATTTGTCAGTCTAGCCACGGTATTAAATAAAAACCTTGGATTATTTCGGTTGTTTTCTATTAATTTGCTGAGGTGCTCAGCCCTGGCCGTTTTAAGTGCCTTTTTATAAAGTGACATACTGTCTTTCCACGCGATTCTAAAGACCTCTAAATTAGTTTTTTTCCATTTACGCTCTAAATTACGGGTTTCTCTCTTTAAAACATACGTAGTATTATTGTACCATGGTGCTATACTTTTTTCTCTGACCTTTTTTAATCTAATGGGTGCAACAATATCCAATGTTCTAGAGAGAATGGTGCTCATAGTGCTAGTTAGTTCGTCTAATTCATCTGTTTGTTCGGGTTCAGGCAGCAGCTGAGACAGATCAGATAAGCTATTTGAGAAATGATCTATGGTGGATGGACGAATTGTTCTACCTGGTCAAACGTGGCGCAGCATGACATATTACAGCAGTGCGTAATATGCAAGTTACCAAGTAGTGGTCAGTGACATCATCACTTTGTGGAATGATATCTATATCGGTTGGATCGGTTCCATATGAAATAATTAAATTGAGTGTATGATTAAGACAATGAGTTGGTCCGGTGACGTTTTGCTTGACCCCGAAGGAGTTGAATAAATCTGTAAACGCAGCCCCTAACGCATCATTTAAATTATCTACGTGTATGTTAAAATCTCCAACAATTAATGCTTTATCGACGTTGACCAAAAGATCTGATAGAAAGTCAGCAAACTCTTTTAGGAAATTGGAGTAAGGCCCTGGAGGTCTATATACGGTAGCCAATGCTAGAGATAATAGGGATTTTTTTTCTTACATCTAAGAGCGTAACATTTAGCACAAGCACTTCAAACGAATTAAACCTATGACGAGTTTTCTGAGTAACATTAAGGATATCTCTGTAGATTGTTGCAACACCGCCGCCACGACCGATCAGACGGGGCTCATGCTTATAACAGTATCCTGGCGGAGTAGACTCATTTAGACCGAAATAATCATTTGGTTTAAGCCAGGTTTCAGTAAGGCACAGAACATCGAAATTATTATCTGTGACCATTTCATTTACAATAACCGCCTTAGGTGGGAGCGATCTAATGTTTAGAAGACCTAGCTTTAGAAATTGTTTTTGTTCACTAATAGCGAGATTTTTTGTTTTAATAACAATTAGATTTTTTCTAGATCCCGCAGTAGATTTATTATTTGATCTTAGTAAACGAGGAATAGACACAGTTTCTATACAATGTTCTACACTAGTATTAATATCAATTAAATTGGTGCAGTAGAGACTGTGATTTGGATTTTTGGTTACTAGTCAAATGGTATTTAACATCTTGGAGATGTTATCCGACAGAAGATCTGCCCCGATTCTACTTGGGTGTAAGCCATCAGCGCGGAAGAGCTTTGGCCGCTCCCAAAACAGATTCCAATTATTTACAAAAATCAGTTTCTGCTCATTGCACCATGACAATAACCATTAATTTAGCGCAAATAATCTGAACTTTTCATGCCCTCGTCGGTACGTAGGAAGCGGTCCAGACACAATAATCGATGTTTCAGGCGAACGTCGAAACATCGCCTTACGTCTTTGTGGCAGATGAAGCCTTCCCTCTCCGTAGAGACCTCATGAGACCCTTCCCAGTAGACACAGGGTGTTTAAATACAGGCTTTCGCGGGAAAGACTAACTGTGGAGAATGCGTTTGGTATACTCGCAGCACAGTGGCGAATGTACCAACGCATTATTGGCATCAGTCCTTCCAATGCAGAAACCTGTGTAAAGGCCACCTGTGTTCTAAACAACTTCCTGGGGAGGACAACGAGGACGGTTTCCTATGTTGGTGACAGAGAAGCCTCTGGACTGCACAACATCAGCCAAGTAGGAAGCAACAATGCTGCACGGGAAGCAATGCGTGTGAGGGAGACACTAGTGAACTATTTCATTGCTGAGAGTGCAGCACTTGACAGTCACAGGCATAAGAAATTCTTCGCAGAACCAAACCAAAGGCTCTTTTAAGAGCCACCCACATATGAATAAAAGAGCAATTTTTTTCATGTGTCATTTCTTATGCAAACACATCTCCCCCAAATGCATAAAGTGTAGATATTAAATCTTGTTCTATAGTCAAAGCAGTATTGTAAACACTCTCTAATAGGCTATAAACTGTAATATGTACTAAATTGTTTTATATTGCAAATCATAAGGGTAAATGTAGTAAATTATTCTCATTTTAAATATAAATAATTATATACTTTTCAGCAAATTATCTACTTAGTCACAAAAAGGAACAGAATGAAAAAGTATTATTTTAGGGCTGTCAAAAAATTAATCGCGATTAATCGCATCCAAAATAAAAGTTTGTGTTTACATAATATATGTGTGTGCACTTTGTATAGTTATTTTGTATATATAAATACACACACATGCATGTATACATTTAAGAATTTTTTTATTTATATATAAATATATACAGTATATACATGCAAATATTTCTTAAATATATACATGCATGTGTGTGTATTTATATATATACTAAATAATTATACACAGTGCACACACATATATTATGTAAACACAAACTTTTATTTTGGATGCGATTAATCGCGATTAATCTTTTGACAGCCCTAGTTTATTTATCAAAATTGACCTAAGAGGTTATCAGAGATGATACTCAAAACCAAACAGATGTTTGTTTTTTTCTCGAGGCACGAGCTATAGGCTCTTCTCTCCTCCTCAAACATATATACATGAATTATTTTGATTAACAATACATCACAGTTATGTTCTTTTAACAGGGACAACAAAAAGTGTAAACACTATAAACACACTGCACATGGTACAGCTGACAGGACCATGAGGGTAAATAAGCTTACTAACACCCCTCATGGCCTTGTCAGCTGTACCCCGCTCTCCTCCTCTTCTTGACTACACTGGGCCTCATAAACTAATTTGTGTATTTCAAATTTATTTCCTTCCTGGTTTTAGCTGTATAATTTGGGGCAATGAATAGTTCATCTGGGTCCTCAGACGGTACACATTATGGCCTAGATGATGCCTCTGCCCTGTGTAATGCAGCCATGAGTTGTTTCTTGAATACCGTCATTGCACCCTTGTGTCTTTTAGAGCGCTCTCCTTCTTGCCTCAATATGTTGTCTGCTCGCTACGTGTGCCTGGCTAAACGCTGGGCCTGCCTGCTCTTGGTCTGCCTGGCTGAACACTGGACCTTCCTGGCTGAACGCTGGCTGAACGCTGGACCTTCCTGGCTGAACGCTGGCTGAACGCTGGACCTTCCTGGCTGAACGCTGGCTGAACGCTGGACCTTCCTGGCTGAACGCTGGACCTTCCGGGCTGAACGCTGGCTAAACGCTGGACCTTCCTGGCTGAACGCTGGCTGAACGCTGGACCTTCCGGGCTGAACGCTGGCTGAACGCTGGACCTTCCGGGCTGAACGCTGGCTGAACGCTGGACCTTCCTGGATGCTCAGTACTGACTGGCTGACTTGCTTTGCTTTCCAGTTTGATGTGTCTCTCTGTTCAGTTGCCATCATGGGCTCTCTTTCCAGCATGTTCCCACTGCTGGGTCTAGCCTCCATGAAAGTGTTGAGAAAGCCCATGATGGCACTGTACTTCCACAGTTTGTGACCCTCTGCTGCTGACCCACTTCTCTTTTGGTCTTTTGTTTTATTAATCTCCCTCCTATATGCATCACAGAGGTTCTTCCACTTTTTTCTACACTCCTCTATTAGGCTTGCTACGGTAGTCGGTGTTACCGGTGTTACACGGTGTTCAGTCCCAACACCGGTTTCATCACTTGCCCACCGCGACACCGCAAAAAAAAAAAAAGTTTAAAGCGTTAAATATATTTAACGCAATTACGCAGTATCCGTTAAGTCCTGCCTATTACACACACAGTATAGAGTTCTCTTTCGTGTTTTTCATTAAGAATAATAACGAACCCACCATTCAAGCTTCGCAAAAACCCGCCCCCTTTAGTTACTGTTGCTATGTCAGACAGGCCATGCCGCTCTCACGCCACACACTGTGGCTGAATCCGAAATCGCTCCCTATACCCTCAAATAGGGCGTTATTTGAGGACATAGCCATTTTTAGTGGTGTCCGAAACCATAGTGGACTTTGAGTGCACTTATTCAATCCCACATTGCACTGCATTAACGAGTGTACAGCTTATGTACGCTCAACATCAGTCCGAATTCGCTCACTCGTTTTCATTCACTCCTTGAAGTGAACAATATCAGTGGACTAACGTAGGGAATAGGCCTAATTTAGTGAATGAGGGTTTCCACCAACGTTCCACCGACGTTAATCTACTAACTCTCCTGACTGCTTTGTCGGACAAAAATGGTGGATTTTGATTGGTCAGATCGCATGTCAATCAATCTCCCTGCGAAGGATGAATTGATGCTAAATCAAAAGTGAAAGTGAAGTGCACACTGCCACACCAGCTTTTTATAAGCGATGTAAAAAAATTGTTTCGTTTTCAAATTAGCGCCAATTCAGGGCACAATAACAAAACAGTGCTGCTCCGCATGATCGCACCAATTATGCAAGCCCGTGCGAACGCACGCATTTTACGTTTGCCTTTAAAATTAGCATTTAAAAGCCCCCGCCGGTGATATCGGTATTCCCAGTGTTGTCACACGTCGATTAACCGGTGGGAAAATATCCTCACTGTCACATCCCTATCCTCCACTAAAAATACAAAACACAAACATACACATCACACACACATTATCATTATGTATAATGATAGCTGCATCACCTGTTATATATATATATATATAGGCTATATAATCTTTATATACACTGCACTGCACACACGTGTGGGTTCACTCTCTCTATTTTTACATATGCATGTAATTGTACACACTCATTATTTGTAATAGTAATTCAATTATAATTTGTAATTAAATAGTACAGTTTTTATTAGCAGTGTTTAGCAGAACACTGTAAGTTATTAGAATACATACAGTAACACACTGTACTGTAATAGGTAGACCATATTGCATGCAGTTTTGTCAAACTTACTTGATATCCCCACAATCCCAGACACGTTTATCCATGCATAATTTTTTTAAAATGTGTCTCTGTATGTACACAGAGACATATCGTAAAGTACAGGGAAATTGCTAACAGCTAAAATCAACTTCTCCTCCATCTTGACACGACACCGCAGTAGCAGTACAGCAGACGTATCATGTGCACTCCACTGACTTCACTCCTATTGGTTGTCGCTCGCGAAAATCGCTTCTCATTCGCATAAAGTTGAAATTTCTCAACTTTTGTCGCTTGTCTCTTGTCGCTTGAAACGCCCACATTCTGTCGCCACGGGCTAATGTCGCTCGTGTTGCCTGCGCTCCATTGAAATGAATGGGATTTTGTCGCTGCTTCACGCTGGCGGTGTGAACAGGGCTTAAGGCGAGATATTCAAGCAGCTGCCCGACGTCTCCTTTGTGCAGACATTGCAAACATATTGCTGATGTTGAAGAAAACTGTACAAGGTATGGTTGTCGAGTTACTGATGAAATCAGGGGTTAGTGCACCTGCCGCTCAAAACTAGTTTTTACCCTTGTGATAACGTTGTAGGTCACATGATAATGTCAACATGGCGGATGATGTACGGATCGCATTTATACTTAACATGATCAGGCTATATAGTACCAATATAGTGCTTTTAGCACTCGTTAAGTAAGTACTCATTGAAATTAAGTTCAATAACAGATAATACAAACTACACATGCAGTTTCGGATGCAGCCAGTGTCTGAATATAGGGAGGATTCTTGGCAATAGATGGATAGCCTCTAGTTAAAGAACCATCAAAGCTGGATGGCAACAGTACCCAGCACTTCACAAACATTTTCCAAATGCCTCGACTGATCCAAAACGAAACTGGATCCCTCTAGCTGGTCAGAAGAGTATGATGTTCATTATGATGAGAATGAAGTCCAAGAACTCTGCTCCCTTTTCCAGCTTCACAATAGCATGGAAATTCAGAGAGGCATGAGGGAATATATTGACAATGTTAAGACCACTGGTAAATGCAAAGAGCTGAAACTCCTCTTGCAGATGATAAACACACTGGTTATTTCCACAGCATTTTTGTTATATATTTTTTGATTAGAGTGGAAATCCATTTATTATATAATGTTAACTTGACTGACTGCTACATTTCCACTTAAAAGGCAGTGTTATAATCTGGTCATGTGATCTCAACATGTCTGTCCAAATGAGGACCCGCTCCATGTCAAATAATAGCACTTTAATTAGGACACTTCATATGACATTCTTCAGAAAATATCATTCATTTCTGTAGAGCTGGACATTTTAATAAGGATCAAATTACTGAGTTCAGCTTTGAGAATAAAACCAACCTGTTTGTTCCTCCGTATCTTCATGTTTTACTCTGAATGTTTCTTCAACCTTCATGTCTTCACTCTCCTCTTTAATAAACGCCATCTTCGTATTAGTGTCACGTGGATCTCAGTCGCTTCACCAAGAGTTTTTCTGCGAGTTTGGACACGGTCATGTTTAAGATGAGAATAATTAACAGAAAGAAAAATAAATCTAAATTTAGATTTATTTGTCAAAAACGAAATCTCTGTGTGTTTCTCAATCAGCTCTAGTTCAGTGCACTGGTAAGAGTCAGTCAGAGTTGAAGTTAATGGACGTACCTGGATGACTTGATCAGCTAAAAAAAAAACTAACTCAACTAGCAGTACAAATTATTAAAAGAACACAAATTATACACACACTACACGAGTTTATAATTATTGAATGATATGAAATAGATTTAATAGATTCCATTTTAATAAAAAATATATATATTTGCAGTTGGTTTGTAAAAAAAAAAAACATTCACACCTTTGTGTTTCTGTTGCATTTACACTGTTTTGAACTGCATGTCTCGTCAGCGTGTGGTGAATCGAGCTCTTCGAATCACTGAATCATTTGTGAAGTATTTGATTCAATTGACTCGGGAGTATTAAAAAGCTCCGTTTCTACCATCATAACTTTTTCCAGTAACCGAATTCGTGTTTACAATAAACTGATTCCCGATATTGGGAGCGAAATGAGACACACCTTTTCTGTTACTCATGTATGGATACACTTTACATACAAAAATAACGTTAATTAATGTTAGATAAAGCAATATGCCTACATTTGTTCATTCGGTGATCAATATTTTTATAGATCGACTCTAAAAACTATAATTGACTGAAAGATATGTATTGATTTAAACACTATAAATGCTTAAAATAACAAACCTTCCTAAGCCGAATCACAACAGACGGATGGTCGCGGCGCAGACTTGTGACGTCACATAGTCTCTCGCACCTAAAACAAGCCCCATTCACACACTGCAATAATCACAAGCGGGCATAGAGGTGTACATGCAAACAAACACAAACACACACACACACACACACACACACACACACACACACACACACACACACACACACACACACAGAGTAAAATAATAAGAAATAAATAAGGTATTCATATTTGAATCCTTGGAGAAATGCATATTTAAATTCACGCTGTCTAATGAAAAGTGAAAGTGTACATCTGAGATGTATCATTCCCTCCCATGTCCTCATGTTTTGCTCTAACAGTCCCTTCTGCTGAACTGTCAACAGGGCTCTCACGTCTCACACGCATTTCAACCCGTTCACACGCTCACACGCCACACCTTGTATTTCTCACGCTGAGGAGTAAGGGAACTTGTCCCGCAATTAATGGACGAGGCGCAGGCAAACGGAGGGAAGTTCTCTGCCGAGTTCATAGCATCTGTCTCGAGTTATACAGAGTTAAATGCTAGCTACCAGCCAATCAGAAATTAGAATTAGTTGTTTCCGGGTAAATTATGTGTTCCCGCTGCAAGCACGTTCGTTACTAGACAACACGCGCACACACGGAGTGGAAGTTGAAAGAGCACGATCTGATGAATGCGGTTTGCGGACATCTTCATTTATTTTTTTAGCATTTTGATTTTACGATTCCTGGACGATATCTCTTGCCTGTGATCAAAGACAGTGAGAGCTGATGTTGAGGAGTATAGCCAAATTCGTGCTAAATTATTTTTGATGCATTCAAAAACTCTCCAACTGCTTTTAATGGGGTCATCGGATGCAAAATACACTTTTATATGGTAATTGCAAATAAATGTGTCTTTGCAGTGTGTGGACACAATCACCATGCAATGAAAAAAATCCATTCACTTTTTTTTAATCCTCAAAAAGCCAAAAAGTTGTTGCTCATTATCATTTAAAGAGACATGCACCGAAACGGGTCACTGTGAACAGAGCTGTTTTTGAAGATGTAAAAAGGGTGTTGTTTTACACAACCATTGAGAATTTAACCAAAGCATGTTACAAACTTTACATGAAGACCCAAAAGAATCATACCAACTTGTGGAAAATGGGCATCCGATGACCCCTGTAAAGGTGACCGGTTTGGGTCTTGACATGCATGCTCAGGGCAAGTTGTTATGACACAATGTTATGTACATTGAGCACTGATGTTCAGTTGGCTTGTTTTGGGTCAAATTTATTTTTATTTTTTAATAAATTTGTATTTTTTAAATATAACTATTTATTTGATTTGGATGAATTTGTCTTTTTATCAGATTTAACAATTGTTATAATTTTCATTTGTGCTGGTCAATTATGAACAATAGGCAAAATTGAACTGCTAGCAAAAATTGAAGCGAATTTGGTTGGGTCGAGGGACCGCTGCTGCAAATATTTGGGTGGCTCCTCCCCTAAATCTCACTCTAAACTTTTGATAAAACTTGAGAGCCCTGTGTCAAATAGTTAAAGACCTGAGTGACCACCGGCTGCAGGAAAACTGTTTAACTTTAAATTACAACAAAACAGTTTCAGTGTGTTTTTCATTAAAGAACAAAGTGCTGGATGAATTTAAAATCAAAATTGACAAAAAGGATATCGAGGAAGTTAGTGAATTGAAATATTTAGGTGTCATTGTAGATTCCAAGCTTAAGTTTGATGCCCATATTAAGAAAATGTCTAAGACTATTAAGACAAATTTAAACTGCTTTCGACCATGCATGTCTCTTAAAGCTGCACAAATGTTTATGCATACTATGATATTAGCACAGACTTATTGTGCGATAATTTTGGGTCAGGCTTCGCAATCAGTTGTTAAAGGATAATTCCGGTATTTAACAATTTGAGTCTGTTTTCTAGTTTGTTTTGAATTTTGACGATGGGTCCTGTCTCGACTTTTTGACTATTTTAGAATCGCCTTTGACCGCTTCAGAGTGGCTGTCCACGGTCATGCACAAACATGTCCTTAAAACAACCCTTAACGTTCGTTTCAAAACTGTGCAACTCACCGAGTGGTTAGTGGTGTTCATTGATGTTCCAAAACAAGTAGCGTAGCGAAATACAGTTTCTGTCGTGTTTTATTTGGCATTTTATAAAATCGCATTGATTTCTGTTGGAGGACTCATTGCTCGTTGATATTACTGCGCTACCGGAAACGGAAAAGGGGGCTGTTTACATTTGGTTGTAGTCATTTCGCTTGGGTCTCCGTCTCTCAGAAGGCTAGCGTGAGCAGAGCAACTGTGCTTCCATACGGCAAAGTGGTTGTCGCCATCAAGTGGTCGGGAGTGTGCTAACGCTTCAGAGTCAAATATCGAGCGGAAGTTTATATGCGGTTGTGAGGTATCTGAAAAAATAATTCCACTATAGCAAATAACACAGATTGAAATCATACATTGCGCCGATATATTTGTTTTTAATCATCAACGAACACCACTAACCACTCGGTGAGTTGCACAGTTTTGAAAACTAACATTAAGGGTTGTTTTAAGGACATGTTTGTGCATGCCCGTAGACAGCCACTCTGAAGCGGTCAAAGGCTATTCAAAAGATGGTCCTTCATCAGATCTGGATATGGCCTGGATCCGGCGGACTGCGGTAAACCTCGGGATAAACAGAGAGACTAATATTAGCGTAGACGCCATCCTTCTTATGATGTACTAAGTACATCAGGATTTATGGGAAGTGTTCCCGGTTCCGGCTGATCTAAACTATGCAGCCTAACATTGAATTATAGAAGTCTATTGTAACAAGGTTTAAGATTCAGGGAAGAAGGAGGCAGGAACCGGCGAACAATCAAAAACTTTAATATTCAAAATAAAACTAAATACAAAAACAAAAAGAACCGAAAGCAGCCCCTCACGGACGACTGCTGGCTACCAAAACAGAAACAAAACGCAACATAAAATTAGGCCATTTCCTCTCTCGATCTTCACAGTCGTCACTCCTCCTTTATGCTTCCACTCCTCTGTGAGAGATGCGAGACCGGTGCGTCTCACAGGTGTCATTCATTAACATGTTGAGCTGAATCTAAAAAATGACCCAAAGAACTACACTTTCCAGAATGCACCAGCAGCACCAAACCGGCTGCTTGTCACCTGATTGTCATTGTCACTGATTTGGAGCACCTGAAAAAGCATGGAGGTTCTCAGTCAGTCAGAAAAACAAACTTCAGAGAGAAGAGGCTCCAAGGTATAGGTTTGGTTTAGTTGTAATATGCGTGCGGGAGAGCGTGGCACGCGGAATATTAGCCAAAGCTGTCAGGAGGGCGATATATACCTGTAATATTATTGGCGGTTGAGCACGACTGCTCCGTGAATGGGTCAGAGGTAGGTGGCTGGAATAATATGGATTATAATTAAGGGGAAGAAGAAGAAAGGGAAGAAAGTAGGAGACGGATGAGTGATAAAGGAACCAAAGGGAATAAAAGAGTCAGAAATGAAAAAGATAATGGCACAGAAAGTGAAGAAGAGGGGCAAGTCATGGTTCAAAAAGAGAGGAAAAGTATGTAGTCATAATAAGATTTAATGAAAAGAACCAGGGGAGTATGAAGAAAGTTAGCCCACTAGTGCTAACAACAACTCAGGCAAATAGGATAGGGGATATCGAGTATGCAAAGGTTCTAAATGATGGCAATTTATTGGTAAGGTGTGCTGATGTAGTGCAAATGGAAAAAGCGCTAAAAGTCAAAGAGATAGGAAAATGCAAGGTGGATAATACGGGAAGGGTAGGAGCTCGGATGAGAGGAGGAAGCACAGGAGTGATAACGGGGGTGCCAATAAGTGTTAGCATGGAAGAATTAAAAAAGAATATAAAAGGAGGGAAAGTAATTAATGTACAAAGATTGAAATCAGTAAAGGAAGGAGTGATGAGAGATAGTGAAACGGTGTCAGTAGAATTCGAAGGAGAACATGTTCCAAAGAAAGTATTCTTGGGTTTTATGAGTTATCCAGTTAGGATGTTTGTACCAAAGCCAATGAGGTGCTTTAATTGCCAGAGATTTGGGCACACAGCAAAGAACTGTAATAGGCAGAGAAGGTGTGCTAGATGTGGAGGAGACCATGAATATAAGAAGTGTGGTACAGGGATTCCACCAAAATGTTGCAGCTGTGGAGGTGCCCACAATATGGCATATGGAGGGTGTGAAATTATGAAACGAGAGGTTAATATTCAAAAGATAATAGAGGAGGAAAGGATATCCTATGCTGAAGCTGTAAGAGTGTCAAAAGAGAGGGTAGATGAAATGAGAGAGCCAGTAGTTATGGAAGAACAAGTACAACATCAAAGTACCAATGATAGAATGTATGTGGGAAAAAGAGATCTAGTTACATTCATAGCAGGGGTGATTAATAGTACTGCAGAAGTTAAATCAAAAAATGAAAAAATCCAGTTGATAGTTAAAGCTGCAGTTAATCATTTAGGACTGGTAGGACTGACAAGGGAAGAAGTGAGAGAGAACCTCACTATTCAGTCAAGCCAAGAAGCATCATGGGTTGGTTAATAATATTAATGGTACTTCTATTACAATAGAATGCAAGAAGCTTAATGGCAAATGGCCAAGAATTTAAGCATTTCATTAATGAACTAGAAGAGAAACCAGATGTGATGTGTATACAGAAAACATGGCTGAAACCAAATCTTGATTTTGTAATACATGGGTACAATGTGTTAAGGAAAGATAGGATTGATGGAGGAGGACGTGGGTGTGCCACATTTATAAAGCTTGGATTGACATATAGGTTAATAGGAATGGGAGTTGAATACATAGTGGTGGAGGTGTGGGAAAGAGGGGAGCGGATAAGTGTTATTAACTACTATAACCCCTGTAAAAGGTTGATGATTGATAAATTATTAAGTGTTCAAGGTTAGGATAGACAAAAAGTAATCTGGTGTGCAGATTTTAATGCTCATAGCCCTGTGTGGGGGGAGTCCAAACAGATGAAAATGGTAAGATAATTGAAGAATTGATGGACGAAAGAGAATTGGTCAGTCTGAATGATGGAAGTGGAACTAGGATAAATTTAGTAACAGGAATGGAATCTGCATTAGACCTAACTTTAGTGTCTAATAATCTGGCTGGAAATACTAGCTGGGAGGTCTGGCTAACAACTACACTAGGAAGTGACTACCCAGTTTTATGCAGAGTAGGTGGGAGACAAGAAATAAGGGTAGAAGAAAGGATCCCAAAGTGGATATTTGATAAAGCAGACTGGGATCAATTCAAGAAGTTGAGTGAAGAAATACAGCAGGAAGTATAGAGGAGATAAGTAACCAAATTACTTCAGCAATCATAATGGCAGCGGAAGAAGCTATTCCTAAAGGGAAAAACAGAGGTAATCGAAAATTGGTGCCTTGGTGAAATGAAGAGTGTCAAAAGGTAGTGAGGAAAATAAATAAAGCGTTCAAACAAGTAAAGAGGGATCACAACATGCAGTCACTAATTCAGTATAAAAAAGCACAGGCAGAAGTGAGAAGAACTATTCGACAGGCAAAGAGGGGAGTTGGAGTAAATTTTGTGATGAAATTGGAAGGTCAACACCGGTGGGTAAGGTATGGTCAATGATAAAGAGGATGGGTGGAGATAGAAGACAGTGGGAGTACCCAGTGTTGATATTAGAGGAGGAGATAGGTGTCACTAATCTGGAAAAGGCAGAAATAATGGCAAAGTCGTTTACAAAGATACACAGTTCAGAAAATTTATCAGAAGAAGAGAGAAGGAGAAGGTCAGTAACTTTAAATCAAAATATGCATGCGTTAAATAGGAAGGAAGAAACTGATAGTATCACTGATGAGCCTTTTTCTCTGGCGGAATTGGTTAGAGCGATCAAAAGAGTAAAGCCTACTTCTCCAGGGAAGGATCAGGTGTGTTATGTAATGTTAAAACACCTTGGAGAAAGATCACTATTAAAGGTACTGGAGGTATTTAATAAGATATGGAAGGAGGGAAAACTGCCAGTTGAATGGAAAGAAGCAGTAGTGGTTCCAATTAGGAAACCTGGGAAAGATCCAAGTAAACCCATAAGTTATAAACCAATTGCTTTAACATCTAACTTGTGTAAGATAATGGAGAGGATGATAACGGAGAGATTGTCGTATGAATTGGAGAAAAGAGAAGTACTGGTAAGTTGTCAGAGTGGTTTTAGAAAGGGAAGGAACACAATGGATTCAGTAGTAAGATTAGAGACTGAAATAAGAAGGGCACAAGCAAATAAAGAGACTGTAGTTGCAGTATTCTTTGATATCGAAAAGGCCTATGATATGATGTGGAAGGAGGGGTTATTAATCAAGTTGGATAAAATAGGGGTAGGTGGGAATGTATTTAACTGGATAAAAGATTTTCTGTTTGGTAGGAAAATTCAAGTGAGAATAGGGGCAGAATTGTCAAGCAAATATGAGGTTGGGAATGGGACACCTCAAGGAAGTGTGATAAGTCCTTTGTTATTTATTATAATGATAAATTATGTCTTTGTAAATGTTTCAGAAGACATTAGAACATCATTATTTGCAGATGATGGGGCAGTGTGGAAAAGAGGAAGGAATACAGAATACACAATAAGGAAGGTACAGAAAGCAATAGATAAAGTGGTAGAATGGGCTTATGACTGGGGATTTAGGTTCTCAATTGAAAAGACTCAGACAGTCTTTTTTTTACCAGGAAAAGAATTCAGGAAGAAATTAAAGTGATTAACTGATTGTTAATTACTGGGCTGGATTGCAGGGCCATAATGACTCGCATCCCACGAAAGCAGTATTGCAGGATTGGTGGGAAAATGGAAGAAAGTTAAAGGAAAACTTTGGTCGAATTGGAAATAATGTAGCTAAAGAGTTAGAAGTATATAATCTTAGAATAAACCCTACAGTAGTTTTTCCAGAGATTGCCCCTTGGAAGATGACATGGCCTGAGGTAGACTGGTATGTGCTTGAGGAAAAAAGGAAAGGAAAGGAAAGGAAGAAGTAAATCTGAAAAGTATATTTAACAATAGAGTAGGTGGAAACTATAGTGAATTTATGCAGATTTATACAGATGGATCTAAAAAACCAGAGACCGAAGAAACAGGGTTTCGGGTGGCAATTCCAGGGAAAGAAGTAGAAATTAGTAAAAAAAAAAGACAGGAAAAGGTTTTAATATGCTCTGATTCATTATCAGTCTTGGCAAGTTTAAGGTCATTCCATTCAAAAGCTCGGCAAGATATCCTGTATCAAGTACTTCAATTAAATACAAGATTAAGTCATATGGGATGTCAGGTTAAATTTATGTGGGTCCCAGCACATGTTGGCATTACAGTTAATGAGATGGCAGATAGGCTGGCTAAAAGGGCACTAACAAAAGAGAATATAGAAGTGCATTTTAATGTTAGTAAAGCAGAGGTTAAAAGCATAATTTGGGAGAACATAATTAAAAGGTGGCAAGAGAGATGGGATAGAGAGGAGAAAGGGAGGCACTTATACCAAATGTGACGGAGCGGTAAAGGATTTCAATAAGTTACTTTGCTTATGGTGATAATTGTCGACTACGCCACCCTGAATAAATCAGGGAATATCTAAATAACCCAGCAGTTAGCATTAGGTCACACAGGTTCGTGTGTGTCAGGAAGGTTAGAGACAAGAGTACAACTTAATTACAAAAAAAGGTCTTTTATTGACATACAAAATTAGTTAAAAACAGTATCTTCTCTTAAAACAAGGGCGCACAGCGCTCCATGCACAGATGTCAAGGCACTAGGGATGGCTCGATACCACAGTTTTGGCTTCGGTACGATACCAGAAATTAATACCTCGGTATCGATACTAAATCGATACCACAGGTTAAAAAAAAAAGTCTCAATTTAAGTTATACTTAAAAAAAAACACTGCTTGAAACTCTCCACTACCAAATGTGCAAAGAAAAGGTATCAAAATGTACATTTAAAAAAAATGAAATTATACAATTAAAATAGGTTAATATCTATAATAATAGATTCACATATAGGCTAATAATAATAGAATAATGAAATGACATGTAAACCATAGCTGTCATGCATCAACAGAGAATTATCAACATTTATTGCATTTATTCATCTTGGTTTGGTTACTGTTTGGGTTCATATTAGTTTAATGCATTGCATAAAGTAATGTTAACATGCTAAACATGTATTAGTATATTTAATTTTTTAGGTCATTTAATTACTGATTGATATAGATGAATAAATGCTATAATACTGTTAGGTCAGGTTACCTAATGAATGTTGACAAATGTAGCTTAATTGTAACATTAGTAATATTCATATTACTACTATCTCTCTCTCTCTCTCTCATAATATGCACTAATATGCCATTCATTTTACTATCACTAATACTAAAATTAATATTATTCAAATTTTTATTCTGTATTCATTCAAATTCAATTCATTTTGTTTGAAAGTATAACAATGATGAGACCTAAACTGAATTGGTTCTAGCGTGTCATGCAAGGAGATTTGAGCTTTCGTGTTTACCGTATCATATAATTGATAAGCTCTTACGTATGTGCGCTGTTCAATAAAAGTCTAAATTAAATCAGTTGAATGATGGACTAACCTGTCGATCTCTGAACTCTTTGAACAAGTCAAGATGGGCATTAAGATCTGTTTCTTTACTTTTCTCATGACTTTTGTAGGCAAAGTAATGCCTTATTTCACTCATACTGCTCTCTCTATTTATTAATTTCGGGCGTGTAGAAATTCGAATGAGCTTCGTTTGATCAGGTTTGATCCATCGTGTTCCTCTGTCACCGTTTGCCGGTTTCGCATGACCCGCGTCAGTTTAGATAGCGCACTGCCGCCTAGCGGTGAACTTCGAAACAGCAGCGCATCAAATACCGAATTGAACAAAATTATGATATTGTACCGTTTGAAATATAATATATACCGGTATTTTTGCAGTACCGGTATACCGCGCATCCCTACAAGGCACAAAAACAGGTGCTCACAGGGGGGGCAATATGAATGGCACACACCAACATAGTCCTCTACCCACGAGGGTAGGAGGAGTTTCAGTCAAACAGAAAGTAAAACAAAACAACCAGGCTAAGCCTACCGGCGGAAGGACCACTTAATGGCTTTTCCAAAAGCGTAATTCTACTCACACCCACACACGTCACCGTGCACTTGGATCATACACACAAGCACTCCAAAAGTGTCACCCACTGCAACACTACCACCACCACAATGCACTCGAAGGTCCTCCCGCCTGGTCACCTCAGTTCCTGGGAGAAAACAAGATAACAGCTGAGTTTAGTAAAACCCAAAAATAAATAGCCAAAAGAAAATATAATAATCAAGGTCAGCAACAACACACAAAAATAATTACAGAAACAAAATCTAAACAAAATACACACAGCTAAACTAAAGAAACAGAACAGAATCACAGCAGATAGAGCTGGTGCAGCACACACACATACACACGCTCGCGCGTGCACACACACACTGGTTCTCGTACAAATAACAGTCAATTATTATCGATCATAACTTTTCTATCACATTAAAAACGAAAGGAAGTAGACGATACAAATCCTGTGCCCTTATAAATTCCCGCCGGCACGATCAGCGCGACACGGAGGGCAGCGCAAGCACCGTGGTTATCCGGGTGAACTCAAGTTCATAGGAACACGGAAGAATGAGAGGGAGACTGTGCAGGGAACCAGTAAAATGGTCCCGAGGACGAAAGGGAGGACCTGCGTCTCACGAACACCTTAAAGAGAAGCAGCGAGATGTTAGTACCTCTCTTTCCACTACCACTTTCCAGACATCTTACATGACACTTACCAAAAGATGACATCACCCCAAATAGGCCTACTATTTACCGCGATCATCACAACCACCGATTAACTGGGGTACAGGAAGCAACACATTAACAGTGACATAGCGATTCAGTATACCACACGCCATCATAACCACCACTCAATACAGGGACAGTTACATACCTGAAGGGTGGGCAGACACCTATTCTGAGCTGATGAAATGCACCGTCGGAAAAGTGCTTAAATGAAACGCTTCAATTAGAAGATAACACATATCAGTAGCGTTCTAAACGCACGATTCAAGCCACCCTCTACCAGCACATACCTGAGGCGATAGTGGATGACGCAGGAGGGGGAGGACAAGACGTGACGCATCTCAGAGTACAGCCAACCAGCATTAAATAGACCGTACTCTTTCCTGATAGGACACCAGGACTGTCACTCACTTAACTAATTCTGCCACACAAATTCAGAGGAGTGTTAAAGAGGATAGGGTGGGAAGTGGGAATAGGAGAGAAGAGGCTGTGATGACGAGGTTAAGGTTGGGACATTGTTCGCTGAACAAAACACTAAAGATGATAGGGAAGCACCAGACAGGGTTGTGTGAGGGATGTCGAGAAGAGGAGTCGGGGAGCACATAATTATGAGATGTAAGAGATATGAAATGCAGAGGCAGGTAATGAAGAATAAGTTGAGGCAGATTGGGGTGCAGGAGATTACATTAAAAGGGTTATTAAGCGCAGAAAATGGAACACAGAATAGAATATTGATGTCTTTTTTAAGGGAAGCGGGAGTTTTCAATAGGATTTAATCGATAAATAAAGTTTGTTTTGTGTGAGTGTTTATTTGAGGGAGTGAGTATTATGTAAATGTAGGAAGGAGAATTGACAAAGATGTATTGTAGGTTCAGTCCAAAGACGCCAATGGTCTGTAAAATGTTTTATTTTCTTTCATGGTGTTTAACATGCTGCTTAATATGTTTGAGCTGCACTCACCTAAAGGATTACTAGGAACACCATACTAATACTGTGTTTGACCCCCTTTCGCCTTCAGAACTGCCTTAATTCTACGTGGCATTGATTCAACAAGGTGCTGAAAGCATTCTTTAGAAATGTTGGCCCCTATTGTTAGGATAGCATCTTGCAGTTGATGGAGATTTGTGGGATGCACATCCAGGGCACGAAGCCCCCATTCCACCACATCCCAAAGATGCCCTATCGGGTTGAGATCTGGTGACTGTGGGGGCCATTTTAGTACAGTGAACTCATTGTCATGTTCAAGAAACCAATTTGAAATGATTCGAGCTTTGTGACATGGTGCATTATCCTGCTGGAAGTAGCCATCAGAGGATGGGTACATGGTGGCCATTAAGGGATGGACATGGTCAGAAACAATGTTCAGGTAGGATGTGGCATTTAAACGATGCCCAATTGGCACTAAGGGGCCAAAAGTGTGCCAAGAAAACATCCCCCACACCATTACACCAGCACCACCAGCCTGCACAGTGGTAACAAGGCATGATAGATCCATGTTCTCATTCTGTTTACGCCAAATTCCGACTCTACCATCTGAATGTCTCAACAGAAATCGAGACTCATCAGACCAGGCAACATTTTTCCAGTCTTCAACTGTCCAATTTTGGTGAGCTCTTGCAAATTGTAGCCTCTTTTTCCTATTTGTAGTGGAGATGAGTGGTACCCGGTGGGGTCTTCTGCTATTGTAGCCTATCCGCCTCAAGGTTGTGCGTGTTGTGGCTTCACAAATGCTTTGCTGCATACCTCGGAAAGTTGCTCTTCTATCAGCTTGAATCAGTCGGCCCATTCTCCTCTGACCTCTAGCATCAACAAGGCATTTTCGCCTACAGGACTGCCGCATACTGGATGTTTTTCCGCTGTCGCGACTCACACTCTCTCTCTTTATCTAAAAGAGCAGCGTCTTTTTAAAGATGCTTCGTTCCTGTGGCTCGTGCCGAGCCGCACTCAGCGACGGGGACCGCCATTTCATCTGCGTTTCCCGCCTGGGTAAGGATCATGCAGCTCTCGCGCTCGCGCTCGCTGACGGCGGCTGCCATCATTGCGAGCAATTGCCATGGTGACTCAGAGAAAAAATGCCAGGCGAGTCCTCAGAGTCTGCACTCCCGCCCGCTGTAGTGCCGCGCCGTACTCAGCCGGTCCCCAAGCCTTCTCCAGCCCGTGAAAGCTCGCCGGTTCGCCTGCCAGCTTCACCAGCTTCAATCGAGTCGCTCACTGACGGACAACGGCCGCCGCGCGCCGCGGCTTCCGTCATTAATGACAAAGGCCAGCTGCTCTATCCTGGCGTCGGACAGTGAGGATTGGGCGAGCTCTGTGGACCTCCCCGTTCTGCCCGCGAGTCGTCAGGGAAACGGGCCAGCTTCAAAACCGCGGCTAGCTTTCTTTACGTTATAAGAAAGCTACCCTGCCCCCGCCCCCCGTGGGCATGCGTCACCGGCGAAATGAGGAAAGAGTGTGTTTTAGTCCCGCCGAGGCGGACCAATCTCCATTTCTCAAACATTTCTCAGCTCCCCTTAGTTTGAGCGGCTGAAAATGTCAATATTGCAGCAATGAGCCTGTTGTATAACACTCATGCCTGCAAACAAACGCCGACACACACAAAACTGTGATGACGCTCTCTTATCTGCTAGAGCTAATTTAAGCTTATGTCGTTTCCCCCTGTGGCTCAGTGGCGAAACCCAAAGCCTTCGCACGAGAGACCTGTGTTCGATCCCACCCCCTGCAGCAGATGAAATTTAGTCTCGCCACGGCCAGACTTCCACCGAAACTTTTTGCTCGTTCAGTTCCAGAAAATGTGACTGTTCCAGTGTATTTTGCAGTAAACAAGCCGGTACCATGGCCCGCTTGCCTGCACACAAATGCCGTTTCCACTGCGACCCAGAAAAATCATATAAGCTGTGTATTTTCTGGTATTCCGGCCACAGCCGATGGTGTTATGAGTGTAATAAAAATGCCCACAGCCCAGTGTTCATTTCTACACACAAACACAGCCCGCCACTGTGCAGGGCTCGCACAAATGAGATCGACTCATGTCAATTGTGCATTAAATGTGGTGAATGTGCCCACAACCCAGTGCCCACAAACACTACACACTGCATGTACCACGGTTTCTGTAAAACGAAACCAACACTAATACAGTCAGCTCAGGCCGACGGTGTTTTTCAGTGCAGTGAATGTGCACGCTGTCCCGCGGCACCAGAGACCATGCTCTCGCTCTGGCGGCTGCCGCCCCCCTCGCGTGGGCCCCGGCAGAAAGATTGAGATAAAGCCCGAGGCCTCAGAGTCTTCCTAGCCTCTTAGGAAAACGACGGTGTTTAAGTCTCGCCGCGGCCAGACTCCACCGAAACTTCTCGCTCGTTCAGTTCCAAACAATGTGACTGTTCCAGTGTATTACGTAGTAAACAAGCCGGTACCACAGCCCGCTTGCCTGCACACAAACGCCATTTTTACAGCGACCCAGATAAATCTCAAAAAGAGTGTATTTTCTGGTATTCCGGCCACGGCCAATGGTGAGTGTTATAAGAATGCCCACGACTCAGTGCCCATTCCTACACACAGACACAGCCCCGCCACAGTACAGGGCTCGCACAAATAAAACCGACTCATGTCGATTGTGCATTAAACATAGTGAATGTGCCCACGACACAGTGCCCACAAACACTACACGATGCATGTCCCAAGGTTTCTGTAAAAACGAAACCAACGCACATTCAGTCAGCTCAGGCCGACGGGGTTCTCAGTGCAGTGAGTGTGCCCGCTGTCCCGCGCCCACATTCTCTCACAGACATGTTAAACCCCACGGGGTTCGCCCCTCTCGCTCTCTCTCCACAAACGTTCATAGAGAAGCCGGCTGTGATCAGTGCGCCCCCCGCCTCTAACACTGCAAACACAGTGTTTACGTTTCAGCACACCGGAGCTCTTTGGTCGCCACTATGTTGCGGCCAGAGCCCAGATCTCATTCTACCTCTAGCTATTCATGCAAATGCGTGGGCAAAGCTTCCCGGGGTGTCAGAATGGGTGCTGAACACTATAAAAAGAGGCTATTCGCTGCAGTTTGTTCGACGTCCCCGCCGTTACACGGCGCGAGTCGAAACTATGGTAAAAAACGAAGTAACTCATCTACTTCGAGCCGAGATAGCGAAACTACTGAGCAAAGGGGCCATAGAACCTTTATCTCAGGCTCAGAGCGAAGGGGGTCTATACAGCAGATATTTTCTGGTACCGAAAAAAGACGGGGGTCTCAGACCCATTCTAGATCTGCTACAGCTGAACAGAGTACTTGTGAAGCGCCAGTTCAGAATGCTTACAACCAGGAAAATCCTCGCGCAAGTTCGCCAGGAGGACTAGTTTATGTCAATAGATCTGAAAGACGCCTATTTTCAAATACAAATTGCGTCACGTCACAGGCGATTCTTGAGATTCGCCTTCGAGGGCCAGGCATATCAATACACAGTCCTGCCGTTCGGCCTGTCCCTGGCACCCCGTACATTTACGATGTGCATGGACGCGGCTCTCGCACCCCTGAGACTTCGGGGCATGCGAGTTTTGAACTACTTGGACGATTGGCTGATTCTAGCTCGATCACACTCAGAGCTCATAGAACACAGGACCATATTACTCGAGCATCTCGAGAATCTGGGTCTCGCAGTCAATTGGGCGAAGAGTTCGCTGTCTCCCAGTCAGAAAATGTATTTTCTGGGAACAGTGCTGGACTCGCTAGTCCCGCTCAAAAGGTTTCAGAAAATGCTGGGCCTCATGGTCTCAGCGTCTTCGGTACTCCAGCTGGGTCTGCTTCGCATGCGCCCACTGCAGTTATGGCTGAAAGCGCGAGTTCCACCCCGGGCATGGACCTCTGGTCTGTTTCACCTCAAGGTCGATCTAAAATGCGTCTCAGCTCTGGAACCTTGGAAAGCAACCGACTGGTATCAGTCAGGTGTGAGTCTGGGGACTCCCTCGAGTGTGAAGGTGGTGTCCACGGACGCCTCCACCTCGGGATGGTGAGCGCTGCTCGAGGGCAGACCGTTCCTTGGCCAGTGGTCAGAACGGGAAAAGCTTCTACACATAAACTGTCTGGAAATGATGGCAGTCGACAACGCACTACGGCGCTTCTGTCCCCAGATAAAAGGTCACCACGTCTTGGTCCGGTCGGACAACATTTCAGTGGTGGCATACTTAAATCACCAGGGCGGCATCAGGTCCCGAAACCTTTAAAGGCTGACGGAACGCCTTCTGGTCTGGGCTCAGCACAACCTGCTTTCACTGAAAGCAGCGCATGTGCCTGGTCACCTGAATCTGGGACCAGACAGACTGTCCAGAAACAATGTTCCAGCAGGAGAATGGTCGCTGCACCCACAGACGATCCGACTGCTGTGGGAGACATTCGGCAGAGCGTGGGTGGACCTGTTCGCGCCCCAAGAAAACGCTCACTGTCCGAACTTTTTCTCCAAGAGCAGGGATGCGCTGGCCCACGTCTGGCCCCGCTGCCCCCTCTATGCTTTTCCCCCTGTCTCGCTCCTGCCTCAGGTGTTGGAACGAATCAGGGAAAACGGATGCCCAGTGCTGCTCGTGGCTCCGCTCTGGACGAACCAGGCTTGGTTCCCAGTCCTGATGCAGCTGACCAGCACTGCCCCGTGGCCTATACCGTTGAGGAAAGACCTCCTCTCTCAGGCAAAGGGCTCGATTTGGCATCCTCGCCCGGATCTATGGTCCCTACATGCATGGGCCATCAACGGGTACCCGCTAACCTCCCGGAGGGAGTGTTAAACACGATCACGCAGGCTAGGGCCCCGTCTACTAGACGGCTGTATTCCTCGAAATGGTCTGTGTTCTCTGCCTGGTGTCAAGCTCAGGGCTTTTCGCCCGTAGACTGCGGGGTTACGGAAGTACTCTCCTTCCTTCAAGAGCTGCTGGATAATGGCAGAACCCCATCCACGCTCAAAGTATATGTGGTGGCCATTGCGGCGTTTACAAAACCGACGTCTGGCCAGTCACTGGGGAAAAACGACCTGGTCGTGCGATTCCTCAGGGGAGCTCGGAGGCTGAACCCTCCCAGACCCCCTTCAGTTCCTGTGTGGGACCTTTCTACGGTTTTGGAAGCCATGAAAAGGTGCCCCAGAAGGATGCGAGTCTCCTTTGCCCCGTCAGGGCACTAAGAGCTTATGTGTCCCGCTCGTCTGTTTTCAGACAGACTGAGCAGCTCTTCGTTTTGTTTGGCGGCGTTCTAAGGGACGCCGCAAAAAACAGAGCCTATCCTGATGGATAGTCGATGCCATAGCGCTGGCTTACACTTCTAAGGGCCTGCAGTGTCCTTTGGGTGTCAGAGTGCACTCCACGAGAGGCGTGGCCTCGTCGTGGGCGTGGTCTAGCGGGATTACCTTGCAAGATATCTGTACGGCGGTAGGCTGGGCCTCGCCGTCTACATTTATAAGGTTTTATAACCTAGAGGTTCCCGCCTTACAGGCCAAGCTTCTGTTGGTCTAGAATTCAGCACTGCTGCGCCGGCTCAGAATGTTGAGTTTTGCTTGTGCAGAACAGCTCCATGGGTATTAAAAACCCGTACTGCCACCCAGTTCAGGCTGAAAGCTTTCACCCTGGCTGCGTGGTGCACTATTAATATGGTTAGCTCCCGTGGGATGCTATTTATAGGGAATGACGCTTCTAGCCTCTCTTCCCTGACTCTCTGTGAGTCTATGGTGATTATGCACTATATGAGCCCCGGGCTTCTGCCCTTGGGACTTTGGTGTTGGATCCCAGTACGCACGGCGTGTTACACTGTGTTCCCCATAGCGTAAGATATTACGCAGTACGAGAGATACTCTCGTAAGAGAACGTACTCGGTTACTAACGTAACCTCGGTTCTCTCTAGAGAGGAACCACTGATCTATATAGAATGACTGGATAGCTCATGACGTTCTAAACTGCCATCAGGCAGTGAAGCCACCGGAAGTGTTCGAGCGGCCATCTTACGATTCCCTACCAGCAGAGGGCTCCAACGGCCGTTTTACAGATTTTGGTAGCTTCAACTGTACTTTTAAGATAATCCGCTGTGCAGCATACAACTGTAAAACAACGTTCACACAAGGATGTAGAAAAACTGCCCACAGGTTGTAATTCAAGCCCTATAAGTAGTAATTTGTATGTACAATTGTTGCTATTCCTGTGTTGTTTTCTCCGAGGCAAGAGTAACTTAATTATTCTACTAGTGTTGTCAAAATGACCGGTAATGTTACTTCGGTAAGTTACCAAGTTGGTACTGAAATTTTGAAAATGGGACGATACCAGCATTTCTGCAGTACCGAGTAACTTATATTCTCGGTACCGACTAACAGCTGCTTTCAATCGCTTCAGTGTTTATCTAAGCGCGACCGAGGCTCCAGATTAACTTTTTTACTAGGAGCACTTTAGCCAATGTAGCTTATACCACGATGTATTATACTAGTGTCTGTGAATATTAAACCGCAAAAAACTTGGCTATTAACCCTGCATGTTCTGCTTGTCTCTGTGGGAATGAACGGCGCAGACGCGCGGTTTAATTTACCACACACACACACAGAAGCACGCGTGACGCTCGCGCAGGTTTCAGTCTCTGCTGCCTCACGATATGAGGACATGATGAACTTCCTCTCCAGAGCCGATCTGAGAGTCACTTCATGAGCATTTTACCGCTTCATTTGAGAAAAACTATCGTCATATCATAACACACACAGAAACCCAAAGGTCTTCACGGCAACCCGTCAAAATAAAAGTTCGGTTCAGCTTGAAGAAATTGACTGAAATAATTATATTTGCCTACTGTTGTACAGTAGATTTAGCTACATCTTAATGTAATGCAATTTTTAATAAGCAGGAAAAAATTTCGACTTTAAACAAATATCCATTTAAATGCTCAGGGTGTTTGAGTGGTAAGAATGTACAGGGAGACTTTAGATTTTAAAACGGTGTCTCCTTATGCAATGTTTTCTCAGTCAAATCATACAATTTCCTATTGATTCAATAGAATGCGTGAGCTCACTAGGGAATACCAATATGGCGGCGCGGTGGCTTCACTGTTTATGACGTCATGAGCTATCCAGTCATTCTATATAGATCAGTGGAGGGAACGAGTACTGCGTATCTTGCCGTGCTTACAACACGCTCTGGTTCGCTTCGGCGATGAAAACCAGTTTGTATCAGCCTATCGAGCTATATTTATAGGCCAAGGCCACGCCTATTCTGGCGGGACGTGATGTAATGGGCGCGGAGCGCCCCCATTGGATATATCGTCACGCAGGGCCTCTCTCGATAGGCTGCTGCTGTTGCCGCAGGTCAGCCAATAGGTACGCGAGCCGTCTTGCCTATGTCTGCATGCTGCTGCAACGCGTTTTACATTGATTAAAAATTAAGGATAATTTTTGGCTTCAATATCTTGTGGAAAAGAGGTTTTCCCCATAGCGTAAGATATTACGCAGTACTCGTTCCCTCTCTAGAGACGAGTCTCTACCCTCTCTAGGTTACGTTAGTAACCGAGTACGTTTTACAGATACTAGACACATGACTTTCAAATGACAGATTGGTATAAGACATCTCTTCATTTACTGCTACAAACTGATAACGGTCAAATAAGTATGATTTAAACCACGCTACTGCATTCCACTAATGCCAACATAATTTTCAGTTCTATTTAAAAGAATGTTGTGGTCGATAGTGTCAAATGCAGCACTAACATCGAGTAACACTAATAGAGAGATACAACCACGATCGGATGATAAGAGCAAATCATTTGTGACTCTAAGGAGAGCAGTCTCAGTACTATGGAACGGTCTAAATCCTGACTGAAAATCCTCGCAGATACCATTTCTTTCTAAAAAGGAACATAGGGTACTGCCTTTTCTAGTATCTTTGACAGAAAAGGTAGATTCCAGATCGGCCTGTAATTTACTAATTCTGTAGGATCAATTTGCGTTTTTTTTTAACAAGCGGTTTAATCATAGCCCGCTTTAAAGTGTTTGGTATGTATCCTACTGACAAAGATAAATTAATGATATTAAGAAGAGGATCTATGACCTCTGGAAGCATCTCTTTCAATAGTTTAGTCGGTATAGGGTCTAACATACATGTTGTCGATTTAGATGATTTAACGAGTTTAGAAAATTCTTCCTCTCCTATAGCAATGAATGAATAAAAATGTTCCTCAAGGAGACTACAATGCACTCCCTGATGCGATACTGTAGTAGATGGTTGCATAGCTATAATTTTCTCCCTGATATTATCAATCTTGTAAGTAAAAAAGTTCATAAAGTCATTACTGTTGTGCTGCTTGGAAACTGCTTGAAACTTTATTTTTCATCAGTTTAGCCACTGTTTCAAATAAATACCTAGGATTATGTTTATTATCTTCTAATAGGGTTGAAAAATAAGCAGATCTAGCAGCTTTTAAGCCCTCTCTGTATGCAATCGTGCTTTCTTTCCATGAAAATGAAATGAGAAATACCTCTAGTTTTGTTTTCTTCCAGTTGCGCCTCATTTTCCTGGCTGCTCTCTTTAGGGCCTGAGTGTGCTCGTTGTACTATGGCGTTGAACTATTTTCGTTGAACTAAAGCAATCTTTAGTGGCAGAAGTGATGGGTCTAACATATTTGTAACACGGAGTCGGCTTTGCAGCCTTGGCTAAATGAAGTTTACACGAGACTAGATAATGATCTGAGATGTCTTCGCTCTGCTGCAGAATTTCAACAGCATCAACATAGATTCATTATTTGACAATTTGATAATTTGTTGTGATGGCAGAACTTAAATGAACATTTAAATTGCAAAATGTTACCTATTGATTGTTGCATATTTATTTTTGTTAGTTTGTTTTTTTGTCTGTGACCCTAATAAAGGTTTAATTGAAAATAGTAAAATAGTAAAAAAAATAAAAAATAAAAGTTCTCAAAAAAAATGCTTTGAACAGAAAATAGTTTGTTACTGAAAAAAATTCCCAATCACTTGTATAAATGGTTTCTGAACACAAACACAAGTGTTAAGCCATTTAGACAGAATCTCACATGAGGTTCAAAGGCTTTCATTGGTAGTTATTCTCAGCACATTATCAACCAACATGCATTTAAATATATATTATATATTCACCAGGAATTCAACTCTAAATGCCTCTGATATATGTTTTATTATTTGTATGTGAATTTCTATACACATATCTGAGTTTAGCATGTGAACAGGACTTTTATTTTGGAGGGGTGGTGTGACGTCACAAAGCTGCGCCGGCCTCCTGCGTCTGCCATTGGGCTGAAGAAAGGTTTGTTTAAAGTGTTTAAATAAATGCAAACCGTTGGTTTTATAGTTTTACAGTTTAACGTTGTTAAACGAGTGTTTTATTATTGAATGTTACATTGGTTTTATGCCATTGAGAAGCATTATTTAACATTTATGAACGTTATGTTTCGTGATTATCGCGCATTCACACGTGAGAAACTGTAAAATGTGCGTCTCATTTCGCCTCTTATATAGTGAATGAATACATCATGAACACGAATTCGGTGATTGACAAGTATATGGATAAACGGATCTTTTTGAAACTCAGAAGTCAACTGAATCAATTACTACGCAAAATGATTCAGTGATTCGAATCGCCGCACGCAGAGGAGACCTGCTGGTCAAAACAGAAATGCAACAAGAACACAAACACAATTAGCAAATGTTTTGATTGAGGTGTAATCTATGAAACATGATCTAAATACCATTAAGTGGCTATTATAAATCATAACACCATAAGTGTCTATAATTTGTATTCTTTGAATAATTTGAATGGCTTTGCGTGTGTTTTTCCCCCTTAACAGTGCACTGACTACTGAACTAGAGCTGATTGAGACGCACCCAGGGATTTCGTTTATATTTATTTTGCTTTCTGTTAATTTCTCATCTTAATCATGACAGATTGTCCAATCACACACACAAAAACTCCTGATGAAGCAACTGAGATCCATGTGACATTATAAAGATGGCGTTTATTAAAGAAGAGAGTGAAGAGATGAAGATTGAAGAAACATTCAGTGTGAAACAAGAAGATACAGAAGAACAAACAGGTTGGTCTCATTCTCAAAGCGGAACTCAAGTCATTTGATCCTCATTAAAACTTCCAACTCTGCAGGAATTAATAATATTTTTGCAAGATGTTGAGGCATGTTGAGATCACATGACCAGCTAAACACCTTGCTTCAAGTGCACCTGAGAAGCTCCTTAATCCAAGTTGGGAACATACATTCACTCATTCAAGTTGGAAAAATATGGAAGCAGCCTAAACAAAATTATTATATGTGTATTATTTAAACACAACTACTTTTGAATTAAATGTAACGAAAACCATTCATTTCTTAATTATGCAACAGTATTCAACAAAATCTTACTTTGTACATTAATGTTGTCACAATACCAAAATTATGACTTTGAAACAATACTTAAATATCTGAATACTACTACTGAACTGTTACCATAACAAAAACAACAACAGTTAGCATCACACTGGTTCCCTCAACAAAAACCCAATAGGATTTTCCCATAGGCTTTTGGATTATCGCTAAAAACAAGCTCTGTGATCAACAAAAGTTTATGATACTTGCACGTTTTGTCCATTAAGATTAAGATAATTTTCACAGATGAACACAACTTTTATGAATTTTGAAGCCAAAATGCGGTCGCCAGAAGTAAAAAGCTAAAGGTGGGCTATAAATTAACTACACCACGGTCCAACGACTTCAACCATCACTAAGTTTCCAACAACTTTTTCAGGGTAATACTGATGTATTTTATGTCGTTGAATAAAAGGTTAAGATATATTGAGCTTGTGTTACCACACCTTTTTTCAGCCATATAAACAAAAACCCATTAAAAAAAAACTTTGGTACGATGGAAACGGGAGTGCTAAAATGATAACTCGTTTCCAGATTTTGGCCTACAAATTTTAGTCTGGAAAGATTCTAACTTTAGAATTCAATCTTTTCTATTTGGTAACCATCAATGGTTGAACAGGGTTCCTCAAATCCAGAGGAACTTGAGAGTTTAGCTCAAACCAGGGTTCGTACAGATACTGTATAATAAAATAATGTATAAATGACTAAGGAATAAAATGACTACAATCAGAGATCTCATTTATCAATTATTTATCAACTTTAAAAGAAAAAAGAAAGAAAAGTAAATGGACTTCTTTTAGATGCGCTTTTGCGTAAAAATAAAATTCAGCCAGCCAAGTATGTTGTTTCGGACCCCAGAATCCAAGTCTCCCAATGTTGCACAAGATTTAGGGTTCTGCAAAAGAAGATTACCTCAAATTTATTCTTCCATGGCTATCTAGCAAGCATGCGGTGTTGGTTATTATTATATTGGTTATATTATATTGCAATCTAATGCCTTGTTTGCACTAAAACTCTTATTTATATTTGAAGGATTTGTTATTTTCACTCAAATTACAGATATAAGGTATGCACAATGCAATATAGGACTTACATCATATAAATATTAAATAAATTACATTGAGCACAAAAAACCTTTTTAAAACATTTTAGAGGAAACAGGAACTGCTTTAACTGTGACATAAGCACAGGGATGGCGTCAAGGGGGGCATAGATTAAATTTAGAGGTGTAAATCACACGATACAATCCAACATTGATTCTAATAGCCAGCGATTCTGTATTTATCGATACCTCAAAACATGACATGAAACAATTTGATTAGATTCAGAGGTATATGTGTAAATAAAGTCGTTCTGAGATTTCGGATAACACCTCTTCTGGTAGCTTAGTTGGTATAGGATTTAGCATATATGTTGTTGGTTTGGTTGCTTTATGTTGGTTTTAATGCTTTAAATGTCTAAATGTTTTGATGTCTTTTGCTTTGTGCCATTAAACAGGTTCATTTGTCTTTTTTCACCCTAGACCTGATGGTCCTGAATGAAGAGAGTCAAGAACTGAATGAAAAGGAAGAGAAAAAATTGTATAAAAATCATAATTTCATAACTGGAGGAAAATCTTTTAGTTGTTCACAGACTGAAAATACTTCCTCACAAAAGTCGAGAGCTAGAAGTCATTTCACCTGCCAAGAATGTGGAAAGAGTTTCAATCAACATGTAAACCTAAAAGTCCACATGAGGATTCACACTGGAGAGAAGCCTTTCTCCTGCCTACAGTGTGGAAAAAGTTTTGCTGAAAAAGGTAACCTTAATAAACATAAGAGAGTTCACGCTGTAGAGGAACCTTTCCCCTGCCAACAGTGTGAAAAAAGTTTCACTCAAAAATACAGACTTAAGGCCCACATGAGAATTCACACTGGAGAGAACCTTTTCACCTGCCACGAGTGTGGAAAATGTTTCATTAGAAAAGCTAGCCTTAAAATCCACATGAGAATTCACACTGGAGAGAAGCCTTTCACATGCCCTCAATGTGGAAAGTGTTTTTCACATATAGCAACAATTAAATCCCACATGAGAACTCACACTGGAGAGAGGCCTTTCAATTGTGATCAGTGTGGAAAGAGTTTCAGACAAAGAGTCGCCCTGAATTCCCACAGGAGGATTCATTCAAGAGGGAATTGTTTTATTTGTCATCAGTGTGGAATGAGTTTCACAGACAACAGTCACCTAAAGAATCATGTAAAAACTCACACTGGAGAAAACCCTTTTATGTGTCATCATTGTGGAAAGACTTGCTCAAACAAATCAAACCTTAATGTTCACGTGAAAGTTCACACAGGAGAAAAGCCTTTCACCTGCCCTCAGTGTGGAAAGAGTTTCACAGTTAAACAAAGCCTTAAGACACACATAAGATCTCACACTGGAGAGAAGCCTTTCACATGTCTTCAGTGTGAGAAGAGTTTCACATATCGAGCAGAACTGAAATGTCATTTGCAAACTCATTCTGAAAAGACATTGCAGAAAAAGGAGCAATTTCAGACAATTTAATTGTGATGGCAAAAGATTTTTTATTACACCGACGACACTCTAGAAAAGTCTGATGTGAAAAGTCTGTGAACTTAGTCCTAGAAACTAGCCACCACAATGGTTCCCCGAGAACTAATGGTTCCCCTAGGAACGTTTTCCTGGTTGCATTCGCACCGCCAGTAGGAACTCTGAAGTGACGTAAGCCGCGCTCGTTGTTGTGACATTTATTTTTGACGGCACTGAACGCCAGCTTGAACACACAGTGCTCGCATTCTCCGTGTTCATTAGTTTACGATCTATCTTAAAGTCCTGTCTAATATGTTATTAGATAGAACTGTTATACATGGAAAATAGACAGTAATGAAAAAATTATTAGTGTATGCCGTGTGGTTGATGTCCAGTGTTGCTGAGCAGAAATACATAATCATGTTTCTCTTGGTCCCCTCAAAGTTGCGTTGGATTTTCTCCTCAGCGTAAAGGTTGAGAGGTCCATCTATCACTGTTTTCCATGTTCGTAGAGTTAGATTCTGGAGTAAATATATGGGCCATTCTACAGAATTGGTGCAAACTGCTTTCCCGCAAACAAAAAACACATTTAAAAAGAATTTAAGTATTAAAATTTTAGATGTTTACAAAGATCCTTCTATTATCTATTGAATCCCACAATAATATTTAAAATATCAGTAAGCTTAATATATATAAAAACATTATTTATTGGGTACTTTCAATTGGGAGGTGGCTTTCCCAAACCCTAACCCCTAAATTTCAACTTGTGAAAATATCGAAATGTTTTTTTTTTTCTTCTGTTTTTTCCATTGTTGTTTTTAAAAATATCTTTGATTTCTTTTAAAAAGTGAAGTTAAATTTTTTTATATATATTTTTAAATCATGCGACTTTATGTAAAAAATGTGTCCCGCATTTTCATGTCACTACCAAAACAGTGTGTGTTTTAGTCCATTGGCTGAGACTGATTTTAACCACAACCCTACATTTTTGATCAGGATCAATATTCCAGTGTCCCTCTCTCTCATAGCCTCTCGTTCATTGTAGATAGGTACCATCATGCTGAGGGAAATGTGTTTAAAAGTCTGAAAATCTTTGTGTCACCTTAAGGAACGTCACTACCGAACCCCTTTTTTCTGCAATTAAGCTAACTTTTTTGGGTGTTATTCCATACAATTTAGTTTTTATGTGTACAACTGTTCAGAACTGTGCAAGGTAACCTTGTGCTGCTTATCTGATTTCAGCACAAAATCAGACAAAATCACAAAATCAAATTTTAGATACTTTTGAGCCTAGCTCAAAGATATCTAAAATTTGTCACTAGTACCGAAACAGTCACTACCAAAACATGTGGTGAAGTTTCGGTTGTGACATCATGTTTTTTTGAGTGTAATTCGATAAAATTTAGTTTTTGTGTGTACAACTTTTCAGAACTGTGCTAGTTAATCATGTGCTGATTAGCATCTTTGAGTTAGTTAGCATCTCAAAATTATCTAATATTGTCATTACTGAATCATGTCATCGTTTTGGTAGTGACAAAAGGGAACACATAATCATTTATTTGGGGGAAAAAAATAAAGTATATTTAATTATCAACTAAGATGTTATTGTAGTTTTTGGTTCAATGTATATTTAAACTAACGAATCCTTAACTTTGAAATCAGTATGATTAACATGCCTTTTACAAAGAAAGATTGGAATCAAAATACAACAAATCTTATAAATTACACTTGAAATATTGTTAAAATTGTAATTGTTCTTGGTTTACCTGTGAAATTTTTTTTTTTTTAAATAGCAAACAATATATTTACAAGGTAGATGTAAACAAAATATTAATAGGCCAAATCTGGTGTCGGTGATAACAAATCTTGGGAGAGGAAAAATATTCCAAAACTTTTCTGAAAATACAATATGACAATTAACTGCACAATTACTAGAAATATGTACCTTGGATATTATACAATTTGCATACAAACAACATTTGTGAATTAAAAAAAAAAAAATTCAAGACGTTTCCAACTCTGACTTTGAACCAATTCTGTAGAATGGCCAATATAGGCTATTATCTGTGTGTTTACACAGCCGTTTTTAAAAATGGCGGGTGCTGGTGTTTTGCGTGTGTTCAGCTAATTTAGCGAACACTAATGTCACTGGTAGTTCCTATAGTGCTGGTTTAGACCCGACTCTGAAGTAGGAGATAAATTAGTTCCTCCAAAAGGAGTTCCTAGAACTAAAATCTTCCCTCAGGTCTGCAGGGCCATTTGGGACTCCATGGTGGAGGAGTACATGCCAGTGCCCACCACAGAGGATTGGCTGAGCATCGCAAAGGGGTTTACCAGCGGTGGGCTTTCCCCAACTGCCTTGGGTCCATTGATGGGAAACATGTGGTGATTAAGTCTCCTGACAATTCAGGGTCCATGTATTTTAAATACAAGGGGACTTATTCAGTTGTGCTTCTGGCAGTGGTAGATGCCCAATACTGCTTTCGGGTAGTGGATGTGGGCAGCTACAGGAGGGCGAGTGACGGCGGTGTCCTGGCCAACTCCACCTTTGGCCGGGCACTACTGGATGGCTGCAACAGCTGCAACAAACGGCTCTTTTAAGAGTTCTCTTAGGAGGCTTTCACACTGCCAGTTTATTTTCGGAACGGAGCACGGTGCGCATGAAAAATCGCTAATGTGAACACTGTCATGGGACCCGGGTGCGCACTGGGGCACCGAACCCGAGACTGCCTGGAGGAGGTGGTCTGAGTTCGGTTGCTCCCGAACCATGCCGGGGTTCGCGTGAGTGTGAAAGCAACACGGACTCGGGTGCGCACTTGTTCAGGAAATAAAGTAACTTCCATAACTACGCATGCGTTTTACTGCGTTTTCACACCTGAAAGTCCGCACCAAAGTTCACGTTTTGATACATTTTATACTTTCAGAAAGTTTTGGTTTGGTTTCACACTGCAATTATGCGAGCGCACTAAAAACTTTACGTGACATAAGCCCCTTTCACACAGAGATTCCGGGTCGTGTTTGCGTTCACACAGAAGACACTCTGGCAATTTGCCGGCAATTTGCCGGGTTCAAAGTGCTGTGTGAAAGGGGCTATACTTGCGTCCTGTCATCATCATCTATGTGGGCTGCATCTTGACATTGATTGGTTTGTAAATGTACGTGCGTCTGACGTCAGCGTGTTGTCAATTCGGCGGGTAACTTTGACAACATGAATGAACAGACGCATATCATTGCAACTATATTTGGAAAGTGTCTGCATTTTTGTGCGTTTTTTCCAGTTGACTTCTTATGTCATCAGACCATACTTTAATTAAAAACATCGTCTCCTCCTCTCCCCATGTGCTACCACGGCTCATTTTTCCTGCCACCTTCTGTTTTTTCGGCTATGCGGGAACCACCGGAACTTCCTGTAAAAGGTCTGAAAGTCTGAACCATACAGAAATGCTTTCACACTAGAAACGAACCAAACCTTTTTTCAGTTTGATCCGAAACGAGACTACCTCTTTTCGTCGGACCAAATTTCATCTGTTTGGTCTGGACCGTGGTCCGGGGTAGGTTTCACACCTGTAATTTTGATTCGGACCAAACTGAAAAGTCCGAAAGTCCGGACCAAACAAGGTAGGTGTGAAAGGGCCCTTAGCTTATTGTGATGTATTCAGTTAAAGGGGTGGTAAAATGCCCTTTTCACAAGATGAAAAATAAATCTCTGATGTCCACAGAGTGTGTGTGTGAAGTTTTAGCACAAAATACCGCACAGATATTTTTATATAGCATGTTAAAGTTGTCACTTTTTGAGGGTTAGCAAAAACGCACCGTTTTGTGCCTGGCCCTTTAAATGCAAATGAGCTGCTGTAGAGGGCGGGGTTTCAAGAGCTAGTGTGTTAGCAGCTGCGATTACCTCACGCAGACACACTAAAATGACAGAAACTGTTCTGCCTTTAATGTTAAAACAGAGTCAGACAAAGATGGAGAGACTCAAGAAGAAGTGACAACATGTAGAAGGCAACAGGACGCCTCTGAATGGTTAGTTGATGAATTTATGTTGCTGATGTGGAGTTAACTATCTTCAATTAGCATATTCTGTCATGATAATCTATAAATCGCTCGTATAGGAACTGTTGAGAGATGCACACAGAGTGACTTTCTATTGCATGTGAAAAGAAGGATGCTAAAGTTTGAGCTGACTCACAAAGGTGCTCTTATACAACAACTTTTCCTCTTCTCAACATGGACTGTGTGTCCCAGGGGCGGGGTTTATGTACATTTTAGGGTTGCTGATGTCACTAACCCAGGAGGAATGTCGTGTAGTCCCTACCAGCCGTTGGTTGTAGTCCTTTTCTTTAAAAGCAAATATCACCCTTTGCTTTGAACTTTGCAGATGTTGTTTATGCTCAAACAGCAACATTACACACATTGGCAAAGTTAGAGAAGTGAAATCGTGTTTTACCACCCCTTTAAATAAAACACTTGTAAGGGATGATAATGTTGATGATTTACCTTGGATATGAGCGAGAGTGAGCCTGCCGTGTATTCGTGCATTGCGCGTGGAATCAGGGCAACAAATTTGGAAATCCAGTGTCTCCTCAAAAGAGTCTGTTTGCAAGCAGCAGAAGTCCACCTTATGTGACACACACACTGTTAACCTGTATTGTTCACTCAACTGCATATAATAGCAGCGAATTAATAAAAAACACAATATTGACCCGCATTCTGTTTTCTATTTTTTTATTTTTTTCACAAAAGGGTACAAATCACAAATGACTAATCAAAATATATATAACAATATACAAAAATATAACACGTAAACAGAATACAATACAATTTTGCCAGGGGAAGCTTATGGACCATTACAAAGAGAAAGAAGACCATATGTTGCGTTCTGTTTTCTATCATGCGCCGTTCACGTCTGCGATGACGTAAAGCCTGGTTCACACGGGACGATTTTAAAATTGTCGGCCGATTTTCCAAACCTGAGAGACCCCACACACGCCGATAAAAAATCACGGGTCTAACATTTTTGGTCGTACAGTGTGTGGTGCGCAGCCACACGGCAAAATCAACACATCACACACGAACCGATTTGACTCCCGAGCATTCCCAGGTCAGACGGAAAATCTCGCAAAATCCCTCAAGATCAAACGTGACTTTAGAGTAAACAATCATGGCGGACGAAGAGGATGCAGTGGCGATAGTTTGTAGTTTGTTTTTAACCGAAAAAAAACGTTATCAAAAGAAAAGGCGATGGTCAAAGAAGTGGAGACAACGCGAGCATGGACGGCTGTTTTGATTTTGTTTCCCGGTGCTTCCTCTGCGCCTCGTCACCTCGCTTTCTGATTGGCTACACGCCACAGTCCACAGGCTGCGTGCTCGTTTGTCCCCGGGGGACACCACACACGAGGAGAAATCGGGCCAAAAAAATCCAACATGTTGGATATTCCCGATTTGAGATCGGAGCGGTCCCGACGTCCTTCCGAGCAGACGAGAGCACTCTTAACACACCACACACGGCAGGAATATCTGATCAGATTATTTTACCATAATCGGAGCATACTTAAGATTGTTGGAAGGGGTAAATCGGGGCTAAAATCGGCCTAATTATCCTGCCGTGTGAACCAGGCTTAAGATGCACGCAAACGCACCAGGGTTCGATAAAAATCAAGTTGAGTATGAAACCAGACCAACGCTGCGGGGGGGCGCCGGGAACAAACTCGCTCTGGCTCGGACCGCAGCAAACGAGCCCAGTGTAAAAGCCCCCTCGGTTTCCATAGCTAAGCACCTATACACTTTTAAACTATATAACATGGATTTAAAAATAATATGAAACACACAACCATGAATGTTGAAAATATTTTACAATATTTATTGAAAAAAACAATTCATACAACGTAACTTTTTTTTATTAATAAGCTAGTTGATAAATGCTTGCATAGTGACTAAACATTTACTCTTGAGCGAGCTAACAAAAACTTGGTCCCAACAGGGCCTTTAACTTCAACGTGTTGAACTGGCTCCAGCTACGCATTAAACAGACAGACGTGAACGTGGTTTCAATCAATCTCTCAGCTTAAAGCAAAAGTGTATTTCCCAAAATTGTCACACTTTTATTTTGATGAATGGCTTCAAAGCTCTTAAAAAAGAGAGATTGGCATGACCTCACAGTGTGGTCAGCTGCACCCCGTTCCTCACTGCACTTCCTGTGTGAATGATACTGTGTGTGTGCGTGCATGTGAGGGAGAGAGAACAGGGGGCAGCTGACAGGACTGCGAGGGTAACAAGCTCACCAACACCCCTCACAGTGTTGTCAGCTGCACCCCGTTCCTCTCAGCCCAAGGGTCAACCTCACGACACTTTGCCTCATACACCAGGCGGTGCATCTCAAACTTGAGATCCTGCCTTGTTTTTAAAGACAGGGTTCTAAAGTCTTCCTGCATGCTTTAAAAAAAATAGCTATCACTATCCTCAGGTGGAGGTGGAGGTCGAGGTGGAGGCGGAGGGGGAGGAGGGCTGGGAACAGGTCCCAGCCTGTTGCTCACAGCCTCCAATGCTGTGATCAGTCTCTCCTCAAAGTCAGAGGTGTGGGGCCTCTTCCTTCTTGGGGTGGGCTGGCTTGCTCTCTGCACTGGTGTGTTGTCTGATACCTGAAGCTCTGGTGACTGCTCTTGTTCCTGAAGCTCTGGTGACTGCTCTTGTTCCTGAAGCTCTGGTGACTGCTCTTGTTCCTGAAGCTCTGGTGACTGCTCTTGTTCCTGAAGCTCTGGTGACTGCTCTTGTTCCTGAAGCTCTGGTGTCTGCTCTTGTTCCTGAGGCTCTGGTGACTGCTCTTGTTCCTGAAGCTCTGGTGTCTGCTCTTGTTCCTGAGGCTCTGGTGTCTGCTCTTGTTCCTGAAGCTCTGGTGACTGCTCTTGTTCCTGAAGCTCTGGTGTCTGCTCTTGTTCCTGAAGCTCTGGTGTCTGCTCTTGTTCATTCTGCTCTGGTGCCTGACTGTGCCCGGCCATGGCATTATCACTGTACTCTGGCCATTGTCCACTGTCATCTAGGGCTTCCCCTCCCCCCATATTACTGACGTTGGCCGGTCCTCCATGAAAGGATTGAGGAAGCCCATCACCACAATGTACCGCCTTGGCCGGGCACTGCTTGCACCCGCGACACTCCTTCACCTATCTTTTTCCTTCTTTCTTTCTTTCCTGAACATGTCCCTCAAGCTCTTCCATTTCTTTTTGCAATCCTCAGCTAGTGAACAGACAACAGAAAACATAAGCAATGTGAATATTCAACATCACATCACAGAGCAGCTTCTTTACATGAAGACCTAGGCCTATGTTTCTCTCCTGTAAGCTTAACTTTATCAGAGTTGCTATACTATGCTTTGAGACTGACATTATCACTGTCTTATAGGGTGACAATATTTGTTATCCATCCATCAATCAATCAAGGAAATAGCATGATTAACGTTAGTTATCTTTCAGAATTACTTACAGAAAATTAAAAATCCATAGCAATCACTGCACTATATCAATATATCAAGATTTTAATCATATTCTGCTGGTATGCATTTGGGGGGAGAGCGAGTTTATATTGCTGGCAACACAGAGACAAATTTGAGTATCTATCAAAAAACCTAAAATGCACCACGGAATGGACATGACAAACGCCGAAATAATGTATGAAACTGGTGGTAACTTTATGGCGGGCCAGATGTTGTAGCCGTAAACCTCCCGTTTGACACAACTCATTAATGTAAGTGCATTGCACTAAAATGCTTCTTCTACTTTTAATTACTTTTGTGCATTTAGTAAAATGATCTGCAAATAGATCGTACCATTCACATCAAGCAAGGAAGACTAGCATACTACGGTGCACTGCTCATTGTGCAATTACGTCCCTCCTAGTTAAAAATATTATAAATCATCAGCACGCACTTCACCAACTCACCGGAGACACCAACTATCCCAGCTATTTTATCCCATGCCTCATTCTTTTGTAACTGGTCCCTATAAGCAAACAATGTCATGCCATAAATGATAGATAACCAGCAACAGTGATGATGAGCTTCTCCTCCATTATCTCGGAACTAATGTTTTGGTAGGAACGAAAGTTTACATTGTATGTTTCTCCGGAATCAGCCAGCGTGAAGGACGTCTATATTCCGATTGGTTGCTGCCGTTTTGCCACTGAACCGCATCATAGCTCATTACCATAAAGTTGAGCTACTTTCAACTTTCTGATTGATGCTCAAAACGCGACGCCGATGGATTTGACGCTCCTTGCAGCTGAGAGAAGCCAGCTTCCATTGAAAATAAATGACTTCCGGTAGGTTTGGAAGCTCAAGTCGGTGGCGGTGTGTACATACAGTAAGCAGCCCTTCGAGAGTACAGTGGGACTTGTATGCTGAAAACATTACACAAGAGGTGATTTAGGACACTGGCACCTCAGCTTCGTTCAGTCCAGGATGACTGTAGTGTCTGTTTATTCCTTAATAATATATTTTTTTATACGTTTTTTTTAGGGCTGGGCAAGTTAACGCGTTATTATCGCGTTAACGCATTTATTAATTAATGCCGACAATTTTTTTATCGCACGTTAACGCAGTTTTTTTTAATTATTATTATTTTGAAAGTCCGTTGCTCACTGGCTCTGAATACACATAGGCCTACAGTCAAACCATGATCACAGGAGGGGTGGGATGTTGGTCAGCCAGCAAATAACCCACCCAAATAAGCAGTGGAGAGAGGCAGGTTCTCTCTGGTGAACAGTTAAAGGGTTGCGCTCCGCGAGTGAATGACAGGCGCTCTATGGATAGTACCTATAAAACCTATAGATAATAACTATTTAGATTCTGGAAACTCACTAACAGCGAGCCGAGGATCAGTCTCTCTTCTAATGATTTGTGCTGCGCGTCCTTTATAAAAAGTTATAGACAATTCAACTTCGGCAACGAGCGGGCGCGTGCTTGAGGCGAGCATGACCGCAACAGTTTCACAGGAACGCACCCGCTTGTCGCTGCACCTTGTGCTCGACCACTTCACCTCACTCTTGGCTGATTTATACTTCTGCGTCGGACTTACGCCGAAGACAATACGCTATAGACTACGCGTTGGTTTTCATTTATATCTCTGCGTCGTTGTCCGCGTTGACGCGCAATTACACATGCAGAGGGAGCATGTGAAACCCGGGGAGCGGTTGTCGCAATCACAGCGCTTGCGGTACGCGTAGAATTGACGTTACATTTTTGGAGAGGTGCACGTCAGGGTATGCCGAAGTGTACGCGCGCTACACAGCAACAGCGTGAGTATAAAGTATAAATTGTTTTTTTTACTCTGTTTAATGTAATCTTACGTGGGAAACCATGGCATGACCAAACCTAAGCTACTATAAGTAACGTTGGTCGACTTATATAGTAGTGATCATGACCTCTGACTACTACATAGACTGTTTCTGCTGCTCCCTGATAAAAGATACCTGTTGATACCTGTTCAGAAAAAAAAACAAGAAAACTGGACTCGTTTTAACAAACTAGATAAAAGGTAATGCCCTGGCAGTGGCAAATAGCTTTGTTTAAATATTTGATTTGATTACATTAATGTTTAAGTTGAGATTTGAGATTACTGTGTAAAGGGAATACTGCTGGTATAAAAGCACCTTATTTGTTTAAAGTTATTGCACTTTTGTGTATATAGCAGTACATTTAAATCAAAAGTGCGCAATACACTACTTTAGAAGTCATTATTTAATTTTGCGCATAACAATGCGATCAATCGCGATTAATCGCAAGAAAACCATGCGATTAATCGCGATTAAAAATTTTAATCGTTGCCCAGCACTAGTTTTTTTATAAGCCTTAAGTCATTTTTGGTTTCGGTTTTCAGCCAAGTGCATCCAGAATTGTCTTTGTCCACAATAATGAAATGCAGGTTAATGGCTGTGACTTCTAAGTATGCAGATGACATAGCAATGATCGGGTTAGAGATTATAATAATATAATAGAAAAAAAAGTTTCTAGATTAATCATATTAGTTGTCTATTGCAGTGGACTCATGAATGTGCTCTGTTATTAAATGCAAAACAGGACAGAAGATGTAATTACTTACAGTAAAGGGAGACAGCTGCCGTCAAATCAGCCTTGACAATCAAGATGTTGAAACAGTTGTAAAGGTAAAAAATATATTGTACTGACTTTAGATAACAGTGTGACTCAACAAATTCAGAGTCAACAATAAAGGTTTTTATTGACTTTATTGTGGGGATTGTTTTTAAATTATTTTATTTACATGAACTGTTTCTTATCCCTTTACAAAGAGAAGACAATACTGAAGAAAAGAGCAATACATTCAAATGATCAAGTATTTCCAAGTTAGTTTTTTTTCAAAACCCTAAAAAAAAGAATAATAATAAAATAAAACTTTGCAATAAAACACTGAATGATTGTCTGTGTTAAAGTATTCAGTTCATTATTAATACCACTGCATTAAATTTGCTTTTTTATAACATTTTAAAAATACATATTTTAGTATTCTAGTTATTGTCCTTATGGTCCTCTAGTCAAATATTACATTCATATTCATTATCTGGCATTCATTATCTGTATGATTACATGACTGAACATGACACTTCTGAACCCAAGAGAGATACACTGGTTTTTGGACCAACTGCAGTTCCCAGGAATTTTGCCTCCAGTCCACCCAGGCCAAAAGATGCACCCGTGTCAACTCCTAGTCCCAGTTTAGCGACAACTGGGCCAGCTTTTGCTGAAACACTTCCAACTTCAGCACGAGCCATCACTCCAGCTCCAGTCGAACTTGCTTCAGCACCAGCAGAAGCGTTCGGACCTGTGGCTTCTGCCTCTAATATACTCAATTCAGGGGCCGCACGACCCACTCCTGCTTCTGCAAAGACTCCTACCTTAGGAATTCTGTGTCCTGTTTTGTCTTCCAAACCTACTAAATATTACGTTTCGCATATTTGCCTTCTTTACTGGTGTTTTTTGGTCGGTCAAATGTGTCAATGATGTTTATGGTGTCCAGTAAATTAACATTGACTGATGCAAGTTGGATACTTGTTTTTTTTGTAGTTTCCATTTTGAATTCCCATGTTTCTTTTTTAAGTAAACTCTTATTTATGTCACTTGAAATATTGAAATCTATGGGGTATTGTCCTTCCCGTAGCCATTTGTTATAAATTATATTTGATTTGTCATCTGCCGATAAAAGACAAAATAGTTGGGGAAAAAAAACCTAACCCTAACCCCATACACGCATGTATCATAAATGTAGCATTTTATTAATGTTAATAATCTAAATAGAATTATTAAAATGCACTTACCTTGTTCATCTTTTTCAGCATGTCTCTTGCTCATTTTGCTTGTATAATGGACAAGTTTGAAAACTAGGTTTCAAACCAGTGACACGTTATCGCTGACTTTATATGAAGAGTGGCTTCTATTCAGTTATTTCACATTTTATTTTCTCTGGTTTGGGGAGGAGTGCGGGGGTTAAACTAGTAAAGATCTTATCAAAGACCTTTGTTTGGCTGTAAAAAGTCCAGCAACGCATATAGTTTTGTTGGGTCATAATATGGACATGGCTTTGTGAAATGAGGGGTTTCTTATCTTGACGTCTACACAAAGCAAATTAAGTATTTCTCTAAATGAATAAACATGCACTACGGTGTACAAACAGATTTTTTTTGTAAACCTGCCATAATTACCCAATATATAACATCATGTGAACATTGTTTAACAGTTGCATTCTCTTTTTATGGTACACTAAGCAGTGTTCGAACTATACCGTGTCCTTTGGGGGAGCCAACTTTTTTCTTTCTTTTTTCCACGTGCACTTGCGCGTTCCGAGGACACTAGCTTGAAGCGGCTCAGACAGAACGCGGAATGTGCGGCGCTGCGCTGCGCTATGAAACCTACTCATTTAAGGGACTTCCAAAGATACATAACAGCTACAAGTGTGCACTGTGCAAGCACTATATACAGGATTCATCCTATTATACTTTATCAACACAAATTGATAAGTCAAACAGCAAACAGCCATCCACAAATAGTCTATAAATAGGCTGTCTTTGAGTTCACTTGAACAAGGGTTAAATTACTTATCAGGCTACAGAAGAATACCATAATTCCTCCGTTCAATTAGGCCTAAGACATCGAGAGTCACGCAGACCTATAACAACCCAGCCACAACACATAATTGGGAATAACATGCCTTACCTTAACACAGAATGGATTTCAAGGACTTCGCACGCAGATCAATGGCCTCCTTAGCGCGTAGTACTTGTATGGGAGTTTGCACATCAAGTTGAAGTACAACTAGCCACAACTGCAGAATCTCGAGGTCATGGAAAGGAAGACGATGAAAATGTAAGTTCTTGTATTTTCGCATTCTGTTGCCACAATTCGGAACGACACAAACGCAAACCATTTTTTCTTCACTTGTGAGCAACTCCGATCATCACTCTTCACACACTACGCTCCTCCCACGTGCACACTTGTATTTACCTTTTTCCGGCTACAACTGAGTTCCCACGGGACTTCAGCGCGAGACTACAGCTAGCCGTCTAAAACACTATTTAGGTGAATTTAAACAATGGCTAAGTTGCTAAACGCATCTTGTTCACATGTAAGGGGCCTGTTCATGTTGGACAGACATTTTAATTGCATTTTTGTGTCTGTTATGAGGCACAAAGACACTCTTTATGTATATGCCCCCATTACTGCCGTTTTAGCTGAGTTGGAGCTCTGGGCATTTGCGGGAACAGCTCCGTGTTGCAAGCACCAATCCGGTTCGGGGATGTGTATTTGCTGCCTTTTACCGCCAAGAGGCATTACAATCACAGACTTTGAAAAGTGTAAACGTAATCTCTGGCTCATTGAGAGTGATTGAGAGCTCGTATCACAAAAATTCAAGTGAAACATTGTAGGTAAACGAATTCATAATCACAATACTGAAATTACAGTACAAATTTAGAACTGAAACAAATGTAGCCTTCTATTATTGCATCAAATTTAAGCAAAATAGGCTAAACGTTAACGTTGTGTCCAATTTTTCTATAATTTAGGAAGGCTATGCATGTCAATATGTTACTGTACGTTCACACCGCCGCCGACTTGAGCGACAAAGAAGCTCTGGCCGCTCTGCCAAGGACGCTTGTCAAAAAGTACAGGGAAGCTTGTTGACGCTTTGGCCGCTCTGACGTAGCAGGGAGAAGAGAAGTGTCACAACATTAAATGTAATGAACAGAAAAAACAAGCAATACATTGAAGAAACCTTTTATAATGACAGCATTTTTTATAACCGTTTTGGTGACATTTGATCGGGGGAAAAAAATTCTAAAAATAGCTAAAAATAATTAGCTATTATTATTTGTATTATTATTATTTGCATTAGTGTAATTGGTCAAATCGGTGTTACAGTGAGCAAATGAATTGCATTCCTGCTTGAAACGAGCGTTCGTAAATATTTCAAATAAAAGTTGCGCTCATTCTCAAACGTTATCACTGGATCATGGATAATCGCGAAGTTGTTGTGTTTGGTGCTGCTGTATTGTATTTGCGGAGAAGACGTCGGACTCGGAGATTTTGGGTTCATGACCTATATGCAAACAACGGTATATCATAAATGATAGGAAACCCAGCAACGCTGATGATTAGCTTCTCCTCCATTTTCTCGGAACTAATGTTTTGGTAGGAACGAAAGTTTACATGGTATGTTTCTCTGGAATCAGCCAGCGCGAAGGACGTCTATATTCCGATTGGTTGCTGGCTTTTGCCGCTGCTTGCCGCTGAACCGCATCATAGCTCATTACCATAAAGTTGAGCTACTTTCAACTTTCTGATTGACGCTCAAAATGCTCAAAACGCTCAAAACGCCCAAAACGATTTGACGCTCCTTGCAGCTGAGAGAAGCCAGCTTCCATTGAAAATGAATGACTTCCGGTAGCTTTGGAAGCTCAAGTCGGCGGCGGTGTGAACATATAGTTATGCGTCTGAGGGCCCGTCCACATGAAGACGCGTTTCGCTGTATACGTATACATTTTTTATCGTATTGGCGTTTCGTCCACACGGATCTGGCGTTTTGGGAGAGTGAAACCGCTATTTTTTTAAACCGGGTCCCAAAGTGGATAAATCTGAAAACCACACCCTTGCGGTTTCGTGTGTACAGCCAATCCGTATATTTTGTGAAACGATGATGTCATCACATCACGTGCGGCTGCGTCACACGTAACAGCAACAACAATAATGGCGGACTACATGATTGTGCTCGTGCTGCAGAAGCTACTAAGCCTACTAGCTTTATTACAGCAAAATCTATTGCTTCTGTGCAACTGTGGTGAGCAACAAGCGATAATGGACAACACCATACGCCACATGCTCTTAGATCCACCGCGAAAGACAACCAGGAGAGCAACCAGGAGAAAATTTTGGATAAGACCAGGTAGAACTACCAGTTGGTGGGACAACTTTGTCAATGGCGTTGTTGTGGAAGATGAATGGAGGGAGAATTTCTGCATGTCCAAAGCATCTCTCGTCGCCCTGAGCGAGGAACTCAGTCCGTATATTGAAGGGCAAACAACAAACATGAGGGCACCAATTAATACACTCTAAAGGGTTGCGTTAACTCTGTATTATTTGAGCGACGAGGGACGGCTAAGGAAGACTGCGAATGCCTTCGGCGTGTTGTCAGGCAAATGTGCAAAGCGATCGCTGTCCACCTGGGTCCAAAGTACATCAAGTTGCCTTTTACGGAGTCCGAGGCCGAGGATCTGGTTTTGCGTTTCCATCGTGCTCATGGCATGCCACAGTGTTTGGGAGCGGTCGACGACACACACATAGAAATCAAGCAGCCATCTACCAACTCAATGGACTACATCAACAGGAAAGGAAACAGGAAACAGGAAACAAACATTCTCTCAATGTACAGGCGGTCTGTGATTATAAGTACAGATTTATGGATGTTGTGATAAAGTGGCCCGGGAGTGTACACGATGAACGGGTTTTTGCTAATTCAAAGCTCAACCTGTACTTTAAGACTTATCCACCTATGCAAGGATCCTCTTTGTGGACTTCAGTTCGGCCTTCAATACCATCATGCCTGATCTTCTCACAGCCAAACTGACCCAGCTCTCCATACCATCCTCGATTTTTCAGTGGATCACCAGCTTCCTGACGGACCGGCAGCAGCGAGTGAGACTGGGGAAACTCACATCCAGGACTCTCACCACCAGCACTGGCGCCCCTCAAGGGTGCGTTCTCTCCCCACTGCTCTTCTCCCTGTACACTAATGACTGCACTTCTAAAGACCCCTCTGTCAAGCTCCTGAAATTTGCCGACGACACCACTGTCATCGGTCTCATCCGGAACGGTGACGAGTCTGCTTACAGACTGGAGGTTGAACAGCTGGCTGTCTGGTGCAGTTATAACAACCTTGAGCTGAACACGCTCAAAACAGTGGAGATGATCGTGGACTTCAGGAGGAACAGCCCAGCACTCCCCCCGCTCACCATCATGAACAGCAGTGGAAGCAGTGGAGTCATTCAGGTTCCTGGGCACTTCCATCTCTCAGGATCTGAAGTGGGACAATCACATTTACTCCACTGTGAAAAAGGTCCAGCAGAGACTGTACTTCCTTCGTCAGCTGAGGAAGTTCAACTTGCCACAGGAGCTGCTGATTCAGTTCTACTCAGCCGTCATTGAGTCTGTCTTATGCACATCCATCACTGTCTGGTTTGGTTCAGCTACCAAATCAGACATCAGGAGACTACAACGGACAGTCCGGACTGCAGAGAGGATCATTGGTGCCCCCCTGCCAAACCTCCAGGACCTGTACTCTTCCAGAGTGAGGAAGAGAGCAGGTAAAATCATCACAGACTCCACTCACCCTGGACACCTCCTGTTTGAACTGTTACCGTCAAGACGGCGACTCAGATCACTGGCCACAATAACATCTCGGCACAGGAACAGTTTCTTCCCACAGGCCATTTCCCTCCTGAACAGTTAACACTCCTCCCAAGGCATATGCCTTAAGTGCAATACTCCCACTGTTTAGTGCAATACCCTACAACTCAGGTGATACTTATATGTAGATTTATTTATTTATAATATTCAAAACACTGTAAATATGTTCATAATCTGTAAATCTGGAAATGTCTATTCTGACTAAACCCAGCTGTGATACTTTTATTCTCATATATTTATATTTTTATTCTTTATTCTTATAATTTGTAGTATTATGTTTCTTGTTGTATTTGTATTTGATGTCAACTGGAAGCCTCAGCACCAAAACAAATTCCTTGTGTGTGCAAGCACACTTGGCAATAAAGCTCTTTCTGATTCTGATTCTGATTTAGAACCTACCTCAAGCAATTTGCCTCCTGTTTGAGCTGCCATATGCTACTTGGATTATCGCTATGGGACAGAAAAGAAAACTAAAACTTTTTTCAATTTAATTACATAAACCAGTGCCAACTTGTGCTGACTAAACTGTGCATTAAGCTTATGCTACTGCTACACTGTTTAGGCTACAATTAGCACACCCTAAATAGGTTGTTTTTGCTTTGTTTCAAAATGGTTCTAAAACAATGCATCTACTTGTTGAAGTCACATACTGATAACATGACTGATTGAAAATGATCTGCAAAGATGAGAAACATGGGCATAATTAATGCAGTTCTCGTGTTACCATAATGTTTTACTAGTCAATAAATGAATAAATAAAAATCCATATGATCTTGTACCACAATTTGATTCATCAATGATTATTTTTCTTTGACTTCTGCACGTCTATAAATACAGACCTATGTAATATTTGATATTACAGTAGTCAGTCATTTCTTATTTTACCCATTTTTCTTGTCTGCAAAGAGATTGTCATTGAGGTGAGCAGGACGAGGCTGAGGGCGTGAGAGAATGGCGTGAGGCTGGCGGGTGATTGATAATGAGCAACGTGCAGGTGTCGCTCATCAGTAATCACGCCACTGGCCTCCAGCTGTTCTCTCAAAGCCCTCAGCCTCGTCCTGCTCACCACAGTCATCCTTTACATTACATTCTTAGTTTCACTTTAGATTTTTTTGTATTCATATTAGATTCATTTGCAGCATACATGCCTCATTCAACATTTTGGACTACTGTAGGGGTTAACTGTAATATATTCTTTTTTATTGTTTCTTTTTTTAGATTTTGCATCATCCTCCACTGTGATTTTTTTTTTCTTTCTTCTAACCATCCCTTATTTCAACTAAGGTAAGTTATCTTTTTTTTAAGCATCACTTAAAGGTGTTTACAGTTGTCTGTAGTTATTTTCTTCTTAGTGCATGTGTACTTGTCATGGAAGCATAAATGAATTTATTATATTAAACAGAACTTTTAACAAGGCAAATTAGACTGATGACATTGTATACCTGCGTTGCAACACAAATAAAAGGTTTTTGGATTTTATTCTACAATAAAGATTGTAGAATGCTAAATTCGCTTATATCTAACATTAATGAACCAAACTTTAAATTTAGTATTAGTCCTAGAGCAGAAAAAGTTAATACATTTAAAATACTACAATCACTTGATGCCATTGAATGGCTTCAAATTATGCCATTCGAATGAATCGCGCAAAAACTGCAACAAATCCATTATTCATGATTAAAAATCGAAACTAAAAGATTAGTTTAGTATCATAATTATTAAAACGTAATGAATTAAAATTGACTCACCTAATCAAACTCAAAAAAGGTCCATGCTTCCAGTCAGCACCTCCTGTCTTTCACAATTTAAAAAAAAATGAATAAAACACACTTTAATATTCAAAATTAACACTAGGATACCAAAATATTAGATTTTTAAAAAATACCAACATTAACGTCATAAATACCCTATAGCTTAACGCAATTTTACTCAGCTTGTTTAATTTAAACCATCTTTGAAAAAAGATATTTGAAGTGTAATTTAATTGTTTAGTTGGTCTAACGTGCCATTAAATAGCATTGGGAGGCGGGGTTTATGACCTATACTAGGACCTGTCACCCGGGGGGCGATCGAGACATTTTAGCTTCACTTTTCAGGGCTTGTGTGGTACGCTTGGTTTCTTTTACTGTCTATGGTTTCAGCATGTGTTTTTTTCTTCTTCTGGTGTTTTATGGCAATCTGGAGCGTGGAGTGCACATGATTTGAAAGAAGTGTATTATTTCCTAATCAATGCAGGAAAAAGGAGAAAAAATGAAGAAAAACAAAACCAAACTAGATTCGATCCACTGTAGCGCTAGTATGATGGCTATTAATTCGGTACTGAATGCTGACAGATATTATTTTTGCAATTTTCATTTTAAATGTCAGGATGTATACTGCTGCTGTTCTACCAGACTCTGGCTCCTTTGACCCGTCTGTAAATACCTGTAATACAGAATAATACTCTTGACTTAGGCCTATATATTTTTTAATCACTATGTCATTTGATTTGTTTATTTATTGTTAGTAAATTATGACAGAATTTTAATTTTTAGGTGAACTATCCCTTTAATTAATTTATTAATTTGCTGTCCTAATCTGCTGTTTCTCTCTTATTATAGGGTAGTGAACATCCTGAGCTTGAACTCATTAGGAATATTCCTTGCATATTTTATTTGTGACTCAGTATATGGATCACTAGTGATGAATTACAATGAACGCAGCAATCTTAGGAAAAGGGCCCTCAAAAGAATTGACACTTTTCTTAAATCAGTTGATCATGAGGTGTATGACCATACTGATAATCTTAACAACTCTCCTGTTCGCATTCCTCTTGGTGGCATTCCCTCTGACTGCAGACCTTCAGATTTGAATCCTACTTACATCTCTGTTAGTGAGAATACAAACAGCAGCTATGATTGTAGCAGTACTGGTGAAACAAACGATAAAAGTGATCTCAGAAGCAGCATTACTGACTGGGCACTTCATTTTGGTGTATCTCTCATTGCACTTTCTGCTTTATTGGCAATTCTTAGAGTGCATTTACCATTCCTGCCAAAAGATGGAAGGTCACTGTTAAAGATGAAAACGGAGTACAATGTGGAGATGATTACCGGTGGATCTTTCCACTATTTTGGTATTATCAATGCTTTCAGAAACACGTTGAGAAGTGTATGTTCTCGTTTTACAGATGGGCACACATTTAACATGCAGCTAAATTTTGACGGCATCCCACTTTTCAAAAGTTCTTCAGTTCAACTTTGGCCTATTCTTGGCATGTTCAAAGGTCTATCTAAGAAATCTGTTGTTGTAGTTTTTTTTGTGGGACCACTACGCCAAAAAATCTGTCTGACTATCTCAGTCACTTAGTTTGTGAGTTGCAGAGTTTAAGAAGAGGTTTTGTTTTTGGTGGCAAGACTTTCTATGTCAAGGTAACATCTATCATGTGTGATGCTCCAGCACGAGCCTTTATCAAAGGTATAAAATCTCACACAGGCTACTACGGCTGTGACAAATGTCAGCAGAAAGTTTCCTATGTGAAACACCGCATGACATTTCCTGAGAACAATGCCTCCTGTAGAACAGATGAAGCTTTTCGACTGGGATTAGATGAGGAGCACCATCTAACACACTGTCCTCTTCTAGAAACTGACATTGACATGGTAACTGGTTTTCCTCATGATTACATGCACCTTGTGTGTTTGGGTGTAGTGAGACGTCTGACAGATCTGTAGTGTGGTGCAGTGAGCCCCCTGCGTACAAGGCTTTCGAGCATTCAAGTCTTGGGTATCTCTGAGAGACTGGTAGCATTGAAGGAGTTCATTTCAGCAGAATTTGCCAGAAAGCCTAGGGCTCTCAGTGAGAGACTTCATTGGAAGGCAACTGAATTCCGTCAACTGTTGCTGTACACAGGCCCTGTTGTTTTAAAGAGTGTGTTGCCTCGCCAGGTTTATGATAACTTTATGCTGTTGTCTGTTGCCATCTACATTTTGGCAAATTCAAACCATTGTATCGAAATGAATGATTTGGCTCACTCCTTTTTGGTATCATTTGTTGAGCATTATGGCTTGTTGTATGGCAAAGAGATGGTGGTATACAACATTCATGGCTTGGTACATCTTGCTAGTGATGTAAAAGTGCATGGTCCTTTAGATAGCATATCTGGCTTCCCCTATGAAAACTTTCTTGGTGAGCTTAAGAGATTGGTAAGGAAGCCTCACAATCCACTTGCACAGATAATCCGCAGGTTGTCAGAACATGAGGAAAGGAACTGTTATTCCACTGATGAAATATCACTAATGTGCCCCCATAAAAATGGACCTGTACCACAAACACTGACAGAAGCAGTACATCAGTTCAGACAGCTTACTGTTGATGGTGTCATGCTGCGAATATCGAGCAAAGATGATTGCATTGCTATTCATGGCAAAGTGATTTCAGTAAAAAAACATCATTGCTTATGGGGGTAAAGAGTATGTTATGTTTCAAGAATATAGAGAGAAAGAGGCCTTATACACTTACCCTCTTGACTCCAGAAACATGGGAGTATTCATTGTGTCCAATTTGTCAACAGTGATGCACTTTACTGAGCTCACAAAGCCCTGGCAGAAGTGTGTGAGGTTGCCCCTGGGAGACAAATTTGCAGTCTTCCCTCTGACTCACACATCTTAACAATATCACCAACAATATCACCAATTATATCACCAATGTACATAGTTCTTGAGAAGCAGTAACACCATTTCTGGATTATATCGTGGGACATGCTTTGTAAGTGGCATATGAATTAGATTTTTTTTATTATTAATCTAAATTAAGTGTAAAATTAATTGCAACTCTTTTTTCAGACAATGTATCGTATCGTAATCTTTGAAATAACAAATGAAGTCGAGGTTGTCCCCCAAAATTGGGTAAGGGACAATGTTTGTATGTGGCCTCCATACAAATATGAAGATAGAGTTAAAGCCATAAAATCCATGGTAAAGCCAGGACCATCTTGGACTCCCTTCAAAATCCGGATTATTTTTACTAGAGGTACATATATCCTTAGCTTCCATGGGTCAGATTTACTAACAGGTTGCACCACCATGAACCCTCTTTTGGTGTCAGGATTTATTAAAGACACTAAAAAGGCATGAACAGTTATTTTTGCGGCTGACCTTGTTGCATATACGTTTGTAAGAGTTTCCCTTTCAGACTCATGCAGAATCATTCAGATTAATTTAAATGAATCATGCAAGGCGATTTACTAAGGTTTGTGCTAGTCGATTTCTTGGTATTTGCACCATTATTTACCTCCCCAAAAAAGAGATTGAGCCTATTTAGTAAATTTGGCCCTAAGATTTTTTTTTTCATTTTCTCATTTATTCATAATTTCTCTATTTAATGTATTTTTTAGTTTGCTTCACAGAAACTTTGTTGTTTGTCTATCTATACAGAAACATGAAGAAGCTCGCCAAAAACTACCAGAGGCAGAAATAAACACAGACCTTACAGACGTGGACTCGCCCCCCGTGAGAAGAAAAAGACACGTGTAAATACAGCACATACAGAGCAGAGTATGGCTGCTGAATGAGGAAAATAAATTGAATAATCTTTGTTTTGTTTTTTTCATCAGTAAAAGGTCACGTTTTTTCGATGATAGTGAAACTGAAGATGAGGCAAACTTTCCACTTCCAGTAGCGCCAGAAGTGCAAATCAACCCCATCAGGAAATGTAAGATTGGCCAATTTGTGCAACAGTTATAGTTCTATTAATTTGTTTAACACATTTGTTTTTTTGTGGATTCATTTAAGGAATACTATCATCAGTTCTGGAAATACACTTCTGCCTTTGAATTTAGTAGGGCAGTCACAAACGATTATTTTTTGTAATCAGTTTATTATACTCTGCTTGCATGCTCTGATAATATCTTTCTAGGACTATCTATGAAATCTGATTCTGTTACATAGAACTGAATAAAGAATATATTAATTTGAATATATTTTATTTTATTATAGGCCAATTTTCTGTCCAAAATTTGTGGCTATTTTATTAACTTGTATTTTTTTTTAATTCAGATTCAGTAAAATTGATTATTTTTGCCAAGTGCATCCAGAAGTTTCGGTTTCCGGCTTTTAATTTCGGTGCATCCCTACTTAAAATACATATGTAAAAACAATGAGGCATACAATTGGTTCAAATACAGCAGGGCTTTACATTAAGCCTTGTCATGTGCTTGTCCTTTGGACAAGTAAATTGGTCATTCACTAGGATTTTTTTGTGATGTAATTAAATATGATTTATTTTATCAGTGTTCAATCAGCTTTGACAAATCTAAATCTGCATATTTTTTATACTTTTACATTTAAAGAGCATTTTCCCCCTAATCTTATTAAATGTATGCTTCATCGTTCATTTTAAATTCTTACATTTGAACAATAAACTTCTTTTTGAATAATGAGACACTACAGGGCTGTTATACATTTTTATTAAAGTGTTTACTGAGTTTCTTTGTGTGTGCTGCACTCATTTGGTTTGATTTCTCGAGAGGTTGTCAAGCCTCAACAGTGCAAACATTGCTGTCAGTACATTATTATCATTCACTTTCGATCTCCACACACACTAAATTATTGTAGAATCATTATCTCCCTTTTTTCCTGTTCAGGTACCAGCAGAGCAGGGAATTCCTCTCAACCACTGGCCAGAGAGGAGGCAGACACTATGAATTGTGAGTATTTGAAAACACAGGGCATGCGAGTTACAGAGTAGATATGCTTGCCACCGCAGACAAATAAAACATCAGTTTGATATCAGTTAGACTTAAACTTCCCTCAAAGCTCCTGAACACTGACCTCTCCAATTTCTCCCACTTTTTTCCTGTTCAGGTACCAGCAGAGCAGGGAATTACTCTCAACCACTGGCCAGAGAGGAGGCAGACACTATGAATTGTGAGTTTTTGAAAACACAGGGCATGCCAGTTACAGTGTGTTGATGTTGGTTGTCTTTACATTAGAATATTAATGTTTCATATTATCTAGATTATAATGGAATAAATAGCATTCAATACAAAAATAAATATGTCTCATATATTGAAATCAAGTTTTTATGTGATAAAATATTAACTTCACCACGTGACAGCAGCAAGCAGGCTCCTGATTGGTTAATACGGTGCGAACTGATGCCAAAGATTAGATTTTTCAACTCAGGCGTCAGACACCAATTCGCGCCAAATGCGCAAATGAGGCGAATTTGTGTCTACCGCGGCGCGCTAAACGCCTCATTCGCGCCGCAGGACCTCTAGACACGCGTAAACTCGTCTTTACATTGACTTAACATTTAAATCACTCGCGCCAGACGCTCTATTCGCATTTGGTGTGAACGCACCATTAGACTTAAACTTCCCTCAAAGCTCCTGAACACTGACCTCTCCAATTTCTCCCACTTTTTTCCTGTTCAGGTACCAGCAGAGCAGGGAATTACTCTCAACCACTGGCCAGAGAGGAGGCAGACACTATGAATTGTGAGTATTTGAAAACACAGGGCATGTAATAGTCTAGCCATTTTATGAAAAAAAGGTACACTGAAAAAAGTTAAACATCAGTGCAACTCATTCAAAATATATATTTACATTGGTCCAATGGAAAATTTGGATTTTCAGTTTATACCTTCTGTTTTCACTTTGCCTCAAAGTACGTGTTACGCCCTCTACACTGAAAAAAAATTATACTTTGGATTAACTTTATTTAAATTTATGTAATTTGTTCAATTTTCTCAAATTGTATTTATAATTGTTAAAACCGTAAATTTTGATTTCATTTCAAACCAAAATTTAAATTTTTTCCAACATAACGTTTTACCTTAACCCAAAGTAATAATATCGTTTGTTACAAAGAACGTGTGTATTTTTTTATTTATTTTGCTTTGATACAACCTACACTGTAAAAATTAAATCTAAAAAAAACGGTCAATGGCTGGCAGCTACGACTGTCAAACAAAAACCGTAAAAATAAAGTAAAATATCCTAATTTAAATTAAATGCAAAAAACTTTAACAGAAATTTGATGTCACAATGATTGAGATCAGTGTTTGCTTTAGTTGGGCTCATGACCCTTGAGTTTTTAACATTAGTTTTTCTCTGGCTGCTTTAACTGTGTTTTTGATACACATTTGTTATGGCAATAAGTCCAAGAGAAAATATCAGATGATGTTGGTCGTTTATTGATGATGTTATAGTCTTTCGCACTTATTTAAATTAGGATATTTTACCTTCATTTTATCTTTTTTGTATGGCAACCATTGCTGACACTCATTGACTGTTTTTTATGGGATTTTTTACAGTTAGGGTGTTTGATCGTAATAATTCAGATAATTGCTGTAAAATAACTGTTTTTCTGTAAAAGGAAAGTTTAAGGAAAATATATTTAAAAGTTTTTTGCACTTAATTTAAATTAGGATATTTTACTTTATTTTTACGCTTTTTGTTTGGCAGCCGTAGCTGACAGTCATTGACCGTTTTTTTTAAAGATTTTATTTTTTACAGTATAGGTTGTATTAAAGCAAAATAAATACACACGTTCTTTGACAAACGATATTACTTTGGGTTAAGGTAAAACGTTGTATTGGAAAAAATAAAAATTTTGGTTTGACATTAAATCAAAATTTACGGTTTTAACTAAATCATAAATACAATTTGAGAAAATCTAAAAAAATGAGTTGTAACAAATTACATCAATTTTTTAAGTTAATCCAAAGTATCATTTTTTTCAGTGCTGGACAAATTGCAACAGAAGCAAACTCAACTGATTGTCGTCAATTGTCACAATCATTCATATAAACGCATTAAACTTTAGTTTTGAAACATGTCTTGTTTTTCGGTACCAAGTTTCGGTACCTAAGTGGTTAATCTCGTCAACGTCAGTGAAACAATAAGCATGCGGCATGATTGGCTGTGGCGGAAAAACACTAGTTTACGCGGCTGCCAAGTAGTGCTGTAGCGGCGCGTCGACGCTTCGACGTCAAAATTACGTCGACGCCATAATTTTTGCGTCGACACTTCTTTCTTTCTTTTTTTTTTTTTTTTGCACCGTTTCCGGCGGTACAGCTCGCCACCACGCGTGGGAGACCGAAACATTGCAGAATGGAGGACGAAGACAACTAGAAGTGAATGTGCTTTCCATTAAATGAATCACACACAGTAAACAAACCCTTAACAAAAAAAAAAAACATTGCAATTTAGACGCGCAAACTGGCTGCCGGTGCGGTGAGACGTACATGCTCGGGCAGATTCGGCTTTAAGTCGTTCATCCTCGGTTGCGGCGCCGCGCGAGCTGTTACAAAAGAAGCCGTGCACACAGCCAAGCGAAATGGGGTCTTGGCGGTCTTGCGCACCCAACGCGTCATTTTCGCGCTCGTGCGGACGTGTCGAGTTTAAACAAGGCTTCACAGCCGGCATTTAAACGTTGATTCACCGGTGAATCAACGTCAGGGACCAAGGTTGAATCAACGTTGGATTATGATTCGATTTTGCAAAACGATTCAACGTTGAAATCGTGACGTTGTTTCACCGTTGAAATCGTGACGTTTCACCGTTGATTTCGTGACATTGTTTCACCGTCTTGCAGCGATGTCGAGGTTGAATTAAATGATTTTGCAAAACGAAACAACGTTGAAAATGCAACCTTATATCTTATTTTTTAACATTGAATAAACTATAGATTGAGTTTCCTTTTCACTGTACTCTCTGAAGACATGACATTTGTACAGAAAATCAAAGGAACTGTAATTATGTAACTTGCTATGCATAATTTGCAATACTATGCTATATAGTGGCATCTGGGAAAACATTTGGTTCAAACTGTGTACAGATCGGTAGTTCAGGGGTGAGACGTTACACATTGTATAGGGGGAAAAATGTTGGCACTATGCCAGATTTTAAAATAAAAAAAACATTTTGTTAGAATACATATTTATATATGCTTTTTTTATTTGTCTTGTTCAACAACAGCAAAACACAAAACTATAATGAAATAAATTGAATTCATCAATTAAAAGCATCATTAAACATCAAAAATGTGGTCTTTAAAAAGGTTCTTACAGCACTACAAGCCAGAATAATACATATAATTTCATTGAGTTCAACCGGTCTTTAAAAACGGTCTTACAGTACAAGCCAGAATAATAATAAAGATATTTTTTGAAGTAACATCAACAGGTCTTTAAAAAAAGGCATTACAGTACAAGCCAGAATAATAATAAACTATTAGAGTAATATTGTTCAACAGCAAAACTATAATGAAACTATCATTTTAGAAGCCTCATTAAACCCATTATCATTCAAACTTTTTTTATGTGGGTTTCAATTAAGTTCTTATAAAACTACATGCCAGAATTATCATCAAGTAACATCTTTCAACATCAGTAAATCACTAATGAACCAAAAACATTTTACTCTAGGTTTCATTCTTGAATTATATATTGATCTAGAAACAATAATTAAACTTTTTTTTTTCTTTTAAGTGAATTGAGTCTTCATGGAAGAGTCGTCTTACGGCCACCACCACCCATCCTCTCTGGTGCATATTTTACGTATTTTGACATCGTCTCCAATATTTGTGTACATGTTGTGTTGTATGCATTGATGACAGCGTCTAAAGAGAAAAATAAAGACAGTTTAGATCAACATAACTGCTGTATATTTCAGCCCATGAAACATCCTGTGTTTTATTTTTTCACAAAGATAGAATAGAATCACATGTAGGTGCATGTTAAGAAATATTTGCAAACATTCTTGATGTGTGAAGCCAGAAAACCACTTTGTTGGTGCTAACTTTTGACTATTGGAAGTAAAAGTAAAAGAGGCACAAACAATTAAAAGACTGCCATTAACTTGTTAAATGATCGATAAGAATTACAATTTGTAACTACTGTAACTAGGCTTGGGCGGTATCCAAATTTTGATACCGTCAAACCTCCTCCCTATTTTACCGGGGTATATGGTATTACCGTGACTAATTAAAAATTATGACATAAGGCTCAGACAGCGTCACCAAACTGTTGGCTTGTGCCTACACCGTTCAGAAACTGAATACCAGATCGGGCAAAAAAAAAAAAAAAAAAAAAATCAAGGCCAACCCGTGCACGTTGTGTCTGATCCCGGCTGACGGCATTAAATGTAATTATGAGCCGGAGCCCTATTTTTAATACGTGGGCCGTTATAATATGGTGGCGCCAAATAATTTTTTAACCCAGGTGCTGAGGGGGTGGTAGATATAAATACTATTTATAAATGAGCAAAAATGGGACACTTAATAATATTTAATTAAAGTATTAATTTTATTAATTAATTTAAATTAAATTAACAAGCAACAAGTGCATTTGTAAATCCGGTGACACGCGTCCATTGATTTTTATTAATACAACTTTTCTGTCAGTGTCTGCTGCAAAGATTAAGTTGACGATCGCCATCTCCTAGTGAACGCGCATATATAGAGAGAAAAGCAAATCATGGATTACATAATCAGAAGGTATAGGCTAGCCTTTTTATTTTCGTTTTGAATTGTTTCGTTTAAAGAAATTGACGATTGGTATCTCCATAGTGAACGCGCCTATAGAGAGAAATGCACATCATGGATTAATCAGAGAGTATGCTGCCTATATTTCTTTTCCTTTTGAATTGTTTCGTTTAAAGAAATTGACGAATCGCCATCTCCATAGTGAACGATAGAGAGAAATGCACATCATGGATTACATAATCAGAGAGTAGGCTAGCCTATTTCTTTTCGTTTTGAATAGTTTCGTTTAATGAATTTGATGATCGTCTTCTCCGTATGAACGCGCATAGAGAGAAATGCACATCATGGATTAAATAATCAGTGAGTGGCCTATTTCTTTTCGTTTTGAATTGTTTTGTTTAATGAAATTTCAAGCTTTATTTAGATATAGGCCTATCTGTCATGTCTGTGAGGCATACACTGAGTTTCGGTTAATTTATGATGAGATTTCAATGCAAGTGACCGCGGCGCGCCAGCGCACGATCATGTCATGATTATGTTGTCTGCTATATTTGATTTGAAATCCAGGCAATTGGTTGATAAAAAAATTATTAAAATTAAGATACAATTTATACAAAACGAAATTCACTTTAAAGAAAGGCCTTTTACAAAATGAAACTTAATTAAGTGGTCAATGTCTGACTCCCGATGCATCCCATCTTACTCGTGCTGTTCACTTTTCATTATCAACGTAAAAAAAAAAAAAAAAAACATTATAATATTTTAACAAATATAAACTAATGCGCTTATTTAATGAACTCGGGGCAAAATGCATCCTCGCAGCAGTGAGTGGGTGGTTGTTTCGGAGATGCGACATTAGGTTAGAGGTGTTTCCATCTCTCGCGGTCACATTTTTTATTGCAACATTTACAAATTGCCTCGTCAGTATTTACCGCCTCTCCCTTCTCTCTCTCTCTTTCTCCTCCACACTGTCACTTGATGACAACTACATAAGCATTTTTAGGCATTGAATAAATTATATTTATATATTATATATAAGTGCCGGTAATGACAGTATTGAAACTGATACCGTTGCTATTTTAAGACCCCGCGGTATACGATATTACCGTAATACCGCCCAACCCTAACTGTAACTAATTTAATTACATTTGGATAAGCACAACCAAAATGATCACAAAAAAACAAAAAAAAAACAATCAAACACAAATGTCCCACAAATGAGTTGTTCTGCACCTGTTTTCTTTTTGTTTTTTTACTTACCACAGATGATCTGGCATAGCAGAGACTGAGAAAATGGCAGCTTCCCACGTTTCCCCTTCACATTCATCTGTGCCATCAAGGCATTTGAGAGAGTTCTAAAAAACAAACATGCATGTAAATATATATTAAGTACTCATTTATAAAAGGTATATTTTCCATGTTAAATACATGACAATACATTTGCAACGTCTTTTGCATAGAGCAGAGACATTGCAACGACAGCAAGAAACTAGAGCTTAATGTGTGGCGTAATTATTTATTTTAAATAAATGCAGCAATATGTGGCATAAATGGTACTTACGCGGGTGATTCTCACGAAATTAGACTTATGAGGTGTCATGAAACATTTTGATGATAAAAGTAAATGCTATCAAAATAGGAAGGATACAGTTATAAACACCTCATCGTGTACTATTTTGCACATTATTTCAAATGACATCATAAATACCAATTTTGTTGTTTTTTCCACATTTAAGGGGAAATTTGTCATTACCGCAACGTGTCCATGACTGGATTTGGGTTCTTTGAGATGGAAATATTTATAATTAAAAAATATAAAAAATAAAAAGCTTCAGTGCATGTTATACTATAAATATTTACAGTAAAGAAACATGTGGTATTTGGTGATCATTGGTAAATGTAGTGACAATAATAAGGAATATAAATGTGTCCAAGACCAATTATCTCATCCTCCGCAACAATTTTCAATCATTGTTTAAGTCCTCAAGGAACTAACATTTTCAAGGAATTTTGTTGGAAGGGACATAATTGACTGTGACACGCAAGATGGCTACCAGATAAGCAGTTCTTATTTTTTCTCTCCAGATAAAAGTAAAAATTTTGTTTGTCATAGTACCTACACGACTTTTTAGTTCTCATTACTGAAACATGAGTTTGTGAAGTTTTAAAAAATGTTGCCGTTTTAATTTTGAGATTACTATATACCCCATTATGGTCTAAATATAAAAAGAGAGGGAAAGTTTAGCTAACCCTCATTTAGCTTCCACAGTTAGCAAGAATGTTTAAGGTCGCTCATCCTCCGCAACACCATTATCATTCACCGCAACAATTGAAGGCCTGTTGCGGTGGAGATACTCAATGTTTCGGTAATGAGAAAAAGACTTATGAAGGAGGGACGTGCACTATAACTCTTGCTCATTCCAATATAACTTGATATTTGCCTTAAACACTTCTTGAACAGATTGCGTAAACAAAATAGCTATTACAACCTCCCCCCAACAGGGGTCACTAATTTTTTATTTTTATGAAGTGCTTCCATAAAAAGCAGTATGAATGCAGTATAGGCCACCTACTATAAATGTAATATTATTTAATATTTAATAGTTTTACCATGAAACAATGTATTTCTATGTCTTTTTTTACGAAATGTTACCTTCAAGATGGCTATTGTGTATTTTGTTACAGGCAAGCATCAGTTGAAAAGAAAAGGGCATCAGCGAAAGACAGGTTGACAAAGCATAGGGAAAAAATATACAGCAATCCAGTGTTACTTGAGTAGTACAGAAGAAAGGAGAGAGAGGTCAGGGGACAGGGTTATAATAGGGAAATAATAGGAAAAAATATAACTTGGATTCATTGTTTTGACCAACACACACACACACACACACAAAGACATGAAAACATGAAGACTAATATAAGTCAAGTTTCCTTCATTTATACAGCGCTTGTAACAATATGGACTGTATCAAAGCAGCGTTACAGTGATAATAGGAAATGAAAGAAACAGAATGTTTTGGCTTTACAGCAGCTCTAGAATAAAGTTATTGTCCAGCTAAAGTTACTTTTGATTGATTCACGTCCATTGCAACGATCATTAGTTAAGTTAGGGGCCGCTAACACGACACCGTTCTAGTAGAAAACCTTAAATTCGATCCGGCCGCTCATTTGCATAAAACAGTGCCTGGTGGCTCTGAGAATTTTTTATCGCTTCCACGTAGTCACGTGAATCGTAATTATCCCGACAACGTTTTATCGTAAAGAGGTAAAGGGAAGGAGGCCTTCACAAGGGAGAGACTAGTTGACACTTAAGGACTGCGTTGTCGACGTGTCCAGGCGCAGGTCCTTCATCAGATCTGGCTTAGGGCTGTCAACGAATATTCTAAATTCGAATATAAATTCGAATAGTTTTAAAAAACAGAAATTCGAAGGTGAAAATTTATATTCGAATGTGGAAAAACACGCCCGCGGTTGCAGAGGCGCGCGGCTGTCTGCTTTGTGAGTGGCAAAATTCTGAAGCTTAATATGTAAAACGCATTTTCCAGCTGCACAGATAGCACAGTGAGTGTCTGGCTCACTCAATGGATGTGCTGCGGCAACTGCACATCCAATGGCGCGGGCGCCTCCAACGTGTGCGCCAATGAGCTAGCATTACATCATACACGTCAGAGCCCGCCACCACGCCCCCGAAATAGCCATTATAGCAGCAGTTTAGCACAGCACAGCTCGCTCGGAGCGTTCAATGTCGGTTCTATATACTGTAAAAATTAATGTTAATAATATTTGTTTCAATCACTGAATGAAGCCTGCTATATTTAGGACAAAAGTCACAACCTTTAATTGCTTGCACAAAACTCTTGATCAGCACTCAACATTTGTTTATTGTTGTTCATTTAAACCGTTATAAGAGAGAGAGAGAGAGAGAGAGAGAGAGAGAGAGAGAGAGAGAGAGATAGGTCTGCGGTCTTGGCCATTTGTTGATTTACTTGTTTTTGTGTAAGTTAATACGTTGTCATTGTCAAATATGTTTAAACTTAAATAAACTACCTATACAAGTAGTTATGTCTCTTTGTATTAATTTGTCCTGTTATTGACGTAATGTGCGTCATTGACAAAATGCGCAACCAGATGTTCGAATAGTTCGAATATATGTGTTTTTAGCGGGAATATTCGAACGTCATTTTTGAGCAATTTTGACAGCCCTAATCTGGATACGGCCTGGATACGGCAGACTGCGGTAAACCTCAGGATAAACAGAGAGACTAATATTAGCGTAGACGCCATTTTTCTTATGATGTAAAGAGTCCATCAGGATTTATGGGAAGTGTTCCGGGTTCCGGCTGATCTAATCTATGCAGTCTAACATTGAATTATAGAAATATACAGTGTGTGTTATGTGTATGCAAGGTCAAAGAGATGTGTTTTTAGTCTAGCTTTGAACTGACAGACTGTGTCTGCTTCCCGGACCATGTTAGTAAGATTGTTCCAAAGTTTTGGTGTTTGGTGCTAAATAGGAAAAGGATCTACCGCCAGCAGTTGATTTTGATATTCTAGGTATTATCAACTGGCCAGAATTTTGAGATCGCAATAGACATGAAGGACTATAATGTGTTAAGAGCTCGCTCAAGTACTGCGAATTTTTAGTGCTTTGTAAGTAATCAGCAATATTTCAAAATTCTCAGAAACTCAGAAACCGGGGTAAACATTGGCCCGTTTTGGACCAGCTATAGTTTGTTTATTAAGCATGCAGGGCAACCACCCATAATAGCATTACAATAATCTAGCCTTGATGTCATGAACGCTTGAACTAATTGTTCTGCATTTTTCATTGAGAGTATATGACGTAATTTAAATATATTTTTAAGATGAAAAAATGTGGTTTTACAGATACTTGACATGTGACTTTCAAATGAAAGATTGGTATCAAAGAGCACACCCAGGTTCCAAACTGACGACGAAGACTTGACAGAGCAGCCATCAAGTGTTAGACAGTATTCTAGGTTATTACGTGAGGAGGTTTTTCGTCTAATAATTAGAATCTGTTTTTTCAGAATTAAGTAGTAGGAAATTACTAGTCATCCAGTTTTTTATTTCAGCTATGCATTCCGTTCATTTTGTGAATTGGTAAGTTTCGTCAGGGCGTGAAGAAATATAGAGCTGAGTATCATCAGCATAACAGTGAAAACTAATGCCATGCTTACTAATGATATCTCCTAAGGGAAGCATGTACAGAGTGAACAGCAACGGTCCTAGTACTGAGCCTTGTGGTACGCCATACTGAACTTTTGACCGATAAGACATCTCTTCTTTTACTGCTACAAACTGATAACGGTCAGATAAGTATGATTTAAACCAGGGGTTCCCAAACTTTTCCATGACAAGGCCCCCCAAACACCACTAGGTTCTGGCCAAGGCCCCCCTTTTGCATGATGTGTTATTGAACCCATTGACAATACTACGGCAAATGTATAAATAAATAAATAAAACATCTAGGTGAACATCTATTGACCTTTATTGGTGTTGTAATAATAACATTTGTAGGCTATGTCAGATCTTCATATATGGTAAAGTAATTTCAACATCTTAAAATCTGGTACAGTAATTTCAACATTGTAGCTGTGTGTGTCAGTGAAAGGAAATAGAGAGAGAGATTAGTTAACGTGTGTGTGTGTGTGTGTGTGTGTGTGTGTGTGTGTGTGTGAGAGACAGATTACCCATACTTTATGTATGCTGCATCATACCTACGAGTCGATCTTACTCAGTCAGGAGGTCGTTTTCTGATTTTTGTTAATTTTTTTTTATCTGAGGTTTCAATAGCTGGCTCGTCAGGTTTTTTCCTTTTTAAATCTATCCATTATGATAGAGCTAGCCAGCTAACTAAATAAATAGCTGAATAGCTGATCACTGGTGGTTGTAAGCATACCTGTCAACACTCCCGTTTTCCCCGGGAGTCTCCCGTATTTCACATCCATCTCCCGCCCCCTTCCCGTTTTGTTATCTCTCCCGTGAAACTCCCGTAATTTGTATGGCCCAAATCTCGTTATATGCAGGGATGCAAACGGCGCACTTTATTTTAATGCAAACATGTTGTTAAGCGCGCTGTATCTTTTTTATGGGCATGATGAGCGATGCTCAATTTACAAATGAATCACTCTTTTGAGTCGATTCTGTTCAAAGACTCAAAAAACATCAAACAAGTTGGCTGATCTGTCTAAAATCTAAATCGGTTTGCGAATCAGTTTGAATGATCTGTTCAGTTTCCTGCACGCACTGAATCACTGAAGCGCTTTCAATTCACACTCAACTCGGAGTCGTAACAGGAAGATTTAAGAAAATCAAGAGCGTTGGATGAAGTGGCCGTGGACCTTACAGTACAGTCAAGTGAAAGCAAATCTGCAAATCGTCTCAGGTTACGACTGTAACCTATGTTCCCTGAGAACAGGGAACGAGACAATACGTCAACGACGTTATGGGGAACGCCTCAGGCGTGACAGGTGTCTGAAATCACTATCAAATCACGTCAATCATATTGACCGGCGACAGCCCGTGAATCATTAGCGTGAATGATTAACGTGCGACCTGGAAGTATAAAGGGGCGCCTTGCACACATGACAAATCACCTTATCGTCTGAAGGGACTGTACGGTAGGCAAGCCCCGAGGCATGGCAGGGAGACGTATTGTCTCGTTCCCTGTTCTCAGGGAACATAGGTTACAGTCGTAACCTGAGACGTTCCCTTTCGAAGGGAACTCAACAATACGTCAACGACGTTATGGGGAACGATATACCAACTCCGCCATGCTAAGGGGAGTGCATGCCAAGTGGCAGTGACAACTGTCAGAACCAGCAACTTCAAATGAAACGCTAGAACCACTCACCCTCAGGTCACACTGGGCTGTTAGTGACAGCATTCCCTACGGTCATAGCCCAAGCTACAGCCTCACAGAAAAACCTTCATAAACATGGTTAAATAAAAGGTCTACCTGGGCCGGCTCCGGGCCTGGAACCACAGCTTCCGATTAGAAGGGGTCCCTTCTAGGGAATGTGGCTAGGGAACCCGAAGGAGCCCCAGCCAGTCACTATTCAGGGGAACGTACTCACCCCGAATGCCACCAGGACGGCCTGACCTGGCGTCAGTACATAGACACTAGTCTGGCCAAATCCTGTCTGTCTGAAGACAGAGCCTCTGGACAACAAAGCCTTCAGAAAGGCATCCAACCCAAGGGACTGCGAAGCTGGCAGTGAACCACTCGGCCCGGATCTCAGAGACGGGATATCCCGGAGAGTATGACTCAGCATAGTGCTTTCCAACCCTTGCTAGCGAGGGGAGTTTCTCTACTCGATCCACGGATCAACCCAGTGTCTGTGTTTCAAAACACTGAGGAGGCCTGTGAAGGCCTAAGGGCTGATCTAACTGGGAGGCCTCACGAGAGGCCTACGACCGTCTGACCAGACTCAGGAAGCCGCATGCTCTTAGAGACCCTCGGTGAGGGGAGCACAGGTCTGCCTGGTAGGCAAACCAGGCTGTAGGCAGAAAAAGTTCCGGGAGGGAACCAATAGCAGAGAATGAACACTTTAGCGAGCCAGGGCGCAAGCTCGCCTTCAGCAGCTGCCTATTAAGGCTAGCTGAAACTGATAGCAAGAGACCACTAGCTTCATAAACCCAGCACCACTAGGGAACGTTACAGGGAGGCCCGGAGAGGCCTACTACCTGATAGCCAACGTAAGTGGGAATTCACCTTCAGAGAGGCCCGTGAGGCCTACTACCTGATAACCACAGTAAGTGGGGTGCTCACCTTCAGGGAGGCCCAGAGAGGCCTACTACCTGATAACCACAGTATGTGGGGTGCTCACCTTCAGAGAGGCCAAGAGAGGCCTACTACCTGATAACCACAGTACGTGGGAACTCACCTTCAGGGAGGCCCGGTGAGGCCTGCTACCTTACAACCACAGTATGTGGGGAGCTCACCTTCAGGGAGGCCTGGTGAGGCCTACTACCTGACCGTACTCATTCAAGGAGGCCTGGAGGAGCCTACTACCTGATAATCACAGCATGTGGGAACTCACCTTCAGGGAGGCCTGGTGAGGCCTACTACCTGACACCCAAAATATTTGGGCGCTCACATTCAGGGAGGCCCAGAGCGGCCTACTACCTGACAGCCACAATATTTGGGAGCTCACATTCAGGGAGGCCCAGAGAGGCCTACTACCTGATAGCCAACTTAAGTGGGAATTCGCCTTCAGGGCGGCCGGCTGAGGCCTACTACCTGATAACCATCTTAAGTGGGAATTCACCTTCAGGGAGGCCTGAGTGGCCTACTACCTGATAACCACTGTTAGCTTTGAGCCCTGAGTCCGGGTGATAGTATAAGGTGGCCTGCTAAGGCCAGCCAGCTGGGGACTCGCCTATCAGGGAGGCCTGGTCGGGCCTACTAGCTAATAGCAAGTCATATTCTGCTATAAAGTACACTGTTGGGAACCATACTACACAAGCATAAATTTACTAATGGGCTTCCAGTAGCGCTATAAGGTATGTCCCACAATGTTGGGACTCACCTCCGAGGAGGCCTGTTTAAGGCCTACTACCCATCAGTGAGTCAACTGCCCGAACCACCAAGGCCAACCACGTAAAGTGAGCTGGCCTACAGTGCCCTCTAGGGGGCTGTCCAATCAAGGAGGCCTGCTGAGGCCTACTACCTAATGGCGCAGCCTTCGTTGGCAGCAAAGCTGTTTACGCAGCGCCTACAGCATCCTGGTGCCTAATCACATTGCCCATGGCAGTGTACTCCGCAAAAAAGCTAGCACCCTTAAAACAAGGGGAGTACAACATACGCCACTCTGCCTCAACGGAGGCCCCATTAGTCAGGGGCCTACCATCTATGCATGGGCGTCAGCTCAGGGCAATGCTCTGGCTTCAGGGGAGCGTACTTCGACCAAAGAAGAAGTGAAGCTTACTTCATAGTCGACCCGAGCCATAGTGGTGCGAGGTAGGATAAACAGAACTGGGAGTGAAGTGCTCAGACCTACCCTGTATCACAGGGGGATACTCACACCTCACCCTGAGGTTACCAGGGTCCGGGCCTGCCAGCGGCTCTAGGGGTGACAGAAATTTATCTGTGCCCAACCTAGGGGAGTGGGGCTTGAATGAAAGCCATCCACCTACAACCTAGCGCTCGAGCAGTCGCTCAGCGAGGTGAGTGAAGCCTAAACTGGCGGCCTAAATCCGTAGGCCAGTTCTGCATGGCAGGGTCGGGCAGGAAACCCAGTCTTCTTCGTGAAGCGAAAGACGGCCTAACCCTGCTCAATAAAGACATATATACCACGGAGGCCTGTTTGAGGCCTACCATGTCCTTACAAACCATCCTCTGCACCATGCTGCATTACTCTAGTCACCCCAGAATGCAGAGAAGGGGGCGGGCCTTGGCCTAACGACTCCCATGGGAGGAGGCTGTTTATACAGGGATGCTAGAAACCTACATTCACAAAGTGAAGGTTCAGAGGAAGCAATGCTAAATTTTAGCAGAGCACTTCTATTATCCCTGGCACAGCCTAGGCCAGCTACAGAGGCGGCCCTGGTGAGGGCCAGCCTGCAGGCATAGATCTATCTGAGGGCTCGGAGGAGCCACAGCCTTACTAAAGAATATAGTCTGTATTATTCCATACAAAGGGCTGCATGATCGCTCAGCCTAATGAAAACCCAAACAGAGCTCAAGGGGCGAAATACTCAGGAAGAAGTCAAACGGACCCGTGGGCCGGACATAAGATCTATCTGAAGCTCTAGCGTCAGTCAACACTCTAAGTAAAAAATTCTAAGAGAGAGACCAACTACTCTACCCTGAGGTGGCTAACAGCCCGAAGGCTAACATAGTTATCGTTCTGGCCACCTAATGGGGAACTTCAGGGCCCTAATAATCCAGGAAACTTCTCTTACCTTATTACCTGATGACATAGCAAATGACATGACCCCATAGCTCTATACAGGGAACGAGGTCTGTAGAGAGATACATTTCGGAATTTTAATTCACAAAAATTGACTCTTGAAAAGACCAGACAGCTCACCTGCGGCGTGCGGAGTGAAGACTCGCCAGATAGTTCTTTATGAACCTGGGGTCTACCACTTTACATGCCTGAAAGAGGCGTTTCTACTAACCAAGCCTAGGCGGGCCATCGGAACATCGTTCTTATCATAGGCCCAGCGCCAGGCCTGATGTAATGCACGTCTGGGGAGTCAGAAGAGAGGAGAGGGCTGGATTTCTCTTTTTAATGAAGCCCTCCGGGGAGATTATCCATCAGCGACGCTGTATGCGCTTGTGCTGGATAACCTCCCTCAGATCCCTCTTCTAGCGGGAGTCACGCCTTTCCTGCGCCCTGTTCCTCCACAGAGGGGGCGCACGAGAGGCGACACTGGCTCTCTGGCCCTGTCTACGGTCCTCAGACCGTGAAGGGCCAGGCCCTCCCGCCTGCCTGGGCGTGGAACCGGATCTCAGCGGTATGCAGGTTTTTTCCTAAAAGCAGCTGAGCGCGCCTTCGCCTCCCTGAACTTCCCAAGCCCCGCCTCCACGGAGGGGCCAAAGAGTTCAGAGGGCGAAACCGACGAATCGAGGAGAAAGGCCTTCTCTTTCTCCTCAACGTCGGCCAGGTTTAACCAAAGCTGTCTCTCCGTGGCCACCATCGCCGCCATCGACCGACTGATCGTGGCAGCAGTCTGTTTGGTGGCCCGGAGCGCAAGAACCGTGGTTCGGCGCGGCTCAGTAACCGCCTCAGGGGACATCCCTGCCCCCTGGTCGAGATCCTGCAGCAGGTCGGCCTGGTATGCCTGCAGCACCGCCATGGTGTGCAGGGAAGCACCAGCCTGAACTGCTGCAGTGTATGCTCTGCCATTCAAACGCGCTGTTGTCTCTAGCGGTTTGGATGGCAGAAATGGAGCTCTCAGTGTCAACGCCTGCCCAGACATGAGATAGTTCGCAAACGACTCGTCAAATGGGCGGCATCGACACATACCCATGCTCTGCGATCCCCTCAACATCAGCGAAATTAACCCGCTGATGTCAGTGAATACTGGCAGAGAATGGGCTCTTCCATGCCCTCTAGATCTCTGTGTGAAGATCAGAAAGGAATGGATTAGGCTCACCTGAGCTGGTGGTGTATGGCCGGGGAGAAACCGATCGCCGAGCCTACCGCGAGCGGTCTCTCCTCTAGTGCGTTGCCATGGCAGCTACAGCCTGTTGGCGGCGCGCTCCACAACATCCACCAGACCTGCATACACGGGGCAGGGTGGCTGAGAGGGTTCAGGATCTACCTGATTATAAACCTCCTCAGCCATCTCCTGCTCGTCCTGAAGAGCAGCAAGAGCACCTGCTTCGCCCTCGTCAGCCGTCGAATCATCTGAGAGGTTTACAGCACTCTCAAGATGATCGACGAGCTCTATCTGGAAGCCCATGATGCAAGTCTCCGCTCTGCCTCGGCACGAGCGGGACCACGAGAACCAGACGTTGAACCCCCTTCACTCGAGAAGAGGGCCAGACGAGAGCGAGCGTTTTAAAAGAAAAACGCTCACAGTTCACACAGAGGATTCCCTCGAGAATCTCCCGTGCGCGCTCTTCTCCCAGGCAGGAAAAGCACACTCGTGTGCTGTACATTTAATTTTCTTACCGTTTCATTAAGTAGCGTTTTCAAACAGACAGTCCCTGAAGACGATGAGATGATTTGTCATGTGTGCAAGGCGCCCCTTTATACTTCCAGGTCGCACGTTAATCATTCACGCTAATGATTCACGGGCTGTCGCCGGTCAATATGATTGACGTGATTTGATAGTGATTTCAGACACCTGTCACGCCTGAGGCGTTCCCCATAACGTCGTTGACGTATTGTTGAGTTCCCTTCGAAAGGGAACTATCATATTGTTTGCCAGCGATGAAGATCTTTATTAGTTCGTACTTTATTAGTTCGTATGCTGTCTGTCTGTGAATGAATGATTCCACAGGACGATGCATTCGATTTCATTTCATTCAGGTAATACATTTTACAACCAAACAGATTATTACGCCACAATTTCATAACACTACTCATAATAATATAAATGTTTTTATATATTTTTTAATATTTTTAAAATATTTATAAAATTTATTTTTAAAACATTTGCTTTCATTTTTTCTTCCAACTTGCTGCGGCCCCCCTGGTGCCCCCTGGCGGCCCCCACTTTGAAAACCACTGATTTAAACCATGCTAGCGCAATTCCACTAATGCCAACATCATTTTCGAGTCTATTTAAAAGAATGTTGTGGTCGATAGTGTCAAATGCAGCACTAAGATCGAGTAACAGTAATAGAGAGATACAACCACGATCGGATGATAAGAGCAAATCATTTGTGACTCTAATTCATTTAACGTTTTTTTTTCTAACGTAATTTTTAGTCGAAAATTTCAGGACTTCAGTCAACCAAGATTTTTTTTGGTTGAGTACAGCCCTAAATAACAGACAGGAACTAGACACAAATAATGAAAGTCTGAACAGAACACCAGCAGAAGAAAGTTTATACCTGACAGGGTCTATATATTGAAAACAATATTTATACTAATTGTTGTATATTTGTTAGTACTACAGTGTAGGCTACATGACATGATTCTTTATGAGCATAAGATTATAACTTGTATACACAACACTTGTTAACACAAGGCATGGTACTGTGATGATTACGATAAATGAGAAAATGAAACACTGTTTATGAAATAAATATTCTATTAAAAATTGTATGTGTTTTAAATATGTAAAATGGGGTTAGGCATCAAACCCCTTTGTCAACAGTGAAAGTGTGAGCTAAATCTCATTTCCGAAACATTGATCCTCATTACCGAAATGGCATTTTCATTACCGCAACATGTATCTTTTTTACAAATTAAGTAATAATTAGATAATCATATTTTGTTTTAAAATGTATATACATATTAAACTACACTACTTATTTAAGGTCTGCTACATAACAAATGTTTATGTTATCTTTTAGTAAAACAATTAAATAAAATAAATTGTAAATCATCACTTATGTTTCGGTAATGAGAGAAAATAAGGAAATTACAAAAAATAATAAATATGAAAAAGTAATCTCTCCAGAGTTTTATATAGCTTTGAGCATGAGTAATAAGAGTCTACTTTAACATTAGCCAAAAATATACATTTTTAACCATATATTTAAGGTAATGTCATGTTGCGGTAATGATAATTGTTTATGGACTTCATCTAAAAATGTAAATAATTATATAGTAAATATTTTTTTAAATCTTCTAAAAATAATGGTTATAGTAAGTTCAGACCTTAATTTTATATGTGCAAAAAGAAAATTGGCTTCAAGGGCATTTTAAAAATTCTGATGCTGGACACCTTCTAAATCTGGATTTCGTGAGAATCACCCACGCAGACATTGATTTTTTCACCATGTCTACCTCATCAACACCTCCCAGTCTTTTCAAATATGCTTGCTGTAAAGGAGTAAAACAGAACAACAAAAATTACTTGTCTGTAAGATGAACTTGACAATAGAAATCTGACTAAATAAAAGGGTCTACCCCTTCACCCCGGGTTAGCATAATTTCTAACTGGGGTGTAAATTGGACAGTTCATCACGATACGATATCGATTCTCTCAGCCAGCAATATGATATCTGCCGATACCTCAACAAATTCTGTGATACAATTCAGGGATATATTGATAGATTTATCGATATTTAGTAGGGGTGTGACGGTTCACAAAATTCACGGTTCGGTTCGATACGATACAGTGGTGTCACGGTTCGATACAATACAGCAAAAAGAAAAATGCCACAGAAATTTCCTATTTATTAAAAGAAAAATTATTTTTAAATAAGTGTGAGTTTTCCTACGTCTTGAAACTTTTAGTTTTATAAATGGGGGTAATCTTTGAAGGATGAACAAATAATGTTTTGGTCATCACATTAAAAATAACATTTAAATATGATCATATTTGAGTTTTGAAGTGCTGGAAAAAGATGTGTGATGTACTTGAAAGCATTTTACTATTTCTGCCAAACTTCCATGGTTACAGTGAGTGTTACTACAGTAACGTTAAATCCATGGTGAATGTTGCTGATCTGTGGATTTAAAACGTCTCGGTTACGTATGTAACCCTAGTTCCCTGATAGGGAACGAGACGCTGCGTCAAGCTGTGGGAACGCCTCTGCGTGTGTGCGTCATGAAGCACGTATGGAATCAGTCCAATGGAGAGACGGAACGTCATAGGCGGGTGACGTCATCGACCAGGAAACTATAAAGCACCCCCAAAACACAAGCGCGACAGCTTCTGATAGGCCTGAAGGAAGCGCTAACGGGCATGCTGGGAGTATGGCAGAACGACGCAGCGTCTCGTTCCCTATCAGGGAACTAGGGTTACATACGTAACCGAGACGTTCCCTTTCAAGGGAACTCGAGCTGCGTCAAGCTGTGGGAACGCCCATACCCACGTCGCCATAGGAGCAAATGACCGTCATGTGGGAACTAGCGCACAGAGGACGAGAGCACCTGTGCCCCAGGAGTGGAACTCAAGTCCAATTCGTAGAACTTAACAAACGTATGAGGTGAGGACCACCCAGCCGCATCACAAACGTCACTCAGCGATACTCCTGACAATAATGCCTTAGAGGCAGCCATACTCCTAGTAGAGTGGGCTCGTACAGCCAAAGGTGAAGGCTGACCAGCCGACTCATAAGCAAGTGAGATGGCCTCAACCACCCACTTGCTCATTCTCTGTTTAGACGCGGGACACCCCTTCCTGGGTGGCCCAAAGCACACAAATAACTGTTCTGATTTCCTCCACAGGGCAGCTCTGTGGACATAAGCGTCTAACGCCCTAACAGGGCAGAGAAGGTTAAGTTTCTCCTGATCTGATGACACGAAAGGAGGAGGATAGAAAGCCTGCAGCACTGTAGGTCTAACAGCATTAGTAGGGACCTTAGGGACATAACCTGGTCTAGGGTATAGAAAAGCCTTAACCATACCAGGCGAAAACTCCAGGCACGAGGGTGCAACCGACAGAGCCTGCAAATCTCCGATCCTTTTAACTGAGGATATTGCAAGCAGAAAGAGAGTCTTATATGTGAGGAATTTCTCAGAAACTTCCTCAATAGGTTCAAAGGGGGCCAAAGAGAGGCCCTCTAATACAATGGACAAATCCCAAGTCGGCACCCTCATGCGAACTGCAGGCCTCAGCCTCAAAGTACCACGAAGGAAGCGAGTTATAAGTGGGTGTCTCCCAAGAGAAACTCCACTGAAAGGGACATGGTAAGCAGCTAGTGCCGCCACATACACCTTTAGTGTGGAGGGGGATAACCCTGCAGAGAAACGCTCCTGCAGGAACTCCAGCACTGCACCCACTGGGCCGTTAACTGGGTCCTGCCGGTGTTCTGCACACCAAGAAGTGAAAAGTTTCCACTTCAGGGCATATAACTTCCTCGTGGACGGAGCTCTGGAGTGAAGGATGGTCTCAACAACCTCAGTTGAGAGACCAGTTTCTATGAGCTGGGCCCCCTCAGAGGCCAAGCCCACAGTTTCCACAACTCTGGGCGGGGGTGAAATATCGTACCGCCCTCCTGAGAGAGTAGATCCCTCCTGATCGGAATCTCCAAGGGAGAGCCGTCCAGAAGAGATATTAGGTCCGTGAACCATACTCGGGCCGGCCAGAACGGGGCTACTAGAAGTAGGCTGACCCCGTCCCGGCGAACCCTCTCCAGAACTCCTGGTAGCAGAGCAATCGGGGGAAAAGCATACAGACGTGACCTCGGCCACGGCTGTACCAGAGCGTCCAACCCCAGAGGGGCTGGCTGACTGATGGAGAACCACAGATGACAGTGCGTTGTCTCCTTGGAAGCGAATAGGTCCACCTCGGCGCGACCGAAACTCAACCAAAGGAGCTCCACCACCTCGGGGTGGAGCCTCCATTCCCCCGGCCTCGGCCCCTGCCTCGACAGGGAGTCTGCTACCACATTCAGATAACCAGGAAGATACATAGCTCTCAGAGACTGTAATCTCCCCTGGGACCACAGGAGGATCTGACGGGCCAACTTGTAAAGTGGACGCGACCGCAGGCCCCCCTGATGATTTATATACGAGACCACCGACATGTTGTCTGACTGAACTAGCACGTGATGACCTCTGAGGTCTGCTAGGAAGTGTTTCAAAGCTTGGAACACTGCCAACATCTCTAGACAATTTATATGCCATAATAGATGATGGTCCTGCCACAGACCTTGGGCTGGACGACCACTCATGACCGCCCCCCACCCTGTGAGGGAAGCATCCGTCGTTAGCGTCACGCGACGACAAAGAGCCCCCAACACAGGCCCCTTGGATAGGAACCAGGTTTCTTTCCACATGACCAGAGCACGAAGGCAGCGCCGCGTGACTTTGATCGTGCGGAGGGGATTTCCCCTCAGGGAGAATCCCCTGGTCCGGAGCCACCACTGCAGTGGTCTCATGTACAGCAGGCCGCAAGGTATAACGTTGGACGCTGCTGCCATCAGACCCAACAGTCTCTGAAACTGTTTTACAGTGAGTAGCTGGCCTAGCTTTACTTGTTTCACGGCTGCGAGAATCGAAGCGATGCGGGTCGGGGAGAGCCGTGCCCGCATCGAGACCGAATCCCAAACGACGCCCAGAAAAGCGGTCTTCTGAGAAGGAGATAGAACACTTTTCTTCGCGTTCAGCCTTAACCCCAACTTTCTTATATGAGCGAGAACGACATCTCGATGCCGAACCGCCATCTGCTCCGTCTGAGCTAAAATCAACCAATCGTCGATGTAATTGAGGATACGAATGCCCTGAAGCCTCAGGGGCACTAGAGCTGCATCCATGCATTTTGTGAAAGTGCGGGGAGATAAAGCTAGGCCAAATGGAAGAACCTTGTACTGGTACGCCTCGCCCCCGAAGGCGAACCTCAGGAACTTCCTGTGCTGTGGAAGGATGGAAATATGGAAGTACGCGTCCTTCAGATCTATCGTGACAAACCAGTCCTCGGATCTGATTTGTGCCACAATCTGCTTGATAGTGAGCATCTTGAATTTTAGCTTCCCTACCGCGCGATTCAACAGGCGCAGATCTAAAATTGGACGCAACCCCCCATCCTTCTTTGGAACGATGAAATATCGGCTGTAAAAACCCGACTCCAAACTGGGAGGAGGAACCCGTTCTATAGCCTCCTTCTGAAGGAGCGCTTTCACCTCTCGTTCCATTACCAGAGCCTGCTCGGGGCCCACCACTGTGGGCAGAACCCCTCTGAATTTTGGTGGACGACACCTGAATTGGATAGCATAACCTTTTTCTACTATGTGCAGAACCCACTGAGATATTTTTGGAAGGTTTTTCCACTCTGCCAGAAATACTACTAAGGGTACCAGTCTCTCGAGACTGGCCTCTGGTGTAACTTGAGCAGCAAACGCAGCGTCCTGTAACGGCGCACCGGCAGGGAACGACTGGCTTAACTGCTCTGAGACCCTCCTCAGAGGGGGCGAGCGTCCCTCGGGGAAGCGCTCGCTGGGACCGTCTGTGCCCCGGCATGAAGGCGGGGTTGGCAGAACGGGCCCCTGAGGGCACCGAAGAAGAGCGGGCACCGTGTAATGCGGTGAACACCTCTCTCCCACGGCAGGGACCATCCTCAGCATCCTGACGCCAGTGGCGTCAGGACTTCCTCTTTGCCGAAGCCTTCTTGGCCATAATAACTGTCCTCAGATCAGTTTTGCCAGAAGACTTCGGCTGAGAGTGCCGCGTCTGGTCCCACTGTTTGGAAGGGGGAGCGCGAGACGCGACACTCTGCTTCTGTTGCGCCCTATGTGAGGAGCTGACTGACGGCCTGGACTGCTCCCGCCCAGCAGTACCGGGGACATGAATTTTAAGAGGCATAAATTTCTGAAACGCTGCTGATTGTTTCTTCTCTTCCTGAAATCTATCTATGACAGTATTCACAGAATCACCGAACAGACCATGAGGAGAGAGAGGAGCGTCTAAAAGAAAAGCTTTATCTTTTTCTTTCATGCCAGAGAGATTTAACCATAGATGTCTCTCTGCGGCCACCAGGGCTGCCATAGTACGGCCCATTAGCTTGGCCGACTCCTTGGTGGCGCGCAGAGATAAATCTGCAGCCTGACGCAGTTCGCGAACTACATCAGTGCTGACCTCTTGAGAATCACTCACGTCCTTTAATAGGTCAGCCTGGTATGCCTGCAAGATGGACATAGTATGCAGGCACGCCGAGGCTTGACCGGCCGCCGAATACGCCTTACCCACTAAAGCAGATGTACTTCTGAGGGGTTTAGAGGGTAAAAGTGGTGCTTTAAAAGAAGATGCAGCTTCAGCAGAAAGGTGACTAGCAAGCGCCTCTTCTGCTTTAGGCATCGCCCCATAACCGTGAGATTTAGCCCCCACGATATTCGAATATGTGGACGTTTGAGGGCTAAAAACACGATAAGAGACCGGCTTTTTCCACGATCTCGAAACCTCTGAGTGTAAATCAGGAAAAAAGGGCAAGCACCGGCGTGGAGGTTGGGAACGGGAAGGCAAAAATCTCTCATCTAGTTTAGATTTTTCTCTAGACTCCTGCCTAACAGCTGGCCACTCGATGCTTAATTTAGACACAGCACGAGTGAGCACCTCCATAAGCTCCTCACTTTCGGGAGAGCGAGATGGCGAATCATCGACATCTCCCGCATCCAGACTAACAACATCCAGATCCTCAGAACTGGATAGTTGCAGTACTGGGGCCTCAGTTCGGGGGGAAGAAACCGCAGAGCGTGCTTCCGAACCCGAGACTGAGGCACTGGATCTAACAGGTAAGGGCTGAGATAGGGCAAAGCCCGTCTCAAGCCCCGCTGTTAGATCCATCTGCGATCCCCACGAATGACGTCGGCGCTCAGCCTCGGCATGAGCGGGACCCGATCCGCGGGGATCGCGAACCGAACCACTCTCCTCAAAGAGTGATCGGCGGGAGCGGAGCGTTCTAAGAGGCAAACGCTCGCAATGCTCACAATCAGCCCCCTCGAGAGCTGACTGGGCATGCTGCACTCCCAAACAAACAACACATAAGCTGTGTGTATCCCCGCCCGTTAAATAGCGCGAGCAGGGAGGAACACACTTCTTAAATTGCTGTTCGCTCGCCATTGTCTCTCAATATAATATATATATATATATAGTTTTTTTTTTGAAATAGTGAAACTCCTGCTTAGTGACAGACAAAAACACTTGAGACAGATCCACATATAGCGCTTACTGAAGGCATAGAAGCTGTCGCGCTTGTGTTTTGGGGGTGCTTTATAGTTTCCTGGTCGATGACGTCACCCGCCTATGACGTTCCGTCTCTCCATTGGACTGATTCCATACGTGCTTCATGACGCACACACGCAGAGGCGTTCCCACAGCTTGACGCAGCTCGAGTTCCCTTGAAAGGGAACCTATAACTAATTCATTCATGGAACAATGTTTCTCCTGGTTTCCACGTCAGCGCTGTTTGATCCGTTAATAACGGAGAAATTTTAATGCTTCTCACTAGATCTCGCAGTCATGTTATTACTTCAGTGGCGAATTCAAATGCTTTGTTTACCAGATCTCCCAGCGCTGTGTAACAGTGTCGCTTGATCATGATCGGCTCGCGCTGCACTGATGTTGATGGTCCGAAATGATAAACGATCCGTGAAGCACAAAATAATGAGTAGCGCAGTTTCGTTCCGCTTTCATTACGTTTGCCATTTGATGTTGCGCAATGTTGTGATGGTGGATTTTGGTCAGCAGGAAAAATGGTCCAACGAATCGTTCGGTTCGTTCGAATGCGTACCGAATACCGAACCGAAAGCCTCGTACCGAACGGTTCAATACGAATACATGTATTGTTACACCCCTAATATTTAGATATTATGTGCCAAGTTTACATTCACAAATGCAACAAAAAAATATATAACATGTCTTTTTGTTTGTGCATTTGAAGTAATATCAAACTGCAGCTGGGTTGTTTTTATTAAGTAATAAGAATCCAAAAACATACAGGTAACTTACCAAATAAAAAGTTAATTGAAAGTATGTTTTATATAGTCACCACTTTAGTTGAGGGGCCACACACATGATGAAGTCATTGATAGATAATGCTTAGTTCATGATGACTACTGTGTTTGAATGTCAACAGAATTTGTGTGCTATGAGCTGTGATTGGTCTATTTTGGGGTCTGTCAAATACAGTAGTCATCATGAACTAAGCATTATCTATCAATGACTTCATCATGTGTGTGGCCCCTCAACTAAAGTGGTGACTAGGTCCTTTGAAACACTGATGAACAATGTGCTAGTTTCATAACTGTGAACAAAGAAAACATCATGATCATGCGTAATAAATCATAATTCATGATGATGTACTCATCTTAGTTAATGTTTTAATTAAGGTGTTGTTCATCCATGAAGTCATGAATGAAAAACGTTGAACTCGTGTTAGTTCCTGATGATTCATGAGATATTCATGCATGAATTTATACATGAATTCATGATAATTCATGTACCCTTACCGTAAAGTGTTACCCTTAATGGTAATACTTAATGTACATTGATGTTAAATATAGTTTAATAAATAATGCTACATGATAAATATAAGGCATCAAATAGACCCTGTAATCGGTGATCGGGTGATACAGCTTCCAGTAATCGGGTATCGGTGATCGGCCCCAAAAATCCTGATTTGAGCACCCCTAGTTAATATGAATGATTTTAAAGTTTGAACATGCAATACAGATACAGATTTAACTAATGTGACTTAAAAAAATATCTTAAAATTAAATAAAATCACTTTTTCTAAAGTAGAATAGTCTTCTTTTCAATGAATGATGCATTCTTTATAACTAGCCTACTTGCATACATCATTCTTTATTCTTTCAAGCAGCAGACATTTATTTGTATGAATTAAATATAATGAATCCTTATTAAAGCTATTAACGAGCAGTGAATGCTTCTCTTTTGTTGCTTGATTTATATTAAGGACACAGACCACATTAGGTTTATTACCCACTTTTTTGGATTTTGGATCTGCCACAGGTCTTCTTTAAAATTATACCAAACTTAAGTCTGTGCTCCCAAAAGTTTGAGTTTAAGTGGACATTTTTGTCCTCTATGTAGCTATGTCTAACTTTTTTTTAATTGATGCACAAGGGTTAAGAAACATTATAGTTTTAAGACGTGAAAATGATCAACTTTAGTGATGCACTGTCCGAAAGAAACCGTTCTAGGTTCAGTACTGGTGATTCGAGAACCGCTGTACCTGTGCATTCGGTAGTACGCGCATGCTCAGTATCAACAGCTTGTGCTCATCACTTCTCTCAGCACATCAAATCGTGAGCTGTTGAGTTACTGGAGAAATATACTCCGGGGTATTGGTTTATTTCTAGTCGGAGGGACTGTCAGGCATGTCCGAATGTGAGGAACTTTAGGAACTTGTAGATGAGCGCTGACTAAAGACGCGAACTGTTTTGAACGATTCAATCAGATTTGGTGAACTGGTTCACTAAAAAGAACCTGTACAAAAGAACGATTCCTTCACGAACCAGACAACAACGAAGATGCAAAAATAAGAAGCACCCATTGTCCTTTAACATTTCATTGGTACGCCAATGTTACATGAAGCTATTATCAAATAAAAAACTTTGCAAAACTGCCCCCATCTTAGCTTACGCTACCGAATCACACGCGGCTATTACTTCAGATTCATAGGGGAATTTATTAACCATACAAATAAGGCCTAGCTGGAGTTAAATAGCTGAAAAATAGTGAAAAAAATAAAAGCTTCTAACGTTATGGCGGTCGACCTAACGTTAACGTTACACAACTGTCTCTCTGAAAATCACCGTAGCAACTGCAAAAACACAATGGTGGCAAAAGTAGTTAAGTGAAATAAATGTCGAAACACATTTCCTGACCCTCGTTAATAAGTTAATTTAGCTAACTGTAGCGTTAACATTCGTGTTTCAGTCAAATAAATTAACTTACCTTCGTCGTCGCTCAAAATCCCGCCTCTGCTCTCTCGGTGTCCTTCCTTGAACTTGAGCCACCTGAGCAATCTTGCGCGAAATATAATTAACTAGAAATATCGCAATGGGTACGAAGCTAACGTTATATGTTAAGCTGAAATGAGACAATGTTATATTTCACATATGGATAATATAGACATATAAAATCATAACACTACTGAATATGTTAATTTTGTTGTTTTAGGTAGCACTAGATGCCAAAGGGGGAGAATTGCCATCGGATTACCCACAGCTGACCGACACACACACACACACACACACACACACACACACACACACACACACACACACACACACACACACACACACACACACACACACACACACACACACACACACACACACACACACACACACACACACATCCTTGTTTTTGTTACTTTGTGAGACCCCATGACTGGGACATCACTTGTGGGATCCACCCTTTCTCAAATTTAAGAACTTTTGACAAGACCTGACTGGGATGCCACATGTGGGGTCCCAAACTGGTTTTCCATCCTTGTGGGTCCACCTACACACACTTCAAGTTTTACATACTTTGTGAGGCCATGCATTTACTATTCAGTAGTTGTGGGGCCCTTTGCAAATTGTTTTTTAGTTGAATAAAAATCTATATCCTTTACTTCACAGTATCACTTGAACAGAGTAAACAAGAGTTGATATGAAGATGCTTTTGGATCTATGCCTCTCACACATATACTATTTTGTGGGACAATTCTCTCTAGATGATTTATGGTTTGTTTAAACTCAGGCAAGATCAGAACATGTTAAAAAACACTTATTAATTGAGAATACACAGGGCTAGAATTAAAAACATTTTATTTGTACCCAAATGATCGTATATTTTACAGATGATTTAAACGACTCTGCAAATGGGGGCAAAAATGTAGTGTGTAGTATAGTGTGTAGTGTAGTTTAATGTGTAGTGTAGTTTAATGTGTAGTGTAGTTTAATGTGTAGTGTAGTTTAATGTGTCGTGTAGTTTAATGTGTAGTGTGTAGTTTAATGTGTAATGTAGTGTGTAGTTTAATGTGTAATGTAGTGTGTAGTATAGTGTGTAGTTTAATGTGTAGTGTAGTGTGTAATGTAGTGTGTAGTTTAATGTGTAGTGTAGTTTAATGTGTAGTGTAGTGTGTAGTTTAGTTTAATGTGTAATGTAGTGTGTAGTTTAATGTGTAGTGTAGTGTGTAGTTTAATGTGTAGTGTAGTGTGTAGTTTAATGTGTAGTGTAGTGTGTAGTTTAATGTGTAATGTAGTGTGTAGTTTAATGTGTAGTGTAGTGTGTAGTTTAATGTGTAATGTAGTGTGTAGTTTAATGTGTAGTGTAGTGTGTAGTTTAATGTGTAGTGTAGTTTAATGTGTAATGTAGTGTGTAGTTTAATGTGTAGTGTAGTGTGTAGTTTAATGTGTAGTGTAGTTTAATGTGTAGTGTAGTGTGTAGTTTAATGTGTAATGTAGTGTGTAGTTTAATGTGTAATGTAGTGTGTAGTTTAATGTGTAGTGTAGTTTAATGTGTAATGTAGTGTGTAGTTTAATGTGTAGTGTAGTTTAATGTGTAGTGTGTAGATTAATGTGTAGTGTGTAGTTTAATGTGTAATGTGTAGTGTAGTTTAATGTGTAGTGTATAGTTTAATGTGTAGTGTAGTTTAATGTGTAGTGTAGTTTAATGTGTAGTGTATAGTTTAATGTGTAATGTAGTGTGTAGTTTAATGTGTAGTGTGTAGTTTAATGTGTAATGTAGTGTGTAGTTTAATGTGTAGTGTAGTTTAATGTGTAGTGTAGTTTAATGTGTAGTGTGTAGTTTAATGTGTAATGTAGTGTGTAGTTTAATGTGTAATGTAGTGTGTAGTTTAATGTGTAGTGTAGTTTAATGTGTAGTGTGTAGTTTAATGTGTAGTGTGTAGTTTAATGTGTAGTGTGTAGTTTAATGTGTAGTGTGTAGTTTAATGTGTAGTGTAGTTTAATGTGTAGTGTATAGTTTAATGTGTAGTGTGTAGTTTAATGTGTAGTGTAGTTTAATGTGTAGTGTATAGTTTAATGTGTAATGTAGTGTGTAGTTTAATGTGTAGTGTGTAGTTTAATGTGTAATGTAGTGTGTAGTTTAATGTGTAGTGTAGTGTGTAGTTTAATGTGTAATGTAGTGTGTAGTTTAATGTGTAGTGTGTAGTTTAATGTGTAGTGTGTAGTTTAATGTGTAGTGTAGTGTAGTTTAATGTGTAATGTAGTGTGTAGTTTAATGTGTAGTGTGTAGTTTAATGTGTAGTGTGTAGTTTAATGTGTAGTGTGTAGTTTAATGTGTAGTGTAGTGTAGTTTAATGTGTAGTGTAGTGTAGTTTAATGTGTAGTGTGTAGTGTGGACGGAGAGAGAGTTTCCAATGTTTCTTGGATTTATGTAGATCAAATTTTTCTTTTCAGAGCAGATATACGGTTTTTTATGTAAAATTTAATAGCCAACCAGTCCCTCTGTTTTAGGGCTTCCGGCTCAGATTTGAGGCACAAATCGCAGGAAGCCTTTCCTGGAACACGACAGGTTTCAATGAAGTGCATCATCTGTTTTTCAACTGCATCAACCTCCACCTTCTGCCAGTTCTTTTTCTTGGTTGGTTTGCGACCTAAATGAGAATGAAATTACTGAACTTGAAATCAGGACAAATTTATAAAGTTTTGCTAGCATTCTCACAACCCAATAACCAAACCCATAAATGAATCAGCTGTGAAAACAGTTCCTTTACATTAAACTGAGTTCTTCACTACAAATACTGTTAGAGAACAGTAGCACTGTTTCAGTTAATCAGATAATTCACACAAGTCACTCACCACTTTTTGGAGATAATTGGATCGTTTGAGATTTGTTCTTTGGTAAGGGTGGCAAGGGTGACCTCACCACACAATCTGTTTAATAAAAAAAATAACAAATATTGCATGTGAGCCTATTGTGATTTGTAGTCTTCATAAGTATACAGTGCCTATAGAAAATCATCATACTCTGTTGAAATCCTTATCTTTTGTCACATTACACCCTGGAAATGAAAATGTATATTACAATTTTGATAAAAAAAAAGCCCTTTGAAGCGGCACTGAAACTGTCATTTGGACCTTGAACCGTTTGGTCCCCACTGAAGTCCATTATAAGGAGAAAAATCCTGGAATGTTTTCATCAAAAACCTTAATTTCTTTTCGACTGAAGAAAGAAAGACATGGACATCTTGGATGACATGGGGGTGAGTAAATTATCAGCAAAAGTTTTTTAAAAAGTGAACTAATCCTTTAAAGTGTAAATTGCAGGTTAATTTTTTTTACGAGATAATGCAATGTGCTTAAAGATAAGAACCGCCCACCATTGTTTTGTATGTTTTTTATACCAAAATGCTGAATATAATATGAAAAGTTGGTACTTTTTACAGTGGTTTTTAGCACTCCCCCTCCCTTCCGCTAAGCTGGGCGTGACGTCATATCAGGGACTCCAAGCGGCAAGCGTCTAACGCAAGCTTTCTTTTTAGATTCAGCAGCAGTTATGAATAAAATAACTCAATTGTAAACATACTCATGTGTGCTGGCTTCATGGCCTGCCTGAAATGAGATTAAGCTATTCGCAAAACAAACGGGCATGCGCCATAACCAACCATAGACTGTAAAAAAATACCAGGATGCTGCGTGAGGCATGTCAGATTTGCCGGTCGCGGGTCGAGCTTCTCCACTAAACTCCAAAACGCGTTCACCTCACGGCAGCACACCTCCACTGCTGATTCCATTGGGTGGCATAGCACACACAAACACCGGTCTCTGTTTCTTTCTGACAATGAGCATCGCTAATTAGTAGCGTTTTAGCACAGGCAATATATCGCGTTCTGTCAGCAGATGCCAGCAAAAGAGCCATTGTGTCTGTGCATCTCTACAGCTCTGATTAGGACTAACGTTACTAACACCATGTAAGTAAATAATGTCTTCAGTCGTTGTCCCTCCTTGCTATTCTACATGAAGGCAAGATTTTGAAAAGACTTTGGCTTGTTCCCTAATGTTATCCGGGTTAGCTCCAGGGGCTAACCTAGGCTAGCTCTAGCTACTCGCCAGGACACCTGACCAACCCTCCACTCATTTTCCATACACCAAGCATTTATTACTCTTTGAGGGCCATGGTTTCTGGCAATTTCCTCCCCTCTCTCACGCCTGACTAGTTCAAAATTATAAGGCTGTGGTCCATCAAAGATTTGATGGTTTTCCACCTCCTCGTTCTCCATAGTCAAGCCACAAACAGCGGTAATCTAGCAGAGTATGGGTTGCGACTCCCTGGTATGACGTCATCACAGTTACTGTAAAAAACACGCTACCTTTGAAGAAACCACAATAAATGTTATTTTAACGCATTTTAAGACAGAAATGTTTAAATATATACAAATTGAGCACTTTATTTACACATTAATTGATTGTGGTGGTTAACCTGCAATTTACACTTTAATAAAGAAAGAGAACATTCCTTTTTGATAACCCAAATTCTGTTAAAAGAGCAGTAACAACCATATTCAAATTCAAATCATATCTTTCTGGAAGCAAATACCTCAGACAGGAAAAACTGATGCAGACATGCATCTACAAGTAAAGCAAGTATTGAATTAGATACCTGGCATGTTCTCCTCCTGTCTGGCCTCTTGGATTTCTTTGTCACACAGGATTGTCTCTAAATAAAAAGAAGGCAGGTAACAAAGCCATCCCAGCGCTATTCAGAGTGTACTGGAAAAACAATATCTGCATTTTCTCATATTTGTCTAATAAAAAGGCATTGGTACCATTTGGGGCGATGTTGATATCATCTAGGGACATTCCTTTAAACTCTGATAAACGCCCCTGCTCAAGTGCCATGAGAATCTTGCTGATCTTCGCAAGCTGGAGAGTGCCCTCAGGTAAACGATAGAACTGGCGATGGACCCTGATGTCATGGCCAAGGAAATCTGCCAGTTGGTCAAGCTCGGTGTCATTGAGATTCAGTACCTTTGAGAGAGTTGCAACATGCTTCCTGAGCTTTGTAGAGGTGAGTGAGAGAGGGTTCTTGGCTCCACAAGCTTTCACAAAGTAGCGAATGCAATCTGACCCTCTGTAGTGGGACACTGCATATGGCCTTGCAAACATGTACAAATTGTTATCAGCCACTCCACATTCTTTTCTCTTCTCCACAAGCAAATGAAGGGAATCCACCATCGCAGGGGTTAAGAGCACAGGCACCTTCCGCCCTCTCTTACCTCTTATTTCAAGTCTCACAAAATGCTTGCAGAGACTTTTCTCTAGCTCAGAGAGAGCTACATTAACATCTTCATGAGGTTCTGATTGGTCTCTTAGGATGAATGTAGAAACAAGCATTTTGGAGACTTCCCCTTCTCTACGCCTGTTGAATAAAATGACTTGTGCCAGAGTCACTTTTGTCAAGTTAGCCCAGTTGGAAGATGAGCACTCTGATTTCAAGTCACTGTAAAACTGCCGCTGCTTGTCATCCAGGTAGCAATGCAGAGTTTTTACATCTTCTGTAAAAGGTAACAGCTGTGGGGAATTCCACTTGGACTCTGTGAGGCCCTGTAAGGCTTTGGCTGATATAAGCTCATTCCACCTGGCATCATACACTTGACGAAAGCAGCGAGCCGCTGTTGCACCATCACTATCACCTTTCATCATTGCATCGGTTTCAAGGAGCATGGACACATTTTTCAGTCCATGTCCAAGCTTTAGAGCAAGTGATGCGGTTTTGTATTTGCTAGTTTCCTCGTTGAAACCCGCTGTGTGTCTTACTGCAGTAACTGCTAGCATGAAGTTTTCTGGTGTGACATAATCTTTGATAGTTTGCAGTGGTGTGACCTCTCTACCATGTAAACACAGCCGACCAAGCTCCCTCAACTTTTGACGAATATATTCATGCTTGCTGACATCGGCTCCAAGCCTGTTATATAGATGTTTTCCAAACTCCATGATGCAGTGATCATTTTTTACTTCAAGAGAGATATCATCTTGTGTCATGTTGTTCACCAGCTTCCAAACACTTTCACTAACCGCAGAGGGTGCCGGTTCAGCAAAAGCACAGAGGGATTGGACTCTAGTTTTTCCAGGTTTAGATTTAACACTGCTAGGTTTAAATTTACAGCTCTGCATGTGTCTCCAAAGCACTCTTTTCATAAACAACCCTTGACAGTAGACACAGTGAAGGAAGTCTTGACCCTCACACTTTTTTTTGGGTTGTTTAAAGGGAACAAGAATTCCAGACCCTGTTTTTATAACTTCAGCATTATGTGCAAAGTTTCCTTTGTTTCTCAGAAATTCAAGCTGCAATTTCCTTTGATGCAATCCCTTTGGAAAACTCAATGCTCTTGAAACCTCAATCTCGTTTAAGTGAACACGCTCCAAGTGTCTAGATATTTTTTGGACCGCTGATCTACAATATAGGCAGTACTGTCGCTTGTTATACATTCGAGATCCATTGCTCTTTCTGACGACAGCAGGAACAAGTACTGATGCATCGCCAACTGTTGTTTTACCTGATGTGGTGCTGTCAGGAGCATTATGTTGACTTAGTGTTATAGCAGCAATTCTGGAGGTTTTGAGAGGTGTCTTCAATTTGAGCTTGCATGGAAGTGAAGAACCCACTGTTGGATTAGTTCGACTTTTTACTGATAGTTCTTGGCTCATGTTACTATCTGTACTCTCCCCACTTGTGGATGGAACATATTCTTCTCCACTGTCCTGGCTTGATTCACTTATTTTTTCAGATCCAACAGAAATCTTCTGATTAACCTATTAAAACATAATAACAAATAAGCTACACAACACACAAATAGGTTTGTACAATACAACAGGAGTAAAAAAGGTGTCCGTGCTCCAGGCGCATGGTCTAAAAGGGTTGTACGCCGTTGCATAAATAATAATTAGGTGTGGTTTGGGCATGACATGCAATAATCCAATCAGAGTGTCATCGAGGGCTGGGCGATAAAACGATAACGATAATTATCGCGATATAATTTTTCTCGATAAAACGATATCAAGAGGTCGATAAATGTTCGATAATGTTTATGCGGCAAAAGCAGAACGAAACTCATTTGAACCGCGCGCACCTCACGGACTGTTTATCCGCTCGGCTCAAAGTCCAAATGGCAGCGCACTGAGCGCAGCACGAGCTCACTAGAGCAGACGTGATTACTCTGACCGTCTAGCTCACGAGATCCAGTGAGAAGCGCTTGAGTTCAGCGAAGAACACAAATGTCAAGTTTAAACCAGTTTAAAGGCAGATGAAACACCGCTGACAAACAGGAGAAACACTGCGTGCAACGATACAGTCAGAATCTGAATTGATACTGAATCCATTTAGCCTACCATGGATTTACTGTAAGGTTAGCCTAGTAATATTAACTGCACCATGAAATGTGGTATATACATATTGAATTGTATAATATTATTAATGTAGACAATGTATTAAATGACTAATGGAATACAAGTACATTATTTAATAATGTATATAACTGTTTTCATACAAATACCACAGAAACCATAAAGTTACATTTTGCTAGTGAGGAGCTAAGTTGCTAAATGCATGATACTGATACTAAATGCATGATACTGGATGACCAATGGATAATTTTATTAAAACTCAAACAGTCAGAATAATACATTTTACCAAATAAAAATGTGGTCGTTACATAAAAAAAAAAAAAAATAACCCAGAAGTTACTGTTTTTGTTAATGAACATAAATTTAACATAAGCTTAGTATTAGCTTGAGTTAGGATGCAGATTTACTGTCAACTCACTGTCAAATATGCATTTCGAGAAAAAACATGTAATTTGAATATTGTGCTGAAGAAATATTTTTCTATTCAGATATTTATTTTAAGGAAAAATGAAAATTGTTTGATTGTTCTACCTCATATTTGTGAAATGTTCACCTGTTTGGCAAGTGTTTGTCATGATATGTTCTGACAATAAAGAGTAGTTTAAAACCACAATTAATGCTCTGGTTTACACAACTTTCAAAAATTCAAAATCTGCCTTTAAACTTGAAAGAAATAGAAAACGTGATAATTATCGATATCGACTGATATAAAAAAAAAATAGTGATAATTTTTTTTTTGGCCATATCGCCCAGCCCTAGTGTCATCTTCCATTCCCTTTAAGAGCCAGGAGTGTTTGTACTATGGCGCATTGCTATTATAATGGCGGATTTGCTAAGCAGTCAAGAAAGATTTGTTGATCTGTGAAACCGAGTTGGTAGAAGGCCAACGCCACTTTAAGAATGCAACATAAAAACAGAAACACAAGAATGTTTGTTGTTGTTGTTCCAGAGACTGTTCACGTCACGCATGCCTCCGTTCCAGAGACTGTTCACGTCGGATTTTATCCGTATATATTTGTCTAGCAAAACTTTGTTTGCAAATGTTTGATTAAATGTTGTGCGATTCAGTGCGAAAATGAATGGAAACTGGGCTATTGATGCAATTTGTTGCACTGATCATGGGTAATGCATATTATAAAACATTTTCACAGTAAGTGTAGATTTTCATAAACAACACTAATCAAGGAACATACATTCTTACACATCATGCCTTGCACTATGGGTGCTTACCAAAATGCTTCTGGACTTCCTAAGGTTTGGCACAATTTTACGTACGTTATCTTCCTCCTCATCTGTACTTGAGTTTAAACTTTCTGGACTGTCAAAAAGCTCCTCAGACCAATTAAGAGTCTCATCCATCTTAAAAACAATGAATGAAATGTTACAATTTCATATATTCTGAGGAATAATTCTGTTTGGTGAAATCATGAATAATTTACAAATAAAAATATAGAGCTAGGGCATGTACATGTTTAAAATGTACATGACAAAGCAAAGCTGTCAAAGAGGCAGGTGTTTTGTAAAATGGCATGTTCACACAATTTCACCACATAAAAACATTGGACTTGACTACTGCGAGGATGGAGAGTCCAGGTTTATCCAGTGGAAGTGGGTTGTCGAGGTTTTGTGGCACACTCTACAATCTGGTTCCTCAGAGACGTCGGACGCAGTGGCCGAGAGTTGCGTCACACAGTAAAGAACTTATCTGAAGCAGCAGAAAGGAGCAGCAACTGGCTGTGGTTGAGACGGAAAGATTCTAGCTGGCTGTGTACAGGCCGCCACGCTACAGTTTAGTAGAATTCTTGAAGAGTCTGTTTGTATAGGTTGCACTGTAATTACAGTCATTACGTTCCTGTATATATTGCTTGAATGACGGTGGTTGGCCAGATATTGTGTTTTGCGGTAGGTGTTAGGGATGGGCATGATTAATCGACGATCAATTATTGATCATTAAGAATTTCGTCGATCACGTTAATTTGTTATCGATTATCATTAAACTAATGCTGCTGCGTTGCGTAGTATGAGTGGAAAGTGAACGTGTTCCCCGGGCTGGTCATGTTAGCGCGGAGGTATCCTGTGCATCCCGGCAACGTCAGTCCCCTCATCAGAGCAGTGTTTTCAGCAGCTGGACTGAGGCGACGTGTCCTCATCTGTTTGGGGAGGTGCGCGCGCATTCTGCAGAGACTCGCGCTGAACACCCAGGCGAAAGTGTAAACAAGGCTTGACGGTCACTATGCAGGTTGCGGTCGCGTCTGACCCCAGATCATGTCATTAACATGCTTATCTTTCTCAACAAAAATCAGTAGACTGGAGCAGAAGTTGAATGTGAGTTATTTTTTATGAAGCTTTAAGTAGCCTAGCCTAATTGATTGTTAGGTAGGCTAATCTCTCTCACCCTTTCTCGACTCCGTGCTTTGATTGAGTAACATTTTGACAAAACCTGTCAGATCTAAATATTATTATGTTTTTGGTTAAGTTATTTTTATTATTATTTTGGAACAAACGAGGGTCTCACGAGGGCCAACTCGCAGCTGCAGGTTCAGTTGCGTTAGAGCACCGCCGCGCATATCTTCAAATTTAGCCTAACTGAATGCCTAGTTTAACTGCCACAAGTTGATCATCTTGCAATAAAGATCTAATCGAGGAAAAACACACTGTATTTTTGTATTTTCATTGCATTTTTAATTTATAAAAAGTGAAATAAATAATAAATTTGAGTATAAAAATATTAATGATTAATCGATCGTCGATCGTTAATTCTTCCGACGATCGACTAAGAAAATTTAATCGAATGCCCATCCCTAGTAGGTGGTATGCCATACGGAAACGTTTGCCACTGAAACTGCATATTAACGCACCAGTGGGGCTCGTCAGCCTTTATCAAACGGGTTGGCGCAAATGGTTGGGTTGCGCGAGATTGTGGTTAGGTCTCAGCAGCAGGAGGGATGTAGAGGTCAGCAAGCTGGGCTGAGATGAGTGGGGGACGGAGGGGGGTGACTCTGGGACGCCAGAGTCACTGTCGAGGGCTGGTCGACGAAACACTGAGGACGGAAGGTGCCCACTTGAAGACCCTAGAGATGTCCCCTACTCAGCTCAATCCAGATGACTGTGGTGCTGGTCCACTGGGGAGACCATGCTGTAGTTGCAGCCGTCGTGTGTGCTGACGTGGCAAGTACACTGCAGCCGTTAACGCCGGACAGAAGGAGAATCACATCACCATATGGAAAGTAGCGTAAAAGGATAGATGGAGAAGCATAGTTTACTGTAAAGCTATGTCTTAGTTTTGCTTACCTTGGCGAAAGCCGAGTATAAATCAGCATGTAGTTTTAACATCTACTCTCGTGTAATGGAAATCTGGAGAATAATTCTAAATAGGGATCAAGCATGCAATAGGTGCCTATAAATAGAACAACTATCTGTAAAAATGCTGCTTGCTTTACCAGAATTCTTTTAGTCCTAAGCTGTGGCACATGTTCTCCTTTCACAGTACTTTTACTACTGAGATGCTACAAAGGAGAAACAAATTATAATCAGGATGACATCTACTGAAAGTGCAGTTTTGTAATGAAAACAAAGGATAAATGAAACATTTAAAGCAAGTCATAAAGAACCAACCTGTATGCTGCTAGATGGTAAATCTGAAGAAAAATCTGGTCCAGAGCTGACTTCAGAGTCTGTGTAGTCAACTAAAGAATTCATTGGTTTCTTTGCAACCTGTATGAATATAGAATTGCAATAACAAATGTTTTACAAAAAAAAGAGAACTTGTAAAATGGTTATAAATCTATACATTAGGATTACCGTAAAACTTCAAATAACAGCCCAGGCTTGTATTTTCCCAAATCGTCGAACTGCACCGGCTTGTATTTGAGACTGGCGTCTATATGAGGCAGGCCTTTAATTTAGTGTTGAGATGTTGTTCATTGAGTGTAGGCCTAGATATAACCATCCAAATAGCATAGGCTGATAGACGAAAGACATGAGCGTAGGCGGTTACCACATTAGATCACGTTTTATTTATAATTAGAATGTGTTTAACAAATCAGTTAATGTAAGAATTAAGGTGGTCGCACACCGGACGAGAAGCGCAGCGCCGCGTCACGGCTAGGACACCTCGAGGTATCGCACACCGCACACACTTTTTCAGTTTATGCGCAGCAATATTTTTATGTTTAAGGACATTATGAAATTAAGATAATGTCTAGTGCTGCACGATTAATCGTATCGCAATCGTAATCGCGATGTCAAACCTATGCCATTATATAACAGAAAATGCCGCGATTTTATATGAAATAAACAAATTAGGGCTATTAACGCAGGATCTCTTCTTTTTTTGTCATCCTTTGACTAGTGTTACATGATCCCGCTCTTATTCGTGCAAATGCCTTAAAACCATTTTGCACGACAAGAAGTCAAAAGAGAGCGCGCTGCCTGTGAATGTCCTGAATGTGACTCGCAGAAAGACGCACGCCATTTTTATGCGCATGCACAGACCGCTTGCCAGAATACAGTTCTCTTTAGAGCTTGAACGAACAATAACACACACAATTATGCCAAAATGTCGTTTTGTCGAGTATCTTCATAACATAAGAGCAGTCTTATGAAGGACGAAAAGAGTTGTTTGTGGGAGAATGAGGCGCGTGTGAGATCCACGTCTCTGCTCTTAAAGGGCCAGCAGCGAATAAAGCGTTCTGTCAGTAAGGTTAATCAAAGAACAGAGGGAACAGAGAAAATTACTCACTGCTCTTGACTAAATAACTTTTGTAGCTTTAATAATAATAATAATTAGTCTATATATAATTTATAATTCATGCAGCGCAGACTGTTTGTTAACTTTATTCAATTTCTGTATAAATTCTACCTGTTAAGACAGGAAGGGCACAGGTAAATATGGCATTTATTATGGGTTTATGTGAGGATTGTTTGAAGTTCACTTAATTTAAAAGCTGTTATATTTTTTTAAGCCTAATAAATATTTTAAAAGTTGATAGCTTTCAACTGTAATAATGGAATCACTGTAATGTTGGATGGCTATAATTAACGTTTAAAATGTGGGGGGTGTCCTCATTTTTATCCAGAGATCAATGGTTTATTGATCATTATAGGTGTTATCAATTATTTAGTTGTCACTAGTTTGAGTTGAGAAATACACATTAATACACATAATGGTCACTAATCTGTGTGTGCATTTTAAGCTGACTCATGAAACCATTTGTTTATTATATCGCAATTGCAATATTGACATCAATAATCGCAATATGACATTTTCACCAAATCGTGCAGCCCTAATGTCTTTACTATTTTATGATTGTACTGTAAAATTAAATAGAATCGTTGCCAAGTCTGCAGTCTGAACACTTTACCTCAGACCTTCCGTTAACAGAATTATTTGAGAATATGATAATACCATGAGTTGTAATGTATGTCCCTATACATATTCATCAGGCCTTTGAACTTGTTGCCCCGAAACACATCAGCAAGAAAGAAAGAAGGCTACCCTGTAAAACAACAGCAATCATGTGATACTAAATTACCCAAATGATTCATCACTATCATCATCATCACCGCGATCCTCAACTACAAGTTCATTGGCGAACTCCTCCTTCTCGCTTGCGCTAAGGGCTCTCTTGCATGTGCAATCTGCACCATATAACTGGCTTAAACAGATGATCTGACGGGTTTTAGAAGAATAAATACAACCCGAAACAAAAAAACAGACAAGGCCTCTATTTGAGACTGGCCTTTGTATATCCAAACCTGTCGCCACACCAGGCATGTAAATCTATTTGGAAATCAGCTATTATTTGAAGTTTTACTGTATTCTAATGCTCAAAAATAAAGATGTGCTTATGATTGAAAAACTGACATAATTATAGATGAATGAATAAATAAATAAATAAAATAAAATAATAATCTATAAGCTCAAGTAACACCAGTGGAAAAGGTTAGTGTAGAGCCCTGAGACTCACCTTCAGAATTGAAGGGGAAACCTCATTGATGTCTTTGACACTTGTGTTGGAACATTCCATCAGTTCCTGGATGTTGTTTTCATAAACCTAAAACATGGATTACAGTCAATTCTTTAACCATTGCTAAAGCAACCAATAGTTGTCCAACTCTGCTAGGAAAGTTAGTACCTGTTGTAATACTACAATGGAAAAGATGACAACCAAAAAAAATGTCCACCGAACAAGACTCACCTCATTGATGTCTTTGACACTTGTGTTGGAACATTTCATCAGTTCCTGGTCGCTGTGTTCAAAGGCCACACTGGTAGAATGCCCACCATCAAACTGTAATATGAATTACATTTAATATAAGTGAAGTCAAACCCTAAAGCAGTAAACTCATGAACAACAATGTTTGTACTCATTAAAACACACATTACCAATTCATGTGCAAAATCAGATGCGTTTAATCATCAAAAAACAATGCAATTCAAAGCATTGATTTTTAACAGAAGATTGAACATTCTAGAAGACTTTTATCAGCCATATTGATATTCGGACCCTACAAGGGTAGACCAGTGTATGTGTGTATAAACATGTACTTGTACACTAACATATGACCAAGTGATGGATGAACTCTGTCATCATTACCAAAAATAACTTCAATTAAAAGGATTGTTTCATGTTACAACGACAAAATGAATAGGAAATAAGAAATATAGAAGACTTTTATCAGCCATATTGATATTTCGGACCCCACAAGGGTAGACCAGTGTATGTGTGTATAAACATGTTCTTGTACACTAACATATAACCAAGTGATGGATGAACTCTGTCATCATTACCAAAAATAACTTCAATTAAAAGGATCGTTTCATGTTACAACGACAAAATGAATAGGAAATAAGAAATATAGAAGACTTTTATTAGCCATATTGATATTCGGACCCCACAAGGGTAGACCAGTGTATGTGTATATAAACATGTTCTTGTACACCAACATATGACCAAGTGATGGACGAACTCTGTTTTGGGCAATACTAAAAGAGACAACAGTTAAATTGATTTTTTTTTTTTTTTTCACATTATAAGAACAAAATTAATAGCAATGAAACATTTTAAAGAAGAATTTTAGCCTGAATGTCATACATGGTTCCCACAAGGGTGAACCAGAGAAAGTGTTTTTCAAACTACACAAACACTGAAGCAAATACAAATAACTAACTTGTGCCTCTGTACAAGATAAGTAACATTAATCTAGAATATGAATGCTGCTTGCCTCTTGAATGCTGAAAGTGTATGGGCATGTTCACCAAACAAGACTCACCTCATTGATGTCTTTGACACTTGTGTTGGAACATTTCATCAGTTCCTGGATGTTGTTTTCATAAACCTAAAACATGGATTACAGTCAATTCTTTAACCATTGCTAAAGCAACCAATAGTTGTCCAACTCTGCTAGGAAAGTTAGTACCTGTTGTAATACTACAATGGAAAAGATGACAACCAAAAAAAATGTCCACCGAACAAGACTCACCTCATTGATGTCTTTGACCCTTGTGTTGGAACATTTCATCAGTTCCTGGTCGCTGTGTTCAAAGGCCACACTGGTAGAATGCCCACCATCAAACTGTAATATGAATTACATTTAATATAAGTGAAGTCAAACCCTAAAGCAGTAAACTCATGAACAACAATGTTTGTACTCATTAAAACACACATTACCAATTCATGTGCAAAATCAGATGCGTTTAATCATCAAAAAACAATGCAATTCAAAGCATTGATTTTTAACAGAAGATTGAACATTCTAGAAGACTTTTATCAGCCATATTGATATTTCGGACCCCACAAGGGTAGACCAGTGTATGTGTGTATAAACATGTACTTGTACACCAACATATGACCAAGTGATGGATGAACTCTGTCATCATTACCAAAAATAACTTCAATTAAAAGGATCGTTTCATGTTACAACGACAAAATGAATAGGAAATAAGAAATCTAGAAGACTTTTATTAGCCATATTGATATTCGGACCCCACAAGGGTAGACCAGTGTATGTGTGTATAAACATGTACTTGTACACCAACATATGACCAAGTGATGGACGAACTCTGTTTTGGGCAATACTAAAAGAGACAACAGTTAAATTGATTTTTTTTTTCACATTATAAGAACAAAATTAATAGCAATGAAACATTTTAAAGAAGAATTTTAGCCTGAATGTCATACATGGTTCCCACAAGGGTGAACCAGAGAAAGTGTTTTTCAAACTACACAAACACTGAAGCAAATACAAATAACTAACTTGTGCCTCTGTACAAGATAAGAAACATTAATCTAGAATATGAATGCTGCTTGCCTCTTGAATGCTGAAAGTGTATGGGCATGTTCACCAAACAAGACTCACCTCATTGATGTCTTTGACACTTGTGTTGGAACATTTCATCAGTTCCTGGTGTTCAAAGGCCACACTGGTAGAATGCCCACCATCAAACTGTAATATGAATTACATTTAATATAAGTGAAGTCAAACCCTAAAGCAGTAAACTCATGAACAACAATGTTTGTACTCATTAAAACACACATTACCAATTCATGTGCAAAATCAGATGATTTTAATCATCAAAAAACAATGCAATTCAAAGCATTGATTTTTAACAGAAGATTGAACATTCTAGAAGACTTTTATCAGCCATATTGATATTCGGACCCCACAAGGGTAGACCAGTGTATGTGTGTATAAACATGTACTTGTACACCAACATATGACCAAGTGATGGACGAACTCTGTTTTGGGCAATACTAAAAAGAGACAACAGTAAAATTGATTTTTTTTTTTTTTTCACATTATAAGAACAAAATTAATAGCAATGAAAAATTTTAAAGAAGAATTTTAGCCTGAATGTCATACATGGTTCCCACAAGGGTGAACCAGAGAAAGTGTTTTTGAAACTACACAAACACTGAAGCAAATACAAATAACTAACTTGTGCCTCTGTACAAGATAAGAAACATTAATCTAGAATATGAATGCTGCTTGCCTCTTGAATGCTGAAAGTGTATGGGCATGTTCACCAAACAAGACTCACCTCATTGATGTCTTTGACACTTGTGTTGGAACATTTCATCAGTTCCTGGTCGCTGTGTTCAAAGGCCACACTGGTAGAATGCCCACCATCAAACTGTAATATGAATTACATTTAATATAAGTGAAGTCAAACCCTAAAGCAGTAAACTCATGAACAACAATGTTTGTACTCATTAAAACACACATTACCAATTCATGTGCAAAATCAGATACGTTTAATCATCAAAAAACAATGCAATTCAAAGCATTGATTTTTAACAGAAGATTGAACATTCTAGAAGACTTTTATCAGCCATATTGATATTTCGGACCCCACAAGGGTAGACCAGTGTATGTGTGTATAAACATGTACTTGTACACCAACATATGACCAAGTGATGGACGAACTCTGTCATCATTACCAAAAATAACTTCAATTAAAAGGATCGTTTCATGTTACAACGACAAAATGAATAGGAAATAAGAAATATAGAAGACTTTTATCAGCCATATTGATATTCGGACCCCACAAGGGTAGACCAGTGTATGTGTGTATAAACATGTTCTTGTACACTAACATATAACCAAGTGATAGATGAACTCTGTCATCATTACCAAAAATAACTTCAATTAAAAGGATCGTTTCATGTTACAACGACAAAATGAATAGGAAATAAGAAATATAGAAGACTTTTATCAGCCATATTGATATTCGGACCCCACAAGGGTAGACCAGTGTATGTGTGTATAAACATGTACTTGTACACCAACATATGACCAAGTGATGGACGAACTCTGTTTTGGGCAATACTAAAAGAGACAACAGTTAAATTGATTTTTTTTTTTTTTTTCACATTATAAGAACAAAATTAATAGCAATGAAACATTTTAAAGAAGAATTTTAGCCTGAATGTCAATTTTAGCCTGAATTCATGTGCAAGGAATTCATGTGCATGTGCATGGTTCCCACAAGGGTGAACCAGAGAAAGTGTTTTTCAAACTACACAAACACTGAAGCAAATACAAATAACTAACTTGTGCCTCTGTACAAGATAAGTAACATTAATCTAGAATATGAATGCTGCTTGCCTCTTGAATGCTGAAAGTGTATGGGCATGTTCACCAAACAAGACTCACCTCATTGATGTCTTTGACACTTGTGTTGGAACATTTCATCAGTTCCTGGTCGCTGTGTTCAAAGGCCACACTGGTAGAATGCCCACCATCAAACTGTAATATGAATTACATTTAATATAAGTGAAGTCAAACCCTAAAGCAGTAAACTCATGAACAACAATGTTTGTACTCATTAAAACACACATTACCAATTCATGTGCAAAATCAGATGCGTTTAATCATCAAAAAACAATGCAATTCAAAGCATTGATTTTTAACAGAAGATTGAACATTCTAGAAGACTTTTATCAGCCATATTGATATTTCGGACCCCACAAGGGTAGACCAGTGTATGTGTGTATAAACATGTACTTGTACACCAACATATGACCAAGTGATGGACGAACTCTGTCATCATTACCAAAAATAACTTCAATTAAAAGGATCGTTTCATGTTACAACGACAAAATGAATAGGAAATAAGAAATATAGAAGACTTTTATCAGCCATATTGATATTCGGACCCCACAAGGGTAGACCAGTGTATGTGTGTATAAACATGTTCTTGTACACTAACATATAACCAAGTGATGGATGAACTCTGTCATCATTACCAAAAATAACTTCAATTAAAAGGATCGTTTCATGTTACAACGACAAAATGAATAGGAAATAAGAAATATAGAAGACTTTTATCAGCCATATTGATATTCGGACCCCACAAGGGTAGACCAGTGTATGTGTGTATAAACATGTACTTGTACACCAACATATGACCAAGTGATGGACGAACTCTGTTTTGGGCAATACTAAAAGAGACAACAGTTAAATTGATTTTTTTTTTTTTTTTCACATTATAAGAACAAAATTAATAGCAATGAAACATTTTAAAGAAGAATTTTAGCCTGAATGTCAATTTTAGCCTGAATTCATGTGCAAGGAATTCATGTGCATGTGCATGGTTCCCACAAGGGTGAACCAGAGAAAGTGTTTTTCAAACTACACAAACACTGAAGCAAATACAAATAACTAACTTGTGCCTCTGTACAAGATAAGTAACATTAATCTAGAATATGAATGCTGCTTGCCTCTTGAATGCTGAAAGTGTATGGGCATGTTCACCAAACAAGACTCACCTCATTGATGTCTTTGACACTTGTGTTGGAACATTTCATCAGTTCCTGGTCGCTGTGTTCAAAGGCCACACTGGTAGAATGCCCACCATCAAACTGTAATATGAATTACATTTAATATAAGTGAAGTCAAACCCTAAAGCAGTAAACTCATGAACAACAATGTTTGTACTCATTAAAACACACATTACCAATTCATGTGCAAAATCAGATGCGTTTAATCATCAAAAAACAATGCAATTCAAAGCATTGATTTTTAACAGAAGATTGAACATTCTAGAAGACTTTTATCAGCCATATTGATATTTCGGACCCCACAAGGGTAGACCAGTGTATGTGTGTATAAACATGTACTTGTACACCAACATATGACCAAGTGATGGACGAACTCTGTCATCATTACCAAAAATAACTTCAATTAAAAGGATCGTTTCATGTTACAACGACAAAATGAATAGGAAATAAGAAATATAGAAGACTTTTATCAGCCATATTGATATTCGGACCCCACAAGGGTAGACCAGTGTATGTGTGTATAAACATGTACTTGTACACCAACATATGACCAAGTGATGGACGAACTCTGTTTTGGGCAATACTAAAAGAGACAACAGTTAAATTGATTTTTTTTTTTTTTCACATTATAAGAACAAAATTAATAGCAATGAAACATTTTAAAGAAGAATTTTAGCCTGAATGTCATAGATGGTTCCCACAAGGGTGAACCAGAGAAAGTGTTTTTCAAACTACACAAACACTGAAGCAAATACAAATAACTAACTTGTGCCTCTGTACAAGATAAGTAACATTAATCTAGAATATGAATGCTGCTTGCCTCTTGAATGCTGAAAGTGTATGGGCATGTTCACCAAACAAGACTCACCTCATTGATGTCTTTGACACTTGTGTTGGAACATTTCATCAGTTCCTGGTCGCTGTGTTCAAAGGCCACACTGGTAGAATGCCCACCATCAAACTGTAATATGAATTACATTTAATATAAGTGAAGTCAAACCCTAAAGCAGTAAACTCATGAACAACAATGTTTGTACTCATTAAAACACACATTACCAATTCATGTGCAAAATCAGATGCGTTTAATCATCAAAAAACAATGCAATTCAAAGCATTGATTTTTAACAGAAGATTGAACATTCTAGAAGACTTTTATCAGCCATATTGATATTCGGACCCCACAAGGGTAGACCAGTGTATGTGTGTATAAACATGTACTTGTACACCAACATATGACCAAGTGATGGACGAACTCTGTTTTGGGCAATACTAAAAGAGACAACAGTTAAATTGATTTTTTTTTTTTTTCACATTATAAGAACAAAATTAATAGCAATGAAACATTTTAAAGAAGAATTTTAGCCTGAATGTCATACATGGTTCCCACAAGGGTGAACCAGAGAAAGTGTTTTTCAAACTACACAAACACTGAAGCAAATACAAATAACTAACTTGTGCCTCTGTACAAGATAAGTAACATTAATCTAGAATATGAATGCTGCTTGCCTCTTGAATGCTGAAAGTGTATGGGCATGTTCACCAAACAAGACTCACCTCATTGATGTCTTTGACACTTGTGTTGGAACATTTCATCAGTTCCTGGATGTTGTTTTCATAAACCTAAAACATGGATTACAGTCAATTCTTTAACCATTGCTAAAGCAACCAATAGTTGTCCAACTCTGCTAGGAAAGTTAGTACCTGTTGTAATATTACAATGGAAAAGATGACAACAAAATTTTAAGTAACATATTTTATTATCCAACACGTTGTAATATAGTATACCTTACCCTCCAAGGCCAATCACTTTCTCCATAATCGTATGTGATTTCATCTCCTCTCTCTATGTTTTTTAAAGCAAACAGGACTAAATGTGGCTTTCCATCTACAACAATTTTCTTCATCCGGCAGTTCGGATTAAAATGAGCATCATTGACCAGCCTCCCAAATGACGAATTTTCCGCAGCAGCATCAATGCTAAAAGAAGCCAAAAACAACTGATAAATACAAATAATTCAAAGGACCTAAAAGAATAAAGGCCTTTATATAGCTCAACATAAGCTTGAGATCAAGGTCACAAGATTTTTGTGTGTGGTTGAATCAAATCCTTATTTTCTTGTGGGATGGATAGCAGTGCTTATTTTGTAAATTCAAAGGTCCCGGAACACATAGACCAGCGAGAGGGAGAAGGATCCGTTTTAAGGAATACTCCACATTTTTTAACTCCCCTAAAGTTAAACAGTTTTACCGTTTTCAAATCCTTTCAGCCGATGGTACCACTTTTAGCATAGATCATTGAATTGTATTAGACCATTAGCATGTCTCTCTAATTTTTTTTTTTAAAAATTACCAAAGATTTCGATATTTTTTTCTATTTAAAACTTGCCTCTTCTGTAGTTAGATCATGACCTAAGACTGACAGAAAATGAAAAGTTGCAATTTTCACGATATGGCTAGTAACTATACTGTCATTGCTGCGTAATAATCAAGGATTTTTATCTTTAGGATCTTTGCTGCCGTACCATGTAAGCAGTAGGCGCAATAATCATTTAAACGACGCTCCACCTGAACACACAGCGCTCACTCACGTTCTCCGCCACCGTTCTTCATTAGTTTACCATCTCTGTCAGTCATATCTAATACTTTGTTAGGCAGAACTGGTAAAAAAAAAAGAAAGTAAATGGTATGTGAAAAAGCCCACTATCTCATATTAGAGATGCACTGATTGACCAGGGCTTGACCGGAACAGGCAGATTTTCACGTGATCGGCCATGAGCGGCGAGCGGCCGGTCAGTCTGACATATGCCGATTTAATGCCGGTCAAATGTACTGGGGCGCCGCATGATTAACGTCGCACAACATTAGTATCACACATGCACACGGAACGCATATGTAGGAAACCTTGTGAATTTCGGCCGTTTTACACAAGTCTGAGCGGCGCGTATTTTTTCCGGCTTGCATGTTAATCAATGAGTGCATTCAAACCAGGAGCAGTGCATAAGCAGCAGTGAAGCGGTTTCGCAACTATGTCTATTTTTGCTGTGTTGCTCACACTCAATTAAAGTGAAAGCACACTTTTGATGGACAAAAAAAAAAGGATTTAAAAGTGCCCAAAATGCACAGAATTTGCATGTTGTGTATTTTAACAAGAACAGTAGGCTATGTCAGAAAAGAAAATTAAGACTTTAATTAAGAAATTAAGAAGAAATATTTATAGAAAATGTAACCATTTAAACTTGTTTTCATTATTGAGTTTGAGTAAAAGTATATGGTGTTTTATAAAATATACATAATATAAATATTTGTGTTAATGAAAATAAAAAAGTGGTTAGAAAAAATAAAATCGGAATCAGTATCAAAAAACGGTATCGGCAGGGCAAACTCAATGAAAATCGACCTAGAAAATTCGGTGCGTCTATAAATTGTATCTTAATTTTAATAAATTTTTCATCAACCAAATGCCTGGATTTAATTAAGAAGCAAATATAGCTGGATTTACAAATGCACATCTTGATTGTTGCACGCACACATATTATGTCTAAATAATGAAATAACAACCGTAGAATTGTCCTGGTTTGAGACTGTAGTAAGTAAGGGTGGCACGGTACATGAAAAAACATCCAAACCGTTCGGTTCGCTTGTGCATCTCACGTTCGACGCATGCGCAATGTAGTCTCGTACCCGTATGTGACTTGTTTCCATTTCGCACGAAATAAGCTTGTTCGACTTGAACCGGCGCTCCACAGAGTAATCGGTGAATAACACCAAACTACCGCGAGAGCTACGGCTCTGTATGCTTTTCAATCACTCTCGCGGTACTTTGATGTCATTACCGATCACTCTGTGCAGCGCCGGTTCAAATGAAACAAGCCAGTAAGAGTGGAGTATGGAGCGCTGCAGGTCACGTCACACGGAGAAAGGGCAAGAGGGAGAGATGAGGGAGTTGGAGGATGTGCCAGTGTCGTATAAGTCCGGTGTGTGGTAACCTTTTGGATTTCATGTTATGATATTTAAATATAACACTACAGTGGCACTTTAAGTTTAGATAAGAACTCCAGTCATATGTTTCCAAATACTGCACTTTAATTTCAAGTGAAAAAAAAAGTACCCTCACTCTCAGGGAATAGAAGCATTGTTGATACTGTTTTTGTGTTGAGGTTGAACTTATGTGTCACTTTATGATTATGGCCTTTGCTATTGCTATAGCCTAATTATAGGCAATGATGTTTCATGTATTTTGACTTATTTAAAAGAGAGTTTTAAGAGTTCCTCTCTTTTTCTTTTAAAAGATAGAATATGATAAAGATAGAATATGATAAAGATAGAATTTGATAAATGCAAGTTAATTTCAATCTTTGTGTGCTAAAAATGCACATAAGTTATATATGTGTTACTATATGTTATATATATAAGTTATATATAGCCTATGTTACTTTATTTCAGATCAATATATTTGTTTTCCTTAATTTTAATTAGCATTATTAATTAACAATGTAACATAATTCTCATCTGAATTATAAATAATTTATTTCTGAGAGCACGGCACATATTCCGCGCGCAAGCAGAGAGATTTGCGCTCGCGCATTATATTAATGTACTTTCGTGCTACAACAGTGCACTCTCGACATTTGACAGGAAAATAAGGCCATAGTTCTGCAGCATCCATCTTCCCTGTAACGTAACACCAGAGCACTGCTGTTTGGTTTACCCTTGCCTCACAGTCAATCAATCAATCAATTTTTTATTTGTATAGCGCTTTACAACAACCATGAGTTGATCAAAGCGCTGGACAGGGAAAAAAAAAGAGAAAAAAAAAGAACAGGACAGAAACAACAATACAATAAAAACAAAAAACACTTCTATAAAATCATTTATATCAGTCGGTCAGTTGCTGCTTAGAAGTGCAACATTGTAAAGGGTCTGTCTGAAACAGCGTCGGCGGCACAGCATACCGGTCGTTACGAACGTTGCGTGATTAAATACATCGGTATGGCGGTATTTTAAAAATTAACATCATAACAAAAATATACACCGGTTTTCAGTATGAACCGGTATACCGCACAGCACTAATCCATCTTGTGGTACGTAGCGTGGGTTTAGCATCGTTGATACATATCGTATCGTGATATTTTTGGTGATAACCTGCTCTAATATATATATAAAATATCGGCCATCAGCCACCCTGGTTTCTAAGATATCGGCATCAGCCACCAAAAAAAACAAAAAACAATATCAGTCGACCACTAATGTATGCTATTGAAAAAGGAACCTGTTTGAATGCGGACTAGATTCTTACCTCCATTGTTTGCCATTCCAGTGAAAATCAAACATAAACACTGCCTGTGATGGAAGATATGCTTTCCTCCTAGCTTGAGATTCAGAAGAGTCAATCATTTCTCCTCTGTACTCGACAACAAAATCCCCTTTCTGAAGTGGGGACAGGGCAAACACCCCACGACCTATCAACATAAAATGCATAAAGATATCACATCTGATGTGGCAAAAATGCAAGTGCACAGTGTAACCACTATTATTGACAAGTAGGGTTGTGCCGATAGACGATAGTATCGTGTATCGACGATAGTCTGAGATATCGCCGATGGCAGATGCCTTTGACGATATCAATACAATAATTGGCTCGTTTTACCATAATGTATTAAATTATTATTATTAGGCCTATTATTATTATTATAAAGCTAGTATTGTTATTAAATTAATATTAGGAACTACAATTAATTTGCCTTGCCTAAATTTACAACGACATCACCACATAGCCTAACAATTGCAACAACACCGACACGCAGTAATGAGGACTCCTCTAAGAGAATGTTTTTAAAACAGACTAAAAACGACATCCCACATCAAAATTTAAAGGGACACCAGGCAGGAATCCCGTTTTTGTCAAACAGCGACCCCTAGAGTCGCTGTGGAGTACTTGTATTTAACGTTACTGTCGTAAATTTCTTTTGCCAAGTGTGTCAGAGGTTCTGGGTTCTAATCCGTACTAGTAGTATAGTTTATTTTCCTCATCAAAACCGATTGTTTATTAGTGGTTGTATTTCAAGCAGGGACACGTTTTTTGTGCATTAGGTTTTGTGATTTCACCATAACAAATATAGAGTCTCTCCTCAACGGATTGAGGCGCGCGTTTGTGTGAAGACTGTGCGCGTCACAACAGAACACTCTATCCGCGCCACTGATCGCAGCGGCAACAAGCACTTTGGTCACTTGATTTCAAAAACAACACATTTCAGATCGCCTCTTATTTAACAAACGAACGAAATGAATGCTCTACTAGAATTACCTGGAGATGTTTTATTTGTTTGTATGGGTAACTTACATCCGTGCCGCGAGATGTTTCAATGGGGACATATAACACCCGCAAATTACGCTCGTGTCTGACTCCTCGCTCGGTCAGTCTGCCGTTTCCTCTTTCTCTGTTCCTCCGACAATGCTTTCGGCATATATGCCGGCTCAGCCATGACGATAGTGTGACAAACTCGATCCCTCTCTACCTTCCTGGATGGGGGCGTGTATGTGTGCAGTGCCGTAAAGGAATATGTTACATCGCGAGAGCTGATATCACGCGATACTTCCTGAGGCTGAGGCCGGCGGCCCGCCGCACCAAAGTTGCAAGTGAGATTTTTCCGCTCACAGGCACCAGGGGGGTGCGAGAAGGCCACCATTCAACCCGAAAGAAGTCATATAACCATTTCAATAACTCTGAAGCTGTTCAGTTAAGCTAAAAAAACTGCATAGAATCCCTTTAATTGCAAGGTGATCCATTCACAAATTATCAAGAGTGCTCGTTTTAACAGACGCATAATTCCTACAGATCCAATATGAAAACGGCATCGTTGTTCGTCAGTATTTGTTTCCGTAACACATTAACAAAACGTTTAATGACACTATCACTAAAAACAATACAATTACTAAATATTAATAATAATAATATCACTAAAATAGTATTATAGCTACCGTTATCATCGTCGTCTCTGAGGGAACGCGGCGTTAATGCAGATGCCGAAAGCAGTCCGTTTTTACTTTCACTTTCAGAGATTGAGCGCGTTTACATGCGACGACGTTCTTAACCCGATTATGTTGAATAAACTTGACAATGTATGTGGTCATGTAAACGCATTAACCCATTTTCCTTTATCAGAGTAAAGCTAGACGTTTGCCCCTTGCTCTGATTTCTCCCGGCATTTAAAACACAATTCGTGCTTACTGAAGTGCGCATTTGAAGTGCATCCAGACAGAGAGCGCACTGGTAGGAGGACACATATCGCAAACTCCGACTCTTTCTGACCTAAGAAATTATTAAAACGTGTTTTCATCTCGTGCAGAAATAGGCCCTAGTCAAAATGCTGCATGAGGATAGGCTAATGTGTCCGTAAATTTCCCGTTGACATGTTGAAATACAAAAAGATTAGGATCTTTTTTTTTCCTCACTATACCAGGAAATAACCTGATCTGATCCTATTAATAAACACACTCCACCTTTGCTAGCAAAATAGAAAAAAGATTCTCGTATATAAAACGAAGTAGGCTAATAAAACAAGCAAATTAATATAGGCTAAATAATCAAGTTAATAATCAAATAAGTAAGCCCCGCCCCCTCACGATAATATCGTGTATCGCCGATCTCACAGGCTGACGATAGGACGATATGAAAATGGAGCATATCGCCCAACACTATTGACAAGGCAATCTAAATTCTTTGTACAGAAATATACATCAATAATCCAGAATTGTGGGTAAATCAAATATTTTATAAAATATTTTCAATTAAACTTGCCTTTAATTAGATTGATGTGTCGTGCCTCCAAACAACTCGTGTTGTCGGTGGCACTGCGCACATATTGCCGTGCTACAGCTTCTGGTTTCAGTCGCACTCGCGACCTCTTCCGAATAACTTCCTCCTGTGCCAAATAATTTAATTGCACTATTTAGGCTATAATACATTGTTAACACAATTATGTGATACACCAAAAAACAAATTAGTTAGACCAAATTAGATATTCCAGGAACATTATGCAACTCCATTGTGTATGCATACAAGTTTGAGATTGATTCTCACTATGAGTTGCCTATTTTACAAGAATGAAAATATTTTTTCAGCAAAGTAAAGTTACTCAAAAGAATACAAAAAGACAGTATAATGTATTTTGTCATTCAACTACTCAATACGGCAACTACTTGAACAGTATTTACCTTGTGCATCTGCATTGCTAGGGCAACTCCTTCAAACCTGTTGACAAAGACAAATTATTTTTTTTGTGCAGTTGAACCATTTAATCTGATGTGACTCACAGAATGACCATCCTCAAATCACCCAAATATTTTTCTAAAAACATTTTTTTTTTGTGCCACCGTTTAAAGACCTCTGCAATAATCTGAATCATCCAGGATTGACATTAATGCTTGTCCACTTGTCTGGAACAAGTAAAACAAATACCAAAAACAAACAAAAAACAAAAACAATTAGAATGGTGTGTGATCTGGAAAGTAACTCGTTGTACCGGAGCAATTTTATGTTGGTTATTCTAATATTTTATTGCTATTAAAATAATTATTCTGAATATTTGTAAAACACTATTTTATTTTTATGTGTAGATTAGATTTTATTGTGTAAACACTGCTAGCAAAATGTAGGTTTATTTTATTTTAATTTCCAGGGTGTATAATGTGACACAAGGTAACGATTTAGACAGCGTATGATGAGTTTCTACTTTAGAAAGTTGTGTCAAACATATTGCACAATAATTTATGAATGTTATCGGATCTTGGCTGATTTTTTTAAGAAGCGTAACTCTTCTAGAAAGGGTGGACCCCACAAGTGATGTCCCAGTCATGGGGTCTCACAAAGTAACAAAAACTAGGATGTGTGTGTTTTTGTTTTAATGGGCTGAGACATGAAATTGAATTGGCTATTTTTTTTCTAGATGGCCTTAATTTCCTGGCCAACGACCTTTGTGCTATCCCAATTAACAAGCTTTTTTTTTAATGGAGCAACTGTTTAGCCATATATTCTGGTTTCGACATGACACATTGCATATTGCTTGTCTAAAGGACAAGTAGACAAATTTAATGTCAATGCCTGATCATGATCAATTGATAGCCTACGGGTCTTCATGAGTAATAATTTTTTCAATAACTCAATATTTAGTAAAGTTAGACCCTAGCTACGTAGTATGCTAACGTTAATGACACTAGCAGGCAGACCGTAAGCTACAGCTATAATGCTAGATACAAAAAAAACGAATGCCAAGGCTAATACGTTCAAATTGTACATTATTCTTTCATAAGGATTAACGTTAACGTTACTTAAACAGAGAATATTTGTTTCGATATGATTCACATTTAAAAATGGAGACTTCAGACTTCGTGAAGACATAAGTTTCATTTAACGTTAAGTGTGGCAAGCATTCACCGAGTTACTAACATAATGCGTCACGTTTCAGAATGAACGACGTTTTTATTATTAGTATACACAAATAAAAGAAGACATTTAGCAGTTTTGAATGATGTATAACACTTGCCTGTATGACGACAATCGACAGAGTTATTTGATTTTCTTTTGCACTGATAAGAAAACACTCGCGCCGACGCCAACGGGGGTAACGTTAGCTGCTAATGGCGCTAACGAAAGCCAGTACTAATAAGGTAAAATGTTAGCTAAAGGCTACTAACACTAACGAAAGCCAAGGCAATATTATTCACCCGTTTTGACCGCAGAAACGTTAACGTTACCCAGGAACGGGTCGTTCAATTTTAGCTAGTGGTAACTAACCTGGCTAAATTACTTATCTACTTTCTATAAAAGTTACTGCAAATATTTTTAACGTATTCTAGGTTATTGCTTTCTTCATTATTCATAAGCATAGGTGTCACAAACGTGTTATTCGGTGAATTACCTTACCTTATATTCCAATGGAGTACCAATTATGTTCCCGCGTTGAAGTGTTTCCCTCATGGAAGCTTCCGACCGCCAAAACTAAACGTATGGTATCTACCAACGTCATGATTCCGACACCCAGAGCCGTTGATCCAACCCATCCAACGTCGTCTTCACGACACTTACAAAAAGATGTACTGTGCAGTTGCCATGGTACTGACCCATGTGACAAACAAGCGTCCCTTTCATTGGCTTACAGTGTGCGCAAGTGTGTGAGAGTGCACTACCATTAAGCGAGTTAGGGGGCAGTACTGAGCAAAATCGTAGCACACCCAAACACATATTATTATTTTTTCATCACTTGTGGGCCAAACTCAGAATTCTGCACTAGACATATCAGCAAAGCATTTTCTATTAATTCCAATGAGAATCCTTGTGGGGTCCAGCAAAATGGCCCCACACCGTTTTCAGGGCCCCACACCGTGAGTGTGCTGTCATGTTGCGGTCCCCACGACGTGATAAAAACAAACACACACACACACACAGACAGCTGCCAGCGCATTTGAAGACACACACACGGAAATAGCACAACACCTTTACAATTGTTTAAATAAATAATTTACTTTGTTCCTTACACCGTGTCTGTTTTCTTTGGTTAGCCAGAAGTAAAATAAAATAAAATTCAGGGGACTAAACGCGAAAGTCCCATAAACGTCCCGAATGGCCGCTGGTGGTCCTGGGAAGTCCTCTTGAACGTCCGGAGGACGTCTTCGCGAAGGTCCACGGGACATCAAGCGGACCCTACACGGGGACGTTCGGGGGGACGTTCGCACAGGCCATTTAGGGGACGTTCTGGGGACCTTTTTTTGTTAGCTGGGTAAATATCTGGGTGGTTAACCAAATAATATAATATAATCTGCTCCGACCGAGAAATATTTGCAAACTGCTGTGCTCACGTGCCACGAGTCGACTCAAACAGTAACGGACGTATTTTTCAAACATGAATAGGCGCGAACATTGTCATTGGCCAGTTTCCTGAAAGACAGAAAGATTAACCAATTATGATCAAAAGTAAAACGGTGAAACGACCTATATGGCGAAGTGTTGATTTGCAGTCTGTTTAATTTGACAAAATTGTTTGCATGGTAAACGGCAAGCACACAAAATTGTAAATCCACACAAAATCTCGTTAAGGCAAAGTTTCTGCTGCTCTCTTGAGGTTGAAATTAATTTTTAATAATGATAATAGTTATATTTACAGCTGCATGTGAATACTTTTCTATTGTTGAAAACATTACGTTGTTTCAACGCACAGATCTTGTAAAAATTTCAACGTTGATTTAGAAGTGTTTGTGTTAACCTTTTTCAACCATTTAGCATTAAACGTTATTTCAACGTTGTTTCAACGTTGAAACGACAACTGACATTATTTCAACCATATTTCAACGTTGAAGGTCAGTCATGTGCCGGCTGGGTTTACTCCGTGTCAGCGCACGCTGACCGGTAAAGGGGCACAGACCTCTCCCGAATCATCTCCTGCAGTAGCAGCCTCCGAAACACCACTAACTCCGCCTACGTTTCCCTCGTAAGCTGATATTAGTATTTAAACATTCTCTATGATAAAAAATGTTTGTAAAAAATATTTTAATAACACGTTTTTGGCGGTTATAGAGCTCTAATGACGGTGTTCAAATACATAACATTAGACTAACGTTAGCCAGCTTATAGTATCATGATTCAGTACACTAGTTAGTATTTATTTGAGATACATTATGGTTTTTTATTAATCCAGCAGCAGAAAAATAATCTTTATATTAATCGTCCAATTAGTCGTTAGATTAGTCAACTAATCGATAAAATAATCGCCCAAGTAATCGTTTAGTTCATAATCGTTTACCCCAGCCCTACTGCCAAGAGACGTGGCTCGTCGCACGTGAGGCTGTAGTGTGTGTGTGTGCAAGCGTCCCAACCCAGATAGATAGAAAATATGTGGAAATGATCAAAATTGTACCTACCTATGCCAGAAGCACGCGATGCAATATTTTTGACAAGATAATTGCTGCCAAGACCGGCAACACGGTAAATCTGATAAGGCACTTAAAAGCGCACAGAATACACTTGAGTATAAAGTTTATCCGTCTTCGACAGCAAGAACTGGAGCGCGTCATAAATGAACCGAAACTCAGCGTATAGGATGCTTGCCTCACAGACATGAGAAATAGTCCTATATACGGTCAAAATATGTCTACTTTTAAACGAAACAATTAGAAATAAATAGTTTGATTACCTAATCCATATAGGCGCGCGCGTTCACTACTGCAGGAATGATGAGTCAGCATCGCCATAATCGTCTTTGCAGCCAACACACTGTAAACACTTGTTCATTAATAGACAATTAAAATATCTCCTTGCTATCGTTTCCCGACACATCCATAATTATTAGGCTACTTTTGCCAGTGCTTTGCGGCAAGCTTCATGTGTTCTGAGCGCGAGGCATATATCCCGCACCCCAGTAGCCTATATTTAATTCAATTCACATTTATTTGTATATCATTTTTCACAATACATATCGTTTCAAAGCAGCTTTACAGAAAATGCATGTGTCTAAATTACAATTTAGAGTGATCTGTTATCAGGGGTGACTGTGTAATGCATTTCAATTAATTTTCATTCAGTTTCATTGTTAAACAATGCATTAAGTTAAGGCAGAAACAATGAGCTCATTGAAGTAAAGAATGCATGTTGTTAAATGATTAGAAAACATAGAAAATTTATTGTATTGGTGCTTTTTTACAGACTCAAAATATGAATGTAAAAAAGTCAACAAACTGAAAAAATTAAAGTTTTTTTTTAGGCTGATGTTATATTGTTAAAACTGGTTTCATAAAATTGGTATCGAAAAAAGTATCGTTCAGGAACCGGTATCGAAGTCAAGGTATCGGTATTGGTATCGAAAATTGTTACGATACCCAGCCCTACAGCTAAATGAATAAATGTAAATGTTTGCTTCAGTTGCAATTTGTCCTAGGTTGACCCCCATTTTGGCTTAAAATGACTGGACTATAATGATGGTTTTTAGCTTAGAATATGTTTATATCTTTGTGTTTGGTGTTAATATCTAATGCCAAATTCAGGGGTGACACTATATTTTTGGCTTGTTTTGATGCCATCAGGGCGTCAAAAACAAAGCCGCAGTAACCAAAGGAGGACATCAACACCTGTGAAAAAGACATCAGTAACCCGTAAATTTATAATAAAACTTTTTCTTCCCATTTAACCCATACCCATATTTTACCCATATAACATGTGCTAAAAGCTATTGCTAAACTTTGGCCTTTCCCACTAATTATACTTTACAGCAAGGAATCGCACCCCACAATTTAGACGTGGAGAGGCAGAAGTCTTAAGTTGTAAGTATATACTGTGTCAGTTCACCAACACGGCATTCAAATCTTACAGGTTTACCCATGTATCCAAAATACTGTTACACAACAAGCGTTATCTTTCCCAACTATTTAAGTTCTAAAACTGACCATGTTTAACTCATTAACCATTAGTTACCTTTTAAACCAAATTATGTACAACCAAATCTGCAGAGCTATAGAGTAAAAATAAGATTTTTACTTCCTTCTACTGTCATTTAACATGTTCAAACTAAAATCTTGTTGTGTTGTTCCCCTCTTTAGCATCATCCCACACTGGTTTCAGTGAAGGTAGGTACTGACTTTTTTTTGTCATGCTTTACACATTGATATGCTTTTTTTCTATTTTATTTTTTTCTATTGCTTTTTCTTTTTTATAGCTTGGATACGCAAAATTCTTGCAAACCAAGAAATGATTAAAGAACAGATGGGCACATTGGTTAAATTGGTCTACGAACTCAAAAAATTATCTACTACAGAAGACAGCCCAACATTAAACACAGACTGTTTTCCACTGTCAAGTTTCCAACAACTTCAAGTCATTGAGGGGCAGCTGCAGCAGGAAGACTACAAGACAGCTGTGGTAAGATTTCATATTTCAATAGAAAAAATTAACTCAATTAAATCAATTAACTCTGTGTCAGTGTTTTCATCTTTTGCTCATTGTGAATGGTACAGTAGGTAGACAACCACATGTTAAAACCAGATCCGTACTGGCTGGGCTGGTTCGACATGGAATGGTTAAGCAACAAGAAAGGTTTGGCCTGGTGAAGAAACTGCAATTATATGCGCTCACTCACTCTCACCATCCACATTTTGATTTCAGCAAATCAGTTATAGTTAGCACTAACCAATGAGATTGCTGTTTGCGAATATGTTCCTCCTACTGCTGAAGGAACTGAAATTAATGAAAATTAGCCCTAGATTTACTCACCCTCAAGTCATCCGAGGTGTATATGACATTTTTCTTTCAGATGAATACAATCAGCGTTATTTTAAAAATGTCCTGGCTCTTCCAAGCTTTATAATGGCAGTGAATGGCTGTATATTTTCCTAGTCCATTTTTTGAAGGCCCGTCTGCCGGAAGCTATTTATTCAATAACATTTTAAATATAGATATTTTTCTTACACGAATGCATCGCTTCGCTTCAAAAGGCCTTTATAAACCCCCAGAGCTGGAGGAGCACTTTTGTGGGGCACTTTTATGATGGATGGATGCACTTTTATGCACTTCAAATCAGAAAAGGCTATTCAGAGCCAGAAGAGCCAGGACTTTTTGGGGGGGTGAACTATCCCTTTAAAGGCTGAATAATTCCAAATGAACTTTTTTTGACCGGTAAAAGCCCACACCGTTTTTGTACATTCTAATCAAGGATGATTTTTGGATGCTTGTTCCATTATTTGTGCATTCATTTATTTTTACAGATAAACACGTTAGCCTTGAGGGGAGGCACAACAGTCAAAGAAAGCGTATGGCGGATTCTCAGCTTCCTTCTTTCAAATGACATGGCCCGTCAGATTAACTGGAGGGGAATCAATGGAAAAGCTGCATTTAAAGACACCTCTCTAAAAACTGTAATCAATGGTATGGCTTTCTGAAATTAACTACTGTGATTTTATTTGTGTTTGGTGTGAGCTAAAAAAAATTCCCTATAAATGTTAGTGTAGTGAGGTTCAGCGTGGGTGTAGGAAGAAGAAGACAGGGTCGGCGGAATTGGGACTCGCACTTTATTTAGCCACAAAATAAAGTAAAACAAAAGGTGCGCTCGGGCGCCTTCACCGTAGTGAACCACTACAGCACAGAAACAAAACACTTGTTCAGCTCAACTCGACTCAGTCCGTTTGGCAGGGTGCGCTGTTGCAGTCGCGTGCGAGTCCCAGGCCTCTCTCACCACTCACTCGTTCCCAGCAGCTTATATGCGGTCTCCACGCCAATCACTGCAATCAGACACAGATGTTCATCATCTGCACTTGACCTACTTACTCACCGCACAGCCCGCTGACTCGTCTCTCGCTACAGACTTCGCAAAACCACGCCCCCCTCGCCACATACCCCCACCGCCCGACTGGAGAGGAAGTCAGCCACAGCCATCTGTGCACCCGGTCTGTGGACCACCTGGAATTTAAAAGGCTGTAAAGCTAGATACCAACGGGTGATCCGCGCGTTGGTATCCTTCATGTGGTGGAGCCACTGCAGGGGAGCGTGGTCCGAACAGAGGGTGAACTCCCGCCCCAGGAGGTAGTAGCAGAGGGTGAGAACAGCCCACCTGATGGCTAAGCATTCTTTTTCGATGGTGCTGTACATCGTCTCTCTCTTAGAGAGCTTCCGACTGATGTACAGCACCGGCCGCTCTTCACCCTCCACCTCCTGGGACAGGACTGCGCCCAGCCCCCTGTCCGATGCGTCAGTCTGTAGGATGAAAGGAAGAGAGAAGTCAGGAGCATGTAAAAGCGGCCCGCCACACAGAGCAGCCTTTATCTGGGTGAAAGCCTGCTGACACTGCTCCGTCCACTGGACCGTATCTGGTGCTTCCTTTTTAGTTAGATCAGTCAGCGGGCTAGCGAGGTCCGAATAATTAGGTACAAACCTCCTGTAATATCCCGCTAGCCCCAGGAACTGTCTAACCTCCTTTTTGGTCTTAGGCCTCGGACAGGTCGCAACCGCTGCCGTCTTATAAATTTGGGGACGCACCTGTCCGTGACCCAAGTGGAAGCCCAGATACCTTACTTCCACACGCCCAACCGCACACTTCTTTGGGTTGGCCGTGAGCCCGGCCCTTCCCAGCGTCTTCAGGACAGCCCGCAAATGCTGCATATGACGCTGCCAATCGTTACTATAGATAATAATATCATCCAAGTAGGCAGCGCCATATGCAGCATGCGGCCGGAGAATTTTGTCCATCAGACGCTGAAAAGTCGCCGGAGCCCCGAACAAGCCGAAAGGAAGGGTGACAAATTGGTGTAATCCAAACGGCGTTGTGAAAGCTGACTTTTCTTTGGACATGGGAGACAAGGGGATCTGCCAATAACCCTTTGTTAAGTCCAGTGTCGAATAAAAACGAGCAGTACCCAGCCGATCAAGCAATTCGTCAACCCTCGGCATTGGATAAGCATCAAACTTAGACACCGCGTTCACCTTTCTATAGTCCACACAGAAACGGATCGAGCCGTCGGTTTTAGGAACTAAAACTATCGGGCTCGCCCAGTCACTGCTGGACTCTTCTATTACCCCCATATCCAGCATCGCCTCTAATTCATTCTGAACCACTTTTTTTTTGTGTTCAGGTAACCGATACGGGCGGCACCGCACCACCACGCCCGGATCCGTCTCAATGTGGTGCTGAATGAGGTCCGTTCGACCAGGCAGGGGAGAGAACACATCAGCAAATTCAGCTTGTAAATTTTTAATGTCAGTGAGCTGGGAGGGTGAGAGGTGATCTCCGCCAAGAGCCAGCGCGAGAGATTGTGGTTTTGTGTTTGCTTCTGGCCCGAGATCCTCCTCTCCGCTCACTACCGTCGCCAGCATCACTGACTCTGCCTCAACCCACTTTTTGAGGAGGTTGAGGTGATAAATTTGATGTGCCCCGCCCCTATCTGTTCGAACTACCTCATAGTTGAGATCGTTAACCGCCGTGTGACCTCAAAGGGTCCTTGCCACTTTGCGAGTAATTTCGAGCTAGAGGTAGGGAGCAATACAAGTACCTTATCTCCCGGTGCAAATTGACGAAGTCTAGCCCCCCTGTTGTACAGCTGACTCTGTCTGCCCTGGGCCTGTAACAAATTCTCCATTGATAGCCGCCCCAAAGTGTGGAGTTTTGTTCTCAGGTCCAAGACATACTGAATTCCGTTCTTACTAGCGGACGGTCCGTCCTCCCAAGTTTCTCTAAGAACGTCTAACACCCCGCGGGGCTGACGCCCATAGAGAAGCTCTAAGGGGGAAAACCCCGTGGAGGCTTGGGGAACCTCGCGTACAGCGAACAAGAGGGGTTCTAGCCATTTATCCCAATTTTTGGCGTCTTCGTGAACGAACTTTCGAATCATGGATTTCAAAGTGCGATTAAACCGTTCCACTAGTCCGTCTGTCTGTGGGTGGTAGACGCTAGTGCGAATCGATTTAATGCCCAATAATTCATAGAGTTCGCGAATCGTTCGTGACATAAACGCCGTGCCCTGATCGGTGAGAATCTCCTTGGGGATTCCCACCCGGGAGATTAATGAGAAGAGCGCGCTCGCAACACTTTTGGCCGAAATGCTACGGAGCGGGACTGCTTCAGGATACCGCGTTGCGTAATCCACCAGGACTAACGCAAAGCGGTGCCCACGTGCTGACCGTTCCAATGGCCCGATGAGGTCCATACCAATTCGTTCGAAGGGGACCTGCATTAGCGGAAGGGGGCACAATGGTGCTTTTGGATTGGCCGGTGGATTCACCAACTGACATTCACGACAAGACGCGCACCACTTGCGCACATTCTCGTGAATGCCCGGCCAGAAGAACCGGGCCATGAGACGGTTTAGTGTCGCCGTTTCACCTAAATGCCCGGCCATTGGACTACAGTGAGCCGCCTGAAAAAGCATTTCCCGGCGGCTTTTAGGAACTAACAACTGCGTTGTATCTTCTTTTGACTGGGAGTCTTGGGTCATCCGATACAACTTATCTTTTAAAATAGCAAAATAGGGACAAGAGAGCGGTTGGTCTGGGTGGAGTACCTGGCCGTCGATAGAGCGGACCTGATTAAATGCATGCTTCAGCGTCTCGTCCTGGGACTGCTCCAGGGGAAAATCATCGCGCTCTGTGAGGATAGTTCTCTCCAGAGTGCTCCGTTCCCCTGCAGCAGACACCAGAGGTCCCGGCTCAGCATCTCCCACCTGAACAACCGCTGTCTTTTCCGTGCTTTTCTTTCCCCAAGAGGCATCCGCCCAAAAAGACCCCAATAATTTACCAAAAGCAGGGACGGACCGACGGACGCAGCCCCCCTGGGCGGGGCCCGGAATGCGGGGACAGGCTCCGCCGGAGCCCCCGTTTTCCACCTCGGCGCCGGCCGGGGCATCAGCCCCCCACGAGACCTGGGAAGGGGAACAGGTTTGGGGAGAGAAGGGGACGAGAGAGAGAGAGAGAGAGGGAGAGAGAGAGGCAGATGGAAGGGGTTCGCCGACCCCTGGGCACGCCACCATGTGGTCCTCCGCCAGGTGGATGGCCTGGTCCAGCGACGTCGGGCGGTGGCACTGGACCCACTGGGCGGTCTTCGTGGGTAGTTTGGAGATGAATTGTTCCAGTACCACCTTACTGATAATGTCCTCGACGTCGCCTCCATCGGCCATCAGCCATCTGCGGCAGGAGTCCCGGAGCTGTTGCGCCATGACGAAGGGTCGGCCGGACTCTTCCAGGCTCAAGGATCGGAACCGCTGGCGATGTTGTTCAGGGGTCCGGCCGACCCGCTGAAGGATGGCGCGCCTCAGGTCTTCATAGACCAGGAGATTCTGGACTGGCAGTTGGTGGGCGGCTATCTGCGACTCTCCCGATAGCAGTGGGATGAGTCGCATGGGCCAGTCCGTTCGGGGCCATCCCCGGGCCTCGGCCGACCTCTCAAAAAGGTCCAGGAATGCCTCCGGATCATCTTGGGGTCCCATCTTGTTGAGAGGCAGGGGCGGGGCCGAGGCTGGATCGGGGACGGCCCGAATCTCCCGGCCGAGCCAGCTCCGGAACAGCTCGCGGTCTTCTTGCTGGCCTTGGAGAAGCATCTGGAACCGTTGGTCTTGCTCCTCCTTTACGGCCAGCAGGGCGTGGTGTTGTTCCCGGTGAAGACCCGCGAGCGTTTGAATGAGGTCCGCAAATGGCGTTCCCGGCGGGGTCTGCATGGCGGCGGCCGTCGTCTTCTTCTCGGGTTACGGCACCAGTGTAGTGAGGTTCAGCGTGGGTGTAGGAAGAAGAAGACAGGGTCGGCGGAATTGGGACTCGCACTTAAGTTAGCCACAAAATAAAGTAAAACAAAAGGTGCGCTCGGGCGCCTTCACCGTAGTGAACCACTACAGCACAGAAACAAAACACTCGTTCAGCTCAACTCGACTCAGTCCGTTTGGCAGGGTGCGCTGTTGCAGTCGCGTGCGAGTCCCAGGCCTCTCTCACCACTCACTCGTTCCCAGCAGCTTATATGCGGTCTCCACGCCAATCACTGCAATCAGACACAGGTGTTCATCATCTGCACTTGACCTACTTACTCACCGCACAGCCCGCTGACTCGTCTCTCGCTACAGACTTCGCAAAACCACGCCCCCCTCGCCACAGTTAGATTTATAATAAATAACAATAATTATTTGCTTATTTACTGTTGGTCATATATGTGTCATTGTAGCTGCTGTCAGAAGAAACCGCTTAACTGCCACTGCAACAGACCAAGAAATTGAAAATTGGATCAAAAGATGGCTGCAGCTTGCCACAGACAGGGATGGAGGCCGTCGGGCAAGACAAAAAAATTAAGATTGTTCCCTGGTTCTGACACTTGCTCGCCCTTGAGTTTGTTCGCACTGCCTGTTCAACGGACTCCCCTTTTGCCCTGCTCTCTTTTTGAACTATTGATCTGATTCTCCACTTAACTAAATTACAATTTAATAAAACTAAGAACTTGTCTTCTCCTGTTTCTGACACTCGCTTGACCTTGTTCCTAATAGTAAACCTTGGTCTAATGTTTTCGTTGGACTGCCTTCTGGTTTCTGGCAATCCTCACCTTCTGGACCCCTGCCTGTTTTATTTTATATATTATTTATATAAAATGTATTTATAATATGTATTTTTTCCTGTTTGTGATTTATATTTATAAATATGTATGTTTTCTTTGGACTGCCTTGTGTTTCTGCCATTCCTCACCATCTGGACCCCTGCCTGTTTTTTTTTTTTATATATTTATATTATATTTAATTATATAATATGTATTTATAATATGTATTGTTTCCTGTTTTTGATTTATATTTATACATATAAAAATTTGATGAATACATTTAAATATTTATTAAATCACTTTTGACTATATGATTATTCGAGTATTTTCTGTATTATAGGATAATTAGATCTGGGCCAAATTTCCATGCCATTTCTGAGATGTGGCCCACGTCTGGCCCAGATGTGGCCCATGCCATTTCTGAGATGTGGCCCACATCTGGTCCGGTTGTGGCTGACTTCTAGCTGCCACACTCAGGTTGAGTCATCGGCGTCATTCCATGCGGTATGTGGGCCAGAAGAACGTGGAAGATGTGGGCCACAACTGGGCCAGATGTCATTTGCTATCTGGGCGGTTGCTTTCATGTCCGCTGCGGACATTAAAAGGCAGAACCTCGGCAAAAAAAGAAGAACGAACATGAATGAATGGAAGGACAGAGCAAGGAAGTCTTTGAGGGATGCTGGGAAACCATATGTGAACCGGAGAGGAGAGCAAAAACGAGGAAAAGGTCCACCGAAAGAGGTGAGTGAAAGAACCGTATGCAAAGTATCTACCTAACTTTAGCGGTTACACTCAGAGGGGCGTGTAGGCTACTGGGCGTCGTCTACAGTTCATATAGCTCACTCTGTTTAACGGATCAAGTCATTAAAACCACGCATAAATTAATCGAAACATTTTAGCTGCGTTTGATGTCCCTAATGTTAGATAGTGGGATAATGTTAGCTGGCTAGCCAGTTACTTTGTAACGTAACGTTAGCTGGTCACAGTCAGGGGGCATATTACTGGGCGCCTAACGTTACTAATGTTCATACAGCTCAGACTGTTTAGCGAATCAAGTCATGAATGGGTGACTGGAAATTAAATGAAATCGAAATGAAAGCTGAGAAAATTAGAATTTGATTGCTTTATGTCTTCACTGAAATTGGTTAAAAAAAAGAAAAAAAAAAAAAGAAAGTCATTGACGTGTTTAAAATATTTTGATATCATTTTTGGATCCCCTGTTACCATTTAATGCAACACTTTGTTTTGTAATATTGTATGCTATGCTATGTTTGTTACTTGTTATTTAATAATAAAAAAAAGGTAATAATAAAAAAAATGCATTGATTGTGTAAGCTGTTATATATTCTAGCTAGTAACTTTAACAGCTGCTAATAGCTCTAGTGTTCTATAGCTAAAAAAAACCAAAAACACTAATGTGATTTTGTTTCTGTTAAGGGCAAGGTGTGCAAGGAGACGTGTCCCAGGCAGTGTTCAAACCTAACAGACCAAAGAAAACTCCAGCTCTTCACAGAGTTTTATGCTGTCTCTTACGAGAGGCAGCAGGCTATCATTCTCTCTGGTTTGGAGCAGGTAGGCTAACTTAAGCAATTCATGACCATATCATGTCAACAGTATGCAATGCATTACAATGTAGGCCCATGAAATAACCAGTGAATTGAATATTACTGTATGCCTTAAATTCACTAAGACTGCACATGTGCCTGATCACTGTAAATGTTAAATTTTGTGAGGATGGATGAAGGATGATCGGCATCAAGTAGGCCACCAAGTGCATTACAGACCACAGCGCTTTGGTGCCCTAAAAGGCATACACATAAAGGCTTATTCATTCTCCTAACCAAAGCCTACTCACATACTTAATGACCTTAACTTGACAGCTCTACACGACGGCTAGCCTGCTACGCTATGGTAAATGTCTTTTTACTTCATGTCTTTTTACTTCTAGCACAAGGTGAGTCGCAGACGACCACGTGGGCCTGACACTGAGATTATTAAGAGGAAGTACACCTTCAAGTACCATGTGCAACAAGGAGGCCAAAGACTTGCTGTTTGTAAGCTCATATTTATGTCAGTCTTTCAACTGACCAACAGTCGCCTACAGGCAAGTTTTATATAGCCTAGTGTTCCCTTTCGTTGTCACTCCGAGTTACGTCGGATGACGACGAAATGGGGTTTCGCTTAGAAAGCCTATCAGCTTCGAGTATTACAAAACGAGCCAATGGCAAAGAAATGCCATGGGTCTGCGGAATTTGCATGACGTAACTCCACCCCACCTCGTGGGTATAAAAGGAGGAAGTCCGCAACAGCAGTTTATGTTTTCGCTTCGGAGCCAAGTTTATTCTTCTCTCCACAAGCCATCTCTGAATTGTCAGCTTCACGAACGAGTGCCTCGAGTGTTGGTGTGACGGCGATCTACGGCGAGAGCGTGCTTCCTGCTGATCTGCTGCAGTGATTTGCCAGTCGGCGCGTTTCTCCCCGGGCGCTTCAACACTTGAGTTTTCTCACTAAAAGAGCTTACACGCGGCACGTCTTTTTAAAGATGCCTCGCCCGTGTACTTCTGGTTGCGGCAGATTGGTATCGGACTCTGATGGGCACGAGCGCTGCTTAGTATGTTTGGGCATTGATCATGCTAGAGCAGCGCTCGTGGATGACTCATGTTTTCTCTGTGGGAACATGACCATCGCGTCATTACGGTCGAGACTCAGTGAACTCGCAAGAGTGAGAGTCCCCTCATCCACCCCCCGCCCTGCGGCTGGTGGCCAGGGTGACCTGAGGGTGACGGTCTGGAACAAGGCGCCGACTATGTGTCCGCGACCCCAGCCCCCCTCTTCAATGACGGTGCCCGCTAGCGAACTGCCGATTCCCGCGGGTCTACCCTCTGGTGGCCCGCGTGTTTCGGTTGAAGCTACAGAGGATGATGCCATGTCTGTTGCTGCATCACTAGGTGGGTTTGATTCTTCTGGAAGTGAGGGCTCGTCACAGCTGCCACCTTCCGGTGTGCATACGGCTGTGCTCGAGTCTGATCCGGAGATGACGGCCATGCTTTCCCGGGCAGCCGCGAGCATCGGGCTTGAGTGGAGGCCTCCACCCTGTCCTGAGCGCTCGCGGCTGGACGATTGGTTTTTGGGTAAGGCCGCCGACCCTCGTCCTCGGCAAACCCCAATACCTTTCTTCCCGGATGTGCATGATGAGATCTCGAAGTCCTGGAAGACCCCGTTGTCTTCCCGTGACCGCTCGGTGACCTCATCCGCCTTTCCTCCCCTTGATGATGCAGCCGCCCGTGGGTACACTGGGCTCCCCCCGGTTGAACGCTCTGTTGCCATGCAACTATGTCCTCAGAGTGCTTCTTCTCGTGGCGAGCCTAAGCACCCATCCAAAGCCTGTAGATTTTCGTCGACCTTGGTGGCGAAGTCTTACAGAGCGGCGGGACAGGCGGCTGCGTCACTGCATGCTATGGCCACTCTGCAGGTCTACCAGGCCCAGATGCTCAGAGACATGCACGAGGGTAGGACAGACCCAGGGCTCTTCAATGAGCTGCGCGCCGCGACCGACCTTGCTCTCCGGGCGACGAAGGTTACCGCGCGCTCCCTGGGTCTGGTGATGTCCACAGCCGTGGTCCAGGAGAGACATCTCTGGCTGAACCTGGCTGACATGCGGGACGCGGAGCGGACCCGTCTGCTTAACGCCCCCTTGTCCCAGGCCGGCCTCTTCGGCGGTGCGGTTGAAGATTTTGCCCAACAGTTTTCAACCGCCCAGAAACAGACCGAGGCCATAAAACACATTCTGCCCCGCCGGCCAGCTGCTGCCTCCACCCAGCCGACCGGGCAGACGCCTCGTCCTGTTTCCCGCCGAGGGCGCCCTCCTGCGGCTCCCGCCCCTCCCGCCCGGCCCACGCAGCAGCCTCCACCCCGGGCCGGTCGCGGAGGAAGCCGTAAGAAGGCGCCACAGCCCTCTCCCGCCCCGCCCCCCGCTAAACGCCGGGCCAAGTGGCGCTCCTGAGACGGGCTGCTCAGGGAAGATGGTCGTTTTTCAGGAGATGGTAGCAGGACCACTCCTTCCCCCGGTGGAGGGCCGGGGGAGAATCTTTTGTTCTCCGCTCCCCGCTGCTCACCCACGGGTGGGCAGCACCCTAAAGTGGTTAAAGACAGAAACGATCCTCTCTTCCCTGAGCTCACAGAGTTCTCGGGCGACACAGAGCGCCGCCCACAAGCCGTGCTCTCCTCGCCCCCCTCTGTCCCAGAGGCGGTTGACAGGGCGTGCCGTCCACGGACCGCGTCGCCCCTGTCCCCCTCTGTCGCCAGACCCCTGGCAGAGCAGGCCCCCGCGGGACGACCAGTCTGGTCCTCCCCTGGCCCCCTCTGTCAGGGCGCGGTTGCTAACTGTGCCCCCACACCGGGCCGCTATGCCGTCCACGTCTGGGCCAGTTACTCCGCTTCGCTGCCCCTCCGGGGGGACGCCTGTCGTCCGCTTGATCCCGCTGGTTCAGTTCCTGGGAGCCTGGTTAGAGCTTCCCCGTCTGTCCCGCTGGATCGCGCGCACCATCAGGCTCGGCTATGCGATTCAGTTCGCACGGTCTCCTCCCCGCTTCAGGGGAGTCCGCTCCACTTTGGTCGGTGGCAATGCCCCCATCATGAGAGCAGAGATTGCCACCCTGCTGGCGAAGGGTGCAATCGAGACTGTCCCTCCAGCCGAGATGAGGTCCGGGTTCTACAGCCCCTACTTCATTGTCCCCAAGAAAACCGGTGGGTTACGGCCAATCCTGGACTTGCGCGTGCTGAACCGCTCCCTTCACAGGCTGCCGTTCAAGATGCTCTCCGCCAAACGCGTTCTCGAATGCGTGCGGCCCCAGGATTGGTTTGCAGCGATCGACCTGAAGGACGCCTACTTTCATGTCTCCATTCTTCCTCGACACAGACCGTTCCTACGGTTTGCTTTCGAGGGGCAGGCATACCAGTACGCGGTTCTCCCTTTCGGGCTAGCCCTGTCTCCTCGCACCTTCACCAAGGTCGTCGAGGCTGCCCTTGTTCCCCTTCGGGAACACGGGGTTCGCATCCTGAGTTATATCGACGACTGGCTGATCCTAGCTCACTCTCGAGATCAGGTTTGCGAACACAGGGACCTAGTGCTCCGGCACCTAGCTCGTCTGGGCCTTCGGGTCAACTGGGAGAAGAGCAAACTTTGCCCCGTGCAGAGGATCTCTTTTCTCGGTATGGACATCGACTCGGTCGCCATGTCCGCGCAGCTTACGAGCGAGCGCGCGCAGTCACTGCTGACTTGCCTGAGACATCTCAGGAGCAAGAATGCGGTTCCACTGAAACATTTTCAGAGGCTCCTGGGGCATATGGCATCTGCAGCCGCGGTCACGCCGCTCGGATTGCTTCATATGAGACCGCTTCAGCTTTGGCTTCGCGACCGAGTCCCGAGGTGGGCATGGCATCAAGGCACGCTCCGGGTACCAGTTACTCCGACCTGCCGTCAGTTCCTCACCCCGTGGTCGAACCTCAGTTTTCTCAGGGCGGGTGTCCCCCTGGAACGAGCTTCCCGGCATGTTGTGGTCTCCACGGATGCCTCCACCACGGGCTGGGGCGCCATGTGCAATGGACATGCTGCTGCGGGCTCCTGGACAGGACCCCAGCGGCTATGGCATGTCAATTGCCTCGAGTTGTTGGCAGTACGCCTTGCCCTGCACCGCTTCCGGGCGTTGCTCAGGGGTCAACACGTACTAGTCCGCTCAGACAATACCGCTACTGTAGCGTACATCAACCATCAAGGTGGTCTACGCTCCCGCCGTATGTCACAACTCGCCCGCCACCTCCTTCTATGGAGTCAGAAGCATCTGAGGTCGCTTCGAGCCATCTTCATTCCCGGAGCCCTGAACTGTGCAGCCGACGAGCTCTCACGGCTTCAGCCCCTCCCTGGAGAATGGCGACTCCATCCCCAGTCGGTTCAGCTGATTTGGGACCAGTTCGGGGACGCACAGATAGATCTGTTTGCCTCTCACGACTCAACCCATTGCGCCCTGTATTTTTCCCTGACCGAGGGCACGCTCGGCACGGATGCACTGGCGCACAGCTGGCCGCCGGGCCGCAAATATGCGTTTCCCCCAGTGAGCCTTTTTGCGCAGACCTTGCGCAAGGTCAGGGAGGACGAGGAGCAGGTCATTTTGGTCGCGCCGTATTGGCCCGGCCGGACCTGGTTCCCCGAACTTGCACTCCTCGCGACAGCACCTCCCTGGCCCATTCCTCTGAGGAAGGACCTTCTTTCTCAGGGACGGGGCACCCTGTGGCACCCTCGCCCCGATCTCTGGAGCCTCCACGTGTGGCTCCTGGACGGCTCGAGGTAGGTTTGAGTACCCTTCCACCTACGGTGGCGGCTACCATCACTTCCGCTAGAGCGTCGTCCACGAGACACGTCTACGCGTTGAAGTGGAACCTCTTCGTCGACTGGTGCTCTTCTCACCGAGAAGACCCCCGGAGATGCTCGATCAGCGTTGTGCTTTCCTTCCTTCAGCAAGGGTTGGAGCGAAGGCTGTCTCCCTCCACCCTTAAGGTCTATGTTGCCGCCATTGCCGCACACCATGACCTTGTCGAAGGTAAGTCGGTAGGGAAGCACGACCTGGTCATCAGGTTCCTGAGAGGAGCGAGGAGACTAAATCCTCCTCGCCCTCCTCTCGTTCCCTCTTGGGACCTCTCAGTGGTTCTAACTGCCCTGAAGAGTGCTCCCTTTGAGCCCCTGCAATCAGTTGAGCTTAAGTTCCTGTCAATGAAGACAGCGCTCCTGGTTGCACTGGCCTCCATCAAGAGGGTAGGGGACCTGCACGCATTCTCCGTCGACGAAGCGTGCCTGGAATTCGGTCCGGCTTTCTCTCACGTGATCCTGAGACCCCGGCCCGGATATGTGCCCAAGGTTCCTACCACTCCCTTTCGGGACCAGGTGGTGAACCTGCAAGCGCTGCCCCCGGAGGAGGCAGACCCAGCCTTGGCACTGCTCTGTCCAGTACGCGCTCTTCGCGCCTATGTAGACAGGACGCGGTGTTTCAGGACCTCAGACCAGCTCTTTGTCTGTTATGGTGGGAAGCTGAAGGGAAAGGCTCTCTCCAAGCAAAGGTTGTCTCACTGGATAGTGGACGCCATTGCCTTGGCTTACCAGCAGCAAGGTCGACCGTGCCCCCTTGGTGTGACGGCTCACTCCACCCGGAGTGTGGCATCCTCTTGGGCTCTAGCGCATGGCGCCTCGCTAACAGACATCTGCAGAGCTGCAGGCTGGGCGACACCTAACACATTCACCAGATTCTATAATCTCCGAGTGGAGCCAGTGTCCTCTCATGTACTCGCTTCAACTAGCTAGTACCGGACCCGCTCAGGTGTCTTCGCTTGCTCGCCATTCCACTCCACGGACTGGATACGTGCGATATTCTCCTCAGGTGAGCTTCCCCGAAAGCCCTGAGTTCCTCCAGCACTCCTGACGTCGGCGCCAGTGTCTCTTGCCTGCGCGTCGGCTAGGTGCCTCCCGTGTGCATGGTCCCTCCCCTGAGCGACCCCCACATGTGTATTTCCACTGTAAGCCTCTCTGAGCATGTGTCTTTCCCTTGGCAAGCCACCTTGCCACCCCTGGGGTTGAAATATTCCACCTGCGGCTGGACACCCCAGTGTTCTCCATATGTTTCCTTCGGGTCATATGTGTATTCTCTAAGTCCCCCCCCTCCGGGTTGGCATTAATTGCATACTTCCCCTAGCTTGGGATATGCTTCCCAGTGTACCTTGGTATTCCTGTGTTAAATGGAGTCCTTTGTCCAGTCTATGACAGGGATCTTGATTTACGCAGGGCACTGGAAGACAGCTGAGAAGGTGGCGTGATTAGACTAGTAACCCCATTTCGTCGTCATCCGACGTAACTCGGAGTGACAACGAAAGGGAACGTCTCGGTTACGTATGTAACCCTCGTTCCCTGAGTAGGGAACAGAGACGTTACGTCTGCCTGCCACTTTCCGCTGTACCGCGGGGATCGCCTGAGCTCAGTCTTGGCTCCTCAGCGAAGAAACATAAACTGCTGTTGCGGACTTCCTCCTTTTATACCCACGAGGTGGGGTGGAGTTACGTCATGCAAATTCCGCAGACCCATGGCATTTCTTTGCCATTGGCTCGTTTTGTAATACTCGAAGCTGATAGGCTTTCTAAGCGAAACCCCATTTCGTCGTCATCCGACGTAACGTCTCCGTTCCCTACTCAGGGAACGAGGGTTACATACGTAACCGAGACGTTTTCCGTTGTTAACTTTTTATTGCATGCATAATTTTAATTAGATACATTGTCCATAACATATTTATTTAAAGTTACTTATCTTTGAAAAGGTTATTCAAGAAAAGTTAGGCAGTCAGTCTGAGGGAACAGAGCAGGTAGCTAAAGTCAGGTCTCCATTAGAGGACTTCAGAGGAAAACATAAGAACAGGTAAGTAAAAAAAAAAAAAACTTTAAGGACCTCATGCTCTCGTCCTGATAGTTTTTAAAAGCTGCACCATTGTCAGCATCTGTTGCCCTACAACATTCCCTGGTCTAATGGTACACTGGACGCTGGCATTATAGGGCGTCGGGTGCCTTGCCACCCTATAACGCCAGCGTGCACATACCGTAATGGTTAGGATTCAGCTCACTGTTGTTGCCCATCAGGAAACATATTTTTGCACTTTGAGATAGATATCAGAGGTAAAGTGCTATGCAAATGTAATGTATGATTATTCTTTGTATCATTACAACATGTGGATCTTTTATGGATACTTTAGCTCTGGAAAGATTGATGTGTATTTAAAATGGGTCATTTATGTAGTAGAAATGTGAAATTATGTTTGAATTTGGAGCTTTCTAGACTGAGAAAAGCCAGAAAATGTATTTTTGATTTATGGGGATGAAAGACAACAACTCCCAGATTGCAATGCTAAAACGCACACATCAATCGATCACATGTTTAGCATTCATGTAAACACTACATTCAGATTCACAAATCGGAATAAATTCAGTTAGATTGAAACAAAAGGTGTGCATGTAAACAATGACGATTTCTGCGTCATCTGAGGAATTTTTCCAGACAAAAAATACATAAATCTCTCATCTCAGGGGGACATGAGGGAGGAAAGCATGGTAATTCGAAAATACTAAAAAGAATTCGGTTTTCTAATGATACAAAGCTTAATGCTAAATCCTGAAGTATCCCTTTAATGACTGTATGTGAAAAACAAAATCCTATAGTTTAGAGGACAGTTAAGAATTATACATTTATTGTCACAGAAACAATGCAATTGTGCAAAACAGACCAGCATAGTTTATTATATTTCCCTTGTTCACGAGTTGTGTTTATTTTTTAGGCCTCATAGCATTCATCCTGCAGTGAGAGAGGGGATAAGAGAGCATATCTTGAGCTTCCCACGCCAACCGAACCACTACTCACGGATGAAGGGAGATGTGGAGAGGGAGTACCTGAGCCCTGATTTAAACCTGCTCCGCCTGTACAAGGAACACAATCCAACATCCACTGCAAAGTTCTGGCTCTATAGGGACCTCTTCAAGCAGCAGAACCTCAGTTTTGGGCAGCCAAGAAGTGACACTTGTGCGAAATGTGACGCCCTGTTCTCAAAATTAACAGCTGCTACAACAGATGGAGAAAGGTTGAAGATCGCAGCCGAGAGTGAGCTTCACCACCGGAAAGCTGAAAAAGCGTACACCCAGTTGCAGGCTGACACAGAGTGGTCCAAAGCCAATGATGACTGCCATGTCATTTGTATAGATATGCAGGGGGTAGTGTTCACACCAAACCTGACACACTCCAACGTGTACTATCAACGGCAGCTGGCCAACTACAACCTCTGTATCCAGGAGATGGGCACTGACGATCCTCCTACAATGTGCCTCTGGCATGAGGGCATCGCTCACAGAGGTTCCATCGAGGTGGCAAGCTGTCTTTTGAAGTGGGCAGAAACATCTTTCGCTCCTCTAGTCCAGGCAAAGGAACGGAAGCTCATCATTTATAGTGACCGATGCTGTGGGCAGAACAATAACTGGCGAGTCCTAAACCTCATGGCCCTGCTCGTATCTAGAGGGTACTTCAGTCAGATAGAGCAGAAGTGCATGGTGTCTGGTCACTCCTTCCTTCCCTGTGACCGTTCCTTTGCCACGCTGGACAAGAGGCGTAAGGTGTCCACACTCTACACCCCCAGCGATGTTGCCGAGATGATCCGTGGAGCCAGGCAGCAGCATCCATTTAAAGTAATTGAGATTAAATGTGCGGACTTCATGCAGCTCCCTGATGCAACATTAAAGCGTCCACCTGGCTTCCTAATCACATCCATGATGTGGTTGAAAGTGACAGATAAAAAACTAAAGAGTTTTTCTGAGATTAACAGTGCTAGGGATATGTGCGTGAAAGAAGAATCTTTAGTGAAATTTCTTGTTGAATCATGATTTCAGCTGCTGATCCATGGTGTGTCCACACAAAAGGGAGCCACAGCCTCTACGAGGGATGGAAGACCTGGCTGATCACCAAACAGAGGAAGAATCATCCTCCTCCAGCTCCCTTGTTCTCCACCACGTATGCTCGTGCTTATGAGGACCCCCTGCCCGTCAAGAAGGAAAAGCACCGGGACCTTATGAAAATGCTAGCCTACATGCCAGCGGAAAGCCCAAGCATTTTATGGGACATTAGAATGCGAAGAGTAGCCTGGTATGTGTTGGTCATGTGCAGGGTAAAGGTGGGTGTGGCGAACAGGACGAGGCCGAGGGACGTGAGAGAACGACGCGAGGCCGGTGGTGCGAGTGTTAATAAACGTCACCTGTGACACGCACCGGTCTCGCATCTCTCAACGTCGTCGCTCCTCCTTTATGCTTCCGCTCCTCCGTGAGAGATGCAAGACCAGTGCATCTCACAGATGTCACTCATTAACACTCGCACCACAGGCCTCGCACCGTTCTCTCACGTCCCTCGGCCTCGTCCTGTTCACCACAGTGGGGTATATTGTGTAAAATTAATCATAATAGTAGTTGTAGCTTATCTTGTACGCCTTATCTTATGTTGTATAATAGGAATATATAGGTATTTATTTATTTAGTAAATGAATGAATGAATGGGATGATTATTTATGAAATGTATTATAAAAGTTAAAAGGAACAAAAAAAGGAATATGTATATGGTAAACTAGCATATACTGTACCATAGCATGGAATGATGATAATGTATGTCTGTATTGTAAATATGTATTGTTTACCGTTATTACTGTTGTTTATTGTTCGTATGTATTGTTGATTGTATGTACGGTTTATTGTTTGTACTGATGTTTATTTTCTGTACTATAAGTAGGCCTATGTATTGTTCATTGTTCGTACTGTATTGTCTGTGTTTTTGTTCTGTGATTTACGTTGGCAAAAAATAAAAGAAATTGAAAGCAAGAAATGCTTAATATTTTCTTTAAGGTTCTGTTACTGTATTAAAACTAAGATAAAGGAATCAAATCTCCAGTGGTTTAAAGTTATATGATGAATTGGACTTATACTGTTATTCCACATTAACTGGACATATACTGTTCTTCCACATTCCAGAAATGTAAATTACTCTAACTTTTTATTTTTATGATTGATACTAAAAAATCTTATCTCATTAGAATTGTGAAGCTTTTGTTGTCCATCTTCAAGTTAAAAAAATTATAATATAATATTCAGAGTCCAAATTAAAAAAATGTTATTAAAAAATTGAAAATATGGACTTATATGGTTCTTCGTCTCAAGCCCTCATTTATATACATTTAACCCTCTACCGCATGGTGTTGCCATATGGCAACATACTCTTTGTGTTCATTTCATTGCCAATGTTTCTTTAAGAAAACATTCTAATGTTTTTTTGTTGGAATGAGAAGACCTTAGTTTAGCCAATGATATGCTTTGGTTAAGTCACATGACATGCAATTTTTTTCTGTGGCACGATTTTTGACAGACTGCCGTCTCTTGTCGGTAGTTGCTGAAAGCAATCTAGAACGTCAGTAACAAACAAGGACCATCCCATATCACATACACAAAAAAAATCAAAACATCACCTCAGTTAAGTTATGATGGAAAGTTTTTATGAAATCAGTTTTTGGTAAATCGATCAAATGTCTGTGTTGCCAAGCGGCAACACTGTGCAATAGTGGAATGACATTATTGCAATAGTTTAGCTAGCTAGACAGGTCAGCTGCAATCTGTTAAGCTGTAGCAATAACAACATTAATGCTAGTGATATAATGTTGATTAGTCATAGGTTAAGGACTGCCAATATGGAAAGCTGTTTGAACTTTTATTCATTTCCAGGATATGAATTCTTGATATCTATAATTGTATTTTCACTAAAATGTCACCATAGGCTGCCATTCAAAATCAATTGTTGATATCAATTAGAGCCCGACCGATATATCGGCGGGCCGATATTATCGGCCGATTTTAGGCATTTTCCTAACTATCGGTATCGGCATTTATAATGGCCGATAAATGAATATTTAAAAAAATGCGGGTGCGGTGATTCATGTAAGGGTGGCGCTGCCAATAAAGCACCTAAAAGCTGTCACAAGAACTGGCAAAAGTAATGATTATGAATACAACAAATATAGCAAGGAGACATTTTAATTGTTTATTAACAAACAAGTGTTTTCAGTCAGTGTCAGCCAAAGATGAAGTTGACGATGCTGACTCGCGATCTTCAGTGAACGCGTGCCAGAGAGAAATGCACATTTCATAGGATTACATGAGTCTGTCTGTCTTTCGTTTTGAATTGTTCTGTTTAAAAGTAGACATTTCAATATAGATATATTTCAATTCTCAGGTCTACACGCTGAGTTTCGGTTCATGAGACGAGCTCCAGTTCACCCGCAGGCGCCTCCGTGTCGAGATTATCGTCTGCTATCTACTTCTTATATATTAAATCCAGGCAATTGGTTGATGAAACATTGATTAAAATTAAGATACAATTAATACAAAACGAAATTCACTTTGAAACGAAAGTATCTATGTGTCTATGTGAAAGTATCAAAGCATATTTTAGTGCCGCTTTCAGAGCGCTCACGTCCGTAATGCTGAACTGTCGAGTCTGTAACATTGTTTTTTCCTCATAAATGCGAACACGAAAAATAAAATAAAATAAAATGAATATTTTATGTAGCCTGTGGAGACTGAGAGCCAACCCTTCTTCATCCGGTGGGTAGTAGCCTACTTGTGATTTGCGCAGTGTAACTCACAGAATTGATTTCTCTGCTACAAGCCTCTGACACGTATTGTGTGAGCTTGTGACTATTGCAAGTGCACAGCTGAGAAGTCCTTATTATATTGTCTGCTATATTTACTTCTTATTTATTAAGGCAGTTGGTTGATGAAACATTGATTAAAATGCGTGGCGCGAGCGATCTCCGACAGTAAACTGATTCTGCTTTGTCTAGGGTAAACAGCTGTTGCGACGCGAGCAGTAACGGCTGCGTCCGGTGTAGACACAGTGTTAAAACTCATTCTGCCTGATAACGCTACGTTACAACATCAAGCAATATTCCAAAAATGTATATAATTATAACACTTTATATAGGGCCATTTTCCATTAAGAGTAGCCTAGTTTCACGTTTAGTACATTTTGCTTACTAATTATTTAAAATAGTATAAAAGTACTGTACATATGTAATTAAAAACGTTTTCATTATGATATTATTAATTTTACTTTAGTAAAAAGATCCGAGTTCTTCCTCCACTGGTAGAGATTAGAGGAATTAAGAGTAAAAATAGAAGATAATAAGGTTTTGTCAGTGACACTTTTTATATATTTATTGATACAAGTTATGACTAAATTAAAAGACAAAGTCGTTAGTGAAGATTATGCAACAGTATTTAGAATATAATATAATATAACATGCAATGCAAACTAGTTTGGTTACAGATCAAGTGTATAATTCTCATTCTATCATTCACCCTGCCTCCATTACATATCTGTGTCACACAAGTGTTTGATCACCACATTTGAGTGATCATTGCAAAACGTGTTTATAAAATATATTTATTCTTTTTATAGCTACTGTGTAAAGTACCCATCAAAAGTTTGTACACACCAATAGGAAAGTGTCCAAACTTTTGACTGGTATACTGTACTATAATACACATAAATAATATTGCTACTGTATTATAATATACACATAAATAATATCGGCCGATATATCGGTATCGGGCTTTTTTTACTCCCTAATATCGGCATCGGCCCCCAAAAATCCATATCGGTCGGGCTCTAATATCAATAATTGATTTCTTACTAGTAGAAATATAATTTTGATATCAATTATTTCTTTGTTAGTAAATATGTGAATTCCTGATATCAATAATTCAAATGTCACTAGTTGAAATGTCTATTCTTGATATCAACAATTGAATTGCTACCAGTAAAAAAATCATTTTTGATATCTGAAAATCTGATATCAATATTATTTTAGATATCTAAAATGTCTAAAATTCTTACTAGTAACAATCACATTCATGATATCAGAAATTAACATTGTCACTAGTGAAAATTAAATTATTGATATCAAAAATTGCCATTGTTGTTATAGTAGAAATCTAATTCCTTATATCAATAACTATCATTTTACCTAGTAAAAATGTAATTGTTGATATTAAGAATTAGTATCCTGGAAATGAAAAGTTAAAACGGCTTGTCATACTGCCAATGCATTTGTAGGCTATTATGGAAAAAAATCTAATTTAAATGGCTTTTGTTTTTTCTAAAAAAAATTCCACTGTTGTACGTTGTTGTACCATATCATAAAGGACCTTAAAATAAAAAATAAAATTTTTTTTTTACAGCACTTCAAGTTAAGCCATTCTAAGAAAATAAAAAGAGTCAAATATTTTTTTCTATAGGTCTATCATAATGCATGCGGTAGAGGGTTAAAATAACAACGGTCCTAGAACTGACCCTTGGGGCACTCCTAAGTCATTTGGACTCAGGTTTTAGTCAACGAAAAGTCATTGCATTTCTTGTCAACTTTAAGTAAAACTGCAGTTACCAACATTAATTTTGGTAGCTATTTTATATGTAGTCTTTAGACAAAAAATGTCATTATAATTTTTCTCTCTAGGCCAATTCAATTAAGCTTTTGAGACATTTGAATCAAGGTAACAGGCTGTATTGACATTGCACTCTTTAGCAGTAGCGCTTGTGCAATTCTACAAACCCCTTTTCCTTAGTTCAGTGGTTCTCCCATTTTTTAGAGTGCCGTACCCCCTGAGGCATTTACCGTCCTTCTGCGTCCCAGCTCTCTTCCACTTAGACTGCAGTCACACCTTTTCCATTAAGGGACAATATTTGCCCCCTTTAATCGATTTTTCCAGTTCATGTTTTACCTTTATAAATACCTTTAAAAAATAAATAATGCTTTAAAACTATGTTCAATAAATATCCAATGATGATAAAAATGAAGTGATACTCTTAAATATTAAATTAAAATCGCTAGTAGGTGGCGGTAAGTCACTGTCTTTATGAGTGAGTCATCGAGTCATTCATTCATTCAGTAACAAAGCAAGTGGCTGTATTTATGAACGGATCATTGAATCTCATGATTCATTCAAAGCCACAGATTCTTTCACGAATCACCGCTGGGGTTGTGTGTAATGTCAGGATTATGCTTAGTTGAGTTGCCTTTTTGTTCCCATGTGTTTGGCTCTTGTGTTTCAAGTTCATTTTAGTCTTTATTAATCCCTAGTTAGTTCCCTTAGTTACTAATTACATTCGACTGTCGGTCATTCGTTCCCTTATTATTCTCTGTGTATTGTGGTAGATTTTTCCCTAAACCTAACTATGTCCTATAATATTTATACTCTAGCGCGTCTACACATCGACGTCGGCTGGGTGCTAATCCTATGCTCCAGCGCGTCTACACATCGACGTCGGCTGAGCCTACTACTTGTTCCCCTAACTAACTTGTACCCCTAACTAGCTTGCTGCGCAGCAGTAATAAACAAACAGACTTCAGCAAATGTCCTCTAAATGCTTTAATCACGGCCGGGAGATCTTCCCGAGCAGTTTTCAGAGAATCTACCAAGAAGAAGCTTTAAAGGGTTAGTTCACCCAAAAATGAAAATTCTGTCAGTATTTACTCACCCTCATGTTGTTCCAACCCCGTAAGACCTTCGTTCATTTTCGGAACACGAATTAAGATATTTTTGATGAAATCTGAGAGCTGGATCACTCCTCCATACTAGTCCATAGGCTTCTTCAGGGATTGAAACTTGCCAGCCCCGAAAAGTCATTAAAGACATCATTAAAATAGTCCAAGTGACTACAGTGGCTCCATCTTAAGTTTATCAAACGACGAGAATACTTTTTGTGCGCAAAAAAAACAAAAATAATGACTTTATTTCAACTATTCATTTCCTTCTCTCTGGGCCTCGAGTCAGTTCACTAGTGTAATAGCGTAAGCTTCTGTTGTTGTACGTCACACACATGACCAGCGTCGGCCAATAGTGAGCCTACGTGTGACGTAGCAGACATCTGTCTAGTTTCATTTCCCATATTTGTTATTTTTACACTCACACAACCAAAGTCATTAGTTTTCACTAGTTTCGAACAGTATATTTTGTTTAAAAGTTAGAATGTTAGGATGCCTAAAAGGATGTAGACTTGGAATTAAGCCTTTTCCCCGTTATTATTTGATTCACGGGACACCAATTATCTTGCCAAGAAAAATCTTTATTCTTATATGTCAGGAGAGAAACTTGAGATGTTGTATTCATGCCGGGTCTATGCGTTTCCGTGTTTCTCTGCCGCAGTACAGTAAGGATTGAGCTTTATAAACAACTGAGCGACTTTCAACTTCCTTGTAAGGTAGAAAAACATGTTGCTTATGTTTAAAATGGAATGTATACCTCATGCTTACAAATGGTACAATCCACTATCCCTCTGTGTATACATTAGTGGTACATCTGCATCAGTTGAAACCTTCCTTTCCTTGTAAAGAACATGTACACATTTAATGTATCATCATCATTGGAACATCTCTACTCAGTGAATGTGGCATTGTACACATACCTCTAACTCTAAAATATAACTCTACCAGCTCCCCTCCCTTAGTTTTTTAATGTTCATTGTTCCGTTGTTAGTGTGGTTGGTTCACCTGCAATCTCCTGAGTGTTCTATTTTGGACTTATTAAAGACTGTTTTTGTTTCTCTACTCATCCTTCCTTTGCTTTAATAAAGTGATAAGTGACAATTAAGGGGTTGGGGTTTATTGAGGGCTGACTGTCAATTATTATTGCAGCTAGTTTAAAAGGTAAATTTGGTCCCCTCACTCTGTAGCACTATTCCTTTCCCTTTGTACAGTACATTGCATTTAGGCCACACTATGTAGAGTGATTAAAATCGTTCAGTTAGGGCTGCATGATTAATCGTATTTTAATCGCGTTAACCATATCTGCATCTCTTGATTCATTTAAATAATCGTTGCGATATTTGCCCGCTCGTTATTTATTCTGAAAACGCTTTTTTAATTGACATTTGCGTTAACTTGCATTGGTAGCAAGTCCCCACTAGTGTTGATATTTGTGGATTGCCAAGTGTAAATATCTTAAATCCCCCAAGCAGAGCTTTTCTCTTACATTTTCTGCCAGGTGTTTTACTTAATCTGTACAATCTGGCAACCCTGTGCATGCTCACTCTACACTGCGGAAAAAGCACTGATGATCTGAAAACAATCATGTTAACAGACAAACAAGCTCTAATTCATCCCAAAGGTGTTATATTGAGTTGAGGGTCAGGACTCTGTGCAGGCCAGTCAAGTTCCTCCACACCAAACTCTCTCATTCATGTCTTTATGGACATTGCTTTGTGCACTTGTGCACAGTCATGTTGGAACAGGAAGGGGCCATCGCCAAACTGTTCCCACAAAGTTGAGAGCATGAAATTGTTCAAAATGTCTTGGTATGCTGAAGCATTTAGAGTTCCTTTCACTGGAACTAAGGGCCCAAGCCCAACCCCTGAAAAACAACCCCACATCATAATCCCCCTTCCACCAAACTTTACACTTGGCACTGTGCAGTCAGGCAAGTACCGTTCTCCCGGCAACCGCCAAACCCAGACTCGTCCATCGGATTGCCAGACTGAGAAGCGTGATTCGTCACTGCAGAGAACATGTCTCCACTGCTCTAGAGTCCAGTGGTGGCGTCCTTTACACCACTGCAGCCGACGCTTTGCATTGCACTGCACTTGGTGATGTAAGGCTTGGATGCAACTGCTCGGCCATGGAAACCCATTCCATGAAGCTCTCTACGAACTGTTCTTGAGCTAATCTGCAGTAAGTTGGCAACTTCTGAGCAATGTGCGCCTCAGCATGCACTGACCCCACTTTGTGAATTTACGTGGCCTACCACTTTGCTGTTGTTCCCTATTGCTTCCACTTTGTTATAATACAGTTGACCGTGGAATATTTAATAGTGAGGAATGGACTTATTGCACAGGTGGCAACCTATCACGGTACCACGCTCGAATTCACTGAGCTCCTGAGAGCGACCCATTCTTTCACAAATGTTTGTAGAAGCAGTCTGCATGCCTAAGTGCTTGATTTTATACAACTGTGGCCATGGAAGTGATTGGAACACCTGAATTCAATTATATGACGGAGTGTCCCAATACTTTTGGCAATATAGTGTTTATATGTATATTAACTTCAATGGATTATAATTAATTATAAACATATATGGGCTAGATCAACTTTCAGAATAAATTATATCAATTAACTTTAAATTGACTGCTCTGTTCATCCACCGAACCAACAGTATAATCTAATATCAACTCTTAAGGAAGATTATTTTTCTGACCAAGAAGAATAGCCTTTCCTGTTCTATATAGTACTAACAGTAGAAAAAGTATGTAGCAAGATCAAACGTTAAAGTGACTTTGATGTGTGAGCAGCACACACAGACAATCGAGCGTGGATATAATATTTTTAATAAATGAAACTCCGGATACATAGAACTAAACTTGAGCAAATAATATAAATACATAATGAAAAGGAAAGAAAGAAAGAAGAGCAAAGAATGGCAAGAATTACAAACAGTTAACCTTTGAGAACCATCAGAGAATCAAATCGCCAAAGCTTAAAACGCATCTAAAGATCGATAAGAACAGTTACTTGCATTGGTATGGTGCTGAACAAGAGTCCTGGATGCATGTAGAATACGGAGATTCTTGGTGAGTCCGTGAGCTGAAGTGATTCTTCTGGAGATCGGTTGTCCACAGGAAGTTTGAACGAAGTTAACTTGAAGGTAAGTTTGCCTGACATTTTCTTTGTCTCCTTTCACAGCATATTTGCATGTTTAATGGTGGTCTAGGAATTTGTAGTTAAAAAAAATAGTATAATGCATTTTACAGAAATGTACTCTACCCCATTAATTAAGGCATAAAGAGAGGATCATTTCAATACCAAACAGAGGGGCCTGCCAAATCAGTTCACAATGAGGTAGGAACTTTTGAACGGGAGACATTTTCTTTGTCTCCCTTCGCAGCATATTTGCATGTTTAATGGTGGTCTAGGAATTTGTACAGTTTTACACCAAAGTATAGTAACAAAAAAAAAGTATAATGCATTTTACAGTAATGTACTCTACCCCCTTAAATTAAGGCATAAAGAGAGGAGCATTTCAATACCAAACAGAGGGGGTATGCAAACATTTAAAACCGTCATACATACTTAAACCTGGATATCAGCATTTGAAGTTACCCTAACATAACTAAAGAATCATAACTAGGTTAATATAATATAGGGACAAACATACAACACAGGAATACATCATATACATTTTGGAATATATTGATTATGAGTTAAATGCAGGGACATATCTGTGCCTATTCGTGCCTGGTAAAGTCTTTGAAGTCACAGGAAAGACTTAGAGATGTGTCTGTTTAGCATCTGCAAAGGCAACTAATGTGACAACAGGTCTTTTAGGGACCATTATCTAGTAGAATGTTGGAGCTGGACTGGTGATTTAATGTGAAAAGAGGAGATTTTATGACCCGATACGCAGATTGAACATCCTGATTGCCTCCAAACATTACATATTAATCTAAACTGGGCTCACAGCAGCGTGGATGGCGTCGGAATGTTTCCCAACAGTATACCGTTGGTCATATATTTGGAACTTCTTTTACCCCAAAGTAAAGAACGGAAAAAAAAACATTGCAGTAAGTATGTTAGGGCCTTTAGGGACGACTTTGTAAATGTCCTTGAATGACCCAGCCAAATCCAGACCCAGACTTGAACCCAATTAAACATCTGTGGATAAACCTGAAAATGGCTGTTCACTGAAAGTCCACATCCAAACTGACAGATCTCGATAGGATCTAAAGATGGCAGATAATCCGTAAATCCAGCTGTGTAAAGCTTTATAAATCATACACACACACAAAAAGACTTGAGGCTGTAATGGCTGCAATAAAGGTGCTTCAACAAAGTTAAGGGTCTGAATACTTGTAAATGGTAATGGTTAAAAAATTAGAGTTTTTTTTAATGCATTTTAGTACAAGGAAATGGGTCTGAATACAATCAGAAAGCCATGCAGATGTATTTATTCAATACACTGATAAAGTATTATACTGAATCAAATATATGAGTGACAACTTCTATACAATGGAAATTATAGGACGTGAACGTAGCTTCGATTTCACACACATACATATTTTCTGGTGCCATTTTAAATTGCTGAGCCATTTAAAACGCTTTCCACAATAAAAACAAGAATATGGTCTCACATTTGCATGACTTTTCAGATGTATCTTTAAGTGTGATGGCAAAAGAAATGTTTTTTTACACTGATCACAATTAAATCGCCTTCCTCCAGAGTGAATGTGCAGGTGATTTCTTAAATTGCTCCTTTTTGTTAACCTCTTGTCGTACTCAGAACATTGTAATGTCTTTCCAGAATGAGTTTTTAAATGGCATTTCAAGTCTCTTTGATATGTGAAACTCTTTGCACACCGCTGACACTTGTAAGGCTTCTCTCCGGTGTGAATTCTCATGTGAACCTCAAGGTTTCCTTTAATCGTAAAACTCTTTCCACACTGAGGGCAGGTGTAAGGCTTATCTCCAGTGTGAACTCTCATGTGAATCTTAAGGTTTCCTTTAAGTGTGAAACTCTTTCCACAGTGATCGCACATGAAAGGCTTCTCGCCGATGTGAATTTTTACATGATTCGTTAGATGTTTCCTGTCTGTGAAACTCCTTCCACACTGATGACATTTAAAACAGTTCTCTCTTGAATGAATCCTCATGTGCTCATTAAGAATTACTGTAAATCTGAAACTTTTTCCACACTGACTGCATACAAATGGCTTCTCTCCAGTATGAATTCTCATGTGGGCACTAAGGGTTGGTTTATGTGTAAAACTCTTACCACACTGAGTGCAGGTGAAAGGCTTTTCTCCAGTGTGAATTCTCATGTGGGCAGTAAGGGTTGGTTTATGTTTAAAACCCTTTCCACACTGAGGGCATGTGAAAGGCCTCTCTCCCGTGTGACTTCTCATGTGGCTTTTAAGGCTTCCTTTTTGAGTGAAACTTTTCCCACACTGTTGGCAGGTGAAAGGGTACTCTCCAGTGTGAATTCTCATGTGGACTTTAAGGCTTCCTTTTTGAGTGTAACTTTTTCCACAGTGTTGGCAGGTGAATTGACTCTCTCTAGAGTGAATTTTCATATGGAATTTCAGGTTTCCTTTTTGAGTGAAACTTTTTCCACACTGTTGGCAGGAGAAAGGCTTCTCTCCAGTGTGAACTCTCATGTGGCTTTTAAGGCTTTCATTTTGAGTGAAACTCTTTCCACATTGTTTGCAAGTGAAATTACTTCTAGCTCCTGTCTTTTGAGCTCCTCTTTGTGACAAAGTCTTTTTAGTTTGTGTGCAACTCAAAGATTTTTCTCCAGTTATGAAATCATGATGTTTCCCATTCTGATTTTTCTCTTCCTTTTCATTCAGTTCTTGACTCTCCTCTTCCAGTGACATCAGGTCTAAGGAGAAAGGGAAAAAAAGACAAATAACCCCAGTTTAATGGCAAAAAGCAACAAACATCTCAACATTTAGACATGTAAAGTATCAAAAACAACAACATAGACATACATACACTCTCAGAACCACTTCTCAATAGTTAACTCTTTGCTTTCTTTAGGATGTGTCCCAAATACTTTCAGGCTGGTAGATATCAAACCCCTTATTTATATATTAGGGGGGGGGGGGGGGGGGATTGACTTAGAAGAACTTGTTAGTAGATTGATCTCAAATCTAGTATTTATGTCTAAAAACATTAGAAAAATAGTGTTTGGTTTTGCAGAGAATGGTGCAGAATTTCAGTCAAGATTTAAGCACCATATAAAAGTTACGATTTACAGGCTTTTGGCATTTTATCTAATCTTTTGGCTCTCATTTCTAGTGCTATTAGATCTTTTGACAACAGACCACAACATTCGCTTAGATGTATGAGATGCATGAGGACTTATTATATTGCCATTTGTGGACAGGCATTAGCATGGTTCAGGTTCTTGTAACGTTTTGCAGGGTTGAGATGATTATCAATGTGCAGCAATCTCTATTTTAAAGGGGACCTATTATGCCCATTTTCACAAGATGTAAAATAAGTCTCTGATGTCCCCAGAGTGTGTATGTGAAGTTTTAGCTCAAAATACCCAACAGCTTATTTTTTTACAGCATGTTTAAATTGTCACTTTTTGTGTCTCAGAAAAACGCACCGTTTTAGGTGTATCCCTTTAAATGCAAATGAGCAGCTGCTGCCGGCCCAGAGGGCGGAGCCTCACGAGCTCGCGCTCAGTGGCAGGACAATCTCATCATGATCTCATGGAATGATCTCACTCAAAACATAAACTCTCGGTAGCCGTGTTCATTTCGACCCGGAGTCAGACAATAATGCCCACAGAGCCAGAGAATATATGCTGTATGGAGATAGAACAGGTATAGTCTAGTTTAATTACGGTTTTATAACTTATTTTTCCATCTTGCTTTTATCCACTATTAGTACAAGCCTGTTGTAGCGGACCACGTCCGAATGTTGTAAAAATATACTGATGAGTTCAATGAAGTTTATTGTACATCACACAAAAGATGAAGCGTCAATTTCACTTCAGAAAATCACTGTAAGAGCTTAATAAACACTGTATAAGAAGTCCGCATTAAAGTCTTATCCATAAACTCTCTCCCTCTCCCTTTCATTATTATCAACATAACATTAACGTTACACAGCGTTACACAAGTACACAAGTACAAAAAACGCTTGTTACAACTAACAGTAAACAAATATTATACACACCTTTTCAGGGGGTGCTTAATAAACTGGTAAACTGTATATCCGTAAAACAACTCCTATGAACTGTAATAAAGTGCGCACTCTCACTTTCATTACTGCCATGATCAATAACGTAAGGTCTATCGCTCAAGTAAATAAATAGAGCTATGTGGATTAATACGTCCAGCTACACAACACCAACAACGCTTGGGAGACATTCTCGTCGGTGCAGCAATGACGGATGTGTACAACTCTCGACTCGATGTGAACTCGATCAGGGCGGCTCTATGTTAGAACGGCAGTGTCTGTCAACACTCGTGGGCGGGGCCTGTGGCTTTAGTGAAAGCCACATTCTGAAAACAGGTCGTTGGGAGACACTGCTTATGATTTATGGGGATTTAAAAAAAAAGGAGTGGGTGGATTTTTATCACTGCAGGGTGGTTGTGTACACACACTGCCATCACACATTTATGTCCAAACACCATGCAAAAGTGAATTTTGCATTATAGGTCCCCTTTAACCAAAAACAAAAAAAGGATTCAAAGAGAAACACAAACGTGACAGCTTTGTAGAACCAAACAAAGACAATAATAATAAATACATTTTGAATTGCTTTTGGTCAGTTGTTCAGTAACGTCTTGCAGACAAGACTATGTGCAGCAGTCTTTAATTGTACTCAACAAAACAAGATGATGATCCAAGGAGAAACAAACGTGACAGCTTTATATAAAGACAACAACCGGCAGATAACTGAGGAAACAAAGTATATAAACACAGGATAAGTTTAGTTTAATTCACAGGATAATTAACTAAACTAGACACAGGTGAGTAACATATTCAGTGAGCAAAAAATTAAAAAAATAATAAAGACACCAATGAAACAGGAAAATAAACACAAGAAAAGATGAAACGAAAAAAAAAAAAATATCTATATATCAAAATAAGTGTTTTGCGTTCATGTGTTTTGAAGGAGGCGTGGCTTTGGAGACACTCTGAAGGGAGGAAGGCAACTTACACTTTCAAAGCTAGCTTGCTATTGCTAGCCTCTCCGAAAATTGCCTACTCTACCTTTTAAGTTAATCAACAGTTTTACAAAAAAGATGGATATACTCCTGTTTTATATAGGTTAAGAGCTCTCTAATTACATACTATCTTTTTTGTGCAGATCACAGGAAGAGATTCTTTGGCAGTTTAAGTATTGCCCTCATAACTGTGAAAAGAGAGTAGTAAGCACACCTATTAAAACATTATAGTCTCAAACATGGAAGTTATACAAGAATAGAACCATTTCCTTGTTACATCAGGAATGTTTGTACATCACTGCATACGATTCCTGAGGCCTGTTGCATGGAGCTAGTTGAACTAGAGAAGGTTTGCAGTTGACAAATCCAACCTGGTTTAGATCAGACTCAACAGCTCACAACGCTTGTTCCCTGTCAACTCAGGTTTAATCCTGGGTTTGAGATTAACTCTAAAGGGCGTGCACCTGAAAGTGCAGCAAACAGCCAAATAAACGAACATGGAGAGCGTATTGTTTGATTCACTGAAACTACTTTAATTTGGAGTAAGAAATACAGTGGGAGAGGCTTATTGCATCCTTACTCACAGCTGATTGGACGAGTTTTGGTCTGCGATCTCTGGAGCAGGTTAGCTGTTACCATAGCAATGAAACCCGCTAAAAACCCTTCCACCTTCTTGAGCCCCAAAAAAAACAGAGTTTGTTCAAGCTCATCTTGAACTTACCTTGGTAGAAACTGAAACCGGCTTTGTGCAACAAGCAACTGATGTTGAAAGGGCTGGGATTTTTAAGTTTAATTCACTCAAGTAATCAATTCATTCACTCAAGTTATCTACCTAAATTTTTTAGTAAATTCAACTTATCCAGGTTTAGTGTGCGGCAATACTTGTTGCAGTAGCGCTGTCGTATCTGGCTACCGAGAGCTTGTATAACACGCTCTTGTGTTTATTTTATTACCATTTTGCTTCAACAACCAGATGCATTTACAATGCGTCTCAAACAGTGTTGGAAAGTTGCTCAAAAAAAAAGTAATCCACTACAAATTACTAATTACTACTTTAAAATTGTAATTTGATTACATTACTGATTACTGCATGTAAAAAGCAATCAGATTTCTAATTACTTTACTTTCAAGTTACTTTGTAGTGTATTCTTGTAGTTTGAATAGGTTTTCAAAGTGAAACTCAGTTCTTTCCGTAATTTAATATTGCAGACATCCCAAGTCTCCCGGAAGTTCCTGTGCGTGTGTGCCTCAAGAAGCGCGTTCTCCAGTAATTCACTAAAGCGCATGCTCATTAACTGACGCAGCCGGCCAAACGTGATTAGAAATGCATTTTACTCAATTTCTTTTAAACAATACATTTGTAACGCAAGTAACTTAATTTTATTGACATCAGTAACTAATCAAATTACATACATTTTCAATTTAATGAGTTACATTACTGCGTTATCACGAAAAGTAATTAGAATACAGTTACTTTGTAACGCGTTATACCCAACTCTGGTCTCAAACAACCTCCTGTAGTGGTTTAAGTGATCGGATTTAAATCCATCTCAAATGCATTTCAGAGGGAATTTACACTTGGTCTATTCATGATTGGATAGCTAGGCTATGTTTTTCAATCTTATTTCCTTTAAATGTTGGTACTTCCTGATACTGCAAAGGCTTGAGGATTAGAAGAAAAAAAGTTGCTTATAGACGGGGCTGCTCAATTATGGAAAAAAATCCTAATCACTATTATTTTGGTCAGTATTGAAATCACGATTATGTAACACGATTACTTCACATGACTTTGGGAACGTGTTGCATTTATTAAAAAGATTTATTTCAACAATTCTTAAAAAAATCGAAATTTGAACATTTATGGTACTTTAACTATTAAAATAAATAATATAACAGACAATACTTCAATAAGTATTTAATAATTCCCGCAGGTCTACCACTTATAATGCGGGAAATTCCCCCGCAAACATTGATTCACTTTAGCATGTAGATTGTATGAGTAGCCTAAATTAATCCACACAGATTATAAAATCAAATCAATCATTTTAAAACTTTCTCCAAGACGCAATTTCACAAACCAGCGATGCTGCGTCTTCTCTCTCTCCATCTCTCAAAATGGGTTGGACAAGGCAAGCGTCGAAACATTGTCATTTACACAATCGGGCCAGCATTGCATCATAACTAAAGTTGATCATTTTCACTTCTTTTTAAGTCTTATCAGTTTAAACATTCAAGCTGAGAGAGTTTATGGCTTTGGAAGGGGCGGATGTGTGCGTGCACGTGTCATTCAGAACACAAGACAAAATAGTGTTCTCCAAAATCGAAATTCAATTAATTGCACAGCCCTTCTTATAGACAACAAAAGTAAAGTTGATCACTCACATTTTATGGTTCGCTTTAAGCAAAATAAATGTTTTTGTTAGATACAGTCGCATTATTAAGTGATTTAATTGAATACAATGAAAACCATTAATTTATTAGATGGATACTGGGTTTAATGTTAGACAAAATAATTGTTTTATTTAGCCTATTAATTTAATGAGTGACATGTAATAAAGAATGCCAAACTTGGAAGTAGGATCTTCTCAGGTGCCACTGAAGGCAGCATTAGTATTTGTCTGGTCATGTGATCTCAACATGTGTAGATCCGCTCTTGTAAACTCGTTTCCCTGAGCGGAGGAAACAGGACATTGTGTGCTAACACTATGGGGTATCCCCTCCTTCCTCGAATACTGAAGCCTGATTGCATCACGCTAGTAAAAATTATGGCATTTGAGTGCGCAAGCTAGGTGTGGAGCCATGCGCTATATAGCTCGGCGCTCATCAACATTGGCTCAGAATTTTGTCTCTCCAGATAACCCATGTTGAGGGAGAATTCCTTGTGCTCGATTTGTTGATTGTCCCTATTATGTTAGACTGGGTTACCTTATTGGGTTAATTAATTGATTGTATTGGACCTGATTAGGTTAATTGCATGCTCTTTGATTACAGGTGGGACGCTATGTATATTTTCCGCCATTCTCAGTGTGTATGTTACTTTGCCCTGAAGAAGACCTTTTGTGGGTCGAAACATGTTGGCTTGTGACTTTTTTATCATGCAATAAGCCATATTCAATAAAGGCTTTTTAACCTTCTCCTTCTTATCCATTTTTTGAGTGCCTGGGACCTGCATCTTTTTTCATTGGACCCTTTCCCTATCCCAAGAGCACCTATCACGGATATACTTCACCTGAGCGCCTGGTTGAATTCTCTTATAGTATATTGGCTCAGAATCTTTTGATTGCCAAGCAGGATCTGTCTGTCCTGGCGCTTATATGAATGCTAATCGGAGGATGATCTTGGAGCTGCAGCCCTTTTAGACAGGAAATGGTTCAGAGATTTAGGGAAGTTACGTAAGGCACAGAAGCAGTCTGAGAAGGAACCCACAGCGTCACAAAAGAGGCCATGGGGCTTATGTGCTCGTCCAGTAAATCCACCTTCTCTGAGTCCCTCATCTCCGTCAGCGTCAGTCTTAAGTGATTCTGAAGGACCACCAGACTGCCCATAGAGTGACCAATGCGTGCCAGGTCTGTGATCTATTTTCTGAAAGTCTCAGGACCTCTCATCCTAGTCCTGGCACATCTTCACCTGAAACACCAGCATAGTATGAATGGCAGATGCTGCCTGACCAGCTGCAGGACGCTTCTCAGGAATGTGGGCGATAGCGCAGCACAGCTTCGAGGGAAATGATGGCAACGACTTCCACCCACAAGCAGTCAGGCACAGGTGGGTTTGGTGTAACCCAAGCGGACAGAAGAGAGGGAATGTGATCCCGCAGCATGCGATTATGGACTATCCATCCTGTTCCTCACTGACTGTTCCGGAGGTGAAAAGGTGTCCCTGCCACCCGAGTCAGAGGCCACAGTTAACATGACGTCCTCATTGGTGATGTCGTCCTCACCAGGGGTGTCAAAAGAGCCCATGTCATAGGGGGGGCAAAAACCAGAAGATACCAGAGACCCTGAACAATGAGCATGCTGGAGCTGTGTAGGTGTGCAGTAGTGATGCGCGGTAGAGACCAGCACTGCACCCAGCGCAAACGAGTGCGGCGCGGGACAATATTTGATGGGTGAATGCGGGTGCGAGCGGCAAGATATTATTGTGTGCGGGTTTCGGGAAAATAAAATTATTTGCGGGAAATATAGAACAAAATAAAATAACTAGAAACAAATAAACCGTTATTTATCTAATGCACAAGCAACAAGGATAACTAAAATAAAAACGATTTACAGGCACAAGGTCGGAAGCTAACTCTCGCGTGGTTCATAGGCGCAGAACAGCCAAGCCTACCACACAGAGGCAAAAAGCAAAGAAGGCTTTCTTAAGCAGTATTAGGCCCTATATATAGGCTACTTTTCTGTTTGAACCTGAAAGAAATCCAGGTTTATTATTATTATATAATTTATTAGGCTATACTATAATTATGGTATATTATTATTTATTTACATTTCTTACTTTTTTTTTTACTGTATTTCTATGTTCTAAGCTCCTTGTTCATGTTCATCCATTGAATTAAACGCAAATAAAACGAAACATTTGTTTATTTTCCGAATCTTTTTATTTAGGACGAAACTTGATTGTTGCGGGCGGGAGCGGGAGAAAATAACATTTTTGCGGGAGCGGGACAAAATCTTGCGGGAGCGGGAAAAATCCGTCCCGTGCAGGTCTCTAATGCGCTGATCGCGGTTATATCCGCGGAAGCACTGCGGATAATTCGCGGATTGGGCAGGTCAAGTTGATTAATCGCAGGTGGATATGATAAATCATTAATAATGTAAATATTAACTACATTCCCTAAAATTATGAGCATGTTTAAAACATACTTTTTCCGCCAGGCAAACAGGCACAAATTTGCACTCTCATTAAGATGCGCTACGAGAGCTGTGCGGGGTCTGCTTTAAGCAGAAATGGAGGCAAAAGAGGTCAGAGAAATAATTTCCAACAGAAAGAAGAATTAAAAACAAAATAAAATTAAGGAAAGAAAGAAAGAAAGAAAAGTACCGCATGAGAGTGATTAAGCAAAGTGGTTAATGAGGATGAATCAAGTGCTGGGTATGTAATATGCAACGGCTGTGAAGTGTGTGTGTGTGTGTGTGTTCGAGAAGTCGCAGTGACAGAAACAGTGACATTCCTGTTTTTATGCCATTAGCACACATCAGCTCTAACATTGCCGAGTCCGCTTTTGAAGGTGATCATCCATTTATCATCAACTTAACAAATAAGAATAATTGTGATTTAACCATTGTGTGTGGATATCTAAATCAGAGAAAATTATTATGGCAGGTGGATGATTTATTTTTGGCTGCGGATTCGGATGACGTTGGAGCATCTCTAATGTGCAGACATCCAAGTGGCCTACCACACATCGCTCCCTCTGCCTTTCCTTCTGTGGCGAGGGGGCAGCCGGTGCACAGTTCAGGTTGGTGGAAATCTTGGCACGAAGAAAAAAAAAAAAAAAAAATGAGAGTTTTTCTAATGAGAGTTATTTTCCTCACAGAAAAAAAGTCAGGCCAATCCAATGGACTTTGCGAAGGCGAAAAGTAATCCAATACTTGCAGAAGGCTCCACCCTAGCTCACGCGCTCGAAAGTTATTGGCCAGTCATTTTTACTGGTGCGTAACAATCAGGCTTCAGTACTTAAGGAGGGTATACCCCGTCACGTTAATACGCAAAGCCAAGAGACCACCCTGAAAAGGACCCGCCTTAATTAGGACATTCAGGACTCTCTTTAAAAAAAATCATTCATATCTGTTGACATTTTAATAAGGACTGAGTTCAGCTTTGCGAATAAAACCAACCTGTTTCTTCTTGTTTCACACTGAAGGTTTCTTCAATCTTTATTTCTTCACTCTCTTCTTTAATAAACGCCATCTTCATAATAGTGCGTCACGAGGATCTCAGTCGCTTCACCAGGAGTTTTTCTTCATGTTTGGACACTCTGTCATGATTAAGATGAGAATAATTAACAGAAAGAAAAATAAACTCAAACTAAATCTCTGTGTGCCTCTCAATAAGCTCTAGTTCAGTGCACTGGTAAGCGTAAGACAGAGTGAAAGTTAATGGACTTAAAGTTGACATGAAAATGAAGTTGTTTTTCCTATTCGACATCCGACATAGCGACGACATCTCAGATCATTATCTAGTCTCATGTAAATTACATTTAGCCAAGGCTGCAAAGCCAACTCCGTGTTATAAATATGTTAGACCTATCACTTCTGCCACTAAAGATTGCTTTATCAATAATCTTCCTAATCAGTTTCCTCATCTCAGCATCCCAGATAGCTTAAAAGAACTCGATATTGCAACAGAAACTTTTAACTATCTCTTTTCCAGCACTTTAGACACAGTTGCTCTTTTGCGCTTAAAGAAGATTAAAGAAAATGGTCCAACGAGCACACCCGGGCCCTTAAGAGAGTGGCCAGAAAAATGGAGCGCAACTAGAAGAAAACAAAACTAGAGGTATTTCGGATTTCATGGAAGGAGAGCTCAATTGCTTACAGAGAGGCTTTAAAAGGTGCTAGATATGCTTATTTTTCAACCCTATTAGAAGAAAATAAACATAATCCTAGGTATTTATTTGAAAAAGTGGCTAAATAAAATAAAGCTTCAACCCCAGAAGTTTCCAAGAAACACAGCAGTAATGACTTTATGAACTTCTTCACTTATAAGATTGATAATATTAGGGACAAAATTATAACTATGCAACTGTCTACTACAGTATCGCATCAGGGAGTGCATTGTAGTCTCCCTGAGGTAAAATTTTATTAATTTGTTGCTATAGGAGAGGAAGAATTTTGCAAACTCATCAATTCATCTAAATCGACAACATGTATGTTAGACCCTATACCGACTAATCTACTGAAAGAGATTCTTCCAGAGGTCATAGATCCTCTTCTTAATATCATTAATTCATCTTTGTCTCTAGGTTACATTCCAAAAACCTTTAAGCTGGCTATGATTAAACCGCTTGTTAAAAAAACGCAACTTGATCATACAAAATTAGTAAATTACAGACCAATCTCAAATCTACCTTTTCTGTCAAAGATACTAGAAAAGGCAGTATCCTCACAACTGTGTTCCTTTCTAGAAAGAAATGGTATCTGCGAGGATTTCCAGTCAGGATTTAGACCGTATCATAGTACTGAGACAGATTTCATTAGAGTCACAAATGATTTGCTCTTATCATCCGATCGTGGTTGTATCTCTCTATTAGTGTTACTCGATCTTAGTACTGCATTTGACATCATTGACCACAACATTCTTTTAAATAGAATAGAAAACTATGTTGGCATTAGTGGAATTGCACTAGCATGGTTTAAATCATACTTATCTGACCGTTATCAGTTTGTAGCAGTAAATGAAGAGATGTCTTATCGATCACAAGTTCAGTATGGTGTACCACAAGGCTCAGTACTAGGACTGCTGCTGTTCACTCTATCATTATATCATTATCAGATATCATTAGGAAACATGGAATTAGCTTTCACTGTTATGCTGATGATACTCAGCTGTATATTTCTTCAAAACCTAACGAAACTTACCAATTCACAAAATTAACGGAATGCATAGTTGATATAAAAAATTGGATGACTAGTAATTTCCTACTACTAAATTCTGAAAAAAACAGAGATTCTAATTATTGGACAAAAAACTTCCACACGTAATAACCTAGAATACTGTCTAACTAGGGTTGGGTATCAGTTGGGTTTTATCCGATACCAGTACTTACTCGGTATTTTTTAAACGGTTCCGGTGCTTAAACGGTTCTTGAAACGGTACTTAAAGGGATAGTTCACCCAAAAATGAAAATTCTGTCAGTAATTACTCACCCTCATGTTATTCAACCCCATAAGACCTTCGTTCATCTTCGGAACACGAATTAAGATACAAAGGTCTTACGGGGTTGAACAACATGACGGTGAGTAATTACTGACAGAATTTTTATTTTTGGGTGAACTATCCCTTTAAGAAAACGAAACCGCACACACTTTGTCAAAAAATAATACCCTTTTATTTACAGGGCCAAACTGGACACAATATTAACTTAAATCTTTAAACAATATAAATATAAGTAACATATATGGTAATAATAAATAAACCAATATAAAATAAAAATTCACATTAATTTACATAATATCAAATAAAACAATATTGTATCAAACAATGTAATAATACTGGAGATTAATAGAGATTACTACCAGGGTAATCTAATCTCGACATGGCTACAGGTTCCAGTGTTTCCCCTACCATTGTTTTGGGGGGGCGGCCCGCCCCCGCAAAACGACCCCCCGCCCCCCCTAAAATGCTGACGAAATACAGTCATAAAAAAGGAATTTAGTGTAAAACGCGGAATTTCACGGAATTTGTAAATTTGAGGAAAAAATAGAAAGCAGTTCAGTACACTTGAAATCAAATCGTGATGTAGACTAGTGTGTGTGAATATTAAAACACAAAGACTATTTAAATACGAATCCTGCATGTTCTGTGTGAATGAATGGTGCCCCGACGCGCAGTTTAATTTACCACACACACACTGAAGCACGTGTGACGCTTGCGCTGTTATTTGGCCTATATGAAGGCACAAATGCATGAACTTCCTCTCCAGGCTCTAGATCCACTCTGAAAGTCACTTCGTGATCATTTCACCGCTTCATTTGAGAAAAACTATCATCATGACAAACACACAGAACCTCAAAAGGTCTTCACGGCAACCCGTCAAAATAAAAGTTCGGTTTAACTTGACAGAAATATATTACTGTTGTACATTAGAATTTAGATATATCCCAATGTAATAATACACTAACACTAATCCAAATAAATTATCATCAAAACTGAAATTTTTAAGGAATAATCCATGTTTTAATTTGAACAGTTAGGCTAAAGCTCATTGTGCAGCCAGTTATTTGACAAAAAGTTTATTTAATTTCATATGATTAAAATTGATGATAAATGCTAAAATTTGTGTTTTATGTCTTCATTTTATTACCAGAAAAAACACAACACAGAATTAGTGTGATTTTTTTTTCCATATATATATATTAAAAAAAAATGTTGTATAAGTTTAATGATTCATAGTACATGATTTCAATTAATAATAAAAAACAAATACACCACGTATCCGTAACACGCCCGCTCCGCAACACTAGCAGTCCCGCCCCCCTGAAAAAAAATCCTAGGGGAAACACTGGGTTCCCATGTTTTGTCTGCTTGAACCAGTGTAAATTATCTGGTCGTTGCACTAGAACGGCAGCGCTTGGCGAGTTTGGTATTTCATTCTCACTGCGTCTTCGCTACGCAGCGTTGAGTGAACCTATGAAAGAGAACGTATGAAAGAGAACGTCTCTGGTTACTGATGTAACCTATGTTCTCTGAATAGGGAACGAGACGCTGCGTTCGCTGTGAAACTCCTCGCGCTGCCGACAAGCTTCCTTTTCCGGCAGAGAAATCAGCAGATGATGCGCGTGCCAATATAATAAGACAACGTGAGTGTCGAGGCGGCGCCCGCGCCATCAGCCAATGGGTTGGCGTGATTCTATATGTGCTTCAGACAATTGGCACACCCAGAGGGCTTTCTGACGCGTAATTTTACACGTGAAATGCAGCCAAACCTTGGAGCGTTTTGTCTTCGGCATCTTCATTAATCCCCTCGCAATCAGCAGACGTTCCGGGAGTCTCCCGCATATTGATAACGGCTCCCTGGTGCCCGCAAATTAGTTAAAATCTCCTGGAATCTAGAACGAGCGAGCAAGAGCGCGCATGCGAGACAGAACAGACTGTGCTTCAAACAGTATTGTGCACGCACGGCGGGGAGGGAGAGGGAGAGAGCGAGAGACCTTGCGTGCGTGCGCCTCATGACACAGAGAGTCAGGTACCGAAATCAGGCACCGAAATTTTCGTTCTTATTCGGTCTGGTTACTACCGTTTACGTCGGAACCGGTTCCCTATTGGCACCGTGATTCGGTACCCAACCCTATGTCTAACACTTGATGGCTGCTCGGTTAAGTCTTCGTCGTCAGTTAGGAACCTGGGTGTGCTCTTTGATACCAATCTTTCATTTGAAAGTCAAGTGTCTAGTATCTGTAAAACCGCATTTTTCCATCTTAAAAATATATCTAAATTAGGGCTGGACGATATGGCCAAATTTTATATCACAATATATTTCTTAATTTCGGTCGATACGATATAATTCCAATATCGATATGAACAATATAAAAGCCTCAGAAAAACTGCCAAGAACGCCCACAACAGATGTCTGTACCTACAATCTTTTGAAAAATGAATTGGCCAAGTCTATGAAACCTGCTGGAGTCTTTTGGTACTGCACCATAAACTACATGAACCAATGAAATAACCCATCATAACAATAATATTCTCTTCTCAATACCTGCTACAAGACTATGAAAGCATTTGGGTAGCAATATTCAATTTGAAATGTAATATGCAAAATGACAATGCAATATATAAAATGGCAATGCATTTCTGTTTTTAAATTCACATTTGCCATTACATTTGTGCAACGTTTGGTGCAAAATTAAAATTCAATAATCTAATTTACATTTGCCATTTCATACACTAGTTTTAATATGTAAATTGAATACTTATTTTAACGCTTTATAAGTTGCAAAATTAAAATGTATTACAGATATGATTAGATATGTTTAACATTTTCAAGCAAAAACTATAGCAAAATGATCATTTAAATATTATTTTTCTTAATTGCATTTACACTCACAGTTAGACACTTGCGATTGCATTTTCATTAAATGTCCCGCAATGAATGTAGCAAAATTCAATGTGCAAATTGAAAATACATTCCGAGCCGATCACATCCCGCCCCCTCCCACCCTGTCAATCACTGCGTGAAGTTTCGGTTTCTTAGATATTAAAATTCTTAGATATTAAAATTTTGGGGGGCGGCAGTGGCTCAGTGGTTCATGTAGGTTGTCTACAAACCGAAAGGTTGGTGGTTCAATCCCCGGTTCCACCTGACCAAGTGTCGAGGTGTCCATGAGCAAGACACCTAACCCCAGCTGCTCCCGACGAGCTGGATGGCGCCTTGAATGGCTGACACCGCCGTCGGTGTATGAATGAGTGAGTGAATGGGTGAATGTGAGGCAAATATGTAAAGCGCTTTGGTGGCCATTGGGTCTGTGAAAGCGCTATATAAATGCAGTCCATTTACCATTTTTATAAGAAATATTAATTGGTCATTCTGAGGTCACTCAGCATCCCCACATGCTCCAAATGAACGCAAAAAAGTCTCGTTTGTTGGTGCCGGTTAAAGTGTTGTTTGTGCTGCTTCAATTTGATGTGTTCCCGCTGCTAGTCGGCACCACTCTCCGTCTCATTTTGCAGCGCGCTGAAACATGAAGTTTTGACATCTCAGCCGAAACACCACTGAATTTATACCACTGAATTAGTCTTTCCTCTCTTATCAACTATTTCGTCTGCTTTCTCCTTACTTGTGGAAGCTCGTTAAGTCACATTTGTATTGCGGTCAGGGGCGCTCATTCTGTAGCTGAAACTTGCCGCGTTGGAGATCAGCCTACTAGTGCTGAGCACTGTAGGTGAACGTCATCACGAAAGTAGCCAATTGTGTTCTGCTCTTTCTGACGGCTGCGCGCCTAACGTCAGTCAGTGACAAATGCTGTATATCGAAATATCGAAAATGTGTTTAAAAATCATATCACCGTTATCGAAAAAAAAAATATTGCGATATATATTGATATTGAATTATTGTCCAGCCCTAATCTAAATTATGTCATATGCCTTCATTGACAAATGCGGAACAACTAGTTAATGCGTTCATGGCCTCAAGGCTAGATTATTGTAATGCTCTTATGGGTGGTTGCCCTGCACGCTTAATAAACAAACTACAGCTAGTTCAAAACGCAGCAGCTCGAGTGCTTACCAGAACCAGGAAGTATGACCATATTAGCCCGGTTCTGTCAATACTTCATTGGCTCCCTATTAAACATCATATCAATTTTAAAATATTGCTGATTACTTACAAAGCACTAAATGGTTTAGCTACCCAGTACTTTTAGGGAGCTCTTAACACATTATAGTCCTTCACGTCTATTGCGATCTCAATGTTCCGGCCAGTTAATAATGCCTAGAATATCAAAATCGACTGCTGCCGGTAGATCCTTTTCCTATTTAGCACCACAACTTTGGAACAGTCTTCCTAACATTGGGTCTCATTCATGAAACACGAGCAGAACGAATTTTTGTGTAAATCGTGTGTAAAGTGGTTCTGGCGTAAATTTTCGGATTCATTAAAATGTTCATATTTTCCAAATGTTAGTTGGTACGAAAGAAATCTACACCTGCTCCCAGCCACGCGTAAATAGTGCGCTTAACATCCGAACGTTTTGCTCATTAATAAGGCTGCATTTAAATTCACCTTAATCGGGTACATATTTACACAGCATTTTCAAAAAAATATTATATATAGTAAATACATACGTTTTTTCTTTTTACTTTTATTATGAGAGCCAGTAATTATTTGATTAAAGTGTTCCGTTAATAGCATCTGTAAACGGAACACTTTAATCAAATAATTAATTGCTTTCAATAGGGCTGGGCAAACTAATAGCCCCTTAATTGTTACGGAAATTGTTTCCTATAAAATGGCCAAAATCAGGCATAACAAGAAACATTTACGATGGCTGATATAGCGCTTTTGCTAGATTTGGCAGATAGAGCGCTGCACAAAAGGCGTATTTTCAGAGAAAATTTCAATTTCTGCAATTCTAGATATTTTTCTTTTTCATTCGCTTTTGAGAAGACATGTTGAAATCCTTCGTTTTGTATCATAATATGATGCCCATATATAGTTGTCAGTTGGATTTATTGGGCGGGATTTATGGTAATTGAGAATGAGCGTGCACGAGCGTCCGATTTACGACTGTTGGGAATTCATTAACACACACACACACATTTCACTATCACATCTGACGGTTACGAAGTATTTGTGAATCAGGAGAAGACTTTTCGGAAAGGTCTCTTTACGTGCAAATCACTCACATATTTACTCGTATATTTACAAATGTTTCATGAATGAGACCCATAGTCCGGGAAGCAGACACAGTATGTCAGTTCAAAGCTAGACTAAAAACACATCTCTTTGACCTAACATTCACATAATACATTATCGACTTCTATAATTCAATATTAGGTGCATAGATTAGGTCAGCCGGAACTGGGAACACCTCCCTTAAATCCTGATGTACTCGTTACTTCATAAGAAGAATGGCATCTACGCTGATTTTAGTGTCTTTGTTTATCCCGAGGCTTTCCCGCAGCCTGCCGGATCCAGGCCGTTTCCAAATCTGACGAAGGACCTTCGCCTGGACCCGATGACAATGCAGTGCTGAAGTGCCAACTAGCCTCTCCCTATGGAGGATCCCTATACCACTCTACAGATAAAGCGTTGGGGAATTTTCGGTTCGCGTACCTACCCGAAGTGATAAAATAAAATTCTGCATCAAAATTTATAGGCAAGACAAGTAGTTTGTTTAGGCATGGTTTGTAGGGAATTACAAACCTGCGCACATATATTCAAACGCACATAACAATAGAATAAATTCGTAATGCGCATGTGAACGCCATCAGCGTCTATCACAGGTTCGTGTTTAAAGTCTGTTTAGAGAGAACGGTGTCGTCTTAGCGGCCCCTAATTTAATAACAAATGACCATTTCGACGGAAGTGATTCAATCAAAACTAACTTTAGCTGGAAATAACATTATTCAAGAACCACTATAAAACCAAACCAATCTCTGTTACTTTAAATTATGTTTATCTCTGTAAAAAGCTGCTTTGAAACAATCTACATTGTTAAAGGCGCTATATAAATGATGACTTGACTTGCCTATTCCTATCGAAACTCTTAAAGGGATAGTTCACCCAAAAATGAAAATTCTGTCATTAATTACTCACCCTCATGTCGTTCCAAACCATAAATGCATAGATCAGCGATATTGCTTGTGTACCTTATAGGGGTGTAACGATATTCAAACCGAACCGAAGAACCGCGATACAGAAACCACGATTCGAATCGCGATACTCTCATGGCGTACCGAACACGACCGGCCCCGCCCCCTACTACCCCGGCCCTGCCCAGCCCGGCTCATTGGACCTGGAATGTGTACACAATGAATTCAGTTTTGTAGCCTAACCACCATTAACACCAAATAGCAAGCTCCGTGTTTTGTTACTTTCGATAATAAGCAAGGTGTAATCTTCAAATTCTGACTATTTGATCACAAAAATCAAACAATAAATGCCGTTTTGGTGCTCTTTGATGTGGCGTGACAGATCACTGTACTAGCTCCTCATTTCAAGTGGCAGCGCGGAGCGTGAATAAACGCGATCATCTCTTCCTCAGTTACAGAATTAACATGAATGGACACCTGAAGGTATGTTGAAAGATACAGTATATTTACTGAAAGGCATCATAACTCGTGTAATCGCTCAATCAGTGTTTCAGCAGCGTAAAGACGTCAATAAAACTGCATAGCTTGTCACTAGCATTATATTTACCTCAGCAGGCAAGTGATTCATTGTCCACAACTTGTTGGTTCCTAGAGAAATGAACTCTTGCACTAAATAAATGCACTATATTATCCTATATATTATATTTTACTTAACCTGTTAATTATATCTTGATTATTTAATGTACGTTTAAAATATCTTTCATGAAAATGACAGCAACTGTGTAAATTATTATATTTCAATAACAAATTAGAGTAAAGTTAATGCAAAAACTGCCTTATGTTCAGTTTACATGTTTTCATACATTGTGTTGGGTGTTGATTATTATATCTAAAAAATAAATAGCATCTGAATTTAGGCTCTGTTGTTAACCTTTAATGTTATAGTAATGTGGGGATCCCTTTATAGTTTACAGCATTAGCAGATTTTTAATCCCTGCAAAACGTTTAATTGTAATTGAATTAATTTAAAGACAAAGACACCATTTTTTCATTAAACCACTGTTTAAATTTTTTTTTTAGCTTTCTAAACCGAACCGAACCGAGACGTCAAAACCGTGGGAAAACCGAACCGTCAGTTTTGTGTATCGTTACACCCCTAGTATCTTAATGGTCGTGTGGTTAAAACTTTTGCCAAGCGTGTCAGAGGTTACGGGTTCTAATCCGCACACGTATAGATTTTTTTTTCTCATCAAAACCGAATATGTTCATCAGTGGTTACAGTATATAGCTATCAAGCAGGGACACGTTTGTGTGCATTTTGTTTTGTGATTTCACCGGAAGGAATAGAATCTCCGCAACAGCGATATATTGAAGCGCACGTCCAAGTGAAGACTGCGCGAGCCACAAGAGAACACTGTATCCATGCAACTGATCGCCGTGGCAACGAGCACTCAGCTTGATTTAAAAAACAACACATTTTAGCGCTAGATTGTCTCTTATTTAATAACAAACTAAATTAATGCTCGGCTAGTTAACTGGAGATGTTTTATTTATTTGTATTAGGTACATCCGTGCCTCTAAATGTTTCACAAAGTGGTGGGGACAATACAGACCCTGAGAAAAAGTGGTGGGGACATGTCCCACCCATAAATTATGCCTATGCACAATAAAAATTAAAGCTCCACTTTGACATGAATGCTTTACTTTGCGTGTCAGAATGTTTGAATCCATGTGCTAACACACTATCACTGTAAAGCTGCTTTGAATCAAACAAATCTGTATGGTAAAATAAATAAAGGTGACTTGACCATCATATATTCTGCTATAAACAGCATTGTGCACCATTAACTTGCCTCAAAAAAGTCTGGTATTGTTATTATTATTATTTATTGCCACACTTCAATATGTAAATTATTCCATCAGAAAATTAACACTTTTAGCGTTGTCAGACTTAAAAACAACGGAGCTGCGCACTTGTTGATATTTGTGTTTTGAAAAAGTTTTTGATTGATGTTTTGACTCCTAACCAATTTTCTACATTAAAAATAGTCTTTTTATTTGGGCTAGTAAAATTAATTTCGGGCTACCAAAATCTGAAGAGTGCCTGCCCGAAGGGCTACCAGCGATTTTGACATTTTGCGAGCCCCGAGCAATATTTGCAATACAATTATATACATAAAAAATAAACCAAGCAGCTTTATATATATATATATATATATATATATATATATATATATATATATATATTAGCTTTATATTTACCTCATGGAAATAAGAGGCTAATAAATAATTTCCACATTTTAAAATGCCATCCATCAATTTAAGATAAAATGAAAGACAGAAAACCATTCCAACTATAGCATGTCATGAATTAAATTAAAAAAAGATTAAATTTAACTTATTCTGTTATATGTAATTAAATGGTATATTATGTTAGCCTACATGTTATAATAAATGTATAACTTAAATACAAACTTTTTCTTATTATTTCAAGCATATGACATTTAATTTACAGCAGACAACCATGTGAAAAAAAAATATTTTTAGTGACCACGTGAGAAAAAATTACAGAATAGTAAATACAGAATATTTACATTTCGTGCTGACTTTAAATACCCTGAACAGCCAAAATAACACAAAATAAATAATATAAATTAATCAAAGAACAAGTTATAGAGACAATGCATGATTAGTATGAATCGTTGCAAACTCTGTTTTGATCAGCAGTCTCGTCGGCGTGCGGTGACTGGAGCGCTTTGAATCACTGAATAATTTTACGAATTCTTGCGGCGTTTCGAAAAGAACAGTTCTCCGTCGCTATTTACCCGTGGCCAAATTCATGTTTAAACTGGTCATAAACTGATTCACGGTATAAGGGAGCGAAATGAGATGCACATTTTTTGTAACTTGTTTGGATGTGTTTCACTCACTAAATAACGTTTCTTATTGTTAGATAAAGCCGCTTAAATGTTACATTCAATAATACATAATTTACATAATATTGCGTGTGAAAAAAAACATATATATAATTGATTGAAGTTTGCATTGATTAACACAATAAATGCTTAAAAACACCAACCTTTCTTCAGCCGAATCACAACAGACGCAGCAGAGCGGTGCGTTCCTATGACGTCATATCGACTGAACAAAATAAAAGTCCTGTTCAAATGCTGCTGTCTAAAATCAAAAAAGAGCATTGAAATGTGTGTGTGTGTTTGTTTGTGTGTACACAATAGTTTGTGTAAAATATATACGTTATTTGCATTCCTATTGTCTCCCCTTCTGTTACATAACAATTATTTTACATTTGTCTGCAAATTTATGATTTTAAAACATACAGTATGACACATGAAAAAGTGTAATAGAAATAATTTACAAAAATAAATAAATTTAAATTTGCTGCCACATTTTAAATCCACGGTTTACAGAACATCACACAATATAAAACAAAATGTATAAACATTTTTGAAACAATAAAGCTAAGAAATAACAAATAACTGCAAAAAGGGCACACTGCAGAGGGGATTTGCATTTCACATGTCGGCAAATCAAATTAAATGGCTAAATTGCCTGTGAGAGCACACTCTAAGTACAGCGCAACATCGATGCACCGAAAAACACTAAAAAATTAATTGATAGGATTAAATTAGAACAGAATATACCTTTCTAATAAATAAAAATCATCTAAATAAGTCGGAATCAGTTCACAAGGTGGAGAACAAATGTGTGCATAATGCCTAAAGTGCATGAAACATATATTCAAAACACAATTCACAAATAGTTAAATTAGACAACCCTGAGTGATCAATAAATAAAATTAAAATAACAAAATTATTAAAATTACGAAAGTATAGACAGAATTGTCAACTACTTTTTAACTGCAGAGACAACAATAAACGCTAGGAGAGGCAGTATTTTTAGCCAAACATGTTCACAGCATACAAAAATCAAATTAGAACCGGCTGAAATCACTTGTACCCTACCTGATCGGGAAAAAAATCCAGTCTTTCACTCTGCCTGTGTCCGTTTGAGTCTTTTCAAATTGTGTGTGCGCGTGAAAAAAGGACATTCTAAAACGCTTAATGTCCTAAGACAGTCATATTAAAACATAAAATTGTATACACACCTTATTAATAAAGCATACTTTACAGCCTACAGACAAGCAGATGAGCCCTGAATATGAACGCAACATTTCCTCCCATAGATAACCATTATTATAAAGAAAACGTTTAACGTGGCTTTCTATAGGAGGGACGCGTTGCGTTTATATTCTGGGTTCATCTGCTTATCTGCACATAGTATGGTTTCTTAATAAGGTGTGTACTGTGTACAAAAATTTATCTTTTAATTCCACTGTCTTAGTAGCCTATTAAGCCACCTTAAGCATTTTCTTGGGAGGAAAACGCTTACCGCTTAATTAAACCCGTTGCGTTTATATTCATATTCAGTATGGTCTTTACTGAGTTTGGTCTTTTCATATCACTGTCTCAATACATTAAGCAACATTAAGCATTTTAGAATGTCCTGAGGAAAACCAACTTGGCAGGCAGAAGTGCAATCATGGTTTTCCTGATGCTAAATCCAGCCTTGGAGAATATCCTTTCTGATGTTGTGCATCCACCATTTTCTTATCCATGACATTGTTAAAGATTTAAATCCCTGCCGCCAAGATGCTCCTCTGTCAGTCACGGAACGTGGAAAGTGAAACTTAAATCTGTCACAGGGGTGGTTGGATATAAAAATATTTATTAAAAGCTTCTTTCTCTTCACATTTTTATTTACAGCATTATATTAATAGGCTGTATATTAACGTATTGGCAGAAAAACAGTAGTTCTATGCGAAATCAGACATTGAGCAACCCCATATAACCAAAATGGCATTATCCTCGTTTCATAACGTCTCTGCGAAGATTCGACTGTGAGATTGATAGTGGAATCAGGCTCCTCCTATCGAATCTTCGACTATTCGGGGTCACCCCTAGATCACTGTGAGATGTGCCTGGGACCAAACCCTCTGAGCCGGAGAGGAATTAGAGTTACTTCCTCCAGAAATGGCTTCAAGTGACCTAGATTGTTTTTTTGAATTTCACACCATCATCTTCAATTAAATGTGCACTTTTGCCTTGTAAGGAAGTAATTGTGAAAGGCTTCCCTCCTTTCCTCTGCTGACTTCTGATGTTCCTCCTGAGCACCTTTTCCCCAATAACAAATAGCATTTGACTAATTACATTATTATTGGTTTATCTTATTTTGCACAAAAGACTCGTCTGTGATGAGAAGGATTCAGTTGGCCTGTGAGTGGGTGGAGGAGAACTGACACCACTTTGCTGGAAAGATTCGACTTCCAGTAATACTAAGGATGACCTAGGATGATGCCATGTTGGCCATCACAATGAAGGACTTGTTTATGAACATGGATTATGAAAAGATTCATGCTCCATTCCTTTTTACCTTTGAAAGATTAGAGGACATGGAGTTTTTCATACAGAAAATGAATGATAGAAGAGGCATATGTGTGTCTTGTCTGCACAACCCTCAACTGTAAGAAGTCTGGGTCAGATGTATGTAAATATTTTTGTTTTATTTTGTAGTTTTGTGTAATGTCTTTTTGTGAAGGATTTTGTTAACCCGTTAAAATCTCATGAAAAATAAATGTTCTTGAAACTTAAAATACTAAAATAATTTAGTATTTTTATAGGGATGTCAAAATCAGCGCATTGCATGTGATTCATTTTTTCAGTAGGCCTATATGCGTTAAAAAAAAATTGTAGCCAGACCCCTCTGGCAATGAGCATGGCATTTAAAAAAAAAAAAAAATTTTGGGTAACTTTGCACGCAGCTCCTCTTCCGAATAAGCACAACTTCGAGCCAATTCTGGATGAGTAGGTTCTTCTGTACCAGCACAAAAAGAGCCTAAATGTGTATAAACTTTCTACAGTCCTCCTCGGAAATCAAGTGTTTGCAAAATTTAAATTGTGTTAAAAATTATTCACCAAAACTTAGATCTGTTAGTTCCACTTGCCAGAGAAATTATTACATTACCATTATCAGGCAGTAGAGGACGCTCATGCACAATGTTTTTAGTGTTTACATTTTCCGGTGTTACGAGATACATTTCAGTAGGCAGGAGCTTACATGGATATTCATGAGTTTCCCGGACATGCGCGTGGAACTGAGAATTTTAGTTCACGCTCCTCCTTGTATTATGGATTATAAAAATAATTTAAAAAAGTAAATAGTTTCAATGTCACGCAAACTTATACACAAACTTTAATTTTGTTATCGTTTCGTAACCGTTTATAATGTTTTTATTAGTTTGCATTATAAGGAGCATTAGGGGCATTTGTATGGCCATGGTTTGTAGTACTGTGGGACGCAGTCGAACATACTAGCAATAACGTGTAAAAGAACTCAATTCGGTACTAGCACAGAATCTGAGGCCCTGTGCCCGGTTGCATAAAGCACCTTAAGTGTAATTTTCCCTTAAGTTCGCCGTTATGTTTCCCTTAAACCTAAGGGTGTTGCAGAAAAAAAACCTTAAGTGTTACTTAAGCGTTTCTTTAAGGTAAATGTCATAAACACTTAGAATTTCCCTTAAATGCTGTTTTTTCACATAAGTAATCCCTTAAAAAGCGTTAAGTGTTGCATAAAACCCCTTAACGGTCATTTCCCTAAGTATAACTTAAGGTGTGGAAATCGTAACCTTAAGAGTAACGTGGACAAAAATAAGACGACATGGCTGAATTTATGTAATTTTCGTCTGTCAGCAGAGTGGTTCACCGGGTTGCGGGTGCTCTTTCCCGTAATTTAAACGCAACGGTCAAGCTGTTGGTCAGTTTTGTAATCGTTAACACTGTACAACAATAAAGCGAACTCTTCACCACGGCACCACTCTTCATTCTTAAAAGCGTAGTCTTGCTTAATCTTACCTGTTTTGTTGGCTTCTTTCTTATAAGCGCTCAGCTCTTTTTTTGCGACCAAAGAGATGTTTTCGTATTTTTTAAGAAATTCCTGAACCGTCCTCTTCACGTCAAGATTCATTGCATTGATTTTTTCCATTATTATTTCTTCCCACTGTTTCTTTTTTTTTCAGCAGTTACATTGGGATTTAGTTTGCTTTTCAAAATTGTTTTTCTTTTATCATATTCATCAAGAAGAATGCATTTCTCCTCCTCTGTCCAATTAGGCTTTCTTTTTTTGTTTTCTTTATTCATTTCGATATCCTAGCCTACTTTATTTGATGAAACTGTGAAATTGCTAGTGTTAGTGTTTTGCGTATCTATGGCAACAACAGACGTTTATAACGTCAATCCAGGATCGCTGTCGTGAAACACTTAAATGTTTCCCTTACCTAAGAGAACCGTTTAAGAGATTATATGCAACACCCTTAAGTTATTCTCTTAGGTAAGGGAAAATCGCCCCTTAAGCATCATACTTAAGGGAAAAACTTAAGGTGCTTTATGCAACCGGGCACTGTTCCAAATGGAACCCTTTGTAATCTTCCTCCAAGTCCACATTTTCGTGATATAATGCCACTTTGACTGACGGGTAGAAGTCTGCTGTAGAGCTTGCTTCAGTGCAGGCTTGGCAAAGGAGGGTGAATATCGGTCGCAAAGGAGCTCGCGAGGACCCTTCTGTATGTCATTGTTATTTTAATGACAGACAGGCACAGTGACTGTGCAATAAAAAAATGTAACCCTTTAAGTTTAAAAAAATTCTAGCTCAGCACCCCAACTTCCTGTAGTACTGAAAGCAGATGCTAAAGACGCATTCAGATATCACTCCTAAATCTTTGTCCAACACAAGTGATAATGTTGGATATAGCGCGTTAAAGTAATTCGCTACCTGACTAGTCAAATCAGGGATAATTTTTCAGGCATGTACCTGAGACCCGTGTTTCAAGTTGCCATGAGAACGACTGACATCTCTCTTTTCATACAGATTACATAAACAGAGAATATTTGTTTTCATTTTGAATTAGATAATTTAATAGCAGACTTAAATGTTTATAAAGATATATTGCTTATGCCTGTGTGACTAGTATTCGCTGAGTTTTGTTTAAGTTTAGAGACGTGCTCCAGAAAAAAAGTTAATGTAGACGGAGAGGCAGAAAGCATACCCGGTTTATTTTCTTTATTTTACAAAAGCACAATGTTTTGTTTCGATTGTAACTGGACACATAAAAAAGTAGACATTTTACAGTTTATTTTTTCATATTTCTTAAGTCTGTATGACCATAAATGACTGAGTAATGAGTATTTTAAGTCTATTTTGCTGCAATGTGAAAAAAAAAACAGCAAAACGCGCCGGCGTGTTTGTCGACACCAGAGGGTTAACTTTAGCCTAATAGAAAGGAACATAAATTGTGATTAAAAATATATGCTCACTCACATCAAGACAGGAGAGCTCCTGACACACCTGTCCCGCTGGCTGCTGCCATGTTTTTTTTATCATCTAATGAGAGCATACAAACAAACAATAACAAGTGCATCTGTATACAGACAAAAAAAATACATTCAAGAAATACAACAACACATAAGTGAAATGGTAGTTCACTAGTCAACACTTGGCTTATTCTGGCATTGACAAAGAAAACAGTCAGTTGTTTTGACATTCTCTACATAACCATGTTGCTGACTTCCTTTTGATCTGTGCGCAGCTGTAATGGAAGTGGCAATTACATCTAGCACAGTTGATAATTTTCCTGAAATCTGGCCTTTCACAGATTTTACAGACTGACTGTGCCCGCAAGGAAGGGTCATGTCTTCTTGTTAGGATCTCAGGCAACACAGTTGAAATGAAGGCATGTTGAGCCTTTGACAAATTCCTGTAAACCAGTGGTCTCAAACTCAATTCCTGGAGGGCCAGATCTCTGCACAATTTTGCTCCAACCCTAATCAAACACACCTGATCCAGCTAATCAAGGTCTTCAGGATTGCTAGAAACTTCCTTGCAGGTGTGAGTTTGAGCTGGTTGGAGCTAAACTGGGCAGAGCTGTGGCCCTCCAGGAATTGAGTTTGAGACCACTGCTGTAAACTGTGTTTTTGAGGATGCGTTCCACCATAACCTCGTTTCTCGTCCACAACACAAAGTCACAGTAGCTTATGTCACTTACAAACATATGTTGTTGGGTTTGATAGTAGTATGGGTGTGAATTCTTCAAATTAAAAGACTTGTCCTTAATTTCTACCAAACCTTTGCCACAACAGGTACATCTTACCATGCCATCTGGTGATGATCCGAGGTGTGGCTCAGAAGGCTGCACCATTAGGTCACAGGAACTTAAACAAGTCTTGATGGTTTTCGACCATAAGGGACGTGTATGCTTGTCTTGCAGTTTCTTCCATGGACTTACCCCAGAGAACAGATGGGACATTTAGCTGTGTGTGGTTGTACTGCATTATCTCACTTCAGGTTGGTGTTATCTCACTTCTGATATTGTCAGCTGTAGCCACACGATAAAACCTAGTACTTGTAATTCGACCAGGCCTGTAGGTTTGCCAATCCTTTGAGCTTGACTGTTGTCGTGTGACAAATTCCAGCCTTTCACACTGATGAGGTTGTAGTTTTGTAAGGAACTCAGCTATTTGGAAATATTCATAATCAATAATATCTTGTTATTATTAATTATAAATATTTGGGTCAGTTAATTGGATTAACTTGATGTGGCTGAATTAATATTACAATCAATTAATCAGTTCGTCCAACGAACTCTTTTGATTATTAATTTATTCTAAAAAAAGGGTATCTTCCATGGCCACAGAAGAATAATTATTTCTTCGCATATACCGCACGTTGAGCCAGTAGCAAAAACCGTGATCATAAAGTGACATTGTATTGCAAACAAAGCAGAACCAAATACATATTATGTACAAGTTTTATTAACTAAATATAGATATTTATATGAATATAAATAAACTAAGCAACATACACACATGAATACATAAATAGGTTAGTGATAGGATGAAATTGGAAACCGGAAGAGGGTCTATGAGAAGAACCATCAGAATTTAATTTTCACATTTCATTGAATTGAATACTTGCATTTGTAATGGGAACAATTCTTGAAGTTGTTGAAAATTGAAGCCGTTCATGGTTCCGGCAGTGTCTAGTGGAAGTTGGTTGAGCGTTCTCTTTCTCCAGGAACGCATGATTGGTTTGGTCAAGGCCTGGGACTCTGTTGAGGCCATGCCGAGCACCCAGGAGAAGTGAGGAAATCGGAAGGATGGGTGATTGGAGTCGTTGTTGGTTGGAGTCTTTGTTCCAAAACTCCTGAGATTGTCTTTGGTTCTTTGTGAGAGAGTCTCCTCTCTTTTCCATGAGGCCGGATCTGGTTGGGATCCAGGCCTGCTGGAAGGCCTCTTGGCCCCCATGGAGGGGGAGGGGGGGTTTCCCCATATCACCGAGACAGTGTTTGCGGCAGGATGGAAAACCAAGAGCGGGCGGTCACTATTGCCTGTCTCTGATATAGTCTGAAAAAAAACCACCCCTAAGGTTTGAATGGACCAATGAGTAAGGTGACATGTCCAAGAGGGGAAGCGGCTCTTAGTTGATTTATGGTCTTTGTCCCCAGCGTGCTTAGACTGTTCATTCAAGCTCAAATAGACATAACAAATTCAAATTGCATTCTAAGAGAAGGTGATGTACATCAAAGTATGTGTCATTAAATGAGGATTAATTAGGTAGGAAGAATGATACAGGTGAAGTTATATTGACCGTTGGGTGGTTGTGCAACCACATACACCCCAATCAAACATACCATGTTGTTATACCTAATAGTACACGAGACAGTAAATCATCACGGTTTCTGTGAGGCATGTTCCTTCATAGAACAGAGTAATACCGCAAAGTTTATTTAATTAAAGATTGTCTCTCTCTCTTGAGCATGTGGCGCATGTGGCCACATTCCTTTGAGGTCGTAAAAGTCTGTTATCAGTCTTAAAGTGTTCTGTAACCGGACACCCGGCTGACAAAGTAACTTCATTTGTGAGGTTAGTTTTGGGGGGGAGTTTCATAGACCTTTATATTGATTAAATATAGTGAATATGAATAATCAGTGTGTGTCTGAATGGTCCAGACCCTACATCCCCCCTTTTCGACCATTGTTGTCCCCCTCCAGGACAACCATGATCGAAGTTGAAAGTGCCGAGAGATCAGACACACCTTTGTCATAGAAGGCTGGAAGGCCATGGTGGCCTCTGGTTGCTCACGTCTTCTGGAGCGGTGGTCGTTCCACGGCGGTTGATGTGGACAGTAGCCCAGTACAGGTCTCTGCAGCAGGTGTTGGGGCAGAAGGTGCCTTGACTGGGTATCACCTGTCATTCTGGAGTTAGGGTGAAATTGTGGTTCTTGAAAAAGGATGAGGTTTCCCGCTTTGATTCAGGTTTGGCCTCAGCAGGGCAGCGTGTGTCTTGGATCAGAGGCTGCAGACCAGCTGAGTTTGAGTAAAGTCATTCTGGAAGACAGTAAACAGCTGTTTCATGGAGTTCACTGTCTGGTTCAGCCGAACGCTGTGGGTGTTGAGAATTACCACAGTTCCCTTCGATGTCTTGCCGATGGACGGCAGGGAGGCACTCTGTGTTGTGAGTTGCCCTTTTAGCTGTGGGATTTCAGTTTGAATTTCAGCCACACGTTGTCTCACGGTGGCTAGGTTCAGTGCGTTGACACTGGACATGCCAATGTTAACAGAGTTCCGACGGCAGCGGCGGTTGTGTCTATCTAGCTCTGCTTGTGTGACAGTTTTTTTTTTTTTTCAAGTTGGTTGAGCATGTGTTCGACATTGGCCTCAGCGTGGGCGAGGGAGTGGAGTCGAACATACACTCTCTGGGTGTGGGTCCTGCAGTTGGTGATAAGGAGTCCCGGTTGTTCCTTCGGGACGCTGCCTGATACCGGACCTGGTGAGATGACCGACTGCGGCTGTCCTCTGGTTGGCTGGAGGCACAGGAAGACTAACCACAGCAGCATCCTGGAACAGACAAAGGGGGGAGGGAGAGAGAAAGGGAGGAAAGATCTCAGCGACTGTCGTCCTTTGTTGGCTAGGACAGTCTTTCCGCTTTGAGGACGCCGGAATGCCACTTGCTTCGGTGTTCTGGTGCTGCGGTGTGCAGCACATGGTGTGTGATGGGCATACACTGGCATGACCCCCCCCTTTTGTACTGTGGCACCACAAGCTTTGGCGCAGGGATGTCATCAGGTGCATAACACAGAGTGTTGTCCTGTGAACGCAGCGTGTGCTTGTTGATTTCAGTTGTCTGGGGCACCGGTTGTCGGTGGGTGCAGACGGCATTCGTGGGTGGTTGGAGGGGTTAGAGGTGGTTTCTCATAGTGTCCATTGGTTTGTCATAGTCTTTGGTAAGCTGGAAGGTTGGGGTCAGGTTAAGCAGAGGCTCTGTGACATTTTGGCACACTTGTGGTGAGAGACTAATACATGACCCGAAAAGTTCAGGACCACTGTTTAATGGGTTCGCTAGATATGTAGCATAAAGTTAGGTGTTTCATGTGTATCTAGCTAGTGATGTGTCTCTTGTATCTTTATCATCTTAGCTGTGGATGTTAGGAGGCTAAGACTTGTGTGGTTCCTAGAGTGTTTCCTGGAAGGGGCATAGCCGAGATGAAATAAATGACTTAAGATGGTTCTTATGACTAAATTATTTCTCTGGACTTAAATGGTGGTTCACTACGGCTTGACGAAGTGAAGGATAGGAGGAAAAGGGACAGCTTTCCTATTCAAATTATGCTTATTATCAATCCTCAGGACTATAGTTATGCCCTAGTAATTGTTGAAATTACTTGTGTTGCAGGGTCACAAAAATGAGTGCACTTGTTGAAAATAAACACAATCACAAATAAAGGTGTCTCTGTTTCCTTTCTGGGCCCAATGGGAAATAGAACCACATTCGAACAAGAGAGGAAATGGAATTAAATCATATAGATGACCGAATAGACAAGGGAATAGCTGACTGCTATTATTATCAAAGTGGAAATAAAAAATAAATAAATGAAGTAAGTAATCAAAACAGCGGTAATGATCTGAATGTGAGAATAATCAGTAGCACTTGTGACTAAACTTTGGATTTGCCTGGGCCAAAACTCCGTAGTGGGTTACAGCGGTTGCGTGTTCAAGACCACACTGTGTGTGTCCCTCCAAAGGTTTAGTCAACATGCTGATGGAAATTCTCATTACTATACGAATTATTCTCTAGCTACACAGTTTACATGTAGTTAAACTTAAGTTTAATTGACAGGGCATCTGCAAATTTAGCCTACAGCGCTCAGCCAGGACTATGCCTAACTAGTGAAGGTGAAATTTAGCTGAGAAGAATTGAAAGTATGGAAAGTGAAGAATTAGAAACCCTAACTGGGGTTAAAGAAAGTATTCTAGAATACTTTGCACTATGTAAACAAAAGCTGTAATTAAGGCTTCAAGTGAATGATGCTAACTGCTAACTGTAGAAGTTATTATTTAGCTTAGCCTAAGCTGGATGAACGCTAGGTTAGGTTAGCTTAGCCTACCTAGGCTGGTTTGTTTACAAAGTGACATCACAAGTTAGAAAAGAATGTCTACACATTTTACCGAGTTATGCATGTTTACACGGGTTAAAAGGGGGCGCCTATACTTTAAGTCTTTCAAGAACTTGATGTTACATTCAGTGAAATGCACATGTGTTTTGGCATTTGCTAATTTTACTCATGGAACTCTTCTCTTTACTTTACACAACTTATTCTATTTGTTTACAGAATAAGGAAATAGATTTGCTGTAAGTCAAAGCTTGTCTAAGCCTATATAGTTACGTCCCTCTCATGCATAAATGCTGACTTTTCAGCGAGTGAACAGTTTTGATCGCTAGGTAGCTCTCTGCTTGTAGATGCAGCTAAAATTTAGGTGAATTACATCAATCTAACAATAATTTGTAAGGCCTTTACATTGTAGAAAGGGGGGCATCACCCAGGTCTACGTATATATAACACTGTCCTGAGCTTTCTTTGTCAGAAACAGGTTTAGCAATACTGCAATTTGGATTTATTTAACCAAAGCAGGATAGATATCGGTACAGTTTACAAGCTGCTGAGATGAGATTCCTTTGTCAAACAGACTTACGCTTTAATGCTGAACTTACTGATACCAGTTGGAAATCTAAGACTCTTTCACTTACAGTAGAGATGTCAATTCCCGCTATCGTTTTATCTGCATTTAGACAAGCCAGCAACCAGTGATCAAAATGCGTATCGCATGTTGTGTTCCAGTCGGACCGCAATGGTCAAATGCACGCCTGTAGGTTAACAGTAGTTTAAAGCTCAGGTGGTTTTCCTACACTCTGGCATCAAGGTGACGTATGCCCTATTTGGAGCTAGTGTTTCCTGTAACCCTTCATTGTCATGGAAACTAATGTGTAGCAGTGCCAATTCAACCAGCATGTAGCAAATGTTTGTGTCAAAAGAGTTGTGCATAGTCTGTTGGCAGGTGAGGCTTACACGTCCATTCAAGATTTTCTTTATATCAATAAAATTCTACTTTTACTAATGCAGAGTCTTGCTGCTCTTTGAGCACACATTTTCATCTACTTTAAAAGTTTTATGTCCTATGCTGACCAGTGACTTTTTAGCAGAGTCTTGCATTGTGTTCATGCTATATCAACCAACACCTTTTCTGGGGTCTGATGAGCGTCGGCATCGGGCGCCTTAACCCGGCGTTCGGTTCATCCCGCAGCGCCAGTTCTGCTTACCAAAAGCGGCCCACTGGGCGTCTCGCATTCCACGCCCGGCTCCAAGCCAGCGAGCCGGGCTTCTTACCCATTTAAAGTTTGAGAATAGGTTGAGATCGTTTCGGCCCCAAGGCCTCTAGTCAAAGATATTGGGGTAAATGTATGTTAAATCCAGGTTGAATCCATCTTGGGGTTAGGGTTAGGCCTGACTTTGAGCAGGCCACGGTTAGGTCTGCGAGCACATGAATGAAGTCCTTTACAGATTTCTTTCGCCAAATCAGCTGGTGTCGTCTTATAGCAGGTGGCTCAACATTCCCTTTCAAGATGTGATCCTCCAGTGTAACGTGATGACTGTGGCAAGTCGTTGCAAATGCTTTGGGAAGTGGCGCTGCTCGGCGGCTGACACGCACATGGGAGCTCTGACTGTTTGGTTAATGTTTGTTAGTACGCTGTTCTATTTTCTTTTGTTTTGTTTTGTCTGTTAAATTGCGGACCTTCTATGTTAATTTGGGTTTTTTATTTATTTAGGGTTAGGGTTAGCCTAACCCTAACCCTCTAGTCAAAGATATTGGGGTAAATGTATGTTAAATCCAGGTTGAATCCATCTTTCTGGTTCCTGTTTTTAATTTGCAACAACATTTTTCATTATTAAATTATAATTAAAATGATTAAGTGAATCAGCCACTGGATCCCTGCGTAATGTCGCTGTGTTCGTCAGTATCAATGACACTCACCAGCCACTTGTGGATTTATGTTTTGAATCAAGGAATCGCACCACATTATCAATGTTATTTCTGTAGACACCCTCCAGTCGTCTGGAACAGGAGCTTCTGTAAATGGAGGTGAAAATCCAGACTTGTTTGAGCCGAGAGACTCAGTTTCTGTCTGGACTTGGCCATGTCACCCATTTCAAAACGGCTGGCACTGCGTATAAATTGTCCACTGGGATATCGAAAAAACCCTGTATTTGAGATGCATGCAGATCCATAGTGTGAGTGGGTGTGCGCGGGCACATTTCACTGTTTTATTTTGTGGCGAAGCACACACATGTTTGATGTGCTTTAACATTTTAGTGTTGTCTGCAATCTGTGATTGTTCTGTAAGAAAAAAGGCCTGATGTGTTCAGTCATCCAGCCAGTCAAGGACCATTGCTTCTCCTCGAAAAGACTTGCGCTTGGCGCCTTAGTCAAACAGCAGCTCCTCGCACACACGAATGTCTCTCTTTGGCCTGCTTTGAACACTCTAATTTTTTCAAAGTAAACGCTTCGGGCCCCGAGAAAACTAATACATTAGAAGCAGCACACCTTTCACATGTCCTAGGTTGTTGCCTCCACAGTGAATCACTAGCACATTCGGAGCAGTTCTTCCTTTAAGGCACTGTTGGAAGAAGGGAAGGAGGTCTCCCCAACACATGACTCCCCTGCCAAACCACTGGACCTGTGCTTCCTCCGACCCGTCCAGCATCCAGGTGAGTCTTTAGAAATGACAGAATTCATTCTGATACAATGTCTGCTTTTCAGTGAAGTTCTGCAGTTTGGCATTTTCGGAGTGTTCTGTTTGTGACACTCGTTGATCTATTCTTTTTCACTGTTAGTCGAGCTGGAGGAGCAGGTGAAAGAGAGGGTGGCAATACAGCTACGAACATCGGAGCAGAAGCAGCGGAGACCAGATGAATGCATTAGTACCAATCGACATGATATACTTTAAACTAAAGTTTCAAATGACTCATTGATAGTTTGACTTCTCTTATATATATATATATATATATATATATATATATATATATATATATATATATATATATAATACAGCTAAACTTAATTGTGTGAGAGTTGGGGGAGGCCTTGCTTACAAACACATTTTGCACTCTGAGAGAATATATACACTGAATGTAGTTTGCACATTTTATTAACTTGACACTGTTTTCAGTTTTATTATGTACATAACAGACAATAAGGCTGATCCTCTTTCCTGGTGTGTGATTTACCTTTATGCTTCTCTGCTTTAATTTGGTGAGAGCAGGATAAAGATGCAACACCTCGGGAGAATCTTATCCGGGTCTCAAGCTTTGAATGTTATTGTATATAGTTCTCTTTACTTTTCTGTTGTAATGTAACCTTTGATAATAAAATAAAATTTCCCTTAAACAATTGTTTGATTTCACCAATCGACATATGCTCCCTAAACTTATGAAGTGATTCTGTGTGTAACAGCAGTGGCCCAACTCATTAGCATTTCAATGGTGTGTGTGTGTGTGTGTGTGTGTGTGAGAGAGAGAGAGAGTGAGAGAGAGAGAGAGAGAGTTTCTCTCTCATTTTCTTTCTCTCGCCGGTATTCAGCGGCGACGGGCGGCACTGCTTGGTCATTTCCTGTTGCAGTACAATACACCCATTCCTTCCGATCACTGCGATTGTTCACGTCGACCGCCAAGGTGACTGTTTTCGGACGCCCCTATCATATCACCTTTAATCTTGGCACCAGGTTCCAAGATCCCAAAAAATAGAACCGGAGTCATATTCCGCACCCGGATGGGTTTTGTATCTGATAAATGCACGCGTCCCCGGGTCGGCCTTCGCCCCGCTCCTCCCCGCCCGAAAAGCACCCTTCCCGGTTACGGCCTCGATCCAGCGGCCACACCCCCCACCTCTGCCGAGGAGGAGGGTTCCGCACGCGCCCAGTGTCTCGCGTGACGTGAATCGGCTCCATACATTCTAAGTGCCTATACAGATCCATGTGAATGTGTATGGTATTTGCTACATAAAGAATTAAAAAATACCTTAAGGATATAATTCTCATTTTGTATATTGACACATGTCATAAAGATGCTCCTTGTTTGTTATATTAGGCACCCTGAGGTGGCAGAGATCAGTGTCAAAATGTTTTCTAACTGTTCAAAGACACACTAACTTTATGAACTTGAATGTATCTTTAACATTTTTATACTGATATTTGCTTTTTCCACCCCCTTTGTTCACTTTGAGAAACAAGTTTAATGAATAAATATGTTTGAACTCTAAAAGAATCCTTTGTTTAACAATGTATTTGCTATTTCTGCTTTAGTTTTGTATATTGTTCTCCAATGTTTTGCAATGTAACCTTTGATTAATCTTGTTAATAAAATGCAATTTCCCTTAACCGAATAACTTCATAACTACCGAAATGTTCCCTTATAAAATGAAATAAAGAATAGTAAAATTGGTTGAGACCAGGGTAAACAGCATCACCTGGGGAGAATCTTAGCCTGGTCTGTGTAAAATAAACTGTGTAAAGAAATCTGTCATTAAAACATGATTTTAGACTTTAGATAGGATCATTGTGCTAAAAATTAAGAAAATGTTAATCTAAAGACTTTTTTGAAGACTAAAAAAGGAAAATGTGCCTTATAAAATGAGGATACAGGAAATTGATTAGGCACGCATTAAACTACACGTTATAAGCTTTAAATAGACGTGCAAAACATGGCTATTGCATAAAAATTGACTGAAAGACATTCATTTTAACAGGAGATTCAAAGTTGAAAACTGGAAAAGTGCTCCCAAACGTTCACCAGGCCAGTGGGTTCACAAAGGAAACAAGGCCAATTCGACGACCTCTCATTCGCGCTAGGAACATGAGACTGCCAAATCATTAGCACACTAGTAAAGTGCTTGTACTGAGCTTTATTTTGAAGCCACACACATGTCAACAGCTCAAGGTTTGGCTGAATTAAAGACATTTTGGTGGGAAACACTTGACATCACCGGCTGCAGCTGACATACACAACACAGCTTTGAGCTGGTCTCTTCCCCTCTCGAGACCAAGATACAGCATAATCAGTGTCAGCATTGAGAAGTACAGAACTCGCTGTTTAATATGATGCAAAATGCAGAAAGAAAGCTTGAGATTTGAGTTAATTACAGACATTTTAGACCAGCAGACACACACACAGTGAGGACAGAGGCCTCCTGACCTCAACGGCGCCGTCCTGAACTTTGGCCTGTAATTTTAACTCCCTGAACAAGATACAGAAAATTGATTAGAAACACATTAAAGTACAGAAACTTAAAAAGGGCCTGTGTGTAACAGCATGTAAAGAGCAGTGGCCCAACTCATTAGCATTTCAATGGACTCTGTGTGTGTGTGTGTGTGTGTGTGTGTGTGTGTGTGTGTGTGTGTGTGTGTGTGTGTGTGTGTGTGTGTGTGTGTGTGTGTGTGTGTGTGTGTGTGTGTGTGTGTGTGTGTGTGTGTGTGTGTGTGTGTGTGTGAGTGAGTGAGAGTTGGGGGAGGCCTGCTGGAGTTGCTTAAGCAAACACATTTTGCATTCTGAAAGAATATATAGCCTGCACCGCATGTTGTTTGCACATTTTATTAACTTGCCACTGTTTTCAGTAAACGCTGCGGGCCCAATGCAGGCCTGATGAGTATTTGCTATTTCTGCTTCAGTTTTGTATATAGTTCTCCATGTTTTGTAATGATATACATATGTTGTATATCTAAATGTGCAGAGAAAACCCAGCTCTCTTACTGGTGAGTTCACCACTTGTCCTAGAGCATTGTGTAAAGAGAGAGAGGGACAATTTGGCTCTAAAAGGTGAAAAATATAAGTCCGATTTTTGAACTTCTTCAAATCTCTTGTGGGAAACTACCATTACTCATCTGGACGAATTATTTTGGTCCTTGAAATGGGTTTCCCAAAGTCTTAGGGTCACAAAAGTAGTGTAATATATGAATAAATTAGTAGATAATGAATAATAATTGTCTAAAGTAACATTTTTGAAAAATCGTTTTTTAGTACAAGGATTGTCTTTGACAGTACATTCACCAAATGTTAGAGTGACTGAGATAAAATAGGACTAAAATAACTTCCTACTACATATCAAGCTTTATGGAATGTGTGCAAATGAAAAAGTAGCATTACAACAGGTCTTTCTTTGAAGCGAAACGTTTACTTTGTGAAAAAAAAAAACTCACTACTAACAATATATCAGAACCATTAACATTTACAACATCAAAATGATAAAAATTCAGGCACTAACTGTAAGAAAAAATGAAATCAAAATTAACTGTTTAAAGTGATGACCTGCAATGACCCTCTGTCTAACCCCTCACCCTCTGTCTAACCCCTCATTCGAACTGGCCAATCAGAGCTCACCTTGCAGCCACCTGTAAAAGTGTCAAAAGTTTAAGTTCAGCCAAAAAGAGCACAACTGATGTCAAAGGTGAGACTGAACAAGAACATGTTTAATGGATTCAAAAAGTGACAGTAAAGATTTATATTGTTGGGAAAGATTTTTATTTAGGATAAATGAAGTTCTTTTTATTTTGTGTTCATTTGGTCAAAAACACAGGACAGGTAACATTATACACTGATCAAGTAAATACAGGCTTGGTGATCATAAGAGTCTTCTTTCAATAAAAAATAATAATAAATGCAGCATTTGTGTTTAATAATAGTAATAATAGACTATATATATATATATATATATATATATTTGTTTTCTTTGTTTCAGTGTAAAGATGAGTGACGACAGTGGTGTCATGTCGTCGGGAAGTGATGCGGTAAGTTTCTATATTAAATGCTTCTTCGTTTGGTCAAATCTTAATCTTTATTAACTTTGATTTATAACAAATTAAAGCTTGTGGTAATAATTCACATTTAATTTATTTTTTCAATGTTTTTTTTCTTCCCCAAGGCAACCACTGTGATAAGCCGCACTGTGGGTTCATTTTAAACACTATAAACATTAAACAGTGCATCTGTTATAGACAGAGATTATTGTGTGATGTGCATTTGGACAGATGTTGTATTGTGTTATTTTGCAGGACAGCGAGCACACATCCTCCTCGGAGGAGATCGGAGGAGCAGGCAATTCCTCCTCCTCCTCCTCCTCCTCCTCCTCCCAACAGCCCCAATTTGCCCCGCCATCCGCCCCCTCCACAACCTCAACAGGAGGATTTTGATGAGGTAATGGACATACAGGTATCCAATATAGGCTGTCAAACTCTGTTGCAATTGTGTTAACTTTTCATTTGATTTTCATTTCTCTACAGTATTTTGCAGACAATGAAGAGGACGAGGAAGACTAGTCATTTATTTTAAATAAATATTTGTAAACATTAATATGGTCTACTCTTCTCTGTTTTCAAATACATGTCCAAATCTCTCAAGGTTTTGCAGAGATATTTGTGTTACAGTGGTATTGTAACATTGAGGGTGCAGCCATGTTGGTTTTGATGCAAAGCACTCTGGGATATGACATCTTAGCTTGTACCGTGCTACTGTTCATATAAAAAGAAAAACTTCACTTCCCATAATGCATAGTAAGATTAGGCTTAGTATGTTACAAATACTCATAAAATGAGAAGTCAATAGAAACAGAATATAAAGAATGAAATCAATTCAAAATAATGCAATTAAACAATTTTTATTTCAGAGGGACATTTTATTTTGGGAACACAAAAGAAATATATACAGAACAAACACAAAAGAACTATATATATATATAACACAAAACATAACATTCAATATAAAATAGATATGGGTATCCAAATATGCTTTAAACCTACATGTTTGCCTAAAAGTCAAACCATCAGGCCTGTTTTCCTTGGCTACCTGTCATCCTCACAGGTGAAGGTCTGTGCATCAATGCAGACTTCCTCACTGCCCTGTTTGAAGAAAAACCGGTGGCCCAGCTCGTCCTGCATCACTGCCATCTCCCCAACACAGATGATGATGGTTAACTGAACACAGGTGACACAGATGATGGTTAACTGAACACAGGTGACACAGATGATGATGGTTAACTGAACACAGGTGACACAGATGATGGTTAACTGAACACAGGTGACACAGATGATGGTTAACTGAACACAGGTGACACAGATGATGGTTAACTGAACACAGGTGACACAGATGATGATGGTTAACTGAACACAGGTGACACAGATGATGATGGTTAACTGAACACAGGTGACACAGATGATGATGGTTAACTGAACACAGGTGACACAGATGATGATGGTTAACTGAACACAGGTGACACAGATGATGATGGTTAACTGAACACAGGTGACACAGATGATGGTTAACTGAACACAGGTGACACAGATGATGATGGTTAACTGAACACAGGTGACACAGATGATGGTTAACTGAACACAGGTGACACAGATGATGATGGTTAACTGAACACAGGTGACACAGATGATGGTTAACTGAACACAGGTGACACAGATGATGGTTAACTGAACACAGGTGACACAGATGATGGTTAACTGAACACAGGTGACACAGATGATGGTTAACTGAACACAGGTGACACAGATGATGATGGTTAACTGAACACAGGTGACACAGATGATGATGGTTAACTGAACACAGGTGACACAGATGATGATGGTTAACTGAACACAGGTGACACAGATGATGGTTAACTGAACACAGGTGACACAGATGATGGTTAACTGAACACAGGTGACACAGATGATGGTTAACTGAACACAGGTGACACAGATGATGGCTAACTGAACACAGGTGACACAGATGATGGTTAACTGAACACAGGTGACACAGATGATGGTTAACTGAACACAGGTGACACAAATGATGATGGTTAACTGAACACAGGTGACACAGATGATGATGGTTAACTGAACACAGGTGACACAGATGATGATGGTTAACTGAACACAGGTGACACAGATATTATGGTCTGCCAATGGAGCTATGACTGATTTTGACTCAGGGAGCTGTTTGGTAAAAAAGGTCACAATGATTTAGCAACGTTTTATTCCTCCTGGTTTAAATGACACCAGCAGGAGTCCATTTCATTCACATAAGTCCCTTGGCATGTGTACAGACCGCAGTCCTTTAATTGACACGACAAGCGCGAATCATGAGCAGCTGCAGAAGGATGAAAAGTGGGGAAACAATGAGCCCAAACCACAAATCATGTGCCTGGTCCTGTTCAGCCAGTTTCTGGCACAGCAGCACCTCACACACCAGCTTGAGGCTGAGCACGGTCAGCACCCACAGCAAGCACAGCACTGCCAGAGGCTTCTCTCCTTGATAGAGGCGTATGGATACAATGGCTGTTAAGTAGGTGCTGAGGCCATCAGCAGCAAACACCAGGCCGCTGGAGGTGCTTGAGCATGACGACCGCCTCCAACTTTGCCGTAACCATGGTACCTGAGAAATAAAATAGTAATCTTGAACTCACCTGCAATATCTGTTTAATTGATACAAAAGGAGTGAAAAAAAAACACCATACCTTTTCTGCATCAGTTCTTTGTTGACCGGACGGTCTGCATGCAGGGAAGCTCAGAGGACGTGAGAGCCACGGTACTCCGGGCCAAGGAGATAACAAAATTATTAAAAAGTTACATTACAAAAAAAACAAAGAACTATATACAATAACAAAACTAAAGCAAAAATATTTAAATGTTTTTTTGCAGCTGGTGTGTGGCCACCCAGCGCCATCATGTCACCCTCGGTCTTCGCAGCGGGTTCCAGACACATAATAAACCCAGCGGTAACTGAACACAGGTGACACAGATGATGGTTAACTGTAGAGGTGTGAACCTACACTGGTCTCATGGTTTGGTTCGATTACGATTATAATGTCATCGATTCGGTTCAATTCGATATCGCGATGCACCGCATCCTCAATTTTCAATTTTACTTCAAAAGTGATGTGTGCGTGCGCGCGCGCGTGTGTGTTCGCCTGTTCGGGAAGTCGCAGTGACAAAAACAGAGACATTCCAGTTTAAGTTTCATGGGACTAAAGCCTGTTTATGCCATTAAGAAAATGAAATTCTGTCAAATCAATTTTGTTTTAAAGAAATGTTCATTTAAAAGCAGCGCTCATTCATCAGTGTATAATGTTACCCTGGAGACGTGCGCATCAACCGTCACCGAGTCCGCTGTTGAAGACGATCATCCATTTATAATCACGCGTAACAACACAATTGTAATTTGACCATCGGGTGCGGAAGGGTTGCCATCTGTCTCGGTTTGTCCCGATTTATCTTTTAATAACCTGTCCCGGGAAATGTATCCACTCTCCCGAAAGGCTACGTGAATGTATGTTCAAACCATGTAGCGCGCGCACAGCAGAGAGGGAGAAAGCGAGACCTTGCGTGTGTGTTGCCTCAAGAAGCGCATGTAACTTGCATGCGCATGTAATGTATGTATGTAAATGTATGTAAGAAAGAATGTTTGATTCGCACTCGCGTCTCGCCTCCCTCTGCCAGTGTATGCTACCGGCTTCCGCGACAAAGCACATGCGCGATAAATGACGTCAGAAAAGCGTCAGTACATTATAACCGGTTATGGTCTATTACTGAACCGATACCGAATCGTCCTCGTCTGCATCGCGGTGCACCGTAGAAACGATTAATTTCGACACCCCTAGTTAACTGAACACAGGTGACACAGATGATGATGGTTAACTGAACCCAGGTGACACAGATGATGATGGTTAATATAACCCAGGTGACACAGATGATGATGATGATTTATGAGAGCATACTTACAGAGATATTATGGTCTGCCAATGGAGCGATGACTGATTTGGTGATTTTGTCCTCCAGTCGAGATGGAGCTGCGCACTGATACTTCACTGGTTGTAGGGCTTGATGGAAGCTCAGTCTGCATCTAGAATAAAAAAATAAAATAAAAATCATACAGCTATGCATAAATAGTACTAGCATAAAAAAGGTTACTGAAATACACTTACGGTCATGTTGGTAACGACACCAGGCCGCTGGAGGTGGCCTGGTGTATTCCCTGTATTGGGATATTATCCCAATACAGGGATATTATGGTCTGCCAATGGAGCGATGACGGATTTGGATTTTGCCACGTCGCATGGGGTAAAAGCATGTCAAGTCGAACCCATCTTCCTGGTAAGACCGAATGTAGTTCCAGATGGCTTTACGGAGCATGGAAGTGTCCACACCCGGGTGCGTGGCCGATGTGCTGAGCTCGAAGGCCGTCCTGGCGTCACCATCATCTAGAACTCAGGGCAACATTAGAATGCAAAATAACAAAAGGACAACGCGCACATTTGTATACTCATCTTCCTGGTTCCTGTTTTTAATTTGCAAAAACATTTTTTAATATTAAAATATAATTAAAATGATTAAGTTAAACAGCCACTGGATCCCTGGTTATGTAGCTGTGTTCGTCAGTATCAATGACACTCACCAGCCACTTGTGGATTGCTCCCAATGTCATTTCTGTAGACGCCCTCCAGTCTTCTGGGACAGGAGTTTCTGTAAAAACAGAAGTGAGAGCATAAACACAGAGATACTATGCTCTGCCAATGGAGCGATGACTGATTTTGCGATTTTCGTTACTCCGATCGGCTGAGAACTGGTGGCTCACCCGACCCCGGACACAACATTAAGAGCCAGCATGACTGAATCATTGCATTGGATGTAGTTCTAGTGGTTTGGCAGGAGAGGCTTGTGTTGGGGAGACCTCCTTCCCTTCAAACAGTGCCTTAAAGGACGATCCACTCCGAATGTGCAAGTTATTCACTGCTTTTCACAATGAATAACTAATTTCCACAATGAAGAGGGACCTGCATGACATTAACATGAAGTTTCCCCAGATAAATACTGGAGCATGAGAAACAGCCATCACGGTAGTGACGAAAAATAACAATTGAGTTATCTTGTCCCTTTATGTTTGGTGGAACAGATGATGATGATTAACTGAACGAACACAGGTGACACAGATGATGATGATTAACTGAACGAACACAGGTGACACAGATGATGATGATTAACTGAACGAACACAGGTGACACAGATGATGATGATTAACTGAACGAACACAGGTGACACAGATGATGATGATTAACTGAACGAACACAGGTGACACAGATGATGATGATTAACTGAACGAACACAGGTGACACAGATGATGATGATTAACTGAACACAGGTGACACAGATGATGATGATTAACTGAACACAGGTGACACAGATGATGATGATTGTTGAGAGCATAAATACAGAGATATTATGGTCTGCCAGAGCAGCTATAACTGAATTTGACTGTGGGAGTTGTTTTACTAAAACACACTTACGGTCATGTTGGTAGCGACACCAGGCTGCTTTTAATTTTTTTTTTAAAAAACCCACCATACATCAGCATCTGCATCAGTCCTTTGTTGACCAGCCTGTCTGCATGCAGGGAAGCTCTGAGGAGGACATAGGAGCCACGGTCATCCAGGCCAAGGAGATGGCCGAGTTCACGCGCACCGGCCAGATCTGGTAGTACCAGAGGATTCGGGACATGTTGGCAGCTCCTGATCCACTTGGCAGGTGTACAATCATCATAGAGACCTTTGTCCTTGATGTGGAAGTAATGATGCTTCATGAACCTTAAAGAGAGAGAGAGAAAGACAGAAAAGCCAGAAGACAGCCTGATAATTTTCAGTTTATAGTTACATGATGTGTTTGTTACATTACACAGAGCTGACCTCATACATTACACATTAAAATCTGCAAGCACAGATTAACATGTGACCACAACACACAGTTTATGAATGAGAACCAAACCACGTTTCCTTTGAATCTTCTGTTAAAATGACTTCCTTTCATTCATTAACCTTTAATGCAACAGCTTACATGTAAAGCACTTTTCATTACTATTGTATATGAAATGCGCTATAAATAAACTTGATGTGCTATAAATATACTTACCTTGCCTTTCCATCGTGACGTCACCGCGCGCTGACTGATCTCCGCGAATACACCACTCAGAATCATGCAACTTGTATCGTTCTTTTCAGTTCGTCAAGACCATTCCAACGAGCTCAGTCTTACCCAAATCCGTCGAGTTTTCGTCGAGATATTTGTGTTTTTTAAAGCTTGAACCGGGCGCCGCCATGTTTCCCTTGACGTCAGCGCGCGCTGACTGATCTCCGCGAATACACCACTCAGAATCATGCAACTTGTATCTTTCTTTTCAGTTCGTCAAGACCATTCCAGCGAGCTCAGTCTTACCCAAATCCGTCGAGTTTTGGCTGAGATATTTGTGTGTTGTAGCAGTGTTCAAAAAGGGCGCAGACATGTTTGTTTGATACAAAGCACTCTGGGATATGTAGTCTTAGCTTGTACCGCGCTACTGTTCATGTAGACAGAAAAAACTTCAGTTCCCATAATGCATAGCTATGTAGGTTTAACTGTACTGTATATACTGGTTATGTTGCAAATATATTTAAAATATGAGAAGGCAATAGAAATTGCATAGAAAGAATGAAAATCAAAAAATTGTTTAAGGGGAAATTGTTATTGTGTATATAGATCTCTTTACTTTGTTTTGTTGTAATGTAACCTTTTAACAATGCTGTTAAGCAGAAATAACAAATGAATAAAGTTACAAATAATTATATTTTTTTGCAGTGTGACAGTTGTTACAGCATATTTCAGTGTTTTCCACTTTCTCATATAATAAGTGAGAGAGAGATTGAGTTGGTGATGGTAGGTTAGAGGTCAACACACACACACGCACACGCACACGCACACACACACACACACACACACACACACACACACACACACACACACACACACACACACACACACACACACACACACACACACACACACACGTGTTGATAATTGTGTTGACTTTGAACGGCCGCAACTCGGGGACCCTGGCAAGTTGGACCTCGGGGGTGGGCTCGTTCGAAAGGCCCCGTCCAGCACTACGATCGATCAGAGTTTGGGGAATATTGAGCGAGGGGTTCTCGAGATATGCGCCGACAAAGCTGCGCCTTTGACCGGACGTAACTCCCTGACCCCGAGGCCCTCTGGGATGGGGGTGGCATCGTTGGATAGGGCCCATCGAGGCCCACAAACGACCCGAGTTTGAACGGCCCTAGCTCGGGGACCCTCGCAACGAGCCCACCCCCGAGCTCCGGGGCCCCCCGGTCCCGGAGAAAAGGGGCCCGACGGGACAGGGCGCCCCTCGGAAGGAAAGGTCCCAGGGGCCCGGGGAGGCGGGGTCCGAGAGGGCCCGGGGGGAGCCCCCGACACCCGAAAGGGCGGGCCGCTGGGCCCTCCCCTTTCCGAGATACGGGCCGTTTTGTCCAAAAGTCCCTCCCGCGTAACCGGCCCTATCTCGGGACCCGAAGGGCCCAGAGGCTCGGGACGGCGGGTGCCAGGGCCACCCTAGGGGACCCTACTTCTCCCGCTGTCCCGAGCCACGGGGACCTTCCGGTCCCGAGATTCGGCCACTTCCGGTCCATCTTTGACCGGGCAAAACTCGGAGAGGAAGCCGAGTTGGGGCGCGAGACTCTGGGCCTTGGGGGACCTCTAGCAGACCCCCCCACCCCGGGTGTATGGAGCCCCAACTCGGCTCGGTTACCGAAATACGGTCACTTCCTGTCCAGCTTCGACCGGCCGTATCTCGAAAAGTAAGCCGAGTTGGGGCACGAGACTCTGGGCCTTGGGGGACCTCTAGGAGACCCCCCCACACCGGGTGTATGGAGCCCCATCTCGGCTTGGTTCCGGAGATATGACTGTTTGAAATTTCAACTTTGACCGGATGTAACTCGAAAAGTAAGCCGAGTTGGGGCGCGAGACTCTGGGTGTTGGGGGACCTCGAGGAGACCCCCCCACACCGGGTGTATGGAGCCCCAACTCGGCTTTGTTCCAGAGATATGCCTGTTTGAAATTTCAACTTTGACCGGATGTAACTCGAAAAGTAAGCCGAGTTGGGGCGCGAGACTCTGGGCCTTGGGGGACCTCGAGGAGAACCCCCCACACCGGGTGTATGGAGCCCCAACTCGGCTTGGTTTCAGAGATATGCCTGTGTGAAATTTCAACTTTGACCCAGCGTATCCAAAAAAATAAGCCGAGTTGGGGCTCCACACTCTGGGCGTGGGGGGTCCACCAGGAGACCCCCCTGTGCCCAGAGGATGGAGACCCAACTCGGCTTCATCACTGAGATATGCATGTTTGAAATCTGAAATCTGACCCGGCATAGTCAAAAAAATAAGCCGAGTTGGGGCTCCACACTCTGGGCGTGGGGGGTCCACCAGGAGACCCCCCTGTGCCCATAGGATGGAGCCCCAACTCGGCTTCATCACTGAGATACACCAGTTCACTGGTTCCCCACTACCTTAATATGCTAATTGACGTATGACGTCATCTAGCGACATTTAGCGACTTTTAGGGAAGGCCTTAGCTACTTTCCTTTAAAAATAGTTGGCAACAGTGATCAAGAAATAACAGACCGCATTCTACATTGGAATTTTCTACCAAGGCATGTAATAAATGCTTATATTTAAATGCAAATATAAACAATTTCAGTGTATAATAAATCACTAATATATCCCTAATCGTGCACCTGTCCTGTCCATGCTGCTGGGTCCTTCCTCATCTGCACCTCCGGCTGCCACAGTACTCTTTCCACTATGGAAAAGATCTGTTAATTTGGCGCATTTAGCTGCCTCTTGTGCCAAAAATCTTTTCTTTTTAATTCTTATTTTTTCGGCCCCACCCATTAGTTTCTCTTCTTTTCGCCATTTTTACCGTCCGTCTCTGTTGCATTGCATTCACACAAACCCGTCAAACATGACCAAAATTAAACTCCTTTGATCGGCGCCTAGTTTGAGCCAATCGGATGTCAGGAAAAATGAGGATCAGTCCAAGTTGGGAGGGGCCACCCGTATCCCCCCTCAGATTGAAAGTATTTTGGCCCGGTCCGAAAATAAGGTTTTATTCCTACACTGCCTGGCCCCTTTTTTAGAAAGATTATCTGAGCTATGAACCTTCTTGAATATTTGAACCAGGAGTTCAGCCTTTTCTAGATTATTGACAGCTATTTTATCCCCACTATTCAACACTGGCATTTCATAATTCCTTCTGATCCCCCCCATTCTTCTGATGGCCCATACATCTGATAGTTGTACTTCTCTTCCAATGCTATTACAATATTGCCTCCAAAATGAACGTTTTTGTGCTTTTATTGTTTTCCTTACTTTTGCCTGGGCCCTTTTATACAAGATCAAAGTATCATGAGAATGATGTTATTTAAGTTGCCTGAATGCCTTATTTCTTGATTTTATAGCTTCTTTACAGTCATTATTCCACCAGGGTACACTCTTGGTACATCTTACTCCTGTACTTTTAGGTATCACTTCCTCAGCCGACTGAATTATTTCATTAACTAGTTTATTATTAATTATATTTACATCCATCTGATTCTCTACTTGAAGTGTCAAACATCTCTTTTTACAAATTTCTTGAAAACATTCCCAATTTGCTTTCTCCAGTTTCCATCTAGGAATTCTCCTTTTCATAGCATATCTTTGTGCCAATTTTAGTCATTACCGGGTACAAACGCTGGTTGGCCTCTCACGTCCGAATTTGAGGAAGTGGGGGAAGTGACGTATGCCGTAAAGCAGTCGAATTTTGTAGTTCTTTTTATGCTTGGGTTACTACCCGAAACCCAAGTTACATAGTGCCAGTAAAAGCGATACAGACCACATCAGGCTATGGCAGACGTGTAATTTAACCTATTGTAAGTCGATGTACCATCACAAGGGTCTTGGAAATATATTATGAAGGTGAAAAACTACATAGTGTTACTTTAAGATTTATTAAGGTTTATTTATTATAAGGTTTTATTCTATGGATTATACGGTGTATTTATTAGATTTATTACAATAGAGTTTCTTGGTCTTCTATTGCTGTTCGAAGGAAAATGCATTGGTAGTTAATGATATGTACAAAGCAATCAATATGTGTTTTTACCAGCTTATCTCTATTGGTTAAATAAAGGCTAAATACAAAAAGTTAACTTATACAATTAGAGTAAGAAGGATATGCAGTTAATAGAGGTGGGCTCTCAATACACTTTTCATGGCCATTGAACACATACAGCAGCTGTTTCAGCTACGCACTGGTACGTGAGCCTGAAAGGTGCTTAACACTTAATCTTATTTACACTCTTGAAAACGGTTCACCAAAGACTAAAATTCAGTCCGGCAGACTTTCACCACTGAGGCTTGCATTATTTCAAACAATATTGTTATTTCTAACAATAATTGTTGATGTATAAATTGTATTTCAGGGCAGTTTGTGAAGACAGATTAACAAGAGCGGTTGTGACACTCTGGACATAAGTCGGTTCCAGATCCACCTTCCACACCAGACTTCTCTCTCATATGGATTGATTGCTGTCTAATAGCATATTATTTGTTCAAAGCAAGACAACCATTCACTTCTCCTGTCTGGAAATGTTATATACTTAACACATTCTTTGTTAATTGCTAATAATGTGTTTCTTGGTTCTTCATTACTATTTGTATGAATAAACAACTTAATATAAATAAATTGTCATGTATGCCAGCTGGAGTGCCCGTGTGAGTCACTGGAGGGCACTCTCTCCTTGTGTTATGTTTTCACCATGGACTCATTATGTTTAATTATTTTTCAGTTGTGTTTGATTACCGGTTATTGAGTTCCTTATTTAAGCCTGAGTGATCCCTGTGTCTGGTGCGAAGTCTTGTTACATTGTAAGCGTACATCTCGGAGCATTATTCCCTGTTTTAGTATACCGTGTTTCCCTGGACTCTTGACCCATGCCTGTCTTGTGGACTGTTTATGAACCTGTGCTGCCTGCCTCGACCTAAGCCTGTTATCACCAGGAGTTACTGGATTGCCCCTTGTTTAACTGTATGCCTGGGTTTATGTCTGCTTGTGTTTAAGTTGAAATAAAGTGCTGCACATGGATCCGACCGCCTCTGTCCGTGCGTTACAGAAGACTTCGCCTCCACAGGATCCAGCAAACTTTCAGCCTTTATCCACCATGGTCAAGACCCAAGCTTTCATGCTAGCCTCTCATCATTTACAGCTGATGAGACTTACATCTCTCCTCGAGGAACTAGCAAGCTCTATGCAATCGTTTTCTTCGCAAAGCTCAAGCACAGCCGCTAATCAAACCCGAGCTCCCGCTGCACCTGTTCCACCCCAACCCAGTGTGAGTACTGCACCTAGCTATCCCAGTCTGTCACTTCCTGAAAAGTTTAATGGCTCACCTGTGGCGTGTGAAGGATTTCTTCAGCAGTGCAGCTTTTATATGAATCATCAGCCCAAGTTTTACACCTCGGATGACAACCGCGTTTCCTTTATCTGCTCATTGTTCACTGTAAAGGCTCTAGAGTGGGTAGGTCCGTTCTGGGAACAAGGTCGGATGTCGTTATCTTATGACGTGTTTATTGCCCTATTCAGAGAGGCTTTTGAACTCCCCGCAGGAGAAGAGGATCCTGAGGAACTGCTCTTGTCCCTGCGTCGGGGAGGTTCGTATGCAGCGGATTTCTCTCACTCATTCCACATGCCACTAAAGCCTCATCTCGCCAAACTGTTCGATCCTCCCTTGATGACCGTCAGAGGGGCTTTCAAGTATACCGTTTCTGCCAAACCCACTCATCATGTCGGACCCCTCGAGCCCGTTTTCCGCGCTGGTCCTGTTGAACTTGCTAATCCAGTTTCGCCGGGCGAACTGGAGTTTGAGCGCATGCCAGCCGACTCGAAATAATCAAGTACTAAGTCGAGTGCATCAAGTAGGTTAAGCGAGTCAAGTGAACCGAATCCCGAGTCAGGTCCTGAGTCAAGTGAATCTAGCCCTGAGTCAAGTAGATCAAGTCCCGAATCAAGTGAATCCAGTGAGGAAAGTGAGTCAAGTTCGGCTGAATCTATGGAGTCAGGTCCAGTTAAGCGAAACAAGTCTGTTCCCCTGGATCCAGAGTTACCAGTTCCAACAGCGCGCCGTCGCAGGAGGAGGAGGACTCGCTCGGCTCGCCAGGCTCTGGTGAGCGTAACCAGATTCCTCGCCCTGCCGGCCCCGCCTCTGCACCTCGCTCTGCCGGCCCCGCCTCTGCGCCTCGCTCTGCCAGCCCCGCCTCTGCACCTCGCCTGCGCCCTTCAAGCTCCGGGGGCTTCTCTTGAACCCGTTTACAGCCCGGAGGTTCCTCCTGTGGATTTCCCCAAGTATTTTTTTTCGGGGGGGGGGGGGGGGGGGGCATGGAGGTGGCGTGAGAGGGCCCTGAGAGGGCCATGGAGGTGGCGCTGACATGGACCTTGTCTGTGCTATCTCCTCTAGAGCCTCCCATGCCTCTAGTCCCGTCTGGTCTTATGCTTTTCATGCCACTGGTCACGTCCAGTCCTGAGTCTGCTCCGCCCTTGTGTCCGTCTAAGTGTGCTCTGTCCTGGTACCCTTCCAAGTGTGTTCAACCCTGGTATCATTTCATGTGTGTTCCACCCTGGTCTCCTGTCAAGTGTGTTCCACCCTGGTTGCCTACGACGCGTGCTTCCCCATGGTCTCTTGCCCTGCTCTGGTCTCCAGGCCCCAGGTCTCTCCATGGGCCTGGCCTCCTGCCTCTCCATGGGCCTAGCCCTCCATCCCAGCCCCCGTTGACCTCCCCCCGGACCTCTTAGGAGCGTCTGGAAGCCGCTCCTTTGAGGAGGGGCTATGTCATGTATGCCAGCTGGAGTGCCCGTGTGAGCCACTGGAGGGCACTCTCTCCTTGTGTTATGTTTTCACCATGGACTCATTATGTTTAATTATGTTTCAGTTGTGTTTGATTACCGGTTATTGAGTTCCTTATTTAAGCCTAAGTGATCCCTGTGTCTGGTGCGAAGTCTTGTTACATTGTAAGCGTACATCTCGGAGCATTATTCCCTGTTTTGTTATACCGTGTTTCCCTGGACTCTTGACCCATGCCTGTCTTCTGGACTGTTTATGAACCTGTGCTGCCTGCCTCGACCTAAGCCTGTTATCACCAGGAGTTACTGGATTGCCCCTTGTTTAACTGTATGCCTGGGTTTATGTCTGCTTGTGTTTAAGTTGAAATAAAGTGCTGCACATGGATCCGACCGCCTCTGTCCATGCGTTACAGAAGACTTCGCCTCCACAGGATCCAGCAAACTTTTCAGCCTTTATCCACCATGGTCAAGACCCAAGCTTTCATGCTAGCCTCTCATCATTTACAGCTGATGAGACTTACATCTCTCCTCGAGGAACTAGCAAGCTCTATGCAATCGTTTTCTTCGCAAAGCTCAAGCACAGCCGCTAATCAAACCCTGCTCCCGCTGCACCTGTTCCACCCCAACCCAGTGTGAGTACTGCACCTAGCTATCCCAGTCTGTCACTTCCTGAAAAGTTTAATGGCTCACCTGTGGCGTGTGAAGGATTTCTTCAGCAGTGCAGCTTTTATATGAATCATCAGCCCAAGTTTTACACCTCGGATGACGACCGCGTTTCCTTTATCTGCTCATTGTTCACTGTAAAGGCTCTAGAGTGGGTAGGTGCGTTCTGGGAACAAGGTCGGATGTCGTTATCTTATGACGTGTTTATTGCCCTATTCAGAGAGGCTTTTGAACTCCCCGCAGGAGAAGAGGATCCTGAGGAACTGCTCTTGTCCCTGCGTCGGGGAGGTTCGTATGCAGCGGATTTCTCTCACTCATTCCACATGCCGCTAAAGCCTCATCTCGCCAAACTGTTCGATCCTCCCTTGATGACCGTCAGAGGGGCTTTCAAGTATACCGTTTCTGCCAAACCCACTCATCGTGTCGGACCCCTCGAGCCCGTTTTCCGCGCTGGTCCTGTTGAACTTGCTAATCCAGTTTCGCCGGGCGAACTGGAGTTTGAGCGCATGCCAGCCGACTCGAAATAATCAAGTACTGAGTCGAGTGCATCAAGTGGGTTAAGCGAGTCAAGTGAACCGAATCCCGAGTCAGGTCCTGAGTCAAGTGAATCTAGCCCTGAGTCAAGTAGATCAAGTCCCGAATCAAGTGAATCCAGTGAGGAAAGTGAGTCAAGTTCGGCTGAATCTATGGAGTCAGGTCCAGTTAAGCGAAACAAGTCCGTTCCCCTGGATCCAGAGTTACCAGTTCCAACAGCGCGCCGTCGCAGGAGGAGGAGGACTCGCTCGGCTCGCCAGGCTCTGGTGAGCGTACCCAGATTCCTCGCCCTGCCGGCCCCGCCTCTGCACCTCGCTCTGCCGGCCCCGCCTCTGCGCCTCGCTCTGCCAGCCCCGCCTCTGCACCTCGCCTGCGCCCTTCAAGCTCCGGGGGCTTCTCTTGAACCCGTTTACAGCCCGGAGGTTCCTCCTGTGGATTTCCCCAAGTATTTTTTTTCGGGGGGGGGGCATGGAGGTGGCGTGAGAGGGCCCTGAGAGGGCCATGGAGGTGGCGCTGACATGGACCTTGTCTGTGCTATCTCCTCTAGAGCCTCCCATGCCTCTAGTCCCGTCTGGTCTTATGCTTTTCATGCCACTGGTCACGTCCAGTCCTGAGTCTGCTCCGCCCTTGTGTCCGTCTAAGTGTGCTCTGTCCTGGTACCCTTCCAAGTGTGTTCAACCCTGGTATCATTTCATGTGTGTTCCACCCTGGTCTCCTGTCAAGTGTGTTCCACCCTGGTTGCCTACGACGCGTGCTTCCCCATGGTCTCTTGCCCTGCTCTGGTCTCCAGGCCCCAGGTCTCTCCATGGGCCTGGTCTCCTGCCTCTCCATGGGCCTAGCCCTCCATCCCAGCCCCCGTTGACCTCCCCCCGGACCTCTTAGGAGCGTCTGGAAGCCAGCTGGAGTGCCCGTGTGAGCCACTGGAGGGCACTCTCTCCTTGTGTTATGTTTTCACCATGGACTCATTATGTTTAATTATGTTTCAGTTGTGTTTGATTACCGGTTATTGAGTTCCTTATTTAAGCCTGAGTGATCCCTGTGTCTGGTGCGAAGTCTTGTTACATTGTAAGCGTACATCTCGGAGCATTATTCCCTGTTTTGTTATACCGTGTTTCCCTGGACTCTTGACCCATGCCTGTCTTCTGGACTGTTTATGAACCTGTGCTGCCTGCCTCGACCTAAGCCTGTTATCACCAGGAGTTACTGGATTGCCCCTTGTTTAACTGTATGCCTGGGTTTATGTCTGCTTGTGTTTAAGTTGAAATAAAGTGCTGCACATGGATCCGACCACCTCTGTCCGTACGTTACATAAATACATTAATAAATACATCAAAAACATTTATCAAAATACAATTGGACATAAAAAAACAAATCATTTAACAAATCGTTTATTAGAATATAATTGAATAGAAATCACAAAAATAAATCAAAACAACAAAAATTAAATGAAATCTATAAACTTTTTTGGTGCCTTCCTTGGTCGCTCGTTTAGGCGAAGTTTCAGTGACAACCTTGCGTTTTTTTATTTTCCCCCGGGAGCTATTGGTTGGGCCATCTGACCTCCATCAGGGGCATCTTCCTAAAAAAATACAGTAGAAAAGTTTACCAAGAAATGCTTGATTAAATTAACTATGACTGAGCAATGAGATGATTTTGAATAGTAAAATCTGATGGTATGTTTGATAAAGGTGAGGGACAAATTCAAAACCACTGTAAGAAATTATAGTCTGCTCCAATCCAACTTCCACTCCAATATAGATATATTGAAATGTTCCTTCACTTAAAAGAGCTTATTTATCATAGAATTAATTCCTTACAACCTTAAAAGTATCATAGAGTCACGTTTATTACCTATAGCGTGGGAATGACAGCGGGTATTCAAGAACCATCTTGATTACAGGGACTTAATCGGTATAAAATGTTTGAGCTGAGATTATTTCGGGGTTCATTCTGACGCCGGTGAACCCAAGGTGCTTCGTGTCCCTTGCCACTGCTATGCTGTAATAAACTTCATTTTTGAGATCTTCGACATCCACAACATTTTTTCTTACATTGGCGAGCCACCCTTCCAGGAGTTTCCAACAAAAAGTGGGGAAAGGTAAGAAAAAGCTGTTTTCTGTTGCTGATTTTGTCAGGAAACCCCTCGTTTAAAAAAAATCTAGAAAAGGAAAATTTAAGGACAGAAGAGAATTTGGTTTATTCAGTCTTAGCAGGAGGAGTTGTTAAGCCTATTCTGTACGATTTTGTTTAAGATTCTAACGGAATTGAATCAGCCCGAAGTAGTGTGGTGACAGAGTTGTATTGGAATTGTTGTTTCTAAAGTAATTGAAACAAAGTGCTTAAGTGTAAAGTTTCTAAAGTAACTGAAACTTGGTGTCGGTCTCTTATAATTCTGTTGAAATTCTAAAGTAAGTGAATCAACCCGAAGTAGTGTGGTGGCAGAATTATATTAGATCAGTTGTTTCTAAAGTAACTGAAACAAATGTGTATGTTTCTAACGTATTTGAAACTGCTGGTGAAGTTGTTATAATTCTGAGGTAATTCTAAAGTAATTGAATAGATCCGACGCAGTGTGGTCACAGAATTATTTCACAGCGATTGTGTTTTATAGTGTAGTAGATTAGTAGATCTAACACTGTATCTCTGTGAAATTTAAAACAAGAACCTGAAGCAGTGTGGTTTTGGCCGACGTACTGTGGCAGTGTTTTGAATTGGATAAATATTGTTAAGCCCGAAGTACTGTGGATAAGTAAACTGTTTTAAGAAAATAACATAAAACCCGATGTAGTGTGGTTTTGTCCGACGTAATGTGACCATGTTATTTTTTTTTTTAACTGGTTTGTGTAGTGAAATTTAAGGTCCAAAGGACTGTGGCCATGGTTAAGTTAAGCCTCAGGTAGTGTGGCTAATTTGTTCATTTGCGCCTGAAGTACTGGAGCTGTGAATAATTAGACTAACGGATATCTTAAAGGAACTAGATAACATGTAGTTATTTAAAATCAGACTTTGTGAATAACAATTAGATCACGAGATACTCTAAAGCCCGATAAGACTTTTGAAAATGGAAGAAATTATTGTTAAATACATCGCTAAACACGGTTCTCAGGGAATGTTTGATGGAATAGAGAATATTGTTGATAAACCGTACAAGTGGGCGATCTCTAAGTTTGAAAATGATCCCAAAATGCCTAAGAACAAAAAATGGGAAAATTGCTAATGCGCTTCAAGCACTTTTTCCTTCATACAAAGTAACTAGGAGGAGAGTACATGAGTTAGAGGCTAAAAATGAGCGACTCAGTGTTGGGGTAATTTCTACAAAAAATTACCTGGCTAGTGAAATTATATGGAAATAAGAAAAGGTCAAGATGCAGAATGAGATCGCACTTCTGAGAACTAACAATAGTATGCTTAAATCATCTGTGGAAACATTGTCCAAAAATTTGGAGGAAGCGAAGGCGGCTTGTCAGTTTATGATAAAGAGTGGCACAACTGAGAAAAACTATAGTAAGACATTATTAGGTGTCACATTGTATAACTCAGTTCCAGAAATGCCAGATTTGCAGGAAGACAGAGCTGAGGGTTGGGAAAAAGATTCTCAGTCATTTAGTAGCCAATACTCAGACTGTAGAGTCAGATTTCCCATGGCACCAGTCCATACTACTACCGCTATACGTGCTAGTGAAGGAAGAGAAGAACCAATAACCTCTACCATAGTACGAGGATTTAATCCAACTGAACTAGAAACTATGATCAAGAAAATTGGTAGATTTGATCCTGCCAAACAAGATCCACTAGATTTTCTGAAAAACTTGGAGGAATATGCTGAAGTGTACAATTTAACAGATGGTGATGTGTGCGTTGTGTTAAGAATGTGCTTGCCTGACACTTTGTCTGGAGCCTTAACTCAGAAAGTAAAGGACAGAAAGGCTAATAAGTCAGAGAGGAAAAAGGCACTGCTTGAAGTCTTAGGTGTGATGTCAGTTAATTGGGATAGAATATCTGAAATGCACATGAGGAAAGGGGAGCCTCCAGCAGCATTTTCAGAACGATTATTGGGGATGTTTAAAACTTTCAGTGGGAATCCTGATATTACTAAGAATGATGTCAGTTTCAAGTCTGCCTTGATTAACAAATGTGACCCACTCACCCGGTCTGCTGTGACAATGCTTGTGACACCACTCTCTGAATACAATGACATTATTGGTAAAATGACAGTTTTACAACAATAATGCTAATGCAAATAGTCAAATGAAAACTGTCAAATCTAGACATCCAGTTGCTGCCGTTGGCAGGAGAGAATGTTCTACTATATTGTCTAATAGTTTCCATCATAGACCAAGGAGATTTGCAAGAATAAATTCAGAAGGTGTTATTATTTGCTATGCATGTGGAAAAGCTGGTCACATTGCTAGACATTGCCAAGACAATGAGAGACCTCTTCAAAGCTTTGTCTGTCATGCATGTGGAAAGGATGGTCACATTGCAAGGCACTGTTTGGAGAAAAGAAAGGAAGATCAGGAAGTTGTTTGTTTTGCTTGTGGACTGATGGGGCACAAGGCAAGAAAGTGTCACTTGTCACACAAAAGAAAGATGGGCTATCATGGTTTGCTTAAGAAAATAGGTCATTTAGAAACCCAGTTGGCACTGTTGAAAGGAAATAAAGAAGCGATTCACACCTTGTCCAACATATCACCGCATGAGCAACATGACTGTAGCTCAGTCACAAGCAGATGCTGATTCAAATTAGAATTAGTTTTATGATAGTAACACATTTTAGAAAAGGGTTTACTATCAAAAAGGGGGGGGGGGGGGGGGGCGATTCTTTATGATTTATGGAACATGTTTTATTAGCATTGCTATGTAGTTGTAATTTATAATAAATGTTTTGATGGCATTATGTTTAGAAATAATTTTTAAAAACATTACCGATTTTTGATGTTTTGAGATTAAACTTCTGTAACTTTGATGTTTGAATGTGAAAAGATGATTGTGGGGGAAAGGGGGGGCAACCTCTTCTTTTGATAATTGTTTCAGATAAGCATGGAGATGTTTGTCTGAAACGTGTAACCTCCTGGAGAAAGATGACATGGTCGTTTGAAGGACGAGAAGGAAGTAGAACCAGTGGAGACAGGGGATTTTCTCAAGAAAAAGAACACAATAAAGAGATTTTCAGACCTGCAAGATCCAGAACTCAAGGCCTAAAAGACCTAGAAACCCTGAGACCCACCATGGGATGGATGGAACTGATGAAGATGCACAGACTCGAACAACACCAGTGAATGCTTCTTCTAGAAGGACTTACAGTATGGTCCATGTGAAAAAGAATGGACAATGAGAAAAGAAACAAGAAGAGATCAAACCATTTCAGAGACTACGGACAGCAGTCTTTGCACATAGATGGAAAACAAGTGGGCAGAGGACATACCCACTCTAAGAAATGCACAAAGACACAAAGACTGCACATGAAGAGACAAATATATGCATACTCATTTGCATTAGATATATTATTGTCTATTGGATGCACACATGTGGATAAAGGATGTCCACACTGAGAAAATGGACACAAAACACATGACAAAATGAAAACACACACACACACACACAAACACATTATATTGTCTATTAATTGTTTGAATTGATCAAAACTAAAACAATATGCTAACATCACTGATACACATTGTGAGCCCAACAAGGCCTTGAAGAAAAAGACTAAAATTTTGCCAAAACAAATGCATGATGCAGACTTAGACATTGCCTTTGCTGGTTTAATTTGGAATGTAACCTTTAAAACAGCTGTATGTGTATGTTTGCATTCTTATTATCGGTCAGTGCATTATGTTATGCTGTATGTGTTCCATGTTGAAACGTCTGATTGAAGATAATTCTATGATCAATATTGGACGTTCCTGTTGGATGTGATGGTTCTTGATTACCTCTCTCACACCTCTCTTAACACCAACTATGATAATTCTGCTCAAGTGAAGTAGAGCTGTAACCAGTTTGCAGGAGGTGTCATTCCTATGACGGGTAAGATTCTCCGATGGCCATAGGGGGACAACCTAAGCCAGGGCTTAGGGAAGGGAGGTGTTATTTAGGAAAAGGGAGTGGATGTGATGCTACTTTTGGGCCAGGAGCATCAAAGGGGTAGTCTGGGTTTCCCCATGCTGCCTTCCCGCAGCGCGATTTTATTCAAGCTGAAGGGCAGTATGGATACCATGGTCCAGATTTTCGCCTCATTTAGGGAACCAATCACAGAATGGGGAGGGAGCAGCAAGACGATGACGACCTCTATGCGACACACCGAAGCAGTTTGTTTATACTTATGGATCCAACATGGCAGCAGACGCGAAGTTACCTTTCGATGCAGCCTGGTTGTTTCACACATAGGTTTCACACCGCAAGCGTGAGTGGCACTTGAGCAGCGCGTCAGCGTAACTACATCGTCACTGCAGCTGCAGACGCGCGAGAGTATTCACACTGGAAGCGTTTGTACAGTGTCACAGCAGCGGCTCCAAAGCTACATAATATAAGCGAGCAGTTCTTTACAAAGACGTTTGTTTTTAGAAACTCCGCGGATAAAAAACAAAACACACAAATAAACCACACACTCGGGTTTGATTTGGGTTGCGCTAGCCTGTAGCTGTCTGTGTGTTACATAAACTAAAAGAACGCTTATATATAATATTTTCTGGCTAGTTTACTTTAGTTTTTTTTTTATAGGGCTATATATAGGCCTACACAACCTTTACCCAAACTGAATAATTAAAAACAAGTTTTTACCGGGTAGCCTAAATCTTCTATAAATATTTTAGTCTTTGTTTTCTTTTATTTGCCTACTCAAGTTCTTGTTAAAACTCACTAGACATGCTTACTCTGTGCATTTTGGGCACTTTTTGTGTTAAATCATATTTATTTTTGTCCATCAAAAGTGTGCTTTCACTTTAATTGAGCGTGGAGAAGTGCAGCAAAAACAGATTCGACGCCGAAACCCCCGCTTCACTGCTGCTCACGTGACGCTCACGCGCTCCTCCTGCTCACGGTGTGAATGCACTCATTGATTAACATACGCGCCGCTCACGGATGCGGTGTGAAACGGCCGTTAGATACCATCGTGTACACATAAATCTCTGACCCATCGGCCATCGTCTTCTTCCTCGTCTAATTTCTGTCGCTCTGCATACGTCATCTGGTATAACTGAAACGATTGGCTATGAGCTACGTACAGGCACATTTGATAGACATTCTTAGCACCCAATAAACGGCACCGGGCATTCGTAAACCACGCCTCAAATACGAGAAAATGTACATGTGGTTCCCAGACCCAAGTCTCACAGAGAATTCATGCGAGAATTGGGTCTGGCGTTAGCCAGGCTATCAAAGGGGGGTCTGTAAGAAATTATAGTCTGCTCCGATCCAACTTCCACTCCAATATAGATATATTGAAATGTTCCTTCACTTAAAAAAGCTTATTTATCATAGAATTAATTCCTTACAATCTTAAAAGTATCATAGAGTCACGTTTATTACCTATAGCGTGGGAATGACAGCGGGTATTCAAGAACCATCTTGATTACAGGGACTTCAAATAAATGTTATCACCTTAACATTTGACCGTTCTACATTGAAGTGATGTACATTGTGTTTTGCACTTTGGAGTTGTGATGATGATGATGTCACCTGTTAAGCATGAGAGTTCTGCCAGTCCTGTTCTCTCTATTGTAAGTTAAATGAATCAGTTGGGTTGATTGGATTATCATCAAGATGTGAATGAGACTGTTATGCTGATGAGATCAGGACTGGGGAAATGGGCTGACTCCTGTACTTCAGTTACATGCGGAGGGGGAAGACGAATGGGATACAGTATAAAATGTTTGAGCTGAGATTATTTCTGGGTTCATTCTGACGCCAGTAAAATCAAGGTGCTTTGTGTCCCTAGCCACTGCTATGCTGTAATAAACTTCATTTTTGAGATCTTTGACATCCACATCATTTTTTTCTTACACCACTTTGTGTCCTTCACATCATGACAGCATAATCTGAGAAAGAAGAGGCGGTGCATTTTTAATTTACTGCAAAATATTAACCCTAAATGGACTAAACTAAACATTGCTTACTGCAATGTAAGCAGTGGGTTACAACAATTGGGTTAGGATTAGTTCTATCAACTAAGAGTTTATACACATCCTTGACTTTTCCATGTTTTCTTTTAAGCTCTTTGTGAATCTATATATTTTATTAGCTAAATAAACCCAGTTGATTCAATTGCATTGATATAGATAGGCTTTCTCAAATTTTCTTCTTGTAAATGCTTTAATTATTTGTTTCATAAAGGCTTCTTAATCTTCAGCAGAGAAGTGAACACAACTATGCCAATTTTTATTGGACGAAGCACTACATAAATTATGTAACTTTTAAAATATTAACTTTTCTCTTCAGAAAAACAGTGCACAGCAGGAACATGCAATTAACCCTTTGGTAGTCTTGTTTTTCAGTTACAGCAATTAAAGGGTTACTCTAGAATAGCACGAGTGTGAAATAGAGACATATATTTATATGTATATTTTTAATGATCTATAAAAAATTGTTTAATGATATTAAAGATCTATAAGCATTTGTAAAATAATAATATACAACTATAATGTACATTTCCAGAAGAAAATGTGAAGTGGTGCTTGCAGTGGCAAAACTCACCACTCAGTTGCTAGGGTGTGGTACATAATTGCATACGAGCCAACAAACATGTCTGTACGATGTTCTGGTGCTGAGATGTGGCTTATTTATGTTGTTCAGGTGTGTTGCTAGGGTGTTCTGAGTGGTTGCTAGGTGGTTGCTAGGGTGTTTTGGGTGGTTGCTAGGGTGTTCTGGGTGGTTGCCAGGTTGTTCTGGGTGGTTGCTAGGCGGTTGCTAGGGTATTCTGGATGGTTGCTAGCGTGTTGATAGGTGGTTGCTAGGGTGTTCTGGGTGGTTGCTACGGTGTTGCTAGAGTATCCTGGGTGGTTGCTAGGCAGTTGCTAGGGTGTTCTGGGTGGTTGCTACGGTGTTGCTAGGGTATTCTGGGTGGTTGCTAGGCAGTTGCTAGGGTGTTCTGTGTGGTTGCTATGGTGTTGCAAGGCGGTTGCTAGGGTATTCTGGATGGTTGCTAGGGCGTTGCTAGGTGGTTGCTAGGGTGTTCTGGTTGGTTGCTATGATGTTGCTAGGCGGTTGCCAGGGTATTCTGGTTGGTTGCTATGATGTTGCTAGGTTGTTGCTAGGGTGTTCTGGGTGGTTGCTATGGTGTTGCTAGGGTATTCTGTGTGTTGCTAGGCAGTTGCTACGGTGTTCTGGGTGGTTGCTATGGTATTGCTAGGCAGTTGCAAGGGTATTTTGGGTGGTTGCTAGGGTGTTCTGGGCAGTTGCTATGGCATTCTGGGTGGTTGCTATGGTGTTACTAGGTGGTTGGTAGTTGTCACAGATGGTTAATATTGGAGTTCTTAACATTTTCTTGGCATGATTTAGCACTTACCTAATCACTATTAGCATGTAGCTATTCACAGCTAGCATGTGTAGCATGTTGGAAGTCCTGTTTGCTAGCATCAGTCAAAAGGGCCAACCTCCATCTCTGTACGATGTTCTGATGCAGAGATATAGGTCTTGCAAAATAATTGCTAGGGTACTCTATTTTGTTGCTAAGGAGTGGCTTGGCAGCTGCCAATCATGAAACTCCAAAGGCTGCTTGTCAGTATGAATGATATAAACCAACTCCCATGCCTCTGTGACATTCAGAATGGAAGATATCCAACCCTGGATTTTGGTTGCTGAGGTGCTCGACAATGGTTGCTAGGGAGGGGCTAGTGACGGAATACAAATTTGTCAAATGTTTAATTTAACTTCTAATACTATCATATATAAACTGAGAAAGTTCTGTAAATTGAATTTAGCATTCAGCTGTGGAGCACGAAAGTCCTGTCTTATTCTGTGTCTCTATATACAGCTGTCAGACGGGTTTTCTTTCTATTGTAAGTTAAATGAAACATGTTAGTGAAACTCTTGGAGACTCTCGCAAGCTTTTGTCTTAGCAAGAGAGAGTCCTGTCATTCCTGTTCTGGAGTCTCAGGGTTTGAATAGGTTTTTCCCTCTCTCTTTTAATACAGGTTACTAAACCTGTATACGAGTTTCCACCATCACAATGTAATCCCTCCCTCTTATAATGTATATATATTACGATGTTTGACTCAAGAAGTCAGACGATGTTGGAATGACTGCAGCTACCCGACAAGCAATAAATAACTTCTGCTTGGAAAACTTCCACCGTCTCCTGGTCTGAGCTTCTAATTTTTCTACAAAGAAAAAGATCACTACAGATGGTGCCATGACCCGGATGGAGAAACTGAAACTCAACAAAGAATGAACTTTTGAAACTTCAAAGCTCAAAGATCTCAACAAAGCTGACTAAGTCTCCAGACTGAATTTTGAAACATCCAGCTAAACAAAAATTGCCAGACTGAATCTTTCCAGCTTCCTCCAGATTTGAAACAAAGATCTCAACAAAGACTGAGTTCCAGAACTTCAAGCCACAAAGATCTCAACAAAGAATGAACTTTCTGACTGAGTTCCAGAACTGAATCTCAACTGGACCTCAACAAAGCTGACTGAGTTTTCCAGACTGAATCTTTTCATTCAAACAACGATTCGGTGAGTTTCACTCTATTCAAAGAACCACTGAAGACCAGTACAAATCTCTGCGCCGTCAGAGAACAGTTATCAGACAGCTGCAGTGTCTGGCTAACAAAGTTACCCTTTAAAAGTTTATTTTAAAGATGAAAGTATAGCCTCTATGTTGCTAGAGAAGGTATCCTCTAAACTTAGGGAAGGTTAACATTACGTGTTAATATTGGTGAACCTCTGTTCAAACAGGGATGTGTTTATCCTCTAAAAGTTAGGAAGGTGAAAGATCCTTTGCATTTTCCTTTTAGAGAATATTAGCGTAAAGTGCTAATATTTTGTGTGTTACCCTTTGCTCTGGGCAAGGAAGGTTAACTATAACATGCTACTAGTTTGTGATGTGTTGGTAACAAGGAAGTTTAACAAGATTTGATCTGTGTTAACAAGTATACCCTCTGTTGATCAGAGAAGTTTATTTTTTGATTGTGTGGTAACAAAGAAATCCACAAAATGGTTAGGAAGAATGCTAGACTGATTCCAACTACTGAGAAACGTGGATTAGCAAGCCCTTTATGGACAGACAGTGAGTTCAAGTCATTGTTAGGAGAGAAAATGGACTCCATAGTGACTGAGTCAGTTAGATTGGATTTGACAAAGAAATTTGATATTGATCCAGACAAAGTTTGGTCTATTGAAGAATGCAAGAAGGTGTTAGGTGCATGTATCAGAAAGAAAAACATGAAAGGCATAATCTGTTGCCATAGAGAATATAGCTTATCCATTGCACAAGAACAAGCTAGGTGTATTGATAAGTTAAATGAACAAAACAAACAATTACAGACTCAAGTGTCCTGTTTCAAGAAAAAGGTGAGCCATAATCAGGCCTCAACCAAATGTGACTCTGAAGACCAACAGTCAGATGAAAGCTATCCTGATTTACAGTCTTTCTGTAGACTAGAAAACACTAGAAATTCTGGTTTGATAGATAAAGATGTAAATGCATTTGAAGTGTGTGGAGCAAGACAAAAGGCTCAGACTAGGGCAAAAGGGATTGACTCTGTTCAATCTGTAACCCCCATACTGCAGCTACAAGCAGTCAAATTATCTTTAGGTCCTAAAGAAATCGAGAGAATCGCTGAAAATTTGCCATCAGTGCAAAGAAATTTTTCTGAGTTTAGGAGAGAATTGACCAGAAAGATGCGGCTCTATGATATGTCTCTAGCTGAAGTCACCCAGCTAATATCACAGATCTTGACTGAGTCAGAATTCAGTGATTTTGAAAATGCTGTAAACTATTTTGAGTTTCAAAATGCCAGAAAAGATGACTTGAGAGAGGGAGTTATGAGAGTGTTAAAGAACATTGTTGGACCAAAAGTGGACTGGTCAATAATCACTAGTTGTGTACAGAAGAAGCATGAAACTGTTAGTCAGTACACAGAAAGATTTTGTCAGTCAGCTGTAACTTACAGTGGCATAGCAGACACTTCAGAGAAGGTGTTAAATGACAATGAGCCATTAGTTCGCACATGGTATGATGGTCTTTTGTCAGAGCATAGAAATGCATTGCCTTTCTTAGACGTCACATGGGCTACCAGTACCCTGCAAAGTAACCTAGACAGGTTAGCTACTTGGGAAAGAGATTCTGATGTTAAAGAGAGAGTAAACATTGCAGGAGCATCCTTTAAGGTCAACGCAGAGAAGCAACAGAAACGCAAATGTCCTAAGAGAGAGGGCAGCAGTTGTTATTATTGTGGCAAACATGGACATTGGGGAAAAGAATGTAGAAAAAACAAAAAGAATGTTAGAGAAACTAACAATGTAACTCAGCTTCTGCTCAGCCTGCTGGCTGCTTTGAAACAGCCTGTCCCCTCGTCATTAAGCTCGTTGGGCAGCTGTTTTAGTTGTTAACCATTTGGGCTGTGAGTGCTTAATTTCCCCACTAACTTACAACAAAGATGAAAGACTTATTTTTGTTTAATAGAACAAAAGGAAAGTGACAATCTCACCCTTCCTTTGCGGAACACTGGTTAAGTAAACTCACAGCCTTAAATGTTATGCTACAGCACAGGCCCTTCATCAGTAATGGTGTTAGGTCAGACTGTAAATGTAAAATGCCTTCATGCAGTGTCCACATTGATGAATGACAACGTGCACCTGTCACTCACCCATCCTCATGTATGATGTCTGCAATGACTGAATTTGTGTTGGAGGCTGAAGGAGAGATGACTCATGATTGTGTTGCGCTTACATACACACCTTCGAGGGAAGTGGAAGGGATTCCCATAGAGAATTCAGAATTTGAGTTGTTTGTTGACGGTTCAGCTCAAGTAATTGAAAATAACTCAGAAACAAGCCATTAGAGTGGCATGGACCACATTAAGTGATGTTGATTACAGCAGCTGCAGGATTGTGTCAGGGAAGAAAAAAACCTGGACTAATGTCACACTGTAAGGTTGTTCCTGCTCCAACAGGGATAGGATAGGACACGAACCAGTGGGGAGCCGAGGGAAGAACCGATTGCAACAGGCGTCGGGGGCCAACCCTTCGGTGAAGAATCCCTCATAGGCCTTCCCATCCATTAATCCATCCTCACCTCACTGCGTTCTATTTAGGTGTCAAAATAATTCAGAAAATAGGGAAAGAAGGAACAAAAATAGCAGACGTGGGAAAAAGTTTACAACCCTAGTGTTTGAACAAATACTGCTCTCCTGTCTTTTGTTTTCTCTCTTCCTCTGTGCAGGTACCACTTGCTGACCCGAGACCCATACGCCCCGACCTCCTCGTCTGCGTATGAAGACATAACCTCAAGAAACAACTAGACCCACTTCCGAGCCAACTATCACAAAAGGATAAAGAAAAGAAAAAAATACACAACGCAGAGACGACGAAATCTTCAGTCATCCATCGACATGATCAAGATTGTCCTACTACTACACATCATGAAGATCGCACAAAGTCCGGACTCCAGAAACAACATATTCTTAGAGCTGATGAATATGTCAAAAACGCCTTGTTTGCTGGAAACAATGTTTGCAGGTCACATCCGAAGATGGTTGCATTCCAGGACTCACTTGTGCAAAAACATGATGGTCCAACAAGACATTCTTGATCTTTCAGCAAAATTACACCAGATGACTGAAGATAATTCTTCATGGTTCGGAAACTTGATTGGTAAACCCTGGCTGTGGATAAAGGAAATAGCAATTATGTTGTTGTTTGTTCTACTGGTGTACTATCTATGCGTCCACAGTATCAAGTGTTTTATTCAACATATGAATCACGCCTCTCACGAGAAAATCACAGTTCCTACCAGAAAAGACTATTACCCGTAGGGACGTCACGGACCCTAAAATTGCATGTTTGTTTCTGTGTAAGCATGCAATTGCAGAAACAGCAACACAGAGCAAGCTATGTGCCTGTAACTTACGCAAGTTACAAGAATTAACTTTTAAGTGTTTAAATTTGTATATTATGTGGGAGTTATTTAGAACTCCCAAAGGGGGAATTGACGGAATACAAATTTGTCAAATGTTTAATTTAACTTCTAATACTATCATATATAAACTGAGAAAGTTCTGTAAATTGAATTTAGCATTCAGCTGTGGAGCACGAAAGTCCTGTCTTATTCTGTGTCTCTATATACAGCTGTCAGACGGGTTTTCTTTCTATTGTAAGTTAAATGAAACATGTTAGTGAAACTCTTGGAGACTCTCGCGAGCTTTTGTCTTAGCAAGAGAGAGTCCTGTCATTCCTGTTCTGGAGTCTCAGGGTTTGAATAGGTTTTTCCCTCTCTCTTTTAATACAGGTTACTAAACCTGTATATGAGTTTCCACCATCACAATGTAATCCCTCCCTCTTATAATGTATATATATTACGATGTTTGACTCAAGAAGTCAGACGATGTTGGAATGACTGCAGCTACCCGACAAGCAATAAAGAACTTCTGCTTGGAAAACTTCCACCGTCTCCTGGTCTGAGCTTCTAATTTTTCTACAAAGAAAAAGATCACTACACTAGGAAGTGTTGAGGTGATTCATGATTGGCTGTTTGCTGCCCCGAGTCAAACGAGACCACCCTCTTGTTTCAATGACAATTCAGTCTGGAGATATCCCTTTGATCTCTTTCAATGGAAGTGGATGGAACCTGTTGCTAAGGTGCTCTAAATGGTTGCTAGGGCGTGGCTTGATAGCTTCACAATGATCCTGAGAGACTGATTGGTCGTCTGAGTAAAATGAGCCTGCCCCCTTGTCTCTATGACACTGTGATCCAGAGCTACAAAATCCCAATGCAATGTAATAGTAATAGTAAGTCACCATAGTAAGTCAATGGGGCAACTTTGAGCAGCTCCTGCCCCCCAAGAGTGCAACTTTTACCCCATTGTGAGGTATGTTCTTACAGAGCCTGCAAATCTATTTAAATGTGGTAAATTACACGTTTCTGCGAAATCCTCCCTCAGTGCTACGAGTCTTCAAATTTCATCGCTGTAGGGACTGGGCGAGGTGAATCTGAATAACTAAATACATACTGCTAAAGACCAAAAATCTCTGAATGTAAATTAACCCAAACACACACACACACACACACACACACACATTCCCCCACCAGGGAAGACCACACTCAGGACAGAGCGTGGTGTCCGCTTACAAGACATTTTATGACTGATCGGAATGTCCCAAAGGAAGTGGATTCCAAAGCGAAAAGAAACTTATTTTCTCTAAAAGACATTTAACCAGATATATTCAATGTGTTTTATGTGTGTTTGTTGAATTGTATGAACAATGTATACAATCTTATCTTACGATTTGTCTTTTATGTGTTTGATCTATGTTGTTGGGAAACTCTAATGGGATAAGGTTTCAAACTTTGCAAACTATGAGTAACCAACTCCATGTGAGGCAAGTTTGGATTCTCTGAGCTCCAATCTTCGTTCCACATTTAGCCATTTATATCACATCTTGCTAAAACTTTGTGACACATAGGACTATAATAATTGTGAAGATTCTGCTCTTAAACACCCGACGAAATTAGGGTTTCAAATGTCTCTCTCTTAGACAAAGAGCAATAAAAACCAAAGTCCCGCCTGTGAAATTCCAACCCTCTAATTGGCCAAGCCAACAGGAAGAGGCTGGATTTCTCCAAGGTGATAAATGAGGCTTCTTCCCTCCGCTCGTCCTCTTACCTCTCATCCTCGTGTCATAATGTAACGTCTCGCCCCCGGGCGAGCTCTTCGCCTTTCTTTTATTTGTTTCTAGTTTAGTTTGTGTATTTCAGTCTTAGATAAGTCTCCGTGTTTAATTCCAATCGACGAGTGAAACGAACACCGCGTGACATATCTCTTCAGCAAATCCATCTACAAGGGACCTTTAAACGAGCGCGCGCTCGCTTTGAAGGAGAAACACGCGCATCTGACCACGTGACGCGCCGGACCGAGAGACGCACGCGCGCTTCTTCACCAACCATGCAAAGATGTAACGTTAACTCCGCGTGATTTCACCGTAGAAATCTTTATTTCTTTTCTTTGTTAGTCAAAGTTTTGTTTTCCGTAGTCGACTCTGTTCACTTCCACGAAGTGAAACGAACTTAGCCGAACTATTTTCCTTTGGTAATGTTACCCCAAAGACTTTGAACCTCCGTTCAACACGCGCGCCAAGAAGCACCACGTGACGCTTCCTAAAGGACTCCGCACGCGGCCAGACAGGGCCGTGCAGGAATGCCGCTACACAGGGAGACGTGAAACTTGTGCAAGTATATCTCTTTATAGAGCTTCTAAGAAGCAGTAAGATGATGTTTTCGTGTTGTTACAGACAGGTGACTGTCAGGGTGAATGTTGCCAATGCTCTCTCTCTCTCTCTCTCTCTCACACGTGTATCCATTGTCCAAACGCCCCACGTTGTTGTCATTGTCTGTTAATGGTTGTAAATACATGCATTCCTGTAACGTAGTAAATACATAAGTAGTTCTGCCTTATTAAATTCATTATATTCATTTGATTGATGTACTGCCTCTGCTCATTTTCTAAGTCCCTTAAGTGCCAAAGGTCTAACTTAAGATACAAGCTTTACAAATTAAAGATACTTTAAAGAGTATTTGGTTTATAGGGCAGAAAACCCAATTCTAGTGGCCACAGAATTGCGTTTCCTGAAATCCTATAAAGTAGGATGATATTGTGGATCCCCACAAATATTATTCTGACAATTGAGCTAATTAATTTTGCCTGTTTTGTAAGACGTGGTCCGTGTAATTAATTACAATCAACTTGTGGTTAATTGCAGGGATACACATGCATGCATGCAGGTAAAATGACACATCATCCCTTAGCGGGAGATTTATTAACATGTAAGACTGATCTAATCCAAACATGTATGAATAATTATTAATTACCAATTATTAATTATGATATGCAAATTCCCCCACGGATTAGATCCGCCTCTGAGTCTTTACATTTAATTGGTGGAGAATGCAGGCACACTTTAAACTTGTTTATGAGCAAATTCAGTTTCAATCTATGTCTATATTGTGATTTAATATTGTACGTGCGCCTCGAGTGAGCGAACGCAATGTGAACTCACCGGCTGACTGAAGGCAAAAAGCCGCTTTCAGTTCAGCAAAACTAAAAAGTAAACTGCAGTTTCATAATTTCATAGTATTAAATTTGTCCTACAAAAGACGAAGAAACCTCTTTTGAGCGACGACATTTTTAATGTTAAACTCCCCTGTCCGAACGATGTTCTTCTGTCAGGGTGAAGACAAGAGTTAGTGAAACGATGCTCTTTCACTATTCTTAAAAAGGCCTTATATTATAATCGTTAGATTAACGATAAACTCCTGGTTAAACATTGACGTAGCTACTCAAGTGTAAAAACCTAAAGCATATTTAATCATAAGTGCTATTTGATATATGTTATGGGAGTCGAAAAACAGACGACAAATTCCTGTTTTCTTTGCACAGCGCAGCGAAGAATCCTGCCAGACGTGTTGTTAAAATATAGCCCTGAAAAAGAAAAATCCAAAACCTAAAAACATTTTAAATCATAAGTGCTATTTGATAAATGTTATTTGGATCCAACCGACAGACGTATAATTCCTGTTTTCTTCTACACAGCGCAGAGGAAAAAAACATTTCCTGCAAGACGCACGTGTTTGTTAAAATGTAGCACAGAAAAAAAATCCAAAACCTAAAAACATTTTAAATCATAAGTGCTATTTGATAAATGTTATTTGGATCCAACCGACAGACGTATAATTCCTGTTTTCTTCTACACAGCGCAGAGAAAAAAAAATTCCTGCAAGACTTGTTGTTAAAATGTAGCACAGAAAAAAAAAATCCAAAACCTAAAAACATTTTAAATCATAAGTGCTATTTGATAAATGTTATTTGGATCCAACCGACAGACGTATAATTCCTGTCTTCTACAAAAAAATTCCTGCCAAAGGTGCTTGTGAAATATAGCACCAAAAATCCGCTGAGATTTAATTTTGATAAGTGTGATCACTACAGAAAACAAAGCGTCTGCACGCTCAAATTTTAATCACACTGAATGTTATTCCGCTGACAAACACTAGAGGGCAGCCTTGAGGCCTAAGTGCTTGACAGTTCTCGAATTACGCTCCGCCCCCCTGATTTCATCCTGCATGAACGAAATGTCGCCATCGTGTGGACACTAGTAACAAGGTCATCCTTTCCTAAACAATTTCTCTCTCGTCACAATTTCAGATTTTCCCAGTGAATTTCTGAAAGTGTGTTTCTAACTTTCAATGCATGTGCAAGTTCCAGTTTTACTAACATGACTTCACTCCTGACGGTGTACACTTATTTTGAATTTGGTTCAAACCACTTTTGAACTCAAAATTCAAAAGTAAGTATTACCAGTTTCTGATGACCACTTAGGAGGAGTGCGGCCCCCTTGTGGCCTTCCCCTCTCTACGTCAGCTCATCACTTAGTTCCTAACATCATTCTGTTCTGAAGTGGCTTTCTCCCAGTTGGTTTTATTTTGGTCATTTATCATTGATACCTCACCGTAGTCGTGATCATCATCAAATATAATGCCAACCTTTAATTTCCTACACTTATTCAAATTTGGTTTGAAACAAACAAATTTCAAGATCAATTTGAATTAAGTCTCCTTTCCTGTTGGGAATGGTTTTATGGCTTTACTTCTATATTTCCTTCTTCAAATTATTTTTAATAATTTTGATTTGATACGTTATGACAACGATATCCTTACTATTCTAGAAGTTACTCAGCATCTATGCATACGCTTGATTTGAATTGTATTTAAACCCGTTTGAATGCAATTTAAATCAAGTTCTCTGTCAGCCAGGTTGACCACTAAGAGGAAGTGGCCCAAACCCTTTGTGGCCCAAACGCGCCACTACAGCTTGCTTCCTCCCGTGCTCTTCCTGCTGCACTTAATCTCTTCTCTGAATGGAGGCTAGGTTGTTCTGATAATTAACATTGTCATAATTCCATTTTTGTTTGTACCATAATTCTAGTAAAGCCGTTGCCTTTGATTTTTCTACAAAAAAAAAATAGACACTCAATTTGATTTAGATAGAGAGAGCTTTAATTCACGTTGAGGTTCACTTGTCCTTCATCCTGTTCTGTGTTTGTAGGTAGAAATTTCTCGCGTGCGGTGGTGATTTGACAGTCATCTCTGCTTGGGGGTCCAGCATGCTGGTTCGTCTGACCTGCGTCACCAGCACTGACTGAGCGCGAGTTCCGGACTTTCCTGTGTCTCTCCGTTGGTGCGGCCCGCAACACGACATCACCAATTTGGCACTGCCGGTTGTGTTCAAAGTCAAGTTGCGTGAGAGGGCGCACATCGGTACAGACATGCGGAAGGGCCCGGGACACTGCTGTCAAGTGTTTGGGGACGACAGAGAGACCAACCACGGTGCTGACTCCAACCCGAATGACCTCATTTCAACCCAGGGAAACTAGAAAGGTATTAAATCCATCCACTTAATATTGGCCACAGAATCTATAGATTCCCCCGGTCATTGAAGTGTTTGGCTCCCTTCTCCTCTCCGAGCCACAAACCGCAGGCTTAGGCCTCCTCTTCCCCTGTAACACTTCCTGTGTACTATTAACGCCATTTCATTACAGACCTTTCCATCTTGGATGGTTGCATGTTACTTCAAACTTTGCTATCTTGCCATTGCTCTTTTCTGTTGTGCTCTGTTCCTTTCAGTTCACCTAGAGACAGAACCTATCTGAGACAACAAGGAACGCCGAATAATAGTTTGACAACCAAGCCGTTAGCATCAACAGGTGACCCCTAAGCTACTGCCCCGTTAAAAAAAAAAAAAAAAAAAAAACTTTATTCAGGCCCATGCTGACCTACCCAAATTGTCCCACCGAATGATTTAACTGTCTGCATCAGTTAACCAAAATTTTCACACACGGCATAGCCCGTATTATAGCTCGTTAAACGTAGAACGAAATTGCACTGGTCTCTCTCTGTGTGTGTGTTGTGTTCCTCTCGCCCACAATAAAGGCAGTATGTTCCGGTCCTACAGTCCCACAACCCGCTGGGACCACCTGGAGACATTGATGAGAGTCATGACACCTCTATTCCTGCCCAGAGGTCGCCAGTGAGTCAGAGCCCCGAGCCAAGAGCATCGCAGACGTGGACAAGCTAATGGCGCACAAACCAAGCCAAAGCTCCCACGACAAAGACCGGCCAGACACGTCAAAACCTCGCTTGCCCAGCCCATCGCACAAGCACGTCTCCACGAAAGGAGCCGCATCGCCCTGGAGCACGAAATTGCAACGCTGAGGATGCAAGCCGAGGATGACAACGACCCCGAGCTACAGAAAGAAGTGGAAAGACTTCAAACTGCCCTGTCTGATCTTCATCGACACAGACAGAGAAAAGAACCAGAGAGGAACTCAACGAGAAACTCCGACAAAGTGAAGCCCCTTGCAAAGAGCAGTGACTGAACTTAAAGAGACTCGAAAGCCACGGCCTGCGAAAGAAACTCGCAAGAGGCCAGTGCTACCATCCACAAGCTCGTTCAGCAGAGACAAGATCTCGAACACGAACTTGACAACGTTCACACAGTTGCAACACTCTTATAAACTGCAGCATGACCGGAAAAGGGGAAACACACACCACAAGTTTCCCCTGACCGGTCCGCCCCTTTCAGCCAAGAACCCAGAGCTGTACAGGGGGGTGAAAGCCCACAACACCATAGCCCTGTTTACAGAGAGTCACGACCGTTCCAGGCCTCCAGAGGGCAGCACTACTGTGATGGTGCTCATCCAAGACACCAGAGCGAGCGCTCTGAAACATTCTGGAAGCCAGCCGGCGACCCAGAAATAGCCGACCCCTATCACCAAGAGACTCAAGCCCAGACAGCCTGGAGCGGTACTCCTCTCAACATGCCACTAATAAGCACAAGTCTGAGCACGCATCAGAAAAAAACAGTGCCGCCACATCTGAGACAGTCGAGACCCTGAAGTCGCTGAAAAGCTTCTTCACAAAAGACTTTCCAAAAATTCAAGAGGTACGAGCCTTACATCCTATGCTTGAGCGTAAGACCCACAACAGGCACACAGAACACTGCTCGTCGGCCAGAGACCACAGAGCACACTGTCACATCACAAAGTGACAGCAGCACACAGCCACCACAGCTGACAGCTGCACAGCCTGATCGAGACAGCACAGTTTCCCACAGCTGGGTCCAAAACCCCAAAAGACCAAGAAATGCTGCATTGTCTGCCTGTCTCCGCAGAGAACTACACAAGACCGGCCCTAACCACCCGTCGATCACACACCAGCCCCTACGCCAAGACTCCTGGGGAACCTGATCAAAAGGGGGTGGGCCCGGAAACTCTACCTACCCATCACTCTAGACAATGAGGTGAGCCTTGAAGCCCTGGTAGACACCGGCTCAGACCTCACTCTAATGTCAGCTCAACTCTTTGAAAGACTCAGTGCTAAAGCTAAGAGCGAAGATCAAACTCTTACACCCCAAATGTGTGAGCTGAACGTGCAGTCGTACAGCCAGAACGACCTCCGGCTCGAACAGAGAGCTCCCATGTACCTGACAACTGGTCCTTTGAGTCCTACCCACCCGGTGTACATCTCACAAATGGACACGTACCCCTTTCTGACTGGCAAAGACCTGCTAGACTGCTCTGAGCTTTTATTAGACTTATAAACACCTGGCCGTCTGGGCCCAAGTTCAAGAACCCCGCCCCCTCCGGTCACAGAGGTCACGAGAGCTACAACAAAGCCAGACTCCAAAATCACAGAGTTCCCCGGAACTCCAGCAGCCATCCATGGGTACACAGCCTCACCACTAAGTCAAGGTTCAAGTTCGCTACCCTGCACCTTCCAGCTCGCCAAAGACCACGCAATGCCCACTCAACGATGCGTGACCTAATGCAGAAGGCCTCTAACACAAAAGGCCTCCTCAGAAAGAATTCCTAAAACCCCAATGATTTTGAACTGCAAAACCAGAAGGCACACAGCATGAACACAATGCAAGACTCTGTAAAGGGGTCCCTGGTCAGCATAAAACATAGAACTTGTAAAAGATGAAAATGTGTGCTCAAAGAGTTGCAAGACTCTGCATTCGTAAAATTAGAATTTTACTGATGTAAAAGAATCTTAAATGGACGTGTAAATCTCAACGGCCAACAGACTATGCATGTAGACCTGGGTGATGCTCCCCTTTCTACAATGTAAAGGCCTTACAAATTATTGTTAGATTGATGTAATTCACCTAAATTTTAGCGCCATCTACAAGCAGAGAGCTACCTAGCGATCAAAACTGTTTACTCGCTGAAAAGTCAGCATTTGTGCATGAGAGGGACGTAACTATAGATGCTTAGACAACCTTTCACTTATAGCAAATCTATTTCCTTACTCGGTAAACAAATAGAATAAGTTGTGTAAAGTAAAGAGAAGAGTTACATGAGTAAAATTAGCAAATGCCAAAACACAGTCGCATTTTACTTAATGTAACATCAAGTTCTCGAAAGACTTAAAATATATGCGCCCGTTTTTAACCTGTTTAAACATGCATAACTCATTTAAAAGGTGCAGACATTCTTCAGGTGCTGTCGAATTGTTCTGACATGCTCTGGTTCCCATGACAACGACTTGTCACAGGAAGCGCTAACTCGTGATGTCACTTTGTAAACAAACCAGCCTAGGTGGCTAAGCTATCCTAGCCTAGCATCCATCCAGCTTACGCTAAGCTATCCTAACCTAGCATCCATCCAGCTTACGCTAAGCTAAGCTAACCTAGCATCCATCCAGCTTACGCTAAGCTAACCTAGCATCCATCCAGCTTAGGCTAAGCTAAATAATAACTTCTACAGTTAGCAGTTAGCAGCTAGCGTCATTTACTTGAAGCCGTCATTACAGCTTTTGTTTATACAGTGCAAAGTATTCTAGAATACTTTATTTAACCCAGTTAGGGTTTGTAATTCTTCACTTTCCGTACTTTCAATTCTTCTCAGCTAAAGTTCACCTTCACTAATTTAGGCATAGTCCTTGCTGAGCACTGTAGGCTAAATTTGCAGATGCCCCGCCATTTACACTTAAGTTTAATTACATGTAAAATGTGTAGCTAGAGAAGTATCCGTATAGTAATGAGAATCTTCATCAGCATGTTGACTAAACCTTTGGAGGGACACACACAGAGTGGTCTTGAACACGCAACTGCCGCAACCCACTATGGAGTGGTGGTCCAGGCAAATCCAAAGTTTATTCACTAATGCCACTGATTATTCTCACATTCAGATCATTCCCGCTGTTTTGATCACTTTATTCCTTTTTGCTTTTAATTTTAATTTTTTTTTGCTCTTCGTTAATTCTTTCATTTCTTTGACCTTGATAATAATAGCAGTCAGCTATTCCCTTGGCTATTCGGTCATCTATATGATTTAATTTCATTTCCTCTCCTGTTCAAATGTGGTTCCATTTCCCATAGGGCCCAGAAAGGAAACAGATGCACCTTTATTCGTGATTTTGTTTATTTTCAACAAGTGCACTCATTTTTGTGACCCTGCAACACAAGTAATTTCAACAATTACTATGGGTCCTGAGGATTGATAATAAGCATAATTTGAATATGAAAGCTGTCCTTTTTCCCCCTATCATTCACTTCGTCAAGCCGTAGTGAACCACTAGTTCAGTCCAGAGAAATAATTTAGTCATAAGAACCATCTTGAGTCATTTATTTCATCTCGGCTATGCCCTTTCCAGGAAATACTCTCGGAGCCACACAAGTCTTAGCCTCCTAACATCCACAGCTAAGATGATAAAGATACAAGAGACACATCACTAGCTAGATACACATGAAGCACCTAACTTTATGCTACATATCTAGCGAACCCATTAAACAGTGGTTCTGAACTTTTAGGGTCATGCATTAGTCTCTCACCACAAGTGTGCCAAAGTGTCACAGAGCCTCTGCTTAACCTGACCCCAACCTTCCAGCTTACCAAAGACTATGACAAACCAATGGACACTATGAGAAACCACCTCTAACCCCTCCAACCACCCACGAATGCCGTCTGCACCCACCGACAACCGGTGCCCCAGACAACTGAAATCAACAAGCACACGCTGCGTTCACAGGACAACTCTGTGTTATGCACCTGATGACATCGCTGCGCCAAAGCTTGTGGTGCCACAGTGCAAAAGGGGGGGTCATGCCAGTGTATGCCCATGATGCGCAGCACCAGAACACCGAAGCAAGTGGCATACCGGCGTCCTCGAAGCGGAAAGACTGTCCTAGCCAACAAAGGACGACAGTCGCTGAGATCTTTCCTGCCTTTCTCTCTCCCTCTCCCCTTTGTCTGTTCCAGGATGCTGCTGTGGTTAGTCTTCCTGTGCCTCCAGCCAACCAGAGGACAGCCGCAGTCGGTCATCTCACCAGGTCCGGAATCAGGCAGCGTCCCGAAGGAACAACCGGGACTCCTTATCACCAACTGCAGGACCCACACCCAGAGAGTGTATGTTCGACTCCACTCCCTCGCCCATGCTGAGGCCAATGTCGAACACATGCTCAACCAACTTGAAAAAAAAACCTGTCACACAAGCAGAGCTAGATGGACACAACCGTCGCTGCCGTCGGAACTCTGTTAACATTGGCATGTCCAGTGTCAACGCACTGAACCTAGCCACCGTGAGACAACGTGTGGCTGAAATTCAAACTGAAATCCCACAGCTAAAAGGGCAACTCACAACACAGAGTGCCTACCTGCCGTCCATCGGCAAGACATCGAAGGGAACTGTGGTAATTATCAACACCCACAGCGTTCGGCTGAACCAGACAGTGAACTCCATGAAACAGCTGTTTACTGTCTTCCAGAATGACTTTGCTCAAACTCAGCTGGTAACAGCCCTGATGACAGACACGCGGCCGGAGGTGAACTCCATTGACAGCCTAGCTATGGGTAGAATTCCACCGCACCTTATACCCTTAAGCCTTGTGCAAACCGTGCTGGCTTCCGCCATCACCACGCCAGCTGACTCTCTACAAATACACCTTGCCTACTCACTGGTTAGTGCCAGCCCACTCTGCGTGTACCACAAGCAGAGAAAAGGGGGCTTTCTCCTGAACTTAACCATCACAGTCAAGCCGAATCCACCGGCTCAAGAACATTGTCAATGTCAGATTCTGAAAGGTAACACTCACATCAAGATCCGCACGCCGTACGTGATTGACTTGCACGACAGCGACACTAAGCTGTCCCCAGCTCCGAATCCACACATGTGCACACTGACCAAAGACACTCACTATCTCTGCCCTAACAAACCCTTCCTCAGAGACAACACTGACGGAATCTGCAGGCTGCAGATCAGCGACACCCGCTGCCCTGCCGAAGCTAAGCCTCGCACTTAAGTCATCGAGACCCAAGCAGAGATTGTAGGTGACAGGGCTCATTAACACTCCTGTGCGCACAGCTGCACTCAATTACGACCAGAATGACACTGACACCTGTGCCACCTCGCTCCACCAGAGCATGTGAATCCAAGTACCGAAAGGCGCCATCCTTCACCGTGACAACCTGGCATTGTACCATCTTCCAAGCAAAGAGTACAAATTAGAACTGAAAATCCCATCCTTCTCCATTAACCACACTTTCACCCAAACTCCAGAACGGGAGTTGTGGTTTGCGAAAGGTGGGGGGGTCCCAGCGAATTGACATTTGTCCTATCGACACAGCCCTCCAAGCTTTGTCTCAACTGCCCTACTTAACCACCACACCTGCTGTCCAATCCTGGATTGCGGCTGACCCTACGCTGGGTACCTCTATCAACCACACCCAGACGCTCGACAGTCATCCTGCGCAAGAGGCTCAACGAGGTGCGAACATCTACAGCCAAGCCCACGGGACCCTCAGGAAGAGGGTACCACGCTGGAGGCTGCTTCAAACTTAATCAAGCTGAGCCCTCAGCCTCAGAGCACCTGCTACCCGATCATCATGATTCACCTGTCATCCGTCCATTGTGATGATTGTTGTCTGATTAAGTCCACACAGGGACTTCATCAGACAAAAAGGGGGACTGTAGGGACTGGGCGAGGTGAATCTGAATAACTAAATACATACTGCTAAAGACCAAAAATCTCTGAATGTAAATTAACCCAAACACACACACACACACACACACACATTCCCCCACCAGGGAAGACCACACTCAGGACAGAGCGTGGTGTCCGCTTACAAGACATTTTATGACTGATCGGAATGTCCCAAAGGAAGTGGATTCCAAAGCGAAAAGAAACTTATTTTCTCTAAAAGACATTTAACCAGATATATTCAATGTGTTTTATGTGTGTTTGTTGAATTGTATGAACAATGTATACAATCTTATCTTACGATTTGTCTTTTATGTGTTTGATCTATGTTGTTGGGAAACTCTAATGGGATAAGGTTTCAAACTTTGCAAACTATGAGTAACCAACTCCATGTGAGGCAAGTTTGGATTCTCTGAGCTCCAATCTTCGTTCCACATTTAGCCATTTATATCACATCTTGCTAAAACTTTGTGACACATAGGACTATAATAATTGTGAAGATTCTGCTCTTAAACACCCGACGAAATTAGGGTTTCAAATGTCTCTCTCTTAGACAAAGAGCAATAAAAACCAAAGTCCCGCCTGTGAAATTCCAACCCTCTAATTGGCCAAGCCAACAGGAAGAGGCTGGATTTCTCCAAGGTGATAAATGAGGCTTCTTCCCTCCGCTCGTCCTCTTACCTCTCGTCCTCGTGTCATAATGTAACGTCTCGCCCCCGGGCGAGCTCTTCGCCTTTCTTTTATTTGTTTCTAGTTTAGTTTGTGTATTTCAGTCTTAGATAAGTCTCCGTGTTTAATTCCAATCGACGAGTGAAACGAACACCGCGTGACATATCTCTTCAGCAAATCCATCTACAAGGGACCTTTAAACGAGCGCGCGCTCGCTTTGAAGGAGAAACACGCGCATCTGACCACGTGACGCGCCGGACCGAGAGACGCACGCGCGCTTCTTCACCAGCCATGCAAAGATGTAACGTTAACTCCGCGTGATTTCACCGTAGAAATCTTTATTTCTTTTCTTTGTTAGTCAAAGTTTTGTTTTCCGTAGTCGACTCTGTTCACTTCCACGAAGTGAAACGAACTTAGCCGAACTATTTTCCTTTGGTAATGTTACCCCAAAGACTTTGAACCTCCGTTCAAAGAAGCACCACGTGACGCTTCCTAAAGGACTCCGCACGCGGCCAGACAGGGCCGTGCAGGAATGCCGCTACACAGGGAGACGTGAAACTTGTGCAAGTATATCTCTTTATAGAGCTTCTAAGAAGCAGTAAGATGATGTTTTCGTGTTGTTACAGACAGGTGACTGTCAGGGTGAATGTTGCCAATGCTCTCTCTCTCTCTCTCTCTCTCTCTCTCTCTCACACGTGTATCCATTGTCCAAACGCCCCGCGTTGTTGTCATTGTCTGTTAATGGTTGTAAATACATGTATTCCTGTAACGTAGTAAATACATAAGTAGTTCTGCCTTATTAAATTCATTATATTCATTTGATTGATGTACTGCCTCTGCTCATTTTCTAAGTCCCTTAAGTGCCAAAGGTCTAACTTAAGATACAAGCTTTACAAATTAAAGATACTTTAAAGAGTATTTGGTTTATAGGGCAGAAAACCCAATTCTAGTGGCCACAGAATTGCGTTTCCTGAAATCCTATGAAGTAGGATGATATTGTGGATCCCCACAAATATTATTCTGACAATTGAGCTAATTAATTTTGCCTGTTTTGTAAGACGTGGTCCGTGTAATTAATTACAATCAACTTGTGGTTAATTGCAGGGATACACATGCATGCATGCAGGTAAAATGACACATCATCCCTTAGCGGGAGATTTATTAACATGTAAGACTGATCTAATCCAAACATGTATGAATAATTATTAATTACCAATTATTAATTATGATATGCAAATTCCCCCACGGATTAGATCCGCCTCTGAGTCTTTACATCGCAATGTTAAAGGAACACTTCACCCATTTCAACATTAATCTTTATTGAAAGTGGGTCATATATGTAGTCGAAATGTAAAAGAATTTTTGAATTTGGTGCCCTCTTGACCGAGAAAAGACAGAAAATAACTTTAGGGCGCATTTGTATGTAAGACAACAACTCCCACAATGCACCACATTGCACAGCTCCGCAAGCCACTCCCACTAATCCAGAACAGCCCAAACCGCAAACATCAGAGAAATCACTCTTTCGTCTACAAGGCTAACGTTAGCTGCCACCAGAGTTAGAAATTCATTTCACACAAAATTTCTATTTAGTTGGCTGTGGCGAGCAGGACGAGGGCGAGTGACGTGAGAGGACGGCGCGAGGCCGGTGGCGGGAGTGATAATGAACGACACCTGTGAGACGCACCGGTCTCTCTCGCATCTCTCACGGAGGAGCGGACGCATAAAACGAGGAGCGACGACAGGGCAGATCGAGAGAGGAACAGGCCTGATGATTTTATGTTGTGTTTTGTTTCTGTTGTGTGTGGCTGCTGGCTTATACTTTTGTATTTGTTTATTTTACTATTAAAATGTTTAAATGTTCGCCGGTTCCCGCCTCCTTCTTCCCACAACAACGAACCCCGTTACATTGGCAAACTCATTAGTGAATTACTCCTCGCTTGTATATCTTTCTATATGGTGAATTATTACATGATACCTGGATGTTCAGTCAGAACATATGCGGTGCGACACTAGGATGGTTCACATCACAACACAAACGTCCGTGTTCTCGTCTGATTCAGAGATTTCGTCCAGGAGAAACTGCTATCGTTGAAATTCTCTGCAGCAGACGGACTCTGTGTCCGTAGCGCACAGCGAGAGCACAGGCACCAGCAGTCCGCCCAGCTCGAGCCAGTCCGGGCTCCTCGTCCGCCTCCTGTTCCTCCAGCAGTCTCAGCTGCTCTTCACTATATTGCGGCTCGTAAAGATAGCCACGAACATCGGATTCGAGCAGCAGAATTTCAAAATCCTCTTCTTCCATATGTTTAGTTTCTTCCGTCATTGTCGTAACTTCCTATCTCCACAGCGCTTGTTAGCTTAGCTTCCAAACAAGATGGCTGATATTGCTGTCTGTATCTGCAAGTGAAGTCCCACCCACTGATCTGTAATAGGTGTGTAGCGTGAGTGGGTTCCACACCCTGAATAAATGATGAGCTTGTGTTTGTAGTCTCTACACTTTTCAATGAAATGTGACTTCCTGCTTTTTATGACGCAAAATGACGATTTTTACGTCACAAAAAGCAGGAAGTGGAACACTTAAATCCTTATTTCTCCCATCTCAGGGGAAAATAAGGGAACAAACCATGACCATTCAAAAATATGACTGGGTTTCTAAAGATACAAAGCTTAATGCAAATGGGTGAAGTGTTCCTTTAAGTCTATCGGATTTTTTTACCCAATTTTTTGCCCCTGAGTTAAAAATCGTACCCCCGATCTCTTTCGAAAAAATATAGTACACCTCTCCTAAATAGGCCACACGATTTGACGCCTCATTCAGGGGGCTGTGATGTCAGCATGTATTTATTATAACATAGTAACAGATAGTAACTATAGAGTTAATATACGCACAACCGCCACATCCGGGAACTTAACTGTCAGTTTCGTCCCGCCCCTTTTTGGGGGAAAACAAACTAGACTCCCATAGACTTCAATACAAAATAACGTCAAAAACTAACGTCCGTACACAGCCGACAGGCGTAAATAACTTAAGAAATCACTTATATAAAACATGTCAAGTAATTATATGTCCACCCTGCCTGCCATAGAGCGTAAAAGATACATACACAAACTTAATTTGGTCAATTTAAAAACATGTCCCTTTATTCTCCCAACGTCAAATTGGTGAAACAACCCCACCTGGGGTTGGGTTATACACATTATAAAATATAATGTATATTATAAGACAAAATATATGCATTTAAAGATGTTTCCTTTCAAAAACGAATTAAAATCATTCACTGGCTTACCATGGTGACTCGATGAGGTACGACTACGAGTAAATGTCCGGGTAAGACCATAGAAGTCAGATGAAAGCTATCCTGATTTACAGTCTTTCTGTAGACTAGAAAACACTAGAAATTCTGGTTTGATAGATAAAGATGTAAATGCATTTGAAGTGTGTGGAGCAAGACAAAAGGCTCAGACTAGGGCAAAAGGGATTGACTCTGTTCAATCTGTAACCCCCATACTGCAGCTACAAGCAGTCAAATTATCTTTAGGTTCTAAAGAAATCGAGAGAATCGCGGAAAATTTGCCATCAGTGCAAAGAAATTTTTCTGAGTTTAGGAGAGAATTGTCCAGAAAGATGCGGCTCTACGATATGTCTCTAGCTGAAGTCACCCAGCTAATATCACAGATCTTGACTGAGTCAGAATTCAGTGATTTTGAAAATGCTGTAAACTATTTTGAGTTTCAAAATGCCAGAAAAGATGACTTGAGAGAGGGAGTTATGAGAGTGTTAAAGAACATTGTTGGACCAAAAGTGGACTGGTCAAAAATCACTAGTTGTGTACAGAAGAAGCATGAAACTGTTAGTCAGTACACAGAAAGATTTTGTCAGTCAGCTGTAACTTACACTGGCATAGCAGACACTTCAGAGAAGGTGTTAAATGACAATGGGCCATTAGTTCGCACATGGTATGATGGTCTTTTGTCAGAGCATAGAAATGCATTGCCTTTCTTAGACGTCACATGGGCTACCAGTACCCTGCAAAGTAACCTAGACAGGTTAGCTACTTGGGAAAGAGATTCTGATGTTAAAGAGAGAGTAAACATTGCAGCAGCATCCTTTAAGGTCAACGCAGAGAAGCAACAGAAACGCAAATGTCCTAAGAGAGAGGGCAGCAGTTGTTATTATTGTGGCAAACATGGACATTGGGGAAAAGAATGTAGAAAAAACAAAAAGAATGTTAGAGAAACTAACAATGTAACTCAGCTTCTGCTCAGCCTGCTGGCTGCTTTGAAACAGCCTGTCCCCTCGTCATTAAGCTCGTTGGGAAGCTGTTTTAGTTGTTAACCATTTGGGCTGTGAGTGCTTAATTTCCCCACTAACTTACAACAAAGATGAAAGACTTATTTTTGTTTAATAGAACAAAAGGAAAGTGACAATCTCACCCTTCCTTTGGGGAACACTGGTTAAGTAAACTCACAGCCTTAAATGTTATGCTACAGCACAGGCCCTTCATCAGTAATGGTGTTAGGTCAGACTGTAAATGTAAAATGCCTTCATGCAGTGTCCACATTGATGAATGACAACGTGCACCTGTCACTCACCCATCCTCATGTATGATGTCTGCAATGACTGAATTTGTGTTGGAGGCTGAAGGAGAGATGACTCATGATTGTGTTGCGCTTACATACACACCTTCGAGGGAAGTGGAAGGGATTCCCATAGAGAATTCAGAATTTGAGTTGTTTGTTGACGGTTCAGCTCAAGTAATTGAAAATAACTCAGAAACAAGCCATTAGAGTGGCATGGACCACATTAAGTGATGTTGATTACAGCAGCTGCAGGATTGTGTCAGGGAAGAAAAAAACCTGGACTAATGTCACACTGTAAGGTTGTTCCTGCTCCAACAGGGATAGGATAGGACACGAACCAGTGGGGAGCCGAGGGAAGAACCGATTGCAACAGGCGTCGGGGGCCAACCCTTCGGTGAAGAATCCCTCATAGGCCTTCCCATCCATTAATCCATCCTCACCTCACTGCGTTCTATTTAGGTGTCAAAATAATTCAGAAAATAGGGAAAGAAGGAACAAAAATAGCAGACGCGGGAAAAAGTTTACAACCCTAGTGTTTGAACAAATACTGCTCTCCTGTCTTTTGTTTTCTCTCTTCCTCTGTGCAGGTACCACTTGCTGACCCGAGACCCATACGCCCCGACCTCCTCGTCTGCGTATGAAGACATAACCTCAAGAAACAACTAGACCCACTTCCGAGCCAACTATCACAAAAGGATAAAGAAAAGAAAAAAATACACAACGCAGAGACGACGAAATCTTCAGTCATCCATCGACATGATCAAGATTGTCCTACTACTACACATCATGAAGATCGCACAAAGTCCGGACTCCAGAAACAACATATTCTTAGAGCTGATGAATATGTCAAAAACGCCTTGTTTGCTGGAAACAATGTTTGCAGGTCACATCCGAAGATGGTTGCATTCCAGGACTCACTTGTGCACAAACATGATGGTCCAACAAGACATTCTTGATCTTTCAGCATAATTACACCAGATGACTGAAGATAATTCTTCATGGTTCGGAAACTTGATTGGTAAACCCTGGCTGTGGATAAAGGAAATAGCAATTATGTTGTTGTTTGTTCTACTGGTGTACTATCTATGCGTCCACAGTATCAAGTGTTTTATTCAACATATGAATCATGCCTCTCACGAGAAAATCACAGTTCCTACCAGAAAAGACTATTACCCGTAGGGACGTCACGGACCCTAAAATTGCATGTTTGTTTCTGTGTAAGCATGCAATTGCAGAAACAGCAACACAGAGCAAGCTATGTGCCTGTAACTTACGCAAGTTACAAGAATTAACTTTTAAGTGTTTAAATTTGTATATTATGTGGGAGTTATTTAGAACTCCCAAAGGGGGAATTGACGGAATACAAATTTGTCAAATGTTTAATTTAACTTCTAATACTATCATATATAAACTGAGAAAGTTCTGTAAATTGAATTTAGCATTCAGCTGTGGAGCACGAAAGTCCTGTCTTATTCTGTGTCTCTATATACAGCTGTCAGACGGGTTTTCTTTCTATTGTAAGTTAAATGAAACATGTTAGTGAAACTCTTGGAGACTCTCGTGAGCTTTTGTCTTAGCAAGAGAGAGTCCTGTCATTCCTGTTCTGGAGTCTCAGGGTTTGAATAGGTTTTTCCCTCTCTCTTTTAATACAGGTTACTAAACCTGTATACGAGTTTCCACCATCACAATGTAATCCCTCCCTCTTATAATGTATATATATTACGATGTTTGACTCAAGAAGTCAGACGATGTTGGAATGACTGCAGCTAACCGACAAGCAATAAAGAACTTCTGCTTGGAAAACTTCCACCGTCTCCTGGTCTGAGCTTCTAATTTTTCTACAAAGAAAAAGATCACTACACTAGGAAGTGTTGAGGTGATTCATGATTGGCTGTTTGCTGCCCTGAGTCAAACGAGACCACCCTCTTGTTTCAATGACAATTCAGTCTGGAGATATCCCTTTGATCTCTTTCAATGGAAGTGGATGGAACCTGTTGCTAAGGTGCTCTAAATGGTTGCTAGGGCGTGGCTTGATAGCTTCACAATGATCCTGAGAGACTGATTGGTCGTCTGAGTAAAATGAGCCTGCCCCCTTGTCTCTATGACACTGTGATCCAGAGCTACAAAATCCCAATGCAATGTAATAGTAATAGTAAGTCACCATAGTAAGTCAATGGGGCAACTTTGAGCAGCTCCTGCCCCCCAAGAGTGCAACTTTTACCCCATTGTGAGGTATGTTCTTACAGAGCCTGCAAATCTATTTAAATGTGGTAAATTACACGTTTCTGCGAAATCCTCCCTCAGTGCTACGAGTCTTCAAATTTCATCGCAATGTTAAAGGAACACTTCACCCATTTCAACATTAATCTTTATTGAAAGTGGGTCATATATGTAGTCGAAATGTAAAAGAATTTTTGAATTTGGTGCCCTCTTGACCGAGAAAAGACAGAAAATAACTTTAGGGCGCATTTGTATGTAAGACAACAACTCCCACAATGCACCACATTGCACAGCTCCGCAAGCCACTCCCACTAATCCAGAACAGCCCAAACCGCAAACATCAGAGAAATCACTCTTTCGTCTACAAGGCTAACGTTAGCTGCCACCAGAGTTAGAAATTCATTTCACACAAAATTTCTATTTAGTTGGCTGTGGCGAGCAGGACGAGGGCGAGTGACGTGAGAGGACGGCGCGAGGCCGGTGGCGGGAGTGATAATGAACGACACCTGTGAGACGCACCGGTCTCTCTCGCATCTCTCACGGAGGAGCGGACGCATAAAACGAGGAGCGACGACAGGGCAGATCGAGAGAGGAACAGGCCTGATGATTTTATGTTGTGTTTTGTTTCTGTTGTGTGTGGCTGCTGGCTTATACTTTTGTATTTGTTTATTTTACTATTAAAATGTTTAAATGTTCGCCGGTTCCCGCCTCCGTCTTCCCACAACAACGAACCCCGTTACATTGGCAAACTCATTAGTGAATTACTCCTCGCTTGTATATCTTTCTATATGGTGAATTATTGCATGATACCTGGATGTTCAGTCAGAACATATGCGGTGCGACACTAGGATGGTTCACATCACAACACAAACGTCCGTGTGCTCGTCTGATTCAGAGATTTCGTCCAGGAGAAACTGCTATCGTTGAAATTCTCTGCAGCAGACGGACTCTGTGTCCGTAGCGCACAGCGAGAGCACAGGCACCAGCAGTCCGCCCAGCTCGAGCCAGTCCGGGCTCCTCGTCCGCCTCCTGTTCCTCCAGCAGTCTCAGCTGCTCTTCACTATATTGCGGCTCGTAAAGATAGCCACGAACATCAGATTCGAGCAGCAGAATTTCAAAATCCTCTTCTTCCATATGTTTAGTTTCTTCCGTCATTGTCGTAACTTCCTATCTCCACAGCGCTTGTTAGCTTAGCTTCCAAACAAGATGGCTGATATTGCTGTCTGTATCTGCAAGTGAAGTCCCACCCACTGATCTGTAATAGGTGTGTAGCGTGAGTGGGTTCCACACCCTGAATAAATGATGAGCTTGTGTTTGTAGTCTCTACACTTTTCAATGAAATGTGACTTCCTGCTTTTTATGACGCAAAATGACGATTTTTACGTCACAAAAAGCAGGAAGTGGAACACTTAAATCCTTATTTCTCCCATCTCAGGGGAAAATAAGGGAACAAACCATGACCATTCAAAAATATGACTGGGTTTCTAAAGATACAAAGCTTAATGCAAATGGGTGAAGTGTTCCTTTAAGTCTATGGGATTTTTTTTACCCAATTTTTTGCCCCTGAGTTAAAAATCGTACCCCCGATCTCTTTCGAAAAAATATAGCACACCTCTCCTAAATAGGCCACATGATTTGACGCCTCATTCAGGGGGCTGTGATGTCAGCATGTATTTATTATAACATAGTAACAGATAGTAACTATAGAGTTAATATACGCACAACCGCCACATCCGGGAACTTAACTGTCAGTTTCGTCCCGCCCCTTTTTGGGGGAAAACAAACTAGACTCCCATAGACTTCAATACAAAATAACGTCAAAAACTAACGTCCGTACACAGCCGACAGGCGTAAATAACTTAAGAAATCACTTATATAAAACATATCAAGTAATTATATGTCCACCCTGCCTGCCATAGAGCGTAAAAGATACATACACAAACTTAATTTGGTCAATTTAAAAACATGTCCCTTTATTCTCCCAACGTCAAATTGGTGAAACAACCCCACCTGGGGTTGGGTTATACACATTATAAAATATAATGTATATTATAAGACAAAATATATGCATTTAAAGATGTTTCCTTTCAAAAACGAATTAAAATCATTCACTGGCTTACCATGGTGACTCGATGAGGTACGACTACGAGTAAATGTCCGGGTAAGACCATAGACAGTAAAAGAAAGACACCTCTGGCCACTGGGTGGGGTTGTTACACCAATTTGATGCTGGGAGAATGAAGGGACATGTTTTTAAATTGACCAAATTAAGTTTGTGTATGTATTTTTCACGCTCCATGACAGGCAGGGTGGACATATAATTATTTAAATGTTTAATCTTAGTGATTTCTTAAGTTATTCACGCCTGTCGGCTGTGTAGGGACGTTGTTTTGTGAGGCTATTTTGTATTGAAGTCTATGGGAAGTCTAGTTTATTTTCCCCCAAAAGTGGGCGTGAACCTGTTCAGAGGCATTCTATGACGCAGCGCCGGTTGTGCGTATAGAGATCTTAAAATCTTTAGTAACGAGTGCCTTCAGTATGGCACGAGGCCTGCGGCTCATTCATATGAGCAGGGTCGGACTTAACCATTAGGCAAAGGTCAGCAATTGCCTTGGGCCCCGAGCTACCTAGGGGCCCCCAAAATGCCCCATTAAATGATGTTTAAGTTTTTTGTTTTTTTTTACTTTTCGCAAATTATATATTTCTAAAAAACATTTGTGAAAAAAGGCATCAAATCATTAGTTTAGCAGACAGAACGGGCCCCCCACCTCACTACATTGGACTATTCCATTATCTCACTTTCTGCGCGAAAGTGACAAAGCTGTAATGCGCCAAAAAAACTGACGGAGAAAAAGAAGTGATTGACAGATGGTGTACAGAGTGACAGACAGAGTGTACAGAGTAGTAGACAGTAAAAATTAAGCGAAGCTACCCAAGCGGTGCTGAAAAAGCAGGAAACGGGAGGAAAGCGAAAACGTTTTTAGCAAAATTGCAGAAGGTAACAAACTTTTTTGTGATGTTGACAATGACAACAATGCTAACGACATGTTAGAAGTCCATGGCCGTAGCCAGCTATGAAGTCACCGATGTCCGAACATCCGTCATTTTTTTACATTCAAAAATAAAATGTCAAGCTCTCTGAATGATTAATCAGCCGTTTAAACCACCTCATATGAGCGTTTGCAGTTCATGTTGCTGCGAGAAGCTAACGCAGTGGACGGGGCTGGAGAGCGCGTTGTGAGTGAGGGCGCGGGTGCAGCCTCCGTGTTGCCAGATCCACCTAATGGAAAGGTGCAGTAGTCTCCTGGACCTGTTTTTCTGATTTAAAGTGACACTTTATGTTATGTTATGGCGTGTTAGGGTTAGTGATATATTAATATTATTTCCGAAACACAAGCTTTGAACTTATTTAGGATTATTATTATTAATTTGTTTTGTTTTTCGTAGCAATATCTGGCAACATTTTACTGTTGGCATTAATAAAAAAAAAGCTTATGGACAAACTGTAATTGCATAAAGATACCACATTCGGTAAGACAAACGCAATGATCATCGTGAGTATCTGTAAGGAATGTATAACACTATCAAAAACAATAGGAGGATCTTTGTTGACATCTTTGTACGCAGGCGCGAGTGGTTGTGTGGCAACAATACAAACAGAATGGCTGGCTGTAATGACGCGACAAGCACTTTTAAGAGAGTTAGCAGGTAAAATCCACAATATATAAGCACTTTAACATCTGAGGACCGGAGGAGGTTTGGAGAGAAGTATTTGTATTTGTATTGGTGGAGAATTTGTATTGGTGACAAAATCGAAGTTATTCAAAGGCCATATGTGATTTGGGATGTCAATAAACGTTGGTCCGACTCGCCCATGTCTTGGCCACCAATCTGCTGGGGAGACATTTATTCTTATTTAGAAACCCCTGGACCCTTCACTCATAAAAGATTAAAGGCTTTCAAAAGTCTGGAGGCCTATGATTATTTTGTTTCTCGAAAAGTTGGGCCGATCATTTCTGCCAAACAGAAAGCAGTGATAGTGCTAAAAGCAACATGACATCATGACTTTTGCCTAAACATACACGCCACTTTCGAATCAAGTGGTGTGTTATCTATGTGCATTTTGAGCTATCCGCGTATGTCTACGCCGTTAAATGTCCGAGTGATTCCGCGTGTATGTAACGTTACACGGCGTTAAATGTACGAGCGAAACGAAGCAAAATGTAACATCTACATCTGGGGAGGGATATTTTTTTCCCTAGGATGGTAGGGGAAGACTCATAAATGGTATTAACCCCAGTGACGGGTAGGTTTAGGGACGGGGTTGGGGTATGTCATATATTTATATATACAGTAATGTAACGTTAAGTCAACGCCGTTCATAAACACGCTGAAAAGCGATTATGCGTGTTGATAGCACGCCAAAAATGGAAATACGAATTGCCGTGTTATACATATGCCATTTCATGAGATCAGTCTGTAAAAGCAGAGGTTAGACCTGGCCAAGCAGAGTCACGGCGAAAAAATCGCTGCTCACTGCGACTGCAAAGCCGGGTAAGTCATCATTGATCAGTGTTCTTTTTAATTTTATTTATTGAAAATGAAATGAAAAACTTTTTATCAGCCCCCCAACGAGCCGTAAAATCGACCACACAGCAAGAGTGAAGCATCCTCTTCTCTAAATCCTCCTCCAAACGTGCAAAACAATCAAATTACAGGGGTGCTTCTCAATATCCCTCCTCGTCTCCTCTCTCCTCCGTCCTCCATCCTATGACCCGGAAACCAATCGAGCTCAGCCATCTTGAAGGACATCTCAATTCTCTAATTGCACCGCGAGGAGGCGAGGATTGAGGAGTGAGGAGGCTTCCAGAGGAGTCATGAGCGAGGATACACAGGTGTACCCTTTGCGGAAGAGTTTTATCGACTAAACGTGACGCACGTATCAATTCTCCTCCCCCTTCACATCTGTCACAATCATTTGAATTTATACTTTACTTTTGTAGTTTACATAAACCACACAACTCACATATTTCAACAAGGTATCTTGCTTTATTATTATTTATTATGAATTTCTTAAATAAACAAACTTTAACAACATAAGGGCAGATCCTTTGAGCGCTGCTGATGACGCTGTGAAGTGACGCTCGAGTGATCAAGTATTCCAATGTATAAAAAAGCTTTCATTCAATTCCTCCGTCCTCATTTTTTTTCCTTGCAGCCTTCCCTCGCGTCCTACAGGGGTTGGAGCTGAGACGCGAGGAAAGGAAGCGAGGAAAGGAAACGAGGATGCACAAATAAGAAATGAGAAGCACCCCAGGTATCTAGCGGTGTTTCTTGCCACACGATTCCCATGATGCAACGCGACAAACATAAACATTGACGTCACAAAAGATCCGCCTATAGCATAATACAGATCTGTATGAATGAAATTTGCCAAATAACTTACTGGCCAGCTGGAAGACGGCTCATGCTGTTTAGTTAACCTTTTTCACAAAGTCATCATAAAAACATTATTTAAAAGCAGTGTTTCTCAACTAGCAATCTATTCAGTCAGCATATTTGTGTTTTGATCTGTGTGAATTACAGAAATATAAAGACTTGCTAGACCTACTTTTTTTCTATATTTCTTTGCATAAAACTCTCCAGAAAGTGCCATTTAATGGTTTTTATTTATTTTATTTTTTTTACTTTTTTCGTTTCTCTTTTAAAGACCGGATGGGGGGGGGGCCATACTACCTTCGCCTTGGGCCCCCAATTTGCTAAATCCGCCACTGCATATGAGACGCGAGCACACACACATAATACCTTAAAGATGTGGAAAAGTCAATCAAAAGTGGGGGTACATTTCTCCAGGCTCGATGCCAACAGCGCGCGATGCAGTATTTGATAAAAGTTGCTCCATCTTCGACTGGTAAATAAAGAGATACCTTGTTGATCACTCTGACAGTGTTTATATTGCAATAAATAATAACCTACTGAATGTACACTGCCGTTCAAAAATGTTTTGGTTAGTCAGAATTATTTTTCCAGTAAGGAATAGGATGCATTAATGTTATCAAAGGTGACATTAAAACGTGTAATGTTACAAAATATTTCGTTTTTAAATAAATGCTGTTCTTTTGAATGTTTTATTCATCAAAGAATCATGGAAAAATGTATCATAGTTTCCAAAACATTAGGCCTAAGCAGCAAACTGTTTTCATATTTCTGAAGGGTCATGTGACATTGAAGAAAATTCAGCTTTTAATTCAATTAATTTCTATAAATTACATTTTGAAATATATTCAAATAAGATTTTAAATTGTAATACTATTTTACAATATTACAAGTTTTACTGTATTTTTTATTTAAAAAAATTCAGCTTTGGTGAGCATGAGCTCTTTATAAAACATTTTTTGTTCCTTTGTGCTTTTTTTTTTGTTCCTTTTTGCACTGGCTAGGAGCATGAGTCAAACTGAAAAAATAAAAACCAAAGTGTTTTTGAGGTAATGTGTTATGGAATCTTGGATTCAAATCAAATGGATTTCATAAAATTGGTATCGAAAAAAGTATCGTTAGAAACCGGTATCGAAACTGAGGTATCGAAATTGGCACCAGAACGAAAGATTTTGAACAATACCCAGCCCAATGCAGGGGTGTCAGGCCCTTTGTGTCTGTGTGTGTGAAAAAGTCGGTTGGGATTTAAATTTCTGAACATTCTGCAATATTAAGTCAATGGGACTTTTTTAGCCGCTTTTTTGTCTGCAGTTTTTGTTCAGTTAATTGTTGTGCGACCTCTGGTGGTGTCATTAAGTAATAAGTGGGTCAATCGCCTTTAACCTGTGAAACCACAGCCCTTCCCCCAGCAGAGAAGTGTATTTCATGTTGAGAGGGAATTCATGTATGTCTGAATTCCCACTGTGTCTTATCCTATGACTCTTTCTAGTGGACAGCTTTAGTATTAGATCCTTCATCTGTCAGTTGAAACGTCTAATAGTTCAATAGTTCATTTGTAAGGTCCCTGAGCATCAGAAATTGATGAAACTAAGCATGTTGTCCTAAGAATTACTTATTTTTAAAACACAATTTGGGATACAAAAAACATTAACAATTTAGGTTTCCCTTTCAAGGGAACTCAAGCTGCATCAAGACACGGTGGGTACGTCCCTGCGTGATGCGTCTTGAAGTACGTGTATAATCAGTCCAAAAGAAAGACGCAACGTCATAGGCGGGTGATGTTGTAACAGACAAAATATAACTTTTTGTATCGTATTTTAGCTAATCTTGTTGATGCCCTTGTCTGATGTATTTGGGTCACATGCAGTAACAACAGCAGCAGTTAGAGGGCGCTATTGCCTGGAGGTAACCAGGTATATAAACACAGCCACCATAGAGTAAGTCTGTTAGTTTGGTAGAGGGAAATCTAATGATTGAATTCATGTTACCTTCTTGCTCATCTAGAGTTTCTGCTCAACTGTGAGTATGGATTGGGATATATATTTGATGTTGTGTTTGTTTCTTAAGATCACTGATGTTAGTTATTTGATTTCTTTCTAGAAATTACTTTTTATTTCCACATGTTCGTTTGTGAGCACAGTTTGGAAACAAGAGACAGTGAATTCAAGTGCAGTCCACGCGGATAATGAGGCTACAACACATGACCTTGCACATGGCCAGTAAAGTGGGGCTGAGGACAACGTTTCACTGAACGCCGTTGACTGAGATCTTTTCTCACATTGTGGATTATAGGATTACAATCATTGCAACGTACTCAAATAGCCTTGTGGATTTATAGCTCATGTCATCTCCATCATCACTTATAAAAGTCATTCAAAGAGATAAGTAACTTTACTTCATCTCATTGTCTCATTATTGAACAGGGTTTCTACAGGTATCTTCAAATTAAATTTAATGCCTTTTTAATGCCTTTTTAATGCCATTTTAAAATGTTTTAATGCCATATACGACCCCTGACTAACCACGTATATATATATATATATATATATATATATAAAAATATGTTTTTTTTTTTCTGGAACACATAGGTGTAATTTGCGGGTGGGACATGTCGATTGTCCCCACCATTTTTTAAACATCTCGCAGCGTATAGGACGGGTCACAGGAATGGTGGTGTTTCATTAGTAATATTATTATTAGTGTTTTTGTTGTTGTTATAATTGCTCAAACTTGCAAAAGAGAAGATTTGACACATGGCACTGACAATTCAACCAAATACAAAGTATTTATTCTCTTCCTCTTCTACCGGCACCGTCTCCTCCTCTAATGGGCCCTTTTCGCCACCTTCCCTGGGCCGGCATCCTCTAACCTGGCCTTTTTAGGGTGCTTTCCTCTCAGGGCGAACGAGAGCAGGCTTAATTGTTTTTTACCTGACATCTTTGAAAGACAGATGCAATGATTAATGCATCCATGGCCCGGATATAATTATAAAATATGACATGATTTTAAAAGTGACCTATAACATCGACTATGCAATACACTTTAATTTATTTAGTGCTTATAAAATTATTAAGCCTATTTGGAGAGAGAGATGTTTATAATGTGACAATATGTCAGTCATCGTGTGATAACGAAAATATGATTAGGCCTGGACTACTTGTTCTGAGCAGGTGTTGTCAGTGAACAGGCTGTAAAACTGTAGTCTAAGTTAGACACTCATAAAAAACTGATGCTAATTATCTGGGAAACGTTTCTTTAACAGCAGTCAAGTTGCCATTGTTTATGTCAAACAAGTTCTGAATGTTTTGTAACATTAAAACAGGAGATCATGACTTATCTTGAATCTTACCCAGATACAATAAAGCTATTTTCTAATTGGCTAATGTGTAGACCCTTTCTTTTTTTTTTGATTGGCTGATAAGTGGCAGGCTCGACTAGTAAGAACTGCAGGGGAGACGCGCTTAAATCCTGTCGGTTCCATAGTGATAGCGGCGCGGCCAGAGACATTTGGGGTGCTGCGGCATATTCAATATATTATAAATAGGTTTTCAGCGTGAGAAATACAATGTGTGGTGGGAGTGCGTGACAAAAGACTGAAATGAGTGACTGTCACGCTCAATGCGTGACACTTGAGAGCCCTGTGTCAAAGAGTATAGAAGAACAATATACGTTCTTTGCCTGCGTTCTGTTGTGGCTCGTGCACAACACTTCTTCTCTCAGACTCTCTTTTTGTTACGGTGAAATTACAAAACATAATGCATACAAACATGTCAGTGCTTGATATACAACCACTAATAAACAATCGGATTTGATGAGGAAAAAAATATATACTACTTACTGCGGATTAGAACCCAAAACCTCTGACACACTTGGCAAAAGTTCTGCTACTGGACCATTAAAGTGCATGCGTGTAACAGTCGGGTTTTCTCGCTACTAGCAACATATATTAGATCTCATTAAACAACAAATTAAACACAATGTACGTACTATTTAAATCTAACGCCGATTTGTGGCCGTCACACTGCATGGGATTATACGGCGCTGATTCCCATTGTCCCCTACTTTAAATGCTTTTTTTACAAACACCGCAAAATCCTTCATCATTTTTACCACTAACGGGCTGCAACCATGTCTTAAAAGTTTTGTTTTCCAGCCACTTTGGCTGGAATTTGCACTTTCCCATTTTTCCAAGGTTCAGACCTGTCCACCGCTGTACAACAGACCCGCGTCACCTCCGCATCACGGCACTTTTGCTCCGGCCGGAAGCAATTACCAAACTGGTTCCGCATATTTATCACACGAACGTACATATTTTGCGACAGCAAATACAAATTATTAATTATGAAGGCTATATTCAAATAAATGTATATAAAATTCTCTTCAAAACTATAGAAAAATTTAATGCCTGCAAGAATCAAATTTAATGCTTTTTAATGCCTTTTAAGGCCTTAATTTTCGCAAAATCCATTTAAGGACTTTTAATGCTTTTTAATGCCCCGCGGAAACCCTGTTGAAGAGACAAAGACCTTTGAGATTGTTTTGCAGATTATTTCTATTGTCTGTTTGGCACATGTATTAAGCACTGGTGAGGAAAATAAAATTGGTTTAAATTATCATTTGTTTTTTGAAGAGACTGATTTATCAGTACATGTCAAAAATCTGTTGAACCCCCTCAAGAGTAACGTCTTTAAAGGGGTGGTTGATTGCGATTTCACTTTTTTCATTTTAAATAGTGTGTAATGTTGCTGTTGGTGCATGAACAGTATCTGCAAAGTTGCAGCGCTGAAAGTTCAATGTAAGCAGAGATATCATCTTTTAAAAATCAGGAAGTTTAATGCCTACAAAAACGACTCGATTGGGACTTAGTTGGGTCATCTATAGCAGTTCCGTGACCGTCGAGAGCGAAGGTTCGTTTCTCACTGAATGTGTCATCTATAAAGGTTAAAGAAATTTAGCCGGGGTGCCCCTCACAAAAATGTGGGGAAATTTTGTGAGAGCCCTATATCCAAAATGGCTGCCGTCAGCCAAGCTGGAAATTAACTTTTTAATGGTTTTGCCCACAGTGCTGCATAATACATGGTTTCTGAGACTATTTGGGTCAAGAAATTCATAAATAATGTAGATTTATTGATTTGACCTATTTTTGACCTTCAAATTCAAGATGGCCGCCAATTTTTGGCTCTTTAAGCCGAGACACTACAGGTGAATAGAGTAAAAATTTTAACTTACAGATATCACCATGAAACTTTACCAGTTGATTACTCGCATGAATAGGAGAAAAAATGTATTGCAAGTTTTCTGTAATTTTATGTTTAAATATGTTAATCAGACTAGATCTAATTAAATATGCACTATTATAATTTGCATATATTTTGAATTGATGAATCTGACCATTGAAAAGAACAAGGTTCAAAATTATTTTAGCATTTTGTTGATATATTACAATGAAAAGACATCACTTGAGGGGAGGCCAATTTTTGGCTCTTTAAATGTAAAAAAAAAGAAGAAAAAAAAAATGCCACTGTCACAATGCCAACTGCCACCATCACACTCTCTCTAATGTTTACGTTTCCACGGTTACATGTCACTGGAAATTTTCTTGCTGCATTGAGACACTTTGTTTGAGGTAAGTTCATATATACTCAACATTATTCACTAGTCCGAAGAGAATTTTATCATTATGAAAGTATGACAGTAAAGAGATAAAGTTATGTGCAGACGTTATCATTGATAATTAGTGCTACGTTAGCACTAATTATCTAAGTTAAAAGTTAGCTAAGTTGGGTAGCTAGCTTAAATAATTCGGGTTTGCAAAACTGCTAGTTTCAGCTCCAATAGATGACTGATGATAACTAGCTTCTATTGGTACTCTACAGTAGTTTTTTCCCCTCTTTTTTAGGTTTATGTGAATGTAGCATGAAAAACAAGGCACAATGTCCAATGAATGTGTGCTGAGATGTGGCAAGCCTTGTGAGTCATCTGATAAAATCAACCAAGGAAAATGGGACAGCGTACAATCTAAAGCTAAAAACTGGTCGGGGCTTGTCAAATTTGGTCATGTTTACACCACCACTTCGTGGCAAGATGGGCCAGGGAATCATTACATACATCAGTTATGTTATATCTCCATCTCATCTTCATACAAGCTTGAAAAAGCCAGACGGCGCACAAACAGACAAAGTGACATTGCTCAGTGTTCAGGTTCTGAAATGCCAGCTCAGAAGGCTCTGTATGACAAAGAGTCAGAGGGACCATCACCAAAGCGCCTGCGTTCATCTGTGGGTGGGCCTCTCCATGACAAGACAAAGTGTGTGTGGTGCATGCAAGGTGAGGACATGAGGCACCCAAATAGTGCGAAGCAAGCTGTTCAGAATCAACACACAGTCAGCATGGCGCGCCTTCAAGCGCCACACAGTCCTTATAGAAGATGAAGAGTTGAGGGACCGTTTCACAAGGCTCATAGGGTCAACATTAGCACTGTCAGATCCTTTTGCAAATGACATCATGTACCACCATGTCTGTTGGATGAAGCACATCCACCATACACATTTCAAGCCAGATGATGCAATGCATCCCCAGAGTGTGTCGCTCTCAGAGGCAAAAAATTTGTTCTTTAGATATGTTGATACTGTCATCTTTACTGAGCGTGAGATCCTTTCACTACAGTCTCTTTTAGCAGACTACAAACGCATAGTCAGTGGCTATGCAGTGGGCGATGTGAAATCATCTTACGGCAAGGACCTGCTCATTAATGAGTATCCAGAGAAAATTGGCTTCAAAGACAGAAGTGTGCTTAACAAAAGCGAGTGGGTCTATGATGTTGGGGGAGGAGGTGACTACATTGAGGCTGCAGTCTCATCCCTTGGCATCAGCGATGAGCAGCTCCTCCAGAACTTGGCACCACGGCTATCGAAGATGATCAAAGACACACCCACTGTTCCCTGGCCACCTTGCATTGATCATCTTGAGGAAGATGAACAGTTGTGTGAGTTGCTGTTGAAGCTTTTGACTTGGCTAAAACAGCCTCAGAGAAAAAGTGCCGACCTCAGCCCAGCCACACTCAGTCTGGCCTCCATGATCACCTACCACATTACTGGACAGCGCACTACCACTGCCATCAACCTGGGTGTAAATGTCCATGGCATGACTCGGAGTAAAGATCTGGTAGACACTCTACACAAGAGTGGTGTCTGCATCAGCTATGCAGACACGCTGCTCCTTTATGACCACTGGGCTTTGATGGATGTAGAGGCATCAGTAACCTGCCCTCAGGAGATTGCAGATGGCAAGCCAGCTATTGTTATTATTGACAATGATGACTTCAAGATTGACACCCTGACAGGCAACTCAACAGGAGCCCATCGAACAAATGTTATGTATGTGCAGCCAGAGAGCTATAACGAGAAACCAGATGAAGTTCCTGCTGCAAGGCTCTCCAAGAAGACGGAAATCTCTGCACAGCTGAGGCAGAAGTGTGCAGAGCTGACAAAGATCCATCAGTACAGATGCCCACCTGATAGCAAGAGTGAGCCACCAGCTCGTCCCATGGTAGATCTACCAGTGAATGGCACAGCTCCACAGCGTGCTCGCTCTGTCATACATGCACTGTCTCGCATAGACACTGATGGTTCAAGACCACCCCCTCAAGAGCAGCGGGTTCCGGGATACAGTGGTGCTCAGTCCTGCCATCATCTACCACACAACAAGAGCAAGCCTTACTACCACACAACCTACAATGAACCTCCAAGCTAGTCAGTGGTGCATGACATTATTGTTAAACTAGTGAATGCCATGCACAAGAAGAATATTCCATTCTCCTTTCTTGTTGGTGACCTGCCCACCTACAAGACGATTGTTCAGCTCAAGGCAGAGAATGCACAAATGTTCAAGGACATTATCCCAATCCTCGGCGCTTTCCACCAACAGATGTCCTACATCTATGCTATCTACAAGAGATTCAAAGGGTCTGGAATGGCAGACACTCTGGTTACAGCAGGGGTAATAGTGGATGGGTCTGTAGACCAAGCACTACGAGGGAAGCACTACAGGCGGGGCGTGCGATGCATCATGCTCTGGAGAGAGGCTCTAATCCATAAACAACTAGCAAAGATTCTTGAGCATGAAGAGCTATCAGAGGACATCAAGGAGAATCTCAAGACCCTGCGCAATGCACTCACTGAAACTCAGGAGGCTCTACAGAAAGCTCACAAGGATCTTGAGGATGGTGACGTAAAGGAGCTGATCAACAGAGTTTATGAGAAACCTGGCACAGACATGGGGGACTTTTGGGTCTCGTTCCTGGAGATGACCGACCCACTTGTACAATGTCTTTGTACCATTTCTTGCATGACATGCATCGAGTACCTACTGTCAACATACAACATGCTGCCTGGACTGATGGCATACGACAACCATGATTATGGAAGGTGGTTGCCAGATTATTGGGCAATTCTCTTCGCTGTCAGATGAGAAAATGGTATTCTTCAACATTCACTTCACCCAGTCAATGACCGGGCTACCTTACTCCTGTCAGCCACTCGACCTTTGGATAGAAACAACTATGAATCTGAACTCAAAGCTAAAGCAAGGATGGATTCAGCTTCTACAGAATGAGAAGCAACTGTTCTCAACTACAAGAAATGCAAACAACGTTGCAAGGGTGAAGTCTACTGTGAAGCAGAGCCTCAAGTGCCAGCGCCGCCATAGGAAGCATATTGAATGCCAGCCAGCAAGGATGAAGAAGGATGAGCAGGCAGTTCAGGACCTGCTACTATGCATTAAGGATTTTGAAGCTGAGCCCTTTGACATCTCCTTACCTACACTGAGGTCGCTACAGTCTGGCCTGGTCGCCTCACCAGAGTTAGTGCATGACCTAAAGACTGCACTTCCAGATGGCCAAGCTCAGGTTGAAACCTTCTGCAAGAGCGAGTGTTCACAAAGATCAAGCCTCTCACTGCAACCATCCACAGGAATAAGAGGCAAAATTTTGCTGGAGAAATGATCTGTACACCATCTGGTGCTCATATGAAGGTTGCCCATATGGAGAGATTGGGGCTGGCAGCCCTTGTGGACCTTGCAGAGGGATCAGGAATGCTCCGACTTGAGTCAGCCCTTGAGAGGAGAGTGACTCAGGAGTGCCTTTCACTCTACAATGTAGATGGGTCACTGCGCAAGACTGTGAAGAGCAAGTTGTTAGAGCTCTTCAAACTAGACCGAGTAAGTGAAAAACCAAGAGACCACGTTAGCCTTGTGGACATGGGGCTGATCTGGCGGCTTGCCACCCCCACACCTGAAGACCGTGAGTCTCGGAAGTGGGACGGTTCAGAGTACCACTGGGGTGACTACTTGGATAAAATCTGTGCTATGATCTTCTCACGCCATGCCAACGCATACCTCATCATCCTTGTCAATGACACATATGACCTTCCTTTCAGCATCAAGGATGATGAGCACGATCGTCGGGCATCAAAACATTCAAAAAGACCAAATGTTTTCCCCAAGTCTGAAGACAGGTTCCCAGGTGCCTCTGAGTTCAATCAACTCATGGTTAATTCCAGAAACAAGGTCAGACTACAGAAACTTGTAAAGGATCAGCTGAAAAGACAAGTGGGTCAGGTGCAGGGTGACATCATATACTGCGAGAGAGAAACGTCAACCAACCTGAGCACTGGCGTGGCTAATGGGGACTATGTCTTCAGACATTCAGAAGCAGATACAATGCTTCTCTCTGCCTATGCAAAGGTGAGAGCCAGTAAGTACACTGGACCAGTTGTTCTAGACTGCGAGGACACAGATATGTATGTCCAAGCAGCTTACGTCTCACAGCAAGTCAGAGGTGATCTGCTGATTAAACGCAAGCATGCGTTAATCGACTGCCGTGCCATGCTCTCGGAAGAGGTTGCAGATATCATCATACCTCTCCATGTGATCACTGGTAGTGACCACACCTCAGGGTTCTATGGGCATGGGAAGAAGAAGGTGTTGGAGAAGGTGAAGATCAATTCTGAGGCAAGAGAGCTCCTGGGACGAGTGGGTGAGAGTCTGGAATTAAAACATGAAGTCAGAGCAGATATGAAGGCATTTGTCCTCTCCATCATTTATGCTGAGAGTGCAGATGTGAGCTGCGGGCAGGCCAGAGTTTCCAAATGGCACAAACTGAAGAATAAGTGTACAATCAGTCTCCCACCTGATGATGACTCTTTGAATCTTCATATGGAAAGGACAAACTACCTTACATATTGGCAGCTCCATTACAACCTGCAAGAGCATCCTTCTCCCATTGGTCACGGCTGGGAACTAGTGAACGGAAAGTGTCGACCAGTGCGTCACACCCTGCCCCCCTTGCCCCAACAGCTCACATCCCATGCCTGCTCAGATGAGAGTAGCAGTGATGATGAGAGGAGTCAGTGTGGAGATTCAACAGATTCAGATGGAGAGTAACTTTTTGTTAATAAAATGTTAATAAAAACAACTCCAAGCCAAAGAATCTCCTCTGTCTCCCTGCTTTCATTGGTTCCACATCAGACATCTGATGACCTATGTGTATGTTGTAATTTTACTGGCCATAAATGAACTCAGTATTAGCAGAGCTTTCATTTGAGCCTAATATTAAAGCTCTATGACGATTTTGAAAAATGGACATTTAAAGAGCCAAAAACTGGTGGCCATCTTGAATTTGAAGGTCAAAAATAGGTCAAATCAATAAATCTACATTATTTATGAATTTCTTGACCCAAATAGTTTCAGAAACCATGTATTATGCAGCACTGTGGGCAAAACCATTAAAAAGTTAATTTCCAGCTTGGCTGACGGCAGCCATTTTGGATATAGGGCTCTCACAAAATTTCCCCACATTTTTGTGAGGGGCACCCCGGCTAAAAAATTTTTTTAGCCTTTATAGATGACAAATTCAGTGAGAAACGAACCTTCGCTCTCGATGGTCACGGAACTGCTATAGATGACCCAACTAACTACAACGGGGTTTTAGACGTCACTAACCCATACATTTGCATCAACCCTCCCTCCGGAAAATGCAAAAAAGGGCACGGCCATATTTCTGCGGCTCGTCGAGTGTGTTATGTTCATCCAGCTGTCAGGTCTTCTGTGTTCGGGCTTCCCGTGGACATAGTTTGTCAACAATGGATACTATTTATGTTTGATTATGTTCCTGGAAATGACAATAGTAATTTAGCTCTCTGTGCTGCGCATTTTACGGAAGACAGATTCAACAAAACTGTTACTGAAACATGAAGCTGACCCAACTTTAAAACCAGAGGCAGCAGTTGTTGGGCCACAACCTGTAAGTAGGCTAAGACTTAATCATTTTAAATGTATTTGCATAACTTCAGACCTAATGTTTTAGTTTTATCAAATGCCAGCGCTGGCTTTATAGCCACTTAGTTATGCTATTTCGTGTTTACGACAAACGCGTACAAACATTTTGGACCTGAATTTGTTTATGTACTAATTTTATAAATGTATTTTTCATGTATATATGCTTTATGACGTTAATTTCGATTTGATCAAGAACATAAACCAATGCCAACGCTGTTTGTGTATATAGTAGCCAGTCAGTTCAATGCGATTGCGTAAAACAAACGTGTATAAAGTTAAAAAAAATATATAGCAAATTACCATTCAGAAACGTTTTGTAAGAGCCGTGTGTGGTTCTGCTTGCCTCTCTTCATCGCCGCTTTCTGGGTCTGATTCTGGCTCATACTGATACTGCAGTATCGATACCATTATGTACATTTGACAGGAACACACACGCAACTTCGCCCGTATAAGGTAATAGGCGTTAAGTATCTGGACTACGTGCGATAGTCAGTTTAGCCAATCACAACACACCGGCCCAAACTAACCAATCTGAGCCCACTGCCTGTTTCTGAGGGAGTGGTTTCATAGACTCAGGAAGTCAACCAGTCGTTCAAAGGACAGAGGAGAACGCGGCTGACAATAAAGGTGAAATTTATGAAAAATAAGACTTTAAAAAAAAGAAAAACCACGAATACATGTTATATTGCACCCCATTAACACAATCATGCAAAGAAAAAAAGCAGTAAACCATCCCTTTAAAAGAAAGGGGTGTTCCAACGTCATAGACCAGGAAACTATAAAGCATCCCTGAAAACAGACCGTGTTAGCTTCTGTGCCTTCAGCAAGCGCTCTCTGTATACTGCCCTTGTCTATTATTTATTTATTTTATTTGTCTGTCACAATATATAGTAGGAAAGCATGGCGAATAAACAAGAGTTCAGGCAGTGTGTTGTCCCTTGCCCTCATTATATCACGGGTGGGGAGTGGACACACATCAGCTGTGTGTCTCTTCTCTGGGAGTGGAGCATGCCCAGTCAGCCCTCGAGGGGGCTGGCTGTGAGCATTGCGATAAACAGCTGCCTGTAATGACACTCCGCTCCCGCCAAGCATTCTTCGAGGAGGACGGTTCGGTGCGCATTCCCCATGGTGTGGGTCCCGCTGTTGCTGAGGCACAGCGAAGGCTTGGATTTGTCAGCAGGGTTTGAGATGGGCTCTGCCCTATCTCAGCCTTTACCTGAAAGATCGAGTGCCTTATTGCAGGGAGAAGCATGTGCTGTGGTTTCTTCTCCCCAAGATAAGACACTAATGCTGTGGTTATCCAGTTCCGAGGAATTGGATGTCGTAAGCATTGATGCAGTAGATCATAAGTTTTCGCCAGCTCATACGCAGATGAGGAGTTTATGGAGGTTTTGTCTCGTGCTGTAGCCAGATGAATCATTAACTGACCAGCCGAGGATCAGGTTCATGATATAAAAGCTTGGTTGATGACAGATTTTTATCTAATAAACCCCAACCTCCACGCCGGGGACTGAAGTTTTTTCCCTATCTCCACACCGAGGTGTTGAGATCGTGGAAAAAACTGGTCTCATTCAGAATTTTCAATTCTCAAAAACTTCCTGTTTCAGCAATGTTTCTGGTATTGAAAACTATGGTTATTTAACGATGCCTCGTATGGAAGAGATGCTTGCGAGCTATCTCTCCCCCGAGTAGTCATAATTTTTTTTAAAAAGTCCCGGCATTACCCACCAAGCCTCTGAAAGGCAGTGGGTCAGGCTGTGTCATGTCTGCACACTATGTCAATTCTGCAGGCATATCAGGCTGATCTGCTGAGGGATAATTGTGAGGAAGTTAGCGCTGACATAATTTGAGAATTGTATCGCGCAACAGATAGTAAAAACTGTCTCTCCATGCCACCAGTGAGACGGCTATATCTATTGGCCGTTCTAAACAGCCCTGGTGCCCACGGAACATCACTGTCGTCGACGGATTCAGGAGGCGAAGTAACATTCACGGGCGTTTCGGAAGTTTCTTCCACGCCGATTCGATGTCTCGCTGCACAGAAAGTTAAAAAAAAAAGGTATTGCTGCCCAGGCTCCTACACAATCTGGGGGCTGGTCACAATCGAAGCCTGTGAGAGTCAGACAAGATCTGAGGAATGTTCTTGTCTCTAAGAGAGCTTCGGCGAAAAAAAAGTCCTGTCCCCTTGACACCCTCTGGGGAGCGACTCACAGAGGAAAGTCGCAGCGCTGTCAGTCCGGTAGTTCCCTGTCGGTTCGCCGCTTCAGGGCACTGAAGTGTCAGTGTTCTCATGCTTCCCTCTGAGGAGGGTCGTAAAGCAGTCAGCTCGGTTGTTCCCTACCGGTTTGCCGCTTCAGGGCGCCGAGGGGCCTGCACACTCCAACGATCTCCCGAGGGGGTCTGTAGAACAGTCAGTTTGGTTATTCCCTGCCGGTTTGCCGCTTCAGGGGTTTGCCGGTCTGCCGCTTCAGGGGTTTGCCGGTCATGAGTGGCCACTCGGCGAGAGGTCCTCGGCAGGACCATCAACTTTCTTGTGTTTCTGTTTCTTGTCTGCAAGTGAAAGGCTCTTATATACACTACTGAAAAGCTCTCATTCATACAAGTGAGGCTGCTTGCAAGCTGTTGGGTAGACATTAGTGTTGCGATTGTGAGTGGAGGCCAATGCCACCTAAGATGTAAAATGTATTTTGTAAATGCTCTTAATTACAGGGTTTCCAAACAAATGGAGAGAACAAGCAGAGATGTGTACGATCTTTATTTGACAATAAAAAAATGGAAAAGTAGGTTTATACAAAAACAATCAAGAAAAAAAAAGAAATACACAATTCACAAATACAATAACATACACAATAAAGAAATGAATCCTGATGCCCTACAGGGAATCACCTGTAAAGTCAGATCCTAAACCATTACTATCAATATTCCATGAGATAAATCAGCAGGTGGGGAGGGGAGAGAAAAAAAGAAAAAAGAAAATCCAAAACCAATTAAATGCAAACAACCTCAGTTCACACCCTCATACAATGTTATAACCACACCCACACAATAAACCAATCAAACGTATAAATAAAGTAAATCCTCCCAAACCCAGCAGCTAATGGCCCTTGTTGGTTACAGAGAAATTTGACAGTAGGTAAGAATAATGACAATACCAATGGTAATGACAGTACTTCCAGAACCCAATTAACAAACAACAAAAATACCCAATCAAAGAAAATACAATGAAATCAACTAATATGAAAAAAAAAAGAAATATGCAGTACCAAATAATCTCAACACATTTACACACACACACACACACACACACGCACACACACAACGAACACGCGCTTACACCAACTCACTCAAACACGTGCTCGCATCAGCACACACTCGCATAAAGACTCGTTCCCCTAAAATTGTGTTCACACAACCATGCGCTCGCATCAACACTCGCTCACATCAACACACACTCACATAAAACCCCGCACACTTAACCGCGTGCTGCCAAATCACAGTAGTCAGCGGGACTTGAGCGCACAACTTCTTCAGTCTCCGCAGCACAGCACCACGGGTCGCTGTAACGGACCACCACTCAGCAGCAAAACAACAGCGGGCAGATTTCTATAAAATAATTACCCCATTTGGTCATTAATCACACATGCACTATCTAAGATTGCGTTTTTGGTTAGCGAACAACTTACAAAATACCATAAAAACTTACCTGCAGCACAGTTAACTGGCCCTCGGTAAGAACGTTGCACACATCACCAATACTGCCTTGATCACGCTATGAACGAGTCATCATTAAAAACGGCACTACTCAATTGAATACAACATCTCGCTACAGTAACATACCTTAAAATATGCACTTGAACATCCACAGGCCCACGCCAAGAGTTAAAGGGAATTTCCACTTATGCAGGTCTACGGCACTTAATCCGCGCTCAATGCTTAATGCACCATAGGTAGCTCTTGCGACCCGAAAGAACGCAGCCTGCATACCATGCCGGAGGGAAAACGGAAGTGAAAGGAAATATCCGCGGTTTTAAAGGGGCCGTGAGCTTAACTCCCGCCCAGCTCCATCCACCCACACAGAATGGAATCCCCCCCCCCCCAAAAAAGGGTCACCCCATTACACGATCAACACATGAATCGCGCCGTGAATTGCGCATCAACAAGCCCTTCCGGTTTGACTGAAATGGCTTCCGGTTTTACTGAAACACCTCTCACAGTGAAATCCTTTCACACATTATAGTGAAATATTATATACTTGTATGTGTGAGAGCTTTTCGGTTGTATACATAGGAGCATTTCACATGTATGTATGTATGTATGAGAGCTTTTCAGTAGTGTATATAAGAGCGTTTTACTTGTATGTGTGAGTTTTTTTTAGTAGTGTATATACAATAATATTAGTCTCTGTGTTTATCCCGAGGTTTAACGCAGTCCGCCGGATCCAGGCCGTATCCGGATCTGATGAAGGACCTGCGCCTGGACATGTTGAGAACGCAGTCCTGAAGTGTCAGCTAGCCTCTCCCCTGTGAAGGCCTCCTTCCCTTCCCTTTACCTCTCTACTGATAAAGCAGGGATAATTTCGGTTTGCGTGGCTACCCCTGCGCACATATATTCAAACGTTTTCGTAAACGTAACGTAAAGTTTTATTTTAAAACGGTGTGTTGTTACTGGCCCCTAACTCAGTGGTGTAGTCTACATGATACGCAGGTATACGCCGTATACCCACTAGGAAAGGCCAGGGATTTACGTATACCCACTACAAAAAAGCGTGAGGATACGTAACAACTTTGTTTTGTGACTGAACTTTCACACTTTCTTTCATAAATTCACCCCGTCTGTGTGTGCAAAGCGGCACGGATTAAATTGCGTAATCCACAAAACAGAATGTCACAGAATTTGGCCATTTTTTTAATGAATAAATCAAAAGTAGGGCTGTACTATGAATTTAACCTCGATATAGACTAGTGTCTGTGAATATTAAAGCTCAAAGAGACTGCAATTGTTCTATGCGTCTCTGGGAATGAGCGCTTAAATGTGTGATCCACTACACACACACACACACACACTGAAGCGCGCGTGACGCTCGAGGTGTTTTCAGCGTTTCACTGTATTTAGACATGATAAAGGCAACACACGTCAACTTCATCGCAGAGCTGCTATGAGAGTAACTTCACTAGAAATTCACCATTTTATTTGATAAAACTATCGTCATTAATTTGTATCATATACACACAGACAGAAACTGTAGGCTAATATCTTTACGACAACCTGTCAAACTAAAAGTTCGATAAAACTCGAAGAAATTATAACAGAAATATATTACTATTAGTGGGGAGTAACACAGCATACACACTACAAATAAATAGACTATACCACTGCCCTAACTTAACTATTTATGGTTGTGTGACGGTCTCGGACCAGTCAGCTCCTCCTCCTTTGCAGTTGCTTTTCATTACGTCTCCCCTATAGGTGAGAGGAGCGCAGGTGTGGTGTGTTGCAGATGATTGCTCCAGGACTGGCTGTGGTTGCTTCCAGTATCCTGGGTGTTAAAAGCATTCCAGACTTGGTTGAAAGGGGACCGCTTCTCCTTCTCTCCCGCACCGTTTTGCTGTTTTTTGTTTCTTTTTGCATGACACTTCACATACCCTGATCGTTTTTGTTTTCGTTTCAAGTTGTACATTTATACTGACTTTATTTTATGTTGCTCATTCTTTGTCTTTAATAAATATATTATTTGAAATCAAATGATCCGCGTGGTCTCCCCTCTCTGTTGCATAGGCCGGCACGGGCTGTATGTAACAGATTGGTGGCTCGTCAAGGGATTTGGAACGTTCGGGATTTGAAACGACAAACAGATTGGGGGGCTCGTCAAAATAAGGATTTGAAACGACATCGGTAAATATATTTTGATATTTATAACTAGGTTTTGAATGGCCTGGGGCGTTGGAAGCTTTAAATATATTAGGACCGTTTCATTCAGATACGTTTGATTTGGAAAGCGCTTTGATAGTTCATTGAGTTGAACGTTTTGTTTTGAATCATTGGGAAGACGCATGTGGATTAGTTTGAAAATTAGTTGCGTTCAAAATTATTTAATTTATTTTTGTTGGTGCGGAGAGGAGGAGAATATTTTTGTTAAATTTGTGCCTGGGCTGTTTTTGAAGTAAGCCAGGTTGAAGAGTTTGCGGTGAGCCATTGTCTGGTGGGTGTGGGTCTGCACTGTGTGTGCAAGATTGAGGTTATTGATAAAGTATTCGATAAGATAAATAGGGGAGCTTTGCAAGTGCCCGTCAAGTTTTAAATATTTGTTTGTTATTTTAGTTTGTTATTTTTGTGCTATCCTGGGCAGAGGGCACCGTCGTGGATGCCTGCTTTAACGGCATTTTGTCGGGGGAGTTAAGGCACCGCTGATATTGTGTATTAAAAATCTCCGTCCTTGGGATATGCATGAAGAGGATCGCTGTTTTTTTTTTTTTTTTTTTTTTACAGGGCAGCTCCGTTTTGTCTCGTCTTGGTGCACAGTGTTGTGGTGTGATCGTAATTTTACATTTAGAGGTGTTTTTCTTTTACATTAGATGTGTTCTTCTATTTTTCTTTACTTCTTTATTAACATTTAGATTAACTTGTTTTAACCTTTTATTAAACTAAAAAGACTTACATAATCAATAAGCATTTAAGGAAGAGATGTTCGTATAAGTTAAAGAACATTATTAAAGAATATAATCAAGCTGATAGAAATGCATAAGTTAAGATATGCTTCTGGAACAACATGTTCTGTCACGTAGTCTGAGTGGTCTGTTATATCTCAAGTGTGAAATGTATGTGGGTAGTTTTCGGACAGAAATAAATATAGGCAAAGAGTGTGATGTCAAGTTGACAGGAAACTTAGATGGTCTGTCTGAATAAATTTATGTGTGACCAAGAGCTTGAGCAAATTTCTGTGAGACAAAGAACTTGAGAGACCAGAAACTTGGAAACAACATTTCCTTATAAGGTTTTTTCTAAAACAGATGCAGGCCTACACAGGATGTGTTAGGGTATATAACGGGGTGAAAGGGATCAGCCCTTTGCCCTTCTCATGTCAGACTCTGTCTGTGTGTGAACTGCCTTTCTTGCAAGAAATAAAACGTTTGATACTTTGACTTTTCCAAGGTTTCCACTTGTCTCCTTCCTCCTAACTTTTCGAATAGAATTATTTCCACGACAAATGGCGACGAGGAGGATGGGATGCATTAAACCGACGGTCGGCGTGAGGAGGGGAACAATTTGGCTCAAAATCCTCAATCTTAAGGAGAGAGAATTGTTCTACTCATCACAACGACCGAGGTGGACGCACTCCTAGAAGTGAACTCACAAGGTCATCAAAAAGACGGTGAGAGAAAATTATTTACGTGGTAAATAAGAAAATTATTTGCGTATTGAATATTTTTCCTAGAAGGGTCAGAGTTTTGGAATAAGCTTGAAAGTAACTTCCAAGCAGGGTTTGAGAATAAGCCTGATAGTAATTTCTCAAATGCCATGTATTAATTATTTTCCCAAAAGGGCCAGAGTTTGAGATAAGCCTGATAGTAAATTCTCAAACACCAGATAGGTGCCTGTTTGAAATAAGCCTGATAGTAATTTTTCAAACAGTACAGGGGCACTTATTTGGGAAAGACCTGCATCGACGGATGCAGGCAGTTTGAAAGTCCTATATTGACGAATATAGGCAGGTGCGTGGTGGCCACGCAGGGGAAAGAATTAATACAGTGAATATAGTGCGTGGTGACCACGCGGGGGAAAGATTTAAATACGCAAATATAAATACTGATGAGTAAAAGAAATAAGCACTAATGGGTAATGAAAATTCGAAAAGAGAGGAGGAACAGGTTGATTTTTCTAAGGGCTCATATAAAGCCATGGACAAAATAATGGGAACTTGGTATCATGCTTATGTGCCGTTTTTAATAAACTCAATATGGGGTTTTAAGCGTGTCACATTTGACTCAAACCAAAGTGAATTGGGTGACTCATATTGTCAAGAAAAAAGACAAAGACCATTACAATAAATGTGGTAAAATCATAGTAAAATGGTTAGAAGAGGCAACACGCAGACAACAAAGACAAGTCTGTCGTGCCATTGCACCATTATACTCTGATAAAGAAGGACAGGATACCACAAATAATTGAAAAATATGGGTTTAATGGGGGTTTGAGTGTAAACCATCTGCAAAAGACTAAAGAAAATTGGACAAAAAGAAAAGAAAAAGATAATTATGAGATTTATGGTTAAATGAGGCAATTATCAGACAAAGAAAACAGATAAGTGCAGCATTAACACCATTAGGAAGTGCAGATAGTAAAGATGCAAAGGCAGAAGAAGCCAGAAAAACTTTACTAAACTCTGTTTCTTATTCTTCCGAGGAAATGAGATGCATGAAAACCCGCCTGGCTGAGGATGACCGCTGTCCGGCTCCCTACCCCCCACCAGCTGCAACTGCCAGTCAACAATATGGGACCGCAAAGACAGCCAGAAGCGGCTGGAGGACAAGACCCTGATGAAGAAGACAAGTCAACATCTGTATATCCAAACCTGACAGCTTCAGTTACTTTCCCTCTGCTCTTCCTGCCTACGCTCCTACATCTCAAAGATTCGCTGATCCTGAATCACCGACCTAGAGATGATGATCATCAACAACAGCTGCTGAGAGATCAAGCCAAGACTAAGCAGAAAAAGACTGACAAAGACACTCAACTTGCTCTGCTGAAGATGGGAGGTTTGATGATGGAAAATCATCCAAGAAGAGGTGGAAATGGAGGTAAAAGAGGTAAAGGAGGAAAAGGGCGAGGAGGTAAAGGACGAGGAATGGGTAACAGACCCGCAATGGACTCTGAAGCCTGTTTTAACTGCGGTCAAAAGGGACATTGTAAAAGTGACTGTCCACATCCTCCAAGGCACAGAGAATTTCAGCAACATCAACAACCAAAGAGGCAAGGAGAATGAGAGGGGGAGGGGAGCGACGGTGAGGGGTCTGACTCCCAGGTGGTAAATATGTTTAATCTCATTTCTATTTCTGCTTCTTGCAATGAAGAAATCTTGCTTGCAAACACTGAACGAATGTATAAAGCATCTGCTAGATTACCAATGATTGAAGTAAAGGTTGAGGGCAGAAAAGTTAAGTTTTTAATTGATTCAGGAGCAACAAACTCTGTAGTTAAACATAGAGAATTGCCTGATTTGACTGTATTATCTTGTAAATGGGCAACCTCCAGGAGTGCCACAGGGCATCTGGTGAGGGAACCATATACGGCAGATTTGTCTGGTCAGATTGGTGATCACTCGTTTGCGCATGCTTTTCTTGTGTCAACAACTTGTCCATGTAATCTGCTGGGTAGAGATTTAATGTGTAAACTGAAGTTTTATTTGTACTGTGATGACAATGGCCTCACTGCTGATATGACTATGATACGAATGCCTGCTGAAATAGTGTATGTGTTTGAATGGAGCACTCCTCAAAGTGGTCTAAAAATTAAAGCCACAAATAGGATGCCTCCTAACCATGATTTCATGGAAGAAAGCGATTTGCATTGTACATGTCACGTCAGCAGTGAGCCAGATGACATTTTTGCTGAAAAATGGACTGGAAATAGAGTTTGAGGAACTGCAGTCCTCAGAGCTATTTTGGTCAGATAAGTGGTGTGCTGTGAAGATTGAATTGACTGATGGTCAGCTAGCGTTGTATGAGTGCTGCACACATCTCTCTTGCAAAGCCACACACTGCTGAGCGGCAAGACTTGGGGCCTTTTTTAAAAACAATATGACTCGTTAAAAGATTTCCAACCACTGACAAAAATGTGTGGCAATCTGAGAGCACAAGGTTTTACAAACAGTCACTAAGAAAATACATTAAGGGAATTAGGACTGTTGAAGTGTTGTGTGATAAAAAAAAAAAAAATTAAAATAAAAAAAAAAAGATGAAGAAATGTCTATTCCTGAGGGTTTAGAAGCAGTTCCACAGGGACTCTGGGCACGTGACAAATACGACGTAGGTCTGATTAAAGGGTGTGACCCTGTTAAAATCACTCCAAAAAAGTGATTACAGACCTAAGAAAATGCAATATGCTCTAAAACAGGAAGCTATTGATGGTATCACACAGTATTTAATTCATTACTGGAAAAGGGCGTGATTGTGCCGTGTCCAGATTCACCTGTCAGAACAACTATTTTTCCTGTGAAGAAAATTAGGGATAGGAATAAGCAGACGGAGTGGCAATTCGTGCTAGACCTCCAAGCGGTCAACAGTGCTGTTCAGGCCAGAGCTCCGAGCGTACCAAAAGATATGACAATACTGTCTCAAATTCCGCCCAAGACAGTCTGTTACACTGTGGTAGACATTTCAAATGCCTTCTTCAGTGTACCAGTTGATAAAGACTCTCAATTCTGGTTCGCTTTCAATTTCAATGGAAAACCGTATACGTTTACGAGATTGTGTCAAGGGTATCGCGAAAGCCCAACAATTTATAATGAAGCGCTGAAACAAAGCTTAGAGTTTGTTGCAATACGTCGACGATATTTTGCTGTGCTCTCCGTCAATGGAAGTATGCAAAGTTGCAACAGTGGCTCTGTTGACACATTTTGCTGAGCAGGGTCACAAGGTTAACCCTTGCAAAGTGTCTGTGGCACAGACGTCGGTCGTATTTTTAGGCCACGTCCTGTCAGCTGCAGGAAAGTCACTCTCAGATAAAAGAGTGACACCGATTCAGAATATTCCAAAACCTACAACAAAGAAACAAATGATGTCCTTTTTGGGTATGACATCATATTGTAGAACGATTCAACTCAGGTTATACTGATAAAGAGGCACCATTAACAAAAATGATTTATGGTAACAGTATGGCTGCAAAAGAAACGTTGTAATGTTTTAAATCCAGCTACCCTGCTCCCAACGGAGCAAGACGGTGAACCTCACTGTTGCATTTCAGCCTTGGAACAGATATGTAGTCCGAGACCAGACTTGACAGACGAGGCTTTACCCAACAGTGACATGATTCTTTTTGTGGATGGGTCATCCAGCAGAGATGACCTCGGCAAAAACAGAGCTGGATATTCAGTAGTTTCCTTAACTGAGGTTCTGGAACAACACTCATTGCCGTCACATTTTTCTGCACAAGCTGCTGAACTGATTGCTCTGACTGCAGCATGCAAATTGACAAGTGGCCAACGTGTTACAATTTACACTGACTCAAGGTATGCTTTTGGTGTTGTGCATGATTTTGGGGCATTATGGAAACATCGAAAGTTTCTGAAAGCAGATGGCAAGCCAATATTAAACCACCTGCTGGTGAGTGAATTGTTGGATGCTCTGCTGTTGCCAAAGGAAGTGGCTGTTTGCAAGTGCCAAGCTCATACTACGGGAAGTGATGGGCTTTCAGGCTTATGCTAAGTTGACGCATGGATTGGACCATACATCAAAAAGCGGGATGTTTACTGTTATGCAGAATAACTGGTTTACCAAAGGTTTTTCCACAGTGGCAGCAGATTTTTGCAGCAGATGTCTGATTTGCGGAACTAACAATGTCGGCAGGGGTCAGGCAATGAGACAGGCGGGGCATCCCAGGCCGCCAAGACCATTCTCACATGTAATGCTTGATTATATTGAATTGACACCATCTGACAAAAAGAAATACTGCATAGTTGCGGTGGATATGTTTTCAAAATGGGTTGAAGCAATGCCTACAACAAAGGCAGATGCAAAAGGGGTGGCAAAACTACTCCTACAGGAAATCGTCCCACGATGGGGGATACCTGAGAAATTATCAAGTGACAATGGTTCACATTTTGTAAACAGCGCGATCTCAGCAATTGAAGCATTCCTGGGTACTTCCTGGAAGTACCACTGCTCCTATTGGCCACAGGCAGGAGGCGCTGTAGAACGTGAGAACGGAACCATTAAGAATAAATTGGCAGAGCTTTCATGGTCAAAGGCCCTGCCCATTGCATTGACTTATATGAGAATGAGATAGAGGGGAAGCGCACAGCTCTCTCCATTTGAGATTCTGTTTGCTCGTCCACCTCACATGGGCTGGGAACCACATAATCCTAGACCACTGCCTGACACCACTCTTTGTGAACATGACATGTTGCAATATTGTGTTGAACTGGATAAGGTGTTTGCTGATATCTCAAAACAGGTCAAAGCAGCAGTTCCAGAGCCAGCTGAGACGGCCCTGCACAGCATCAGGCCAGGAGATTTCGTACTGATAAAGGATCTGAGACGGAAACACTGGAACGCGAAGAGGTGGCAGGGGCCATTTCAGGTTTTACTGACAACTCACACTGGGGTGAAAGTCGAGGAGAGGGCTCCGTGGATCCATGGGACGCACTGTCGAAAAGTGCCAGCTCATGCGGTAGCTGCAACGGGAAAAGTGCCAGCTCATGCGGTAGCTGCAACGGTGCCAGCTCATGCGGTAGCTGCAACGGAAGAAGAATCCCATTCACAGCTAACGAGTACCGAACAGGTGTCAGACTAACCAAAGTTGCTTGTCAGCCTGTCGGGTATTCATTAGAAAACCATCGTCATTGGAGAGAGGACGAATCAATAGTGCAGGACGATTCAGGGGTGGACGAAATGGCTGATAAGTACAATTATGCCAATAGCATGTTTAGCTTTGATTTTGCTTCTGATGATTCCATGTTTTATGAATTGTATTTCTACTTTCACTGCTAAAGCGGTGTCTACCACTATGGTTAGAATGACTGCAGGGGAATACGTAACAATGATACGTAGGGCACCAGAAGATGAAGTTGAGGTTACAGTGCCTGAAGCTGAGACATACGAGAACGAGAGCGAACATGAGTTTCACTAAGAAATGAAGTAACCATGGGAAAAATTTACCAGGTGTAAATTACTATGATTATGGATGAGTAAATGTCAAAATTTTGTGTGTATGTTCTTTAAATGAACATGGGGTGGAATGTGATCGTAATTTTACATTTAGAGGTGTTTTTATTTTACATTAGATGTGTTCTTCTATTTTTCTTTACTTCTTTATTAACATTTAGATTAACTTGTTTTAACCTTTTATTAAACTAAAAAGACTTACATAATCAATAAGCATTTAAGGAAGAGATGTTCGTATAAGTTAAAGAACATTATTAAAGAATATAATCAAGCTGATAGAAATGCATAAGTTAAGATATGCTTCTGGAACAACATGTTCTGTCACGTAGTCTGAGTGGTCTGTTATATCTCAAGTGTGAAATGTATGTGGGTAGTTTTCGGACAGAAATAAATATGGGCAAAGAGTGTGATGTCAAGTTGACAGGAAACTTAGATGGTCTGTCTGAATAAATTTATGTGTGACCAAGAGCTTGAGCAAATTTCTGTGAGACAAAGAACTTGAGAGACCAGAAACTTGGAAACAACATTTCCTTTTAAGGTTTTTTCTAAAACAGATGCAGGCCTACACAGGATGTGTTAGGGTATATAACGGGGTGAAAGGGATCAGCCCTTTGCCCTTCTCATGTCAGACTCTGTCTGTGTGTGAACTGCCTTTCTTGCAAGAAATAAAACGTTTGATACTTTGACTTTTCCAAGGTTTCCACTTGTCTCCTTCCTCCTAACTTTTCGAATAGAATTATTTCCACGACAGTGGCCACACTTACAATTTGAAAAGGTGAGCTTGTTTGTTTTCTTTAGTATCTGTAAGAATTGTATGCTGTAGAATTAGTTAAAATTTTATGGCTAGCTTGGAGGATTTTTTTGTAGCTCCATCTGTGGAGGTTCTGAATAATTTGACAAAGGATCAGTTGCGTCAAGTTTGTGAACATTATAACTTTGACTTGGGTTTACCCAGAACAGCGAAATTAGCCCAGATTAGAGTGTCAGTTAAGGCGGAATTGGTCGTTAGGAATATTCTTTCGTCACCTGCATCTCTAATTATGGATGAGTTAGAGTTCGGAGAAGCAATGTCGACACCTCTTTCGACCGAGTTTTCTAAAATGTCACTTACGTTTGAGCAACAAAAAGTGTTGATAGAAATGCAACAGAGAGAGAGAGAGGCTCAACGTGAGGCAGAGCAGAGAGAGAGAGAGGCTCAACGTGAGGCAGAGCTGAGAGAGAGGCTGAACGTCAAGAGAGAGAGGCTGAGCGTGAGGCGGAGAGGAAAGAGAGAGAAGCTCAACGTGAGGTAGAGATGGAAAGAATAAAAAGCGAACATGATGTGGCTTTAGAACGGTTGAGACTGAGCGCTGAAGGTAGGCTTTCAGTTGATGAAGGTGAGGGTACTGCTCTTAGGGGGTTTGTGCGTTCCCCGGATATATCTAACATGGTTAGGTTGCTGCCGAAATTCAATGAGAGAGATCCCGATATTTTCTTTTCTTTATTTGAGAGTGTGGCTGATGACCGTGGATGGTCTGACTCTGAGAGAACGTTGTTAGTCCAAAGTGTTCTTGTAGGTAGAGCACAAGAAGCGTTTATTGCGTTGTCTGTGTCAGATAGGAAAATATATGTCAGAGTAAAAGAGGCAGTGCTTAAAATCTATGAATTAGTTCCTGAGGCTTATCGTTTGCGGTTTCGTAGTTGGAGAAAAGGAGACAAACAGACCTATACAGAAGTAGCGCGGGAATTGAATGGCCACTTTAATCGTTGGTGCTCTGCAGTGGGAGTCACTACTTTTGAAGAATTGTCTAATTTAATTGTTTTAGAACAGTTCAGAAATATCCTTCCTGAGCGTGTTGCTACACATGTATTTGAGCATAAGATGAAAACCGCAGCGGAAGCCGCAGTTATGGCTGACGATTTCGCTTTGACACATAAGTATAGTTTAAAAGAAAGCAATACAGGTAAGGTTTATCAGGAACAACGTTTTGGACATTTCAATAGAGTTTTGGGGTCTTCTACGTTGGGTCCATTGGAGTCAACTACTCAGCGAAAAATAGATTCACACTCAAGTCAGTCACACAGAGGTGCTGTGAGTTTTCGCAGAGACTCTAGGTATTCTGCGTTTACACCTGGTGGTCAGGCTAAGAACGATGCTGATGTGTGTCGATATTGTTTAGAAAAGGGGCATTGGAAGAAAGACTGTCCTGTTTTAAAGGGGAAAAGTCAGAGAAATGGTACTGATGTTGTTAGGGGGGTCACACTTGCTGTATCTGAGTCAGTTATACCTGCTAAAGTTTTGGTGGGTGAGACTGAGGCTAAAGCTGAAGGCGTTGTGACTTCATCTCAGACATCAGGCCTGAGTTCTGCTGAAATTAGTGAGAGAAATGGTAGGGCTGATTCAGTTGTAACGGGTGGAAGTGGGTATTTTCCTTTTGTTACAGATGGCTTAGTCTCACTGGTGGGTAGTTCCATCCAGGTGCCGGTTAAGATACTTAGTGACACAGGGGCGTCTGAGTCTTTTATCTTGGGGTCTGTGTTGCCTTTTTCTGTTGCCTCGAGTACTGGGAACAATGTTTTAGTCCGGGGGATTGGATTGCAGGTTGTTTCTGTTCCTTTGCACAGAGTTAATCTGCAGTCTGACTTAGTACAGGGGGAAGTAAAAATAGCAGTCCGCCCTTCCTTACCTATAGAGGGTGTTCATCTTCTCTTGGGTAACAATCTGGCTGGAGGGCGTGTTTGGCGTGATATACCGCCCCCTGTTATTGTTAAGAATGTTCCCTCTATTGCAGATGATAGTGACGTTCATGGTCAGAATTTATCTGTTTTTACGGCTTGTGCAGTGACACGGGCTATGAGCCGTGCCGTTGATGATGTTTCCCAGACTAGAGAGTTTAAGTCTGTTATTGTGCCTAATCTACCACCTTCTCTCTCTCATAGTGATTTTGTTGCAGCTCAAAAGGAGGATGCAACATTAAAAGATCTGTTCGTTGGGGTGTTACCACCTGAGGAGTTGCGCAATGCAGTAAGGGGTTATTTGATTCAGGACGGGTTGTTGATACGGAAGTGGTCTTCTCAGACTGACGAAGGGGTTGAGGATCCAGTATTTCAGGTGATAGTACCAGTTAAGTTTAGAGATTTGGTCTTACAGACAGCTCATGGAGAGGTAGCTGGGCACTTGGGGGTAAGGAAAACCTATGACCGTCTTATGAAGTACTTCTATTGGCCTCGTATAAAGAAGGATGTGGCATCCTTCATTAAGACGTGTCATGTATGCCAGTTAACAGGGAAGCCTAATCAGGTGTTAAAGCCAGCTCCACTCTACCCTATTCCAGCTGTAGGTAAACCATTTGAACATCTGTTAATTGATTGTGTGGGACCATTGCCTCCATCTAAGTCAGGGTGTGGTTACCTGCTGACGGTGATGTGTCAGTCAACCCGATATCCTGCTGCCTATGCTTTGCGAACAATAACCACTAGATCGGTGGTGAAAGCCCTTTCACAATTTATTTCTATTTTCGGTATCCCTCATACAATACAGAGTGACAGAGGATCTAACTTTACGTCACGCATGTTCAGAGAAGTGCTCGAGCAGTTGCGTGTGAAACATCAACGTAGTAGTGCTTATCACGCCCAGAGCCAAGGGGTTCTGGAGCGGTTTCATCAGACACTGAAGTCTCTTCTCAGGGGTTATTGTGTTGAGCTTAACAAAGACTGGGAAGAAGGGCTCCCATGGCTAATGTTGGCAGCACGAGAGGTAACCCAGGAGAGTACGGGTTTCTCGCCTAATGATTTAGTCTTCGGCCATAGAGTTCGTGGGCCTTTAGCAGTTTTACAGGGGGAGCTCAAGAGTCCTGAGTCTCCTGTTAATCTGTTGGACTACGTTAATGGTTTTCGTCGTAGGTTGTTTTTAGCCTGTGAGATGGCGACGGACAACCTGACTAAAGCCCAACAGAAAATGAAGAGTTGGTATGACCGTCGAGCTGAACCAAGGGTCTTTAGTCCGGGTGATCAGGTTTTGGCCTTGTTGCCAATATTAAACTCTCCTTTCCTTGCAAAATATACGGGTCCTTATAGGGTGATTCGACAGGTGTCAGACCTGAATTATTTACTTTCTACACCAAATCGCAGGCGTTCTACTCAGCTGTGTCACATAAATCTGTTGAAGTCCTATTATAGCAGGTCTTCAGTCTCTGGGACAGCAGAGTCTAATGACCGGGTGATGGCCGTTTCTTTAGCCGCTGCTGTTGAGGCTCCTAGGGCCTTGGAGACTCCCTACATGGTAGCAGCTTGTAGTGGTGAGGATATGGTGGGTCCTGATGACGGTATGTTGAAACCTCGTCTGAGGAACTCTGAAAAACTGGGGGAGTTGAATACATTGTTTGGACATTTGCCAGAGGAACGTGTATTAGAACTGTCGTCTTTGTTGTCTGATTTTCCTTCTTTATTTTCAGATACACCATCATGTACTCATTTAATTGAGCATGATATTGATGTTGGTGACGTAGAACCAATAAGACAGCGGTTCTATCGGGTGTCACAAGATAAACAGCGACATTTAGAGGCAGAGGTGAAGTACCTGTTGGATAATGGGTTGGCTAAGCCTTCCTATTCGAGTTGGGCTTCTCCCTGTTTATTGGTCAGTAAACCTGATGGGACATATAGATTCTGTACTGATTATCGTAAATTGAATAACATCACGAAATCAGATTCTTTTCCACTTCCAAGAGTTGAAGATTGTGTTGATCGTGTAGGATCCGCAAGGTTTGTGAGTAAGTTTGATTTGTTGAAGGGTTATTATCAAGTCCCTTTGTCACCTCGAGCTCAGGAAGTTTCAGCTTTTATAACATCATCTGGGCTATATTCTTACTCTGTTATGAGTTTTGGTTTGCGAAACGCTCCAGCCACATTTCAGCGACTTATGAATCGTGTCGTATCTGGTTTGCAGGGGTGTGCTGTGTACCTTGATGATGTGGTTGTGTATAGCGAGGAGTGGTCTGAACATCTGGACCGTGTTCGGGCTCTTTTTGCTAGGCTTGTTGATGCTCGTCTCACTATAAATCTGGCCAAGTGCGAGTTTGCCCAGGCTACAGTTGCATATTTGGGGAAGATCGTAGGGCAGGCTCAAGTGAAGCCGGTCCATGCAAAAGTGGTGGCTATTGATAAGTTTCCTGTTCCTACCACCAAAACCGAGTTGCGGCGCTTTTTGGGGATGGTAGGGTATTACCGTAGTTTTTGTTCCAAGTTTTCTACGGTAGTAGCCCCTTTGACCAACCTGTTAAAAGCTAAAGTGAAGTTTGAATGGACTGTGACCTCTCAGATTGCTTTTGAAAATATCAAGTTGTTGTTGACCTCTGCTCCAGTTTTGATGGCACCCCGTCTAGATCAGCCTTTCCGGATGCAGGTTGATGCAAGCCATGTGGGGGCTGGTGCGGTGCTCCTGCAGAGTGATGAGAAGGGTGTGGACCGGCCAACATGTTATTTCTCAAGAAAGTTTAATTGTCATCAGTTGAATTATTCAACTATTGAGAAGGAAACATTGGCGTTAGTTTGGGGTCTACAGCAGTTTGATGTATATTTAGCTGGGGGTGCTGTTCCTATCACTGTTTACTCTGACCATAATCCACTGACATTCCTCCACTCTTTGAAGAGTCCGAGTCAGCGCCTTATGCGCTGGGTTTTATTTTTACAGCCATACAATTTAGAGATACGGCATATTCGGGGCGTGGACAATGTGATGGCAGACGCTTTGTCCCGTGCTCCGGGTGGGCTGGATTGATTGTTTTGTCTTGTCCCATTTTTCTCTCTTCCTGTTTCTACACTCTCTTCTTCTGTTCAGTCTCCTTAAATGTAGCTTTCCAGGTACCGGGATTTGCTGGAGTTCTGGGATGAGGAGGGGCGATTGGAGCTGCTGGAGGGTAGAGGGGTTGGGGGCCTGTGGACAGAAGAGTTTTTCTGTCCAGTCTATGTATGCAGATTATCCATATCTCGGAACTAAAGTTAAGTGCTCACTTTTAGATAGAAAAATAAATAAAATAAAAAATAAAATTGTTTATTTTTTTGTGTGGGGTTTTGAAGGTTTTTGCAGAGGCCTTTTTGGGGCCTCTGTTTTAAGGGAGGGGGTGTGACGGTCTCGGACCAGTCAGCTCCTCCTCCTTTGCAGTTGCTGTTCATTACGTCTCCCCTATAGGTGAGAGGAGCGCAGGTGTGGTGTGTTGCAGATGATTGCTCCAGGACTGCGTGTGGTTGCTTCCAGTATCCTGGGTGTTAAAAGCTTTCCAGACTTGGTTGAAAGGGGACCGCTTCTCCTTCTCTCCCGCACCGTTTTGCTGTTTTTTGTTTCTTTTTGCATGACACTTCACATACCCTGATCGTTTTCGTTTCAAGTTGTACATTTATACTAACTTTATTTTATGTTGCTCATTCTTTGTATTTAATAAATATATTATTTGAAACCAAATGATCCGCGTGGTCTCCCCTCTCTGTTGCATAGGCCGGCACGGGCTGTATGTAACAGTTGCGATGGAAGTGAATCAATCAAAACTAACTTTAATTGGACAATAACTTTATTCTAGAGCTGCCGATAACCGATTAATCAACCAATAGTTTTTAAAATGGATACTGGATAAAAACATAACACTCCCAAGTAAAACATGCTGAACTGAAATGTGCTAATTTAAATAAACATATAAATATGAATATATTACGTAAAACTACAATATGTAAGAATTTTGTAATAAAATATCCCCAAATCACTTGGACAGTGTGATTATATTTCCTGCATTTGTGTACTTACAATATCCCAAAAGTCCCCAAAGATTTTTAATTTCAGAGAAATTCCAATTTTAAATAATTGTCCGTCCTGGAAAAATAAATTGACTTTTCACCTATCACTGACGTAATATTGGTGTTCTCCCTGGTTTCTGCTCGTACTGCCATAGTAACCAAGGCGACAGACGTGGACATTGATCCTCGTTTTGGTTCTCATTTTTTCTCAAGTCTGCTTGGCATGACATTACGAACTACACAGTTGTCCACGTCTGTCACCTATCACTGACGTAATATTGGCGTTCTCCCTGGTTTCTGCTCGTACTGCCATAGTAACCAAGGCGACAGACGTGGACAACTGTGTAGTTCGTAATGTCTATCTGCACGCTGTTGTTGTTTCGTTCAAACATTATGGACCATGCCAAGCAGACTTTGGAGAAAAAATGAGAACCAAAACGAGGATCAATATCAGCATGGCGTTTTCGAGATGCCGAGAGCTCCACGTCCTTGACAAACTTCGACTTGACGCCGTTCCTACATACTTTATTAGACAGGTGAGCAAATGTACATAAAACCAATCAATGTGATATAGTTCAAAATGATGAAATGTTAGAATATGATCTGTATGTTATTCTAATGTTGAACTAGCTTACTGCTAATCTCAAACGAACTCACAGAATAACATTATAACTTTCAACACACTCAAATGCAGTTTAGTGTGATAGTGTAGAGCAAGTGAAACAGCACTGTGTTACCTCACAAGTTTCATTCGTCTGATAAACTGACCTGTGTGAGTAGTAATTCTGCACTTGGGTGTTGTTCGGCAGAATGAAATCACCATATTCCTTTCCTTTCCATTCCTGAATATGTCTCTTATTAGCAATCGCGCCCTGCTTCACACTACAGTCGTGTTAAAAACATCAATGCATTCACTAATCCATAAACATTATTAGATCCATCGGGTTTTGAACCATCATTTCTAGTTGTTTATACTACTACATACATTTTACCCAACATTTCAGATAAACCTTACACAACTTCCGTTATTTTTAGTACTATACACTTACACAACTTTCGTTATTTTTAGTACTATACACTAACTCGCTAGCCTGTCAACGTGCCCTGTATACCCTGTATGCTAGACCCTATACCGACTAAGCTACTGAAAGAGATGCTTCCAGAGGTCATAGATCCTCTTCTTAATATCATTAATTCGTCTTTGTCACTAGGATACGTACCAAAAACATTTAAGATGGCTATGATAAAACCGCTTGTTAAAAAAACGCAACTTGATCCTACAGAATTAGTCAATTACAGGCCAATCTTGAATCTGCCTTTTCTGTCAAAGATACTAGAAAAACCAGTATCCTCACAACTGTGTTCCTTTCTTGAAAAAAATGATGTCTGCGAGGATTTTCAGTCAGGATTTAGACCGTACCATAGTACTGAGACTGCTCTCATTAGAGTCACAAATAATTTACTCTTATCATCCGATCGTGGTTGTATCTCTCTATTAGTGTTACTATCTCTGTTTATCCCGAGGGTCTCTCTATGGTGGACCTGTGCCTGGACCCATCCCGACTCATCCTTAGTGCCGGCCTCACCAACACGACAGCCATCGGCACTGATCCTCAACAACTCGTCTCCATACCGGCGTGATTACTTTGACTTCCAAACAGATGGAAATGGATAAATACTCTTAATGTTTCTATCCAATATGTTTTGTAATGCTACCCGAATCACACACTGTTCTATCGTTGGCCAGAGGAGAACTGGCCCCAGACTGAGCCTGGTTTCTCCCAAGGTTTTTTTCTCCATTCTGTCACCTGATGGAGTTTTGGTTCCTTGCCACTGTTGCCTTGGCTTTTGGCTTGCTCAGTTGGGGACATTTAATATTCAACAATATTATTGATCTGTGTTGTATTATTTTCATGTTATCACTGTGAAGCTGCTTTGATACAATCTGTATTGTAAAAAGCGCTATACAAATAAAGGTGACTTGACTTGACGACAAGCTCCATAATTCTTAGCAAATTTTGCGTCATCAGCCTACGCCTTTAATGTAAGAGGTTAGCGACACCTAGCGGCGACAAAAGTTACATATTGTACTTTTAAAATGAGAAGTTCTACAGAAAATAGTTGAAACATTAAAATATCACAGGTGAAATGTTTGTTTATTTAGCGATAACCTAGACACATAAGTAAGTTTCATAGGTAACACTTTGGTAAAGTTTTTACAGCATGTGTTACCATTTGAGCAATACAAATGTACTTTGATTATTCATGTTAGTTCACAGTATATTAACCAAGGTTAACAGATAAAATTAAAACTTAATACAAAATGTATTAGTCGAGGACTTCCGGTAGCGCACGAACACTGATGGCAGCGTGAGTGAATTGCTCTCTCGACAGATACTTGTAAAAGCCCCCGAAATATTTAGATATTCAGTTCATTTTTATATAAAACATAACAATGGAGTGTGGGGCAGGGATGGAAACAAGGGCGAAACAAAAGAAAGTTCCAGGACGTGAAGAAAAGACTGGAGAAGAAAAGGGTGAAAAAGAGCCGACAGCTCGCAGTCATGCTAACGCTGAGGGGGAAATTAACCTGGAAAAGATACTCATTGAGTTAAGAGAATTCAGAAAGGAAAATAATGAAAAACTAGCGGATATCAAGGAGGATTTGAACTAGGGATGGGGCCGATCCGATCCAGTATCGGTATCGGGACCGATACCAGTGTAATTCACCTATCGGATTTTCCCGATCCAACCTGCGGAGATATCCGATATCCATGAGCCATGTCTGCGCTTTAACGTTGTCTGCTGAAATGACTCCAAAAGTGATTCCCGCGGCCCACCGGCTAGTCTGCTAGGTAGCTGCAAACTGTTGAATGGATTGCCTGAACGAAGGCGCGGCTCAATGAGACACAGAGACCCGCCCTCAGGAAATCCATTCCGCAGTTTGCAGCCAGCTAGCAGGATTGAGCTGCCAACATGTTCGCTGTGTGGAAATCCTATGGTGGAAATACTTCACACTGGAAACACCACAGCAGAGCAAGACAGCAAAATGCAATGTTTGCAAAGCCGTATTAATTAAACCATTTGTCTGTGATGCTTGCTATTCGCAGTCCAGAAGAGAAAGAGAGAGATCTCTCACGCGGTGCCACAGCGCGCACAACACGACAGCCCTGCTTAATGAGTGACGACGGAGGACAGAACTGAACATTCAAACGTAGCCTAACGTTATATGGTTACACTTTAGATCTGTGATATTAGTCTGATTTCCAAAGATTATAGAATATATTGAGGTAAAACCATTAAAAACTATAGCTGCATTCTGTCTAGCGCAACTTCCTTCCCTTCGCAGCAGTGCGCTGTCTCCTTAAAACTCAAACTTTAAGACAGAATCAGCATGATCGGTGATTGTTGTAAAATGCAGTCTCTACTGTTGCTAAATTGCGGGACGCTTTTAATAATAAAAAGAGCTATTAAAAGCACAAAAATCTGCGCAAGAGATGCTGTTCCCAATGCGGCGCGCGCTCCGAAACAGACCGCAACGAGACAAGCACATTATACTTTGGGCTTCATATGCGCGTCTAAACGATCAAATGTAGCCTACACAAAAATGTCAAAATGACTGGCTTGGAGATTCACTTAAAAAGTTTATGTCTAAAATGGACGTAGTTATGGAAATAGTTGGGAGAAAATATGGTGCATCAGTAGACTATTAGATCTGCACTCGTTCTTAAAGGGGAAGCAGTCTAATAAACATGCTGATGATTGCACCATTACTGAGAATCAAACAACAAAAGGCAAAGACAAAATCACTCACAGCTCTTGAATGAATAACTTTAGCTTTAATAAGCATAAATTTATCTATTATAAACTTTGCAGTGCTATTTTACTTTTGATTACTTTATTATAATTCTTTTTAGACCATACCTGAATAATGTTAGTAGACCTTCCTAAAATTAAAGCACTGTGTTGGCCTGTATAATTTGTATCTTTGTTTAATTGTCTATCTTTTTTTTATCTATTGTTTAATATATGTATGTATATATATATATATATATATATATATATATATATTGTGACATACATCCATACATACGTACATATCATACTTGCCTGTAGAGAGGAGTTTATTTCAGCATCATATAAAATCAACAATAATGACAATAATAATATTAAAGCAAACACAGCTCTGGTATCGGAAAAGTATCGGTATAGGCCGATATCCAAATTCAGGTATCGGGATCGGATCGGAAGTGAAAAAATGTGGATCGGTGCATCCCTAATTTGAACACTACAAACAAGAGAATCAAAGATGCTGAGAATCGTATCGTGCAAGCCGAGGAACAAATTCAACACACAGGTGAGGTGCTGTCTGCACTGCTGAAACTCCAGGCTCGAAGCGAAGTTAACCGATCAAGAAGGCAGGTCGCGGCGAGACAACATTAGAATATACGGAATTCCAGAGGGCAGCGAAAATGGCTCATCAACTATCAAGTTTATTGAAGACTTGCTGAAGGATGGGTTGGGGCTTGACCCAACGACGGATCTCCATATTCAGTGGGGTCATAGAGCTTTAGCGCCAAAGCCAACGGACAATACGAGACCAAGCTCCGTTATCGCTAAATTCCTGAGCTCCAAGACGAAAGAAGAGATCTTGGGACAGGTGTGGAAAAAAGGAGGGCTGAAATGGAACAATGCAAGAATTACATGTGACCACGATTACCCCCGATATCCTAAAGAAACGAAAAGAATATGCACAAGCAAAATCAGTGTTGAAGGAAAAAAAGATCAGATTCCAAACTTCATATCCAGCGAAACTCCGGGTGTTCTACGAAGGCGAGACAGTGCTCTATAATTCTGCGGAAGAGGCGACAGAGGCCTTCAGGTGGACATCATCCGACCACAACAGACGCCACTGGAACGCCTTCAGCGCCGAGCTTGGTCAACAAAAAGGGGGCGAGGAGGTAACACCGGACTACGTGGAACGACTGAAAACTTTCAGACGGAAATAATTAGAAAGTGAGATCGCACACTGACCGGTTCAACGGATGCAACTTAAATTACAGGAAAATGACGGGTCAGCATTAATGCAGGTCAGGGGATGTGTTTATTTGGAACTTTTTGGAATAAACCTTTGCAGAATAAGCTAACTATAGTAGAACATCGGTAGCCCTTTCCAAGTGCTAGTTACTCATAGTTTAATGTTGGGAGACCTAAAATTGTATCACAAGGTGCCATTATATGACAATGTGCCATCGAGGGCCCTCGCTTCAGCATGCAGGTGTGAGGCTTTTCCCTCAAGAGCCAAATTTTCATTCAGGCTCGAATAGGATCCATAGATTGGGGATCTCTTCTATGGAAGTCCCTTTATATGATACATGTTCTTGTTCATGTTTTTGTTTTACATTGTTCAAAGCCCTGAGGTTCTATTACTAGGTAAATGGAAGTACAGTTGGGTTTATGTGTACGAAGGTGTTAATAATAATTATACATAATACATGGTTGGCATAGAGCAAGGGTTTAAATTAGTTACATATAATATAAATGGAGTCCATAATCCGTTTTTGCAAGAGACCCATTTAGATCAGGCAGAACACTCTAAATTGGCCCGAAATGGATTTAAATATGTATTTTCATCATCACATCCTTCTGGTAGAAGGAGGGGAGTAGCTATTTTAATATCAAACAAGCTTGGGTATGACCAGCAGACTGAAGTTAAGGATAAAGAAGGACGCTATATTTTAATTAAAGGACAAATTGAAGGGGCTCCAGTTACATTTCTCAATGTTTATGTCCCCCCAGGTAGCAAATTTAAGTTCTATACAAAAATCTTTGAGATGATCACAACTGAGTCACAAGGAACCTTAATTTGCGGTGGAGACTTTAATATAATTTTCAACTCGAAAATGGATACCTCTACAAAAGAGAAACTGATAACTTCTACAGCAAGGAAATTTAAAGCTCTATTAAGAGATGTAGGATTGTTAGACCTTTGGAGGGATTTTTTTCCTAAAGGACGAGATTATACTTACTAATCGTTTGCACACTCCAAATACTTGAGAATAGAGTATCTATTTCTGTTCAGAAAAGATAGACATAAGATAAACAAATGTAGCATAGGAACAATGGACCTGTCTGATCATGCACCAGTATATGCCTCAGTGAGTCTAAATAAAATTCATAGAAATACATTATGAAGACTAAACTCTAGTATTCTAAATAACGAGCAGTTCATAGAACAGATGAAAACTGAAATTAAATACTATCTAGAGGAGAATGACAATGGAGAAGTTTCCCCGGCAGTACTGTGGGATGCCTGCAAAGCAGTCTTGAGAGGGAAAATAATTGTAGAAATAGCATTAGGTAAGAAATTAAGACAGGAGAAGCTCATTCAACTACAAGTACAACTAAAAGAGCTAGAAAGGGAACATAAAAGTACACAAGCGCATAGACCAGGCTTAATGCAAGAGATTAGAAAAGTAAAAGAAGAAATCACTGAGGTATATAATGCAGAAATAGAAAAGAATCTCACATTTCTGAAACAACGCTATTACGAGGCTGGAAGTAAATCATTAAAACTTCTAGGTAGTAAACTCTGTAAACAACAAGCTGACAACACAAATTACAAAATTAGAGATCCTAAAATGAAAAAGTTTTATAAAAAATTATATACAGAAAATATATCTAGTCAAGAAACGGGTATTAATGCATTTTTGAGTTCATTAAAATTACCCAAATTAACAGAAGAACAAAATGAAAGTTTAATAAAGGACATAACTTCACAAGAACTGTCAGCAGAGATCACTAAATTAAAATTTGTTTAATATTGTCAACTTGTCCCTATCCTCCTTCCAGCCTGCAATGCTGCATTTCATGGAAGCGAGATTCCCATTTCATGGAATGAAGCGATTATCTCCCCTATTCCTAAGGAAAGAAAAGATAAAGTAGAATGCGCTTCGTATAGGCCCATCTCAGTTTTGAATGTTGATTATAAGTTATATGCAGCAATATTGACTAGGAGGATAGAAAAATTACTTCCAGAACTGATCCACAATGATCAGACAGGATTCATTCAACAAAGACAAACACAGGACAACGTTATACACACCCTACACATAATGAAACACATTCAAGAGAGTAACATGCCAGCAATGATAGTGAGTCTAGATGCTGAGAAAGCCTTTGATTCTGTCAGATGGTTATACCTATATAGAACATTAAAAATATTTGGTTTTCATGAAAACATTATTAAAGCCATACAATAAATATATTCGAGACCACGAGACAGAATAAAAGTAAACGTGAGTCTATCTAATTTTTTAATCTGGAGAGAGGCACAAGACAGGGGTGCCCTCTCTCCACCCTCCTTTTTGCCCTCTACATTGAACCCCTTAGTCAATGGATACGGCAAAAACATTATATTAGTGGGATAAAGATGGGTGAAGATGAACATAAAATATTGCTATTCGCACATTTCGCAGACGATGTTATGATATACTTGAGAGACCTGCCAATATCATTTACAACCCTTATGTCAACACTAGATAAATTTAGCACTCTATCAGGATACAGACTAAATGTAAAAAAAAAAAACACATTTGCTATAATTTTATTCCATCTGAAGAAATAAGGACCAAATATAGGATCAATTATAATGTAGATGTAATTAAATATTTGGGAATTTACCTGCCAAAAGATACTAACACCCTGCTAGATGTAAATTATAAACATTTAAATAGTAAGCTTTACGCAGATATCCAGAGGTGGAGTGTTATCCTTTTTTTGAATTTGGGGGAGAGAGTGGATATTATTAAAATGAATATGCTCCCGAGGCTTCTATATCTTTTTCAGACACTTCCAGAAAAGGTCTCAGAAGAACAATTTAAACATTGGGATAAATGGATTATAAGGTTTATTTGGGAAGGTAAAAAATCTAGAATTCGTTATAAAACACTCCAGATACCTAAAGAAAGAGGTGGCTTCGCCCTCCCCTCCTTAAAAGACTATTACATAGCTGCCCAGTTAAGAGCCATAGTTTGCTGGTGCAATCTAAGCTATAAACCTAGATGGAAACAAATTGAACTTTCCTTTTTCTCTGAAGTATCAATCCAAGCAGTAATCGCAGATGATAAACTACTAAGAGCCCATATAAGTAAAGAATATCCATGGATTACTATCACACTAGAAATATGGGTCACAATAATTAAAAAATGTGAATTGAAAGACACTGAAAAATAATTAGATGGTGTGCGTACGATACAGAATTTACCCCCAATACTTTAGACAAAGTTTTTAAGAAATGGATTAAGAAAGGAGTTACGTCATATTATTCTATCACAAACAACATTTTCTTAACCTTTCAAGAATTTAAGAATCGGTTTGAAGTGAGTAATCAAGATTTGTACAGATACTTTCAAATAAGACACTTCAACACAACAGTAAATAAAACCGGGAATTGGAAACAAAATGATTTTATGAAGATACTCTTGTCTACATTTAAGGCTACTACAATTAGCAAGGTTATTTCTAAACTTTATCATTGTCTCCAAAACCATAGACCAGAATCCACCTCATATATCAGAATTAAATGGGAGAAAGAAGTAAACATAACTATATCAGAAGAGGCTTGGTTAGAAACATGTAACTACCAATGGAAAACTACAGGCTCCCATCAATGGAGGCTATTTGCTTGGAAAAATATAAGTAGATTCTTTATTTCACCTGCTCAAAAGAGCCATAGTGAAGTAGGATCAGGGTGTTGGAGAAACTGTAATTCAGAAGTAGCAAATCACCACCACATATTCTGGGCGTGTCCAGTTATCCACTTATTTTGGAAGGATGTTCACAGGCTATATTAAGGATAAAAATTCCATTCCAATGGTATACCTTCTTTCTGGGAAATCTGGATTTACAAGAAACCGATTATATATACCTATGGAGAATATTCCTGGTGGCAGCTAAAAAGGCTCTCACTCGTAAATGGCTCCAACCTACCTCACCCACTATAGAAGACTGGAAAGCAATTTGTTAGTGAAATATATAGGATGGAAATCCTTACCTTTTCTTTGAGATTAAAAAAACAAAAAGGGGTTCTGTTGTGGAAGAGATGGAAGGAATTTGTAGGAAATTGAGTAATTATATAACATATGTAATCATAGTCTATTATTGGAAATAAAACACTAATGATGCAAAGGTGCCACTAGACTGCACTGTACCCCATTTTTGTTTAGTTTTTTCTGTTTGCTATTATTTGTTTTTGGGTTCTTTTTTGGTCTGTTTTTATATATATATATATAGAAATGGACATTTATGTATGTATGTATGTTGTCAGGGCTCACAGAAGGAACAGACTGGATGGTAAGTTTTATAAAGTTTATTGTGCAGATGGTGATTCAGTCGGAGATAACAGGTAAGGATCAAATGAGTTGAAACATGAAACAGGCTTAGCTGAATGATTAATGTCCTTTTCTCTCTTGTAGATGGATGGAATGCAGTCACACCGAAGATGGATGGATACAGCTGAATCGGGAAGCAGGTAAGTAACAGGTTGGTAGATGGAGAGTCTGTGAGTCATGTATCGACGAGACCAGACAAGGGACTGCAGTGAAGGTGAGTGCTTTATAGTGCATGTGGGTGATGGAACACAGGTGACGGTGATTAGTAATCAGGTGATTGTGAACGGGGGAGTGTCTGACTGGGTGATTGGGAATGAGTGGGCGGCGAAGGTGATCGTGACGTTGATGGAATCCTGACATATGTATATATATATATATATATATATATATATATATATATATATATATATTCTTTTGTTTGTAATATTTTTTTTTTTGTAATAAAAAAAAATACAATAAAAAACATTAAAAATATATTAGTCAATGTTGAAATTAACAAACTAACAATGAACAATACTTCTACAACATTTATTAACCTTAGTTAATGCTAAAAATGGAGTCTTATTGTAAAGTGTTACCATTTCATATGAATCCAAAGAGTCATGCTTAAAGATGGCCATCTTTAAAAAGGCCAGAGCATTACAATTACATAAATGTAGGCCTATATTACATGAAGAGTCTCTCACTTTATTCTCTGATTTCTTTGTTTCTGTCGGCTACATGAACATATCAATGTTGAGAAAGCAATCACGTCACTAGCTTTAAATATGCAACTTCGACGGCTAATGAATATATAAAAGTGACCAGCTGGATATAAACTAATGCAAATAGATGGTAACAATTGAGACATTAAACATTTGGGTTTGCGTGTGTTTTTGTCACATTGTTTTAACCGCTTCAGGAAGCCATTACTAATGTTAGTATTGTCACAGCCTCGACGGCAAACATACTGCTTTTCTTTCTCTGCTTATGCAGCATCTAGTCCACAAATTAATGACTTTCTACCGATATGGCAATATGTGCTTTAGTGTTCTACATTCACTCCGTTTCGCTGTCAGTGTTTTAAATGCGCATCTGAAGTGTCAGCGCTCTCCGTACAGCATGCGATCTCCGTACTGCGCGCAAGCCTCGCGTGTTAAAGCAAACGACTCGAGTCACCAGTGATAGTTTGTTATTTGGCCTCTAGAGCCCGCTCTCGCTCTGTATAATGCCTGCAGGCTCTTCCTAGCGCTCTCAAACAGTGTAAGGCAGTGTTTCCCACTTTGAAGGTAGGGAAGGGTTTGTGCCCCACCTGTCCCCATGCAAATGTTTTAGGTATTTTTATAATAATAATTGTATTTTGTATTTTTCGAAGACTATCATATAAGCTACTGTTTCCCACAGTATTTTGTGTGTGGTGTGGACCTTTGCACCCCTAGAGGGGTCCAGGGGCATGGTCCCCGGGAAAGAAAAGTGTGTAGCTACGTTTTAAAGATAAATTCATAAATCTGGTGCACTTTGAAAGTTCAAAATAACTAATTCAGTGTCTGCAATGAGCCTGTTATGTAGTAGGCTACACATATTTTCTGAGCCAGAGACGGAGAGCGACTACTCATCACAACTATTCAGTGTTTTCTACCACATAATGTTTATTTTAGGTTTCAGAAATTTTAATTCACGTAAGTTACTGAAAAAAGCAATAGATTTAGAGTTAGTCAAATACACACTTATGTCTATGGAAGCGGCAATAATAATTATTTCCATTATAATTCGACACGTATTATTCATATCAAATACACATTTTGTAAGTAACTTTCAAGTTTACTTTATGCTTCTCCCAGTTCACCGGCCACTTCATGTATTTCGGGAGAAGTGGATAAACTGACGTTTGTTAAATGCAACAGATCCGATTCTCTAAAATGCTGCATAAACTAACGCCCATCGCATCGCGTATAGCCCAACTATGTTTAAACAACAAAACACATCCACTTGCTCATATTTGAGAATCAGAATATCAGATATTTCCTGCTGTAGCCAACAAATTTGAGAAATAAATGCAGATAATCAGTCATTCAGCCCTATAGTGGCTGCGGCGTGACAAGCAATGACGCGTCACCATGGAAACCATAAAGGGATACGATCTAAATAACGGGGGCCTATATAAACTTTTAAACTTACGTGTGAAAAGGTTAAGTAAGGCTTACATTTAAATGTGTCGTTGTTTTGTTTTGAGTTTATATAAATTAATTAATAAAGGAATTAATAGAGATGGGCACAAAAATTACAACATTTTCTCCCGTTTGTCGCGCCCCACTTGTCACGTTTCTGTTCCCCACCAGTGGGGCGGTTGAGAAACGCTGGTGTGAGGACAGCGCACACTTCTCAGCCGCTCCAGCAAAGGACGCAACCTGGAAAAACTATCGGTATGGATTTTTGCCGATAACGATAGTTCCCCCAATCAACTATCGTACCGATATATCGTCAAAACCGAATCGGTCGACCTCTACAATTTACATTGTTAAAAGCGCTATATAAATGAAGATTAGCTTTGCGGCGCCCAAAACTCACGGTTCAATTACACAATAAGCTACAGAACACACGGAACACTGAATCTATACAGGAGTAGTAGCAATAATCACCAATATCATACATACCGTTGCTGCTAGACGGATTCTCTTTGAAACCACACGAGGTTTTTGTTTAGGTCCTTTCAGGAGCGGTGGTGGTGGTGCCGCAGCTGGAGAAACAGACAGCTCGTCCTCAGACCCCTCAGTCTGCACTGCCACAGCCTCCTTCTCATTCAAGCATTTCTGCAGGTTTAATGAAGGTAGACGTTTTGAAGAATTTTTAAGACCACGTCAGGAAAATGTAGGGAATAAATGAAAGGGATTAAAATACACCAATATTCTGTAAATGTCTAGGGAGAACACATTGAGTTATAATAGCAACAGTTATGATAGTCACTCAACCAGAACAATACTTTTACCGCCCCATCCCCATTTATTCTCTCTATTGCCTAATTTCATTGAGAGTGATTGAAAGCTGGTAGCAAATGAATTCAATTGAAACATTGTAGTTAAACGAATTCCTAATTACAATACTGAAATTACTGAAATTAAACTGAAAAATAAATGAAAACATTTCAACATATAACATTGCAACGGAAACATGTTAGGCAAATCGATGAGGCTTTGCATGGACGTAAGACGTCAACTTGACAAAGTTCAGACGTTTGCTCTGTGGTCAACTCAACAATTTGAGCCTCGCGGAGCTTCAAGCAATCCGAGATCGAAACTCATTGTCGCCTACATGCTGTTGGCCGACAGAGTTTGTTTTCCCGTTCTTGATGCTTAAATAGGTAACTGTTTATTAAAGTCAAGCGTTATGTTTAATTATCAATGGCACATTACAACATAAATGTGCTAAATTCCAGTAGAGCTGCTACACAGACGACAAAACTGATGAAGGAAGATTGTCAGCCGATTGCGTCAGAAAATGAAAATGAAAAAGCTCATCTTTAATCTGCTAAATTATTGTTTTGTAAATCATTCACGAAATTGAAATGACTGACAGTGATACCCGGTCATTGCAATGGAATACGGTCCCACTTTATATTAAGTGGTTTTAAGTAATATGTACTTACATAGACAAATAAGTACAATGTACTTATTGTGTTCAGGATGTATTTGCTATTGAGATGTGATACTGGTAAGGTTAGGGTCAGGTGTGCTGGTATGGGTCGGTTTAAGGGTAGGTAAGGTGTAAGGGAAGGGTCAACTGTGTAATTACATCAATTAATTACAGTTGTAATTACATTCAGGTAATCCCTAAACTGATACTCCTCAAGGTAAAATTTTAGGCCCCTTACTTTGGCATTTACATATTTCCACTCGGATTGCTTCTAAGATCACTTGGGCTTAATTATCACTTTTATGCAATGCACTTTTGCAATGAACTTCTTGGTGGGGTTCCTAAAACCACACTTAAACTGCAATGTGTGCAAAACTCAGCTGCCAGGATCCTGACTGGAGTCAGGAGAAATTTGCATATTCCACCATTTCTAAAGTCTTTGCAGTGGCTCCCGGTCAGGTTCCAAGGTGATTTTAAAATCCTTATGGTCACATATAAGGCACTGAATGGTCTGGCCCCTCAGTATCTGTCTGTACATTTAACTTTATACACATCCAAGCGTCATTTACTTAGGATAGGGCTCCTAGGCTTTGGAATGCACTTCCTCCTCATATCAGGAGTTTTTAAGTTTACTTTTTCTTCTTTGTCCTGACTTTTATATTCCAGTCTCTTAAAAATGTTTTTTTTTGTATTTTCATTTGCTTGTTCTATACTGTAAAGTGCCTTGAGAAGCTACTGTTATGGAAAAATGTATATTTTACTCTGTTCTCTTTACTTTCTTCTTCGTTCTTGTTCTTATATTTTCTTTTAATTCAATCGTGTGTTTTCTCTCCTGAAATGCATTGTGTATCTGGCGGGAACAGGGGAACTCACACAGTAAAACAGATGGTCAGGAAAGACAGGAGTTTGTTTATCCACAAATAAAGACCTTTTGATCCCACAGGCGTAAATAATAAAGCAAAGAAAGAGGGGTTTCCTGGCCTTTTGACCTCACAGATCTAAGGACAGTAAAACGAAAACCCAAGGAAGGTTTTGAGGGATCATTGTATTCTCTAAAAACAGTTAGGTCTGGTTTACTGGATAAGTGGAAAAGTAGAAGGGAGAAGGGACTTTGAAGAGGGGGTTATATAAGGCTGCCTGTTTTCTGTGTGAGTTAGGTCTTGTTCCTGCCGGGAGGTAGCTTTTTTTTTATATATTCTCACTTCATTTTGTTCAATTTCTTCATTTTACATTTGCAACCCAAGTAAATGTCTTGGTTTAAGTACATTTAAATATTTGTGTTGAAAAACAAGACAAAAATACTGAGGATATTTTTTTTCTATGCATGCAACATTTAATGTTTAATGCTATGTAGCGTATCTGGACCGTGTCAGGACGACTCATTCACTTATACATGTAAAAATGCTTCTAACCTCTCTGACTCTGGTCCATAACTCAGGGCGGGCACTCTAGAGTCTGTTCCTAATGGCGTTCTTTGACACTTTCATAGCGAACTGAGTTAAAACCAAGCCTTCCCCCTTTCCAGCAAGAAGGAACTTGTGCACAACACACACACACACACGCAAAAATGCACCTTAAGTTATGATAGAATGTATTATACTATACTTTCCATTCTTTCCATTCTTGAGAGTAGAAATGATCCGCGTCATGACTCTGACCACCCTTGCCATAAAACATGTAAATGAACGCCTTTACAAGACAAAGAGTTGTAAACTCCCTCCAAAGGGGGCAGTTTCCCATTGGCTCACACACCTCCAGAGGGTGTGACATCTTCACGCTTTAAAATCACTGATCACCAAGATCAGCTCTCTCTTACCTCTCTCCTGTGTGATCCCCCTCCGGGGATCTTTTCCTTTGTTTAAGTTTTATTTTTCCTTTCTACTTTGTTCATTTCCTCAGACGAGTAAGTGAACTTAGCCTGAATTGTTTCTTTGGTAATTTACGTCCGAGACCGTTAAACCTTCGTTTGAATTTGCGCGCTCCGGACCCATCCGCAGGCCACGTGACTCTCCCACGGAACACATCCACATGCCTTTGAAGCAGCCACACAACGAGCAAATGTGCAAGTATATATTCGTATCGAGCTTTCAGAGTATTAAGATTGTGTTTTTCCGTGTTGTCTCTCAAAGGTTTTAAGGTTCTTAATTTGCCACCGATCCGTCCAGATTCTCTCTCTCTCTCTTTATTTATACATTCTCTTTCATTGTCGTTGTATTTTGTTGTAAATACATTTTATTCCTTGTAACGTTAGTAACCGTATACGTAGTCTTCCTTTATTAAATTCATTATATTCATTTATTGATTCTGTCTCTTGCTCATATACAAGTCCCTTTAATGTACGATCCAATGCTACGTGCTTTACAAATTTATTGATACTTAAAGAGGTATCGTTATAGAACAGGAAAGTTATTCCTTGTGGCCAGAGGAATAGCTTCTCTTGAAAGTCTATAAAGTAGGATAATTTTGTGAGGTTTGATGAGATCGAATGATCAGGTTTGCTGGACAAGCAGATGATTCGATCATAAATTAATCCCCTTAAATAATTGATATAGTAAATATTTAATTATAATCCGTTTTGATTAAGTAGTGATATACAATTGAGCTGATAATAACCTGTCTGTAAAATATCATCTACATATGCAATTAATTATAATCCTTTGTGATTAATTGTCTAGGTAAATGTGGGATTACAAATTTTATTAACATGTTTAATATAATGTTTTAAAGGGAGAAAGTCTCTAAATCTCTGAAAACAGTAGGAGTTACCAGCGTGAAAGCTCCTGACTGTCCTGTGACCACACGGGAAAGCCATGCCTTTCCTGTTTCTCGTCACACCATGTGAAAACTCCCGCAGAGCAAGTTTGAACACCTGCTGAGACCATTTGCCTTGGAGTTCTAGGGTCACATGCATTATCCATTTGCTTTGTTTCCACCTTTATGTAATCCCGCCCGCTTTGAAATGTATAAACTAGAATGTAAAGTTCTGTTAAGTCAGACGATGTTGGAAGAAACTACAGCGACCAGCAATAAAGAACTTCTGCTTGGAAAACGTCCATTGTCTCCTGGTCTCTTCTCAGCTTCTAACTTTTCTACAAGGAAAAAGTTTACCACATACATATATGAATGCAGATGCAGGGAACATATTATCCCTTTTTGGGAGATTTAACATGTATGATTATCTGGGTCAAGCCCGTATGAATAATTAATTGTGAATTACTAATTTTTGAATACATATCCCCAAAGCCTGACCCAGGTCCATTACAGCCATGACTTTATAACCTTCTATATTATGGAAAGGTAAATTAAGACTTTTTAAGACCCACAAAAACTCTGTCATTCTCTCTCTCACACACACTTTGAATACTTACTCTTTTATAATTCAAAGTCTTTTGTAGTGCAGTCTCAGTGTAACTGCGTGCCTCAAAGGCCTCCCTTAAAGTATTATTAGCCTCATAAAAGGCCTCAGCCGTTTTCTGGCTGTGGCACATTTGTCGGCGAACAGACAACATTTGCTGTTCAGTCAATTGCCGTCCCACCTAGGAAAAATAATAATGACATTACATTAAAGGGGTCATGAAAATAAGAATGTTCTTGTTATTTACACATAACAGTCTCAAAACTAACTAGAAAAAGTTTGTCGAGACAAACTTTAAGTTGGCTTGAAAAAGCCGGACCAGAGAGTTTGAAGAAGTTTAAAGTAGTTTGAATTTTGATAGATGGATTAGTTAGAAAGAAAGAATAAGTAGACAGAAAACGATAAGTTAGAAAGAAAAGAAAGATTGGTTAGAAAGATTGGTTTTAATAAAAGAGAGATTAGTTTGAAAGAAAGAAAGATTAGTTAGAAAGAAAGAAAGAAAGATTAGTTAGAAAGAAAGATGGATTAGTTAGAAAGAAAGATGGATTAGTTAGAAAGAAAGATAGATTAGTTAGAAAGAAAGAAAGATTAGTTAGAAAGAAAGATGGATTAGTTAGAAAGAAAGATAGATTAGTTAGAAAGAAAGAAAGATTAGTTAGAATGAAAGAAAGAAAGATGGATTAGTTAGAAAGAAAGATGGATTAGTTAGAAAGAAAGATAGATTAGTTAGAAAAAAAGAAAGATGGATGGATTAGTTAGAAAGAAAGATGGATTAGTTAGAAAGAAAGAAGGATTAGTTAGAAAGAAAGAAAGGATTAGTTAGAAAGAAAGATTAGGTAGAAAGAAAGATTAGGTAGAAAGAAAGAATAGGTAGAAAGAATAGGTAGAAAGAAAGAAAGAAAGAAAGAAAGAAAGAAAGAAAGAAAGAAAGAAAGAAAGAAAAAGAAAGAAGGATTAGTTAGCAAGAAAGAAAGAAAGAAAGAAAGATAAGATAGATATATCAGTAAAAAAGAGAGAAAGAAAGAAAGAAAGAAACAAAGAAAGAAAGAAAAAGAAAGAAGGATTAGTTAGAAAGAAAGAAAGAAAGAAAGAAAGAAAGAAAAAGAAAGAAGGATTAGTTAGAAAGAAAGAAAGATAAGATAGATAGATCAGTAAGAAAGAAAGAAAGAAAGAAAGAAAGAAAGAAAGAAAGAAAGAAAGAAAGAAAAAGAAAGAAGGATTAGTTAGAAAGAAAGAAAGATGGATTAGTTAGAAAGAAAGATTAGGTAGAAAGAAAGAAAGAAAGAAAGAATAATGGATTAGTTAGAAAGAAAGAAAGATTAGTTAGAAAGAAAGAAAGATAAGATAGAAAGAAAGATAGATCAGTAAGAAAGAAAGAAAGAAAGATTAGTTAGAAAGGAAGAAAGAAAGAAATACTGTGGAAATATTATTTTACTTATGTACATGCATGTAGTCTATGTTTACATTTTTTTCCCTCTAGTGGCCTATCCCTCCCCCCTGCCCCAGAGGAGGTCTGTGCACACCACTTCCCCACATGCCAACAACAACACTTACGAAGATACTCATACTCATTCGTATAAGGGAGAAGGTTGGCGTCCCTGGAAGGCCAAACTTTGTCCAGGTTTCTTGAAACGATTCTAAAAGGTGGCCATAGGGCCCACCGTTTGAATTAAAAAAAAAAAAACCTGACGCACATCCAGGGAGCTTCTTCCGAAGATTTAGCATGTCCTTAAAAAACGTGTACTCAGCAGGAAAAAGGGCAATTTGTGCCTGACCAAAGGTTGAGGCAGTCTTGTGGTCATCAACCTAAGCAGAAGAGGAAAATACCAAAAACACCAGCAAAAAAAGGTAAAAGACTACTTTTTTTAGTGGTGTGTGTATGTGTGTGTGTGGGGGGGGTCTTGTCTTACTTTGATCAGGCACTGTCCCTTTTTATTTAAAACGGGATTTTTCACTGCCTCAACCATAAGATTTTCCAGCACACCTTTCCGGTGGCCAGTTAGGCAGATGATGTACCCGGCAAGGAGCCCAAACAATTTTTTGATGTTGTCCGCATTTGGGCAGGACTTTAGAACTTCTGCAAAACAAAGGAAAATTGTTGGTTGCACTCTAGTTTGGGGACCACTTCTAACTATTAATTATGACTTTTGCCTCAAACTCCAAATTTGCTGCATATTAATGTTAGTAAGGTAGAGTAAAAAAGGCATTAATATGTGCTTTATAAGTAAGCAATAAGGTACGAGAGGCTGTGCTGTATCGTGAATAAGTCACGGCTGAAGGGCGTTGTTAGGCACGACGTGAAGCGGAGAAGAAAGATGCAACTGACAGATGACTACAGGAACGGTTACTCGATCTCTCACAATTCTATACTAGCTTAAATGAACAATATCAATGAGATCAAACAAGTGTTTAAGTAGCTAAGGGTGGTTGCTAGGGGTGTTGTGTAGTGATACATAGAACCGTTGGGTGAAGCGGTCATGGCCGTGTTTTATTGTGAATCCAATCAGAATCAAGGATTGGAACTAAGCATTTTATAAGTACTAATAAATAGCCAATATGGTAATAGTAATATGCATGCTAATAAGCTACTAGATAGAATTGGTCTAAAGAATAAACTAAAGTGTTACCATCTTGACGTTGTACTGTGTATTGCACTATGTTTGTGTGTAACAATACTTCACTCATTCTCATTTTCCACATGCGGGTGACTTACCAAGCTCTTGAGGGAGGTACTCTCTTGACATTTCAAGGAACTTTTTAATGTTTTCAGGATCGATTATATTGGCTGTTGTGGAAAACAAAGCTGTCACAATGATATTTGGCTAATGGCAAATTCATTAACTGACACAGTATCGGTATAAAAAATATAACATACCAGATTTTGCAGCACGGACCTTCTGCCGGTGCGGCGTAAGCTTCCGACCAAGAGACTTAAAAAGCAACTCAAGTTGAAAAATTGCACTGTTTAAAACCTTCTTGGTTGCCGTGACATCTTTCAGATGAGCTTTTTTTAAAATTTTAAAAAAAGAAAGAACACTTGACACCCACATACATTTAGTGGACACTGCCAGCCCGGGGAGGTTTTCAGCCCATCTACAAAAAGAAGCAATTTGAAAATGATTATCACTGTAAAAGTGGTTACTGGATAATAACTATAAACTGGGCTGTCAATAAACATTACAAACAATGTTAATTTACTGCATGTATTCAAAAGGAAATCACTAGTTTAAAAAAAAAAAACTAAATTAATTGCACACAGCCTCTTTCTACCAGACAGACCCCTGTAATGGTTATGTTTCATTTGTGTACACTTATGTTGAGTTTCCTTTGGTTCCTATGTTGCTTTCCTGGGTTTAGTTCATTGTAATCAGTTAACCAATGAGTAAACATTCACTTGTGTCTTGTTGTGCTGCTCACATCTCCACTGTACCGTTTTTTTTTTGTTTGTTTTTTTAAAGCCATGTCTAATAAGTGTTGTTACAGATTTGAATTTTATTGCACTCAAGTATTGGGCTGGCAAACAGCTAGTTTCGATTTATCACAGTTTCGGGACATTCATGTCTGCTGTGCTAATTGCTCGACCAGAGGCAACTGTCCTAACTCAAATGATTGAAAGCATTATATCTATGTCATGAACGCGCTGTCGCGGAAGCTTCTAGCTCTCGTGTTCAGCCTCCTCCTATGAAGACCGACTCGGGTAAAGACAATAGACTCTACCTGTGCAACTTCACCGAGCAAGGACACCTGCAAGGCACTTAAGTAACTTTTTAAAAACAAAACAAAAAGTCTATTTTTTCCCCCTTTCCTTTCACACTTCTATCTTACATACTCAACATGTGCTTCCAATAGATTCCTGTTGTCTCCCAACAACGCTCTTTCATCACACACAAATGGCAGCGCAATACTGCTTATCTTCATCCCATTTTCTCATCCTCACACACACACACCTCTTTCTGTCACGGTTCACAAATTCATTGTGTTCTTCGTGTCTCGTGTCTTTGTTGTTACACGTGTGTGGGTGTGTGAGTAGAGGGCGTGGTCAGCCCGTCAACGCTGATCAGCGCGCAGCTGGTTTTACTTTCTGTCACCAGCTGCAGCTCATTCACTTACCTATTTATACTCACTGTTTTTTCTTCTCCTTTGTCAGATCGTTGTTTGGTGTTCTTGTTGTGTGTTCCTGAGTTCCGGTTGTAGCCCGTTCTTGTGCCTTGGTTCTCGTTCCTGATTCTGGTCGTGTCTTCGTCTCCGTGTCTGGATTACCACTCAAGTCATCATCTTCACCATCTACCTTCCATCTTCACTCTGTTGGCCATCGACGTCCCTGCGCTACACCCTGTGTCTCTCCTTGTTCTGACCAATATTATTAATAAACTGAGTTACTTGCATATTGCTTCCTTGCCGTGATTGTCGTGACAGAACGATCTGACCACCTATGGAAGCAGCAGGTGAATCGTCAGCGTCTCTTCAAGACTTTGTCGACAGCAGCATGCAGAGGATGGAGTCCTGCGAGAAGAATATCAACGACACAGGGAGAGCAGTTCAAGCACTAGTAGCGCAGGTGTCCGAGCTCACCCAGCAGTTCCAACTTTTGCGTGTCCCCACTGCGCCCCCCACGCAGCCTGTTCCCCTCACACCACCAGCGAATCCTTCCCAGACGGAGCCTCGACTACCTGTGCCCGAATTATATTCAGGTGAGCCCAGTTTCTGCAGGGCGTTCCTCACTCGGTGTTCCATGCACTTTGCACTTCAACCCAGAACCTTCAGTACTGAACAGTCGAAGGTAGCGTTTGTCCTGACGCTGTTATCTGGGAAGGCGGCGCTATGGGGGACGGCGGTGTGGGAGAACCAAGATCCATGCTGTTCTTCGTTCCAGACACTCGCCGCTGAGATGAAGCGAGTTTTTGATCGGGCGGTGGCCGGGAGAGAAGCGGCTAGAATTCTTGCTGATTTACGTCAAGGAGAGAGGTCCGTATCCGATTTCTCCATCGAATTCAGGACATTAGCGGCTGAGTGTCACTGGAACGAAGAGGCGCAGTGGGACATGTTCCTGCATGGGCTGGCTGACCGCATCCAGAGAGAGATTTACACGCTGGATCTACCCACATCTCTCAACGGACTTAATGATCTGGCGTTAAGAGTTGACGCTCGTGTGACCAGAGCTGAGAGAAGAGTTCTGCCCAGTTGGTTGTCCAGTGCTGCTGAGGGTCAGCGTTTCAGCGGAGCGGATGCGGTCAGCGCCACTTACGATCATGAGCCCAAGCAGGTAGGGCGAGCTCGGCTTTCCCGGGAGGAGAAGGAGAGGGGGAGATCCCAAGGACTATGCCTTTACTGTGGAGGGACTGGTCATCATGCTTACAGCTGCCCGGTAAAAGGCCAAGCCCGATAGTAACTATGAGGCTACTATCGGGTGGGATCTCCGCCGAGAAGACCTCATCAACATCTACGCTCCTCCCGGTAAGACTTAGATGGTCAACTCACACCCAGGACTGTCGTGCACTGGTGGACTCGGGAGCCGAAGGTAATTTTATGGATTATTCGTTTGCACTTAAGTTTCATGTTCCCATCAAACCCCTCACACACAAGATATCAGTTAATGCACTCAACGGTCAGGATCTCCCCACTATCGAATTCACCACTGAGATCATCACTCTCATCACTTCTGGAAATCACACGGAAAGACTGTCATTTTACATCATGGACTCACCCCTGGCACCTATCGTTCTCGGACACCCGTGGCTCGTTCAACACAACCCCCGTGTGGATTGGCAGCAGTGCATTGTCGTGTCATGGAGCAGTCAATGTCATGAGTCTTGTCTTGTGTCTCCCTGTTCTTCTGTTTCTGTTCCTATGTTTCAGGAGGAGACAGTGGATTTGTCAAACGTGCCTGCAGAGTACCAAGACCTGAAGGAAGTGTTCAGTAAGTCTCGTGCTGCTTCTCTCCCTCCGCATCGTCCCTATGACTGTGCGATAGATTTATTGCCAGGTAAGTCTCCGCCTAAAGGCAAGTTATATTCGCTTTCTGTTCCAGAAAGGGAGGCTATGGAGAAATATATTTCTGATTCTCTAGCAGCCGAATTCATCCGCCCTTCCTCTTCTCCAGCGGGGGCGGGGTTCTTTTTTGTGGGGAAGAAGGACGGATCTCTGCGACCTTGTATTGATTACCGAGGGTTGAACAGCATCACGGTAAAGAATACTTATCCTTTGCCGTTGATGTCTTCAGCTTTCGAGAGGTTGCAGGGAGCGTCGGTCTTCACAAAGTTGGACTGACGTAATGCTTATCATTTGGTCCGCATCAGGAAGGGGGATGAATGGAAAACCGCTTTTAACACCCCCAGGGGGCACTTTGAATATTTGGTTATGCCGTTCGGGCTGTCAAACTCCCCAGCGGTTTTCCAGGCACTGGTCAATGACGTGCTGCGAGATATGGTCGATCAGTTCATATATGTTTACCTGGATGACATATTGATATTTTCTTCTTCTCTCCAGGAACATGTGCAGCATGTCAGACGAGTGCTTCAGAGGCTGCTAGAGAATGGGCTTTTTGTTAAGGCGGAGAAATGCGCTTTTCATGCACAGTCTGTCCCTTTTCTAGGGTACATCGTTTCGTCTGAGGGAGTGCGTATGGATCCTGAGAAGGTTAAGGCTGTGGTAGAGTGGCCAAGTCCAGATTCCCGTAAGGCCCTACAGAGGTTTCTGGGGTTCGCTAACTTTTACCGGCGTTTCATTCGCAATTTCAGCCAACTAGCCGCGCCTCTGACCGCCTTGACCTCCCCCCGAACTCCGTTCAGGTGGTCAGACGCAGCCCAGACTGCGTTTGCCAAACTCAGAGGCCGCTTTGTTTCAGCCCCAATCCTTGTTACCCCTGATTCTTCACGGCAGTTCGTGGTGGAGGTCGATGCGTCAGAGGTGGGGGTAGGTGCAGTGTTATCCCAGCGTTCTCCCTTAGACGACAGGATGCACCCGTGCGCGTTTTTGTCTCATCGTTTATCTCCTGCTGAACGTAACTATGACATTGGTAACAGAGAGTTGTTGGCAGTCAAGCTAGCATTGGAGGAATGGCCTCACTGGTTGGAAGGGTCGGGGATACCTTTCATTGTCTGGACTGATAACAAGAATCTGGAATACATTCAAACTGCCAAAAGATTGAACTCCAGGCAGGCTCGGTGGGCACTTTTTTTCGGTCCTTTTGATTTTTCTCTCTCGTTCCGCCCGGGTTCCAAAAATATAAAACCCGATTCTTTGTCGCGCATTTTTGACCGTTCCGAATGCCCGTCTACTCCCGAGTGCATTTTACCCGAGACCCTTTTTGTCTCCACACTCACATGGGAGCTCGAGTCGAAGGTCAGGACGGCCTTAGAAGGGGTAACGCCTCCGCCCGGGTGTCCACCGAACCGCTTATTTGTGCCGGAGGGATTACGGTCCGACGTCGTCCAGTGGGGGCATTGTTCCAATGTGGCTTGTCATCCAGGAGTCAGTCGTACTAAGTTTTTAGTCAAGCAACGATTCTGGTGGCCACTTATGGCTCGTGACATTCACAGTTTTGTTTTGGCTTGCTCAGTTTGTGCCACTGGTAAGACTTCCAATCGACCCCCTGATGGGTTACTTCAACTGCTGCCGGTCCCTTCGAGACCCTGGTCCATATATCGCTAGATTTTATTACCGCCCTCCCACCCTTCCAGGGTAATACAGTCGTTTTGACCGTGGTGGACCGGTTCTCGAAGGCGGCCCATTTTATTCCCTTGCCCAAATTACCCTCAGCCAAGGAGACAGCGTTGACCGTCGTAAACCACGTCTTTCGCTTACATGGCCTCCCGATAGACGTGGTTTCCGACAGAGGACCCCAATTTGTGTCCAAATTTTGGCGAGAGTTTTGTAAATTACTGGGGGCGACTGTCAGTCTGTCCTCAGGGTTTCACCCCCAGAGCAATGGTCAAACTGAGAGAGCCAACCAAGATTTGGAAAGAACGTTGCGATGTTTGGTTTCCAAGAATCCTTCTTCGTGGAGTCAGCAACTGTCAATGGTGGAGTACGCCCACAATACGTTACCAGTGTCATCCATGGGCCTAATTCCGTTTGAGTGTAGTGTAGGTTACCAGCCACCAATTTTTCCTAGTCTGGAGTCCGAAGTCGCGGTCCCCTCCGCCCACGCCTTCGTCCAGAGGTGTCACCGCACTTGGACTTGAGCCCGCGAGACTCTACTCCAAGTGAGGGCACGCACCAAGGCCAAAGCCGATCGCCACCGGCGGAGGCCTCCCGTATACGTCGTCGGTTCCAAAGTGTGGCTTTCAACCAAGAACATTCCTCTCCGATCCGTCTCTAATAAACTCGCTCCCAAATTTATTGGCCCATTTGCTGTCACCAAGATCATTAGCCCGGTGGCAGTCCGCCTCAAACTTCCTCCTGTAATTACAATCACCAGGTAAGAGAGTCTGGGGACGCCAGTAGGCATTCCTAGGAGGGAGGGTACTGTCACGATTCACGAATTCATTGTGTTCTTCGTGTCTCGTGTCTTTGTTGTTAGACGTGTGTGGGTGTGTGAGTAGAGGGCGTGGTCAGCCCGTCAACGCTGATCAGCGCGCAGCTGGTTTCACTTTCTATCCCCAGCTGCAGCTCATTCACTTACCTATTTATACTCACTGTTTTGTCTTCTCCTTTGTCAGATCGTTGTTTGGTGTTCTTGTTGTGTGTTCCTGAGTTCCGGTTGACGTCCCGTTCTTGTGCCTTGGTTCTCGTTCCTGATTCTGGTCGTGTCTTCGTCTCCGTGTCTGGATTACCACTCAAGTCATCATCTTCACCATCTACCTTCCATCTTCACTCTGTTGGCCATCGACGTCCCTGCGCTACACCCTGTGTCTCTCCTTGTTCTGACCAATATTATTAATAAACTGAGTTACTTGCATATTGCTTCCTTGCCGTGATTGTCGTGACACTTTCTCTTTCTTTGGGTCTATGGAATTATCAGTCAGCAGTCAATAAAGCTGACTTCATTCCAGCCTTTGCATTTCATTCTAACCTTAGTATCTTGGGCTTGACTGAGACCTGGATTCATCCAGAGGACTCAGTAACTCCCGCTGCTCTATCTAACAGCTTCTCCTTCTCTCACGGCCCTCGCCAGGCTGGGAGGGGTGGGGGTACATGTCTTTTAATTTCTAACAATTGGAAATAGTTAACTCTCTCATCCCTATGCAAGAACAACTCGTTTGAATATCATACACTTACAACTCCCACTAAGATCCATAATGTAGTCATATATCACCCCCCAGGTCAACTGGGAAGTTTTGTTGAGGAGCTGGATGTGGTTATCTGAGGTTCTGCATGAACACCGGACCAAACTCAGGTAAGTGGAGAGGAAATGGAGCAAATCCAAAGAAACATCTGACCTGAGTATGTATCAATCCCTGCTCTCTTCCTTTTCTGTGGATATTAATGCTACAGAATCTTCATATTTCCACAAGAAGATCAATGCCACTTCCAATACATGATCACTTTTCAAGACCTTCAACTCTCTCCTTTGTCCACCTCCACCTTTCTCCTCTTTAACTGCTGATGATTTTGTTAACTTCTTCACCAACAAAACAACTACTATCAGCAGTCAGTTCTCTGCTCCACGCACACAGGAACCCAGACAAACCTCTGCCACGGCCAAAAACGTCCTCTCCTCCTCTCCACTAACCGAGGAAGTAGTATCTAATCTTCTTCTCTCCAGTCATCCAACCACCTGCCCTCTAGACCCTATCCCCTCACACCTCATACAAGCCATCTCTCAAACACTTCTAACAGCACCAACACACATCATCAACTCATCCCTCCACTCTGGCACTTTTCCTACAGCATTAGAGCAGGCTCGGGTAACCCCACTGCTTAAAAAACAACAACATTAAACACATCACTTTTAGAAAATTGCAGATCTGTCTCTCTCCTACCATTCATTGCGAAAACTATTGAACGTGTTGCTTTACACCAAGTAACTTCTTTCCTGTCTCTGAACAACCAGCTGGATGTCAAGCAATCTGGCTTCAAGAAAGGCCATTCAACCGAGACTGCACTACTGTCGTTCACAGAAGCCCTACGGTCCGCAAAAGCTGCTTCCAGATCTTCAGTTCTCATTCTCCTTGATCTGTCTGCTCCTTTGACACTGTGAATCATCAGATCCTTATGTCCACCCTCGCATCACTGGGCATCACAGGTACTTCACTCTACTGGTTCGACTCCTATCTCACAGGTAGATCCTTCAGGGTCGCATGGAGAGGTGAGGTATCCAAAGCACATCGACTGACCACAGGGGTTCCCCAGGGTTCAGTTCTTGGACCGCTCCTCTTCTCCATTTACACATCACTGGGATGCGTCATACAGGCACATGGTTTCTCTTAACATTGCTATGCTGATGACACACAGCTCTTCCTCTCATTTCAACCAGATGATCCCACAGTAGCTGCACAGATCTCAAGCTGTCTGGCAGACATCTCGGCATGGATGAGGAACATCACCTGCAGCTCAACCTGGCAAAGACTGAGCTTCTCGTCCTCCCTGTCAGTCCTTCTCTACAGCACGACTTCACTATCCAGCTAGATTCTTCCTCAATCACCCCATCAAGGTCGGTCAGAAATCTTGGAGTAATTTTTTATGACCAGCTGAACTTCACAGACCATATTACAATAACAGCTCGATCATGCAGATTTGCACTGCACAACATCAGGAAGATCAGGCCTAACTGAGCATGCAACACAACTTCTCGTCTAGGCTCTGGTCATATCTAGGCTTGATTACTGCAATGCTATTCTGGCTGGTCTTCCATCATGTGCAACTAAACCTCTACAAATGATTCAGAACGCTGCAGCTCATCTTGTCTTCAACGAGCCCAAAAGGGCTCACGTCACTCCTCTGTTCATCTCTCTGGACTGGCTGCCACTTGCTGCTCGCATCAAGTTCAAGGCATTGACGCTTGCTTACCGATCTATCACTGGGTCGGCTTCCTCCTACTTTCACTCGCTCCTACGAGTCTACGTCCCTACCAGAATCTTACGGCTCGTGGTACCATCACACAGAGCAAAAAAATCACTCTCCAGAACATTCTTATTCACAGTTCCATGCTGGTGGAATGATCTCCCTACAGCCATCCAGAATGCCGAATCCCTGACAACATTCAAAAGACAACTTAAAACTCACCTCTTTCGTGAGCACTTGACCTAAAAAAAAACCTTTTTCTCTCAATTATCCCTTGTCTGGCTTGAGCTTGTCTTATTTTGTAAGTCGCTTTGGATAAAAGTGTCTGCTAAATGACTAAATGTAAATTAACTGATTGTTAAAAGTACTAAATTGAAAGATCATACTGTTGTCTTTCAGTGATTAAACCAAATGCTCTCATTACATATTACAATATTCTTTTGTCTGAAACAATGATTATGTGGACTGAAAATGTGTATAACTGTAATTAAATCATGGGATCCGGTTTTAAATGTACATCTTGTGAAAAAAAAGCATCAAAGCGAATAAAAAAAACTATTATTGATAAAAGACATACATACTCTTTCATTTTTTTGTTGTTCCACAGACATTTTAAGTCCATCGAAGGGGTGTTGGGAGCAGCAATGTATAAAAGAAAGTTCTTCACGTGAGCAACTTTTAGCTTGGAGTTATCTTGCTGCTTCTTTTTATCGGTTGCAATGCACTCATACCAAGTATGAAGTACTCTTTCTGTAAAAACAATATGAGAACAGTAAGGTAAGTTAAATAAATAAATAAATAAAGTAAGATAAGGTCATGTATAATTTATACATACCATAAACTGGAGTTTTTTCGCTGCAGACCACCCGCTGGTGTTCTCTACGGGTGGCCTGCACCTCCTCCAACATTTTTAAACGTCTTTTAATTGACTTAGTTTTGTTCTTTTGTTTTATAATTTCTTTTGCCAAAACACTGCAATTATTGCAGTGTTTTGTTGGTCCTCCAGGTGGGTTTAGCAAACCCTCATCCTGTGCACTGTCCTGGCCTTCACTATCTGAGTGAAGGCCAGTTGAGTGCACAGAAATGTCAGGGTTGCTCTGGCGCAGTGTTTTTAGTTCTGCAATAATTTCACTTCTTTTCGATTTTTTTATTGCGCCAGCTCGTTCCTTCCCCTAAAACAAGAAAAAAGCCATTGTTATTCACTGTGCATTTATTATTTTTTCTCTATTAGTCAATGTGTATTAAACTCCAAAAATTTGGAAGCACCCTAGGCAGAGTGGAGACAATATCAACATCAATCCTTAATTTTGTAAGACTTATACAACACACACACACACAAAAAAAAATATTCTAAAAAAAAAATTAATTAGTGCTTTGAATCAATAAAAAAAAAAAAAAAAAATTGCTAAAATAATTAGACAATGATTTAAAATGTAATGAATTGCAATACGGGTTAAGCGTAACATTATTACGGATTCTACAAAACGAGTATAACTACTACCGGATGTCAGCTACTGAGGTAAACACAGGGTAGTAATGGCGACCTTTTATAGCCGTTGTTTACAAGAGCTACCCAAACTATAAATTTCAGATGTGCACCATATTGCTAAACGGATGTCCAGTGCCCTGAGTACTCCGTTAGACAAAGGATTTAAGTTTTTAACCTCCTCATTTATTCATAATTACGAAGATATGTAAGTTAGTATACTGTATGTAGCTTTTGCTAATGGCACCTGATACAGCATTAGCTAAGTTAGTTTAGACTTGTATGCTATCAGTAGTTTAACCTTTTATTTTTGCTCGCAGACAACACCGGAATCGCCCCGGGTTTGAAATGGCGTCAGCCCCCTTCAATAATATCTTCAGGCGTGTATGCACCAGTGTCAGACATTCCCAATGAGATTAGTAATTTTTGGTCGAACATGTGAAATATCTGAGAGAGCAAGACAAAAGGGACTGCAGTATGCATTCGAGGGATATATCCACGACATAATATGCAACCGATTAGAGAATAATTTCATAAAAATTGAAGCTAAAGCCTATAGTCCCAGCGCGAGCAGCAGCACCTCATACCAGAGTATGTGAGCGGAGTGGAGCGGCAACAATTTCCCCTCCGCGCTCCAAGCATTTAATAATCACTCCGCTCCAGCTCCACTCCAGGTTCACCATTTACCGCACCCGCTCCACTCCTCGCTCACTGATATCAGACACACCGCTCCGTCTTCGCTCCCCGAGGAAATTGCGAATGAAGTAGGCTATTTAAGTACGCTTTGAAATCTCACAAAATTTCTCCTCATCATAATATATAGGCATATTAAATAAAAATAAATAAAAAACAACATTAGGAGAATAGTTTCAATGTGGTTTATTGGATAGTGTGCAAACTTTTCCTATGCCATGCTACACTTAATACATGGTTATCAGCAATAAAAATTAAATATCATTGCTGCTTTTTGCAGAGCACATTTTGTTTGGAAAGAGTAAAATAACTACGTTTTCATCAGTTATTTCATCTACGGGTCTCTACATTTCTTACAGATTTCTACTCATTCGAAATCAAATAGGCTACCGACAGCACTGTAAGATTACATTTGTTTGAATGCAATGCATTAGTGAGAAAGCGATTGCGTGTGTGATTAAGTGTTCCCTGTTTAAAATGTGCTTTCACCCGATCCAGCCTGATCTCATGAAAGTGCGGATCTATTGCACAAATTTTATTTCTCGTACCATTTACAAAAATAGTTTTTGCTTGCATAGCGCAGTTTTCGCGTGCATATGATACAGACTTTATGGCGTGCACGCACTTCACATCCCTAATCCTAACCAAGGGGTTTGTGTTTCATTTTCACGCAAAAACTATTTTTTGGCGTATAAACGGCACGAGAAATAAAATTCGTGCTATATATACGCACTTTCATGAGATCGTGTTGCCCGGTCATATTCAGTAGGCTTGAGAACCTCCCGCAGTCACTTATGTCCATCGGCGTCATCATAACCTTCACATTTTTTTCTGATTTGAGTGATCCATCTGTATCATGCTAGCGTAATGTGTTTAACGTGTGAATCCTTACTAAAAATGCAGTTCTATAATGAGCCGTTGGCATGAATTGTACTCGTGATGGAGCGGTAGTGGAGCGCTCTCGGAGCGAGTGAAAACCACGACGCTCCGACTTTTAAAAAATCCGCTCCGCGCTCCATTCAAAATCACATCGCTCCACTCCTCGCTCCGCTCCCACTCCACTCCGCTCACATACTCTGCCTCATACACTGACCATTCAAATGGAAAACACACAAATTGAGGAACAGCAATGTTCGTGCACAGCAGGGTAAGTGAAATGTGAAACTAATCTAATAATTATAAATAAAACTGTTTATCCATAAATATGGTGGAATAACACTAACACCGGGAGAGCCGCAACCGGATTCGTTTTACAGTTACTCAGTCACTTAGTAGGCCGTCGATTAACAAAATGCTGAAATATATTTTAAAGTATGTCAGTGAGCCTCCGTCTTGTCTTTAAACGTCTTATTTTACGTTAAAACGTGCAATATGAACAAAGAACCGTTATTATTTCCAACTTCCAAGGAATTTGTGTTTTTGTTAATCCTGTCGACATTCAGTTGTGAATGGGGTCTCCCACACTGCTGATCCACGCCCATCATTTCTCCCCTTGGCTTTTAGATTTTCGGTAAGGAAAAAAATTCCACTCCCCCATCCAAACTTTTAGGATACCGGGTATCAGATTTGCACAATCCATACGCACAACGCTTCGGCAAGTTTCCCTCGCTCGAAAGCTTGCCAGACCTCCCATGCCCAGTTACGGTTGCTAAGACACGATTGGCCAGTGGCGGTTTTTGGGCGTGGCTTAGCGAAGGGTCAATTATCACGTCTAATGTTTCGGACCCATATCGCCTTGACTGGATAATCCTTTGGGAAGTGGTGGAAACTTACCCCAGAGTTAATTTTCCCCCGACACAGAGCAGATCGGCACACTGCTGTTCAGATGTTCCCGTTTCTGATATTTCAGCATTCGTGAAACCGCCCTCTAACAGTGTCACGGTGGACAGTGTTCTGAACGTTGTTTTAGCAATGTTTAAAGGTTTTTATTCAACACAGTGGCTAGACTAACAAATAAACACATCACCTGAGCAAAATATTCCGTTACCATTTAGTAGTAATGATTTCATGAATTTCTGCACTGAGAAAATAGAAAGCATCAGAAACAAAATTGTAAATGTACAATCTTTGAAGCCGTCTTATGATTCAGCCTCAATTATCGCCCCCTCAAGAACAACAACTCATGCGCTTCACAACAATAGGACAAGAAGAGCTAAATAAACTTGTCATTGCATCTAAACCAACAACATGTTTATTAGATCCAATACCCACTAAACTACTGAAAGAAGTGTTACTTGTAGTGGAAGAGCCTCTTCTCAATACTATTAGCTTGTCTTTATCTTTAGGTCATGTTCCAAGAACGTTCAAGCTGGCAGTTATTAAACCTCTCATTTAGAAACCACAATTAGATCCAAATGAATTAGCAAATTACATACCCATTTCAAATCTTCCATTTATGTATAAAATACTAGAAAAAGTTGTGTCAGCTCAAATTTGCTATTTCTTGTAAGAAAATTATATCTTTAAAAACATTCAGACCGCATCATAGCACAGAAACTGTGCTCGTTAAAATTACAAATGATTTCGACAACACGTCATAAAATAGTCTCAGATTGACTACAAAATTACAATGGAGTTCAGGGACTGGCATTAAGCTGGTTTAGATCATACCTATCAGACCATTCTCATTTTGTCTATTTAAATGGGGAAAAATCGAAGATAACATCAGTTCATTATGGAGTGCCGCAAGGATCTGTGTTAGGCCCTCTGCTATTCTCAATATATATGCTGCCACTTGATAATATTATAAGAAAACATGGAATTAGTTTCCACTGTTATACTGATGACACTCAATTATATATTTCATCACGCATGTTAAAGATATAAAATATTGGATGACGTGTAATTTTCTTCTATTAAATTCAGATAAAACAGAGGTATTACTGTCAGGATCTGGGTTGTTTCTCTCTTCTCTCTAACTCTATCACACACACTCATTGACACACTCACCTCCCTCACACACCAGCACACACACACTTACATGTTTGCACTCTGACATCACCTGTTGATCATCTCAATCAGCTCTCGCGCTGAGTTGCAGTGACACCTGTTTCTTTTCTTGTCTAATTACCCTGTCTACTTTAGGTGTTTGTTTTCTCTGTTCTGTGTCGGATTATTGTTTGTGTTACGTGCTGCGTTATGCTCTCTTCTCTTGTCAGCATATCTTCACCTTTGTCTTGTGAAGCAGCGTTCATCTCAGTGCTACCTGTGTCCTGTCATCTGCTGTGGTGAGCCTCGACTAACCAACTCTGCTCGACCAGCTTTCTACTAGGACGAGTCCCTACTGTCCAAGAGAATCTTCTGCTTTGAGGAATGCAGGAATGGGAATGGGAATCTGGAGGAATTATCTGCTGCCAGACATGCAGTGGAGAGTTTGGTTGCACAGTTGAATGATTTATCTGCTCGTCTTCTTCAGGTGCACCAAGAGTCATCAGCAGTTCATAGTCGTTTTTCTCCTCCAGAACCTCGTGTGAACAATCCCCCATGCTATGCCGGTGAGTCGACTTGAGTGTCGAGCCTTTTTGACTCAGTGTGAGGTAGTGTTTTCCCTGCAACCACAGACTTACGTGAGTGATCGCGCCCGTATCGCTTTTGTGATTTCGTTACTGACTGGGCGTGCGCGTGAGTGGGGAACCTCCGCTTGGAAAGCAGGGACACCCTACTACAGTCGCTTTGATCTCTTCAAGGAGGAGATGATTAAGGTCTTCGATCAGTCGGTTTTTGGACGCGAGGCTACTGACCACCATTCTTCAGGGGAAAAGAACTGCAGCCGATTTCGCCATTGAATTTCGCACCCTGTCCACCACATGCGAGTGGAATGAGCCTGCCTTGTTCGCTTGTTTCCTGGAGGGTCTGAATTTTTAAATTTGGAGGAGGAGATTTATGCTTGTGATTTACCTGACCAGCTCGACTAGCTGATAGAGCTGGCGATTCGTCTTGACAAATGCTTACGTGTTAGAGCAACCACCGCTACACCTAGTGAGCCATCTACTTCTGCTGCTTCCCGAGCCCATACAGTTGGGTAGCATTCGCCTCCAGGCTGAAGAGAAACAATGTTGCATCACCAACAGACTGTCTTTACTGTAGCGCGGCTGGCCACTTTGCCGCTTCATGTCCGTTAAAAGCCAGAGCTCGCCAGTAGACAGAGGAGTACTGGCGAGCTCTACTGTGACGTCCTCTCCATCCAAGTCCCACACCATCCTGTCCGCGGTTCTTCGTTGGGCTGGTTCTTCCGTTTAATGTTCTGCACTAATCGATTCAGGGGCTGAAGGGAATTTTATTGATGAGAGATGGGCTCGGGAACATAACATTCCTCTAGTGGACTTGAACAAAAGTACCACTATCTTCGTCCTAGATGGTAGTATTTTGTCTAAGATTCACTGTCTCTCCAGTCCGGTGAGTCTAATTATCTCTGGAAACCACCAAGAGACTATTTCTTTTCTCATTTTTCAGTCTCCCTATACCCCAATTGTGTTAGGACATCCCTGGCTAGTCCAACATAACCATCATATTGACTGGGTCAAGAATACTATGTTGTCTTGGAGTCTTTCATGTCATGTAAATTGTTTAGTTTCTGCGATGATTCCTGTGGTTTCTTCTGTTTCTGTGTTTCAGGAGGAGCCTGGAGATCTGTCTGGAGTCCTGGAGGAGTACCACGATTTGCAAGCGGTTTTCAGCCATTCCCGGGCCGTTTTCTTACCACCTCACCGCCCTTACGATTGTAGCATTGATCTCCATCCTGGCACCACGCCACCCGCGGTAGATTATATTCTCTCTCTGCGCCCTGGCTCGTTGCGTCCCTGCATTGATTATCGGGGGCTGACAAGAATTGCTACCCTGAATTGATTATCGGGTAACGGTCAAGAATTGCTACCCCTTGCCCCTTATGTCGTCGGCTTTCGAAATCTAGCAGGGCACAAAAGTCTTCACAAAGCTAAAGCTACGTAACGCATACCATCTTGTTCGTATTAAAGGGATAGTTAACCCAAAAATGAAAATTCTGTCAGCATTTACTCACCCTCATGTTGTTCCAACCTTGTAAGACAAACACGAATTAAGGTATTTTTGATAAAATCTGAGAGCTGGATCACTCCTCCATACTAGTCCATAGGCTTCTTCAGGGATTGAAACTTGCCAGGCCCGAAAAGTTATTAAAGACATCGTTAAAATAGTCCAAGTGACTACAGTGGCTCAATATTAAGTTTATCAAGCGACGAGAATACTTTTTGTGCGCAAAAACAAACAAAAATAACGATTTTGTTTAAACTATTCATTCTTTCTCTTTGGGCCTCTAGTCAGTTAAACTAGTATGATTGCGTAGAGCAATGTCACACGTAGGCTCACTATTGGCCGACGCTGGTCATGTGGGTGATGCGTGTGACGTACAACAACAGTAGTTTACGCCATTACACTAAAGAACTTACTCGAGGCCCATAGAGAAGGAAATGAGTAGAATAGAAGCTCTCACCTCGACCAAGTCTCGATTCGTTTGGTCAGAGGTGAGACAAGATGCATTCGATCGACTCAAGAGGTTGTTCACCTCCGCGCCCATTTTAGTCACTTCGGATCCTGAGAGACAATTTATAATTGAGGTCGATGTCTCCGATGTTGGGGTGGGGGCTATTTTGTTACAGCGATCTTCTCTTGATGACAAGGTTCATCCGTGCACCTTCTTTTCCCATTGTCTTTCGCCGGCTGAGTGGAACTATGACGTTGGTTATCGGGAGCTTTTGGCAATTCGATTAGCTCTGGGGGAATGGCGGCACTGGTTGGAGGGAGCCAGTGTCCCATTTATTGTTTGGACTGACCACCGGAACCTCGAATACATCCGTTCCGCCAAGAGACTTAACGCTCGTCAGGCACGCTGGGCGTTATTTTTTGGTCGTTTTGACTTCTCAATCTCTTTTAGACCAGGTTCAAAGAACCTTAAACCCAATGCTCTCTCGCGGCAGTTCGGTTCTTCAGAGGAGGCTTTGACCAAGGAGGTTATTGTACAACACTGCGTGGTCGGAGGTGTCGTCTGGTGAGTCGAACAGACTGTGAAGAAAGCTCTTTCACACGTTGTCAGACTACCTCGTGCCCCAGAGGGTACGTTATTTGTTCCCGAGACTCGTTCAGCCGTTCTCCAGTGGGGTAACGCCTCTAAATTAGTCGCGCATCCCGGAGTTAGGGGTACCTTGGCCGCTATTCGCCAGAGATTTTGGTGGCCCACTAGAGAACGTAACATACTTCGGTTCGTAGTGTCGTGCCCAGACAAAAGCAAGCAATTCTCCGCCTGCTGGTCTTCTCAGACCACTTCCCATTCCGTCACGCCCATGGTCGCACATTGCTTTAGATTTCGTTACCGGTCTCCCGTCATCCGTCATCATTGTTTCTGACAGAGGGCCTCAACTCGCTTCTCTGTTCTGGAAGGAATTCTGCCGACTGATTGGGGCATCCCCCAGTCTGTAATCAGGATTCCATCCTCAGACTAATGGGCAGGCCGAACGAACTAATCAGATTCTCTGACGCATGTTGCGCAGCTTAACTTCTCAGAGCCCTGCCTCTTGGAGTGATCAGTTGTCCTGGGCTGAGTACACCCAGAATTCTCTGCCATCGTCCGCTACTGGGTTGTCCCCATTTGAGAGCTGTCTCGGTTACCCAGGACTCTGAAACTTCCGTTCCTTCCGTACAGGCCTATATTCGAAGGTGCAAGCGTACTTGGAGGAGAGTGAGATCTGCTTTATGTCGCAATAGAGCACGAACTCGTAGAGCTGCGAATCGTCATCGGGTTAAAGCCCCTAGATACGTGTGTGGGCAGAAGGTGTGGCTTTCCACTCAAAATCTACCTATACACGAGGGCTCACGTAAGCTTATGCCCTGTTTTGTCGGCCCCTTTGCGATAATTAAGGTTCTTAGTCTGGTAGCTGTCAAGTTAAGATTATCTCTTCAGTTACGCCGTGTACACCCTGTATTTCATGTGTCTTGTATTAAGCCTGTTATTCGCGCTCTCACCCGTCCCACCCTTCCTCTTCCATTTCTTGACGAAGAGGCTTCCATTTACAGAGTTAACAGGCTGCTTGATGTTCGCCCTTTGTGGGGGGGGGGGGGGGGGGGGGGCTGGGGGGGGCTGGGGGGGGCTACGGTCCTGAGGAGAGGCGGTGGATCCCGGCCCGGGACGTCCTGGACCGCTCGCTCATCGAGGATTTCTATTGGGCTCGCCAGGCCTGTTCCTCAGGAGTGCCGGGTAGCACTCGTTGAAGGAGGGGTACTGTCAGGATCGGGGTTGTTTCTCTCTTCTCTCTCACTCTATCACACACACTCATTGACACACTCATCTCCCTCACACACCAGTACACACACACTTACATGTTTGCACTCTGACATCACCTGTTGTTCATCTCAATCAGCGCTCGCGCTGAGTTGCAGTGACAGCTGTTTCTTGTCTAATTACCCTGTCTACTTCTGGTGTTTGCTTTCTCTGTTCTGTGTTGGATTATTGTGTGTTTTAAGCGCTGCGTTATGCTCTCTTCTCTTGTCAGCATATCTTCACCTTTGTCTTGTGAAGCAGAGTTCGTCTCAGCGCTACCTGTCATCTGCTGTGGTGAGCCTCGACTAACCAACTCTGCTCGACCAGCTTTCTACTAGGACGAGTTTCTACTGTCCAAAAGAATCTTCTGCTCCTCGTTTTTTCTCTCCTGACAAGTACCTTCTGTTAAGTTGCCTCCTTGGAGAGCCTATTTGAGTTCCAGTTCTGTGTTATCTACTACAGACCTCCTGTGTTGAGCATTAAAGACTTTATTTCGAGTTATTTTTGCTTTGTTGCACTCTGACAATTACTTATTGGTCCAAAAAACTGTCCACAAAACCGCTTAAAATGCAACTTTAATTTAGAAGGATGTCCTGTTACTTTATCCTCTACAGTAAAAGACCTGGGTGTTAGATGGCATATTATATTAGACGGCAACTTGTCTTTCGAAAATCATATTTCATATGTTACAAGAACAGCCTTCCACCTTAGAAACATTGCTAAGCTACATGACATGATATCTGTTTCTGATGCAGAAAAAGTTGCTTTCATGACCTCTAGACTAGATTACTGTAATGCTTTATTAGCTGGTTGTCCTGCATCCTCAATAAACAAGCTACAGTTAGTGCAAAATGCAGCTGCTAGAGTTCTTACTAGGTCAAGAAAAAGTATAACACCAATTTTATCATCTCTACACTGGTTACCTATTAAGTTCCATATCAATTACAAAGTATTACTACTGACCAATAAAGCCCTAAATGGTTTAGCTCCTGTGTATTTAACGGACCTTCTATCGCCCTATAATCCATCGTGCTCTTTAAGATCACTAAATTCGAGGCTTCTGGATATTATTCTCCTTCCTGATATTGTTCGAAGCTCAGATTCGCTCTCCCAGTTTAAATCTAGATTAAAGACGCATCTCTTTAGCCAAGCATTCACATAATCCATCTCATAATGTCTCATAATAAGCTATGCTAATTATTTTCCATCTGCGTTTCTGTTTTTATCTCGGGACGGCAATCCCGAGGTAAATAGAGTACGTCAGCTCCAGTTTGGATCCAGCCTCTTATGGAGAATTCAGATGCCCCAAGACCTGTGAAGAGACGACTCAACGCCTGCAAAATGTTATGCCTTAAATTAATACATTATTAACTAACTGTATTTTATATTTTATATGTACATTTCTGAAATGCATTTTCTGTAAAGCTGCTTTGAAACAATATGTATTGTGAAAAGCGCTATACAAATTAATTTAATTTGTGTGTAGATGTTTTGAATTGGTCTCAATTTCAGAGGTATATTTTTCTGTACTGTCCAATATTCTGTTCTGTTGTACTCCAACATAAGCATGTTTAATATATAAGGCCTGATCAATTAGCACATACTGTAAATAAGTTTTAGATAGTTAAGTAATGCTCAACAGCAATTAAGAAAATAAAAATCACATTATGAAATAAATTAAAATAACTCCAAAACACATTGGCCACAATTATTGGTACCCCTAGAATTTTTATATTAATGGGAAGTATATTCCCATTAATATTTAAATTTTTTAGCACACCAGGGTGACTAGGAACATGAAATTGTCCAGCCATGACTTCGTGTTTCACAGGAGTTTAAATATGAGGAAACACAAATGCCAAATCCCCTTAATCATTCATCACAATGAGTAAAACCAAAGAATATAGTTCTAATGTGCATTAAAAGATTGTTGACCATCACAAAATAGAAAGTGGCTGTAAGAAAATAGCTAAAGAATTGAAAAACCCCATTTTGACCATCAGGGCAATAATTAAGAAGTTACAATCAACTAAAGATGTTATGAATCTGCCAGGAAGAGGACGTGTGTCTATATTGTCTTCATGGATGGAGAGGATGAAAGTTTGAGTGGCCAAAGACTCTTCAAGGATCACATATGGAGAATTGCAGAGATTAGTTGAGTCTTGGGGGTCAGAAAGTCAAAAAAAAACATCACCACTAATGACTACATCACCACATGTTGTTTGGGAGGGTCTCAAGAAAAATCCTCCTCTCTCCTCCAAAAACAAACTCCAGCAAATTCAATTGTCAGACACGACTGGACCTTCAAATGGCACAGGCTTCTGTGGTCAAATGAAACTAAAAAAAGAGCTTTTTGCCAGCAAATACGCTAGATGGGTTTGGTGCATACAAGGATAAAAAGTACCCCATGTGTACAATTTAATATACCATTGGATCTTTAAAGGGTCACTCCACCGATTTTGACATGAATGTGTATTGAAAGTGGGTAATATGTGTAGTAGAATAGTAGCAGAAATTTTTAATTTTGTTCCTTCCTGTCCAATAAAATGCCGAAAATGACTTTTTAGTGCTTGTGGATTATAGACAACAATCCCCATAGTGCATTGCAATGCTCAGCTCCACAGGCCACTCCCACTACTCCGCCCATCGACGTAGACTACAGTTGAGCTCCACTGCGCTTGCGCTACTGCCTGGAAACTACTTTACACAATAGGGCTTGGGCGTCGTGACGTCATTACTTGGCGTGGCCGCCATGTTGACAGCTTCGCGAATGTAAACATACAGCAAGTCGAACGAGGAGAAGCAGCCGAGTTGGGAGAAAGAAAAGGAAAAAAAGATGTTAAAATCCCTAGAAGGATGTGGAATTTACCAGGATAAGTTAAATAGGGAAACCAGGGACCGGTATGTGGACAAAATCTGCACTTTTAACGGTTTGGATCTATATGAAATTCCCAACAAAGAGTCGGCAAACAGTGGGAACACAGTAATCCGGACAAAAAATAACTTTAAGATGTGCTCCAACTAGCTGCTAGTTTAGTAACCGTTAGTGCTAACAACCATTCACAAATGTACTTTTAACTATGTGTTTCAAATCTGTAGTTAGTAACGTTAGCTGTCAACCCTCCCGTTTTTTCCGGATTTCTCACGTATTTGAGCTCTTTTCCCACTGTCTTCCCGTTTTAGTATTTTCCTGTAAAATATCCCATATATTAATACTCTCATAACATTAACGTTAGCCCTTCCATCTGACCTGTCAGTCTCTGTACTATTGTCCTGTTGCTACCCCCTTGCCCTAAGCATCGTTTTGCTTACTAACTTAAGTTTTGCTTAAAACAGCTACTAACTACACTTTTGAAACACATAGTTATAAGTACGTTACATGTGTGAATGGTTGTTAGCACTAACTGTTACTAAACTAGCAGCTAGGTGGAGCGCACCTTACCTTTGTCCGGATTACTGCATTCCCACTGTTCGTTATGATGATCTGCAGCTCCTGAACCCATCCATTAGTGAACTGAACATGCAACTCCAATGCCTTGTAGCTTCGGAACTGTTCAGAGGTGTAGGCGCTCACACCACAAACAAGGTAGCTGAATATGTCGTTTATACAAAACTGCGGCAGCAAGTCCTCGTCGGTGCTCCACTCTTTATGTGAAATTTCATAAGGATCCAAACCGTTTATAATGGCGATTTTGTCCACATATTGGTCACTGGCTTCCCTAGATAACCTATCGCGGTAAATTGCACATCCTTTTAGGTGTTTTAACATATTTATTTTCTTTTCTTTCTCTCAACTCTGCTTCTCCTCGTTCGGCTTGCTGTATGTTTACATTCGTATAGCTGTCAAGATGGCCGCCACGTCCCAGAATGCAACGCGGCGCCCAAGCCCTATTGGTACTGACAAGTTATTTTTCGACCCAATTATTGATTTACTCCTTGTTTTTTGTGTTGAAATGGTGTGCACTTGCATAGTTCCGACATGTTCATCCAGTACAAAGAAAATACACGGAGTAAGTTTTCACAGATTACCCAAAGATTTGGACTTGTGCAAAAAGTGGCTAAGGGCTATCAATAACCCGAAATTCGGAGAGGACAAAGCCATTGAAGCACTAAAAAATCTTATGGTGTGCAGTCTACATTTCAAGCCAGAGGATTTCGAAGCGAACCCCTTAGGTTTGAAAAGACCCGTGCTTTTGAAAAACGCAATTCCGTCTAGATTTACCTTGCCAGATGATGACGACGCACAGCCAGGAACCTCTGGAACTAGTGCTAAACGCATTTGCCTGGAGGTAAGGTTCTTTATGACTAAACTCTATTAACGTTATTGGCAACTGAGGACACACACTGACATAGTCGTCTGCTGTAAAGCAACACCTCTCCTATGAATTGTCTGTTTACAAAAAAAAAGAAGCTTGTATGTTTTGATTGCTTGTTGTTCTAATGTGTCTGCCTCGATAACCAACGCATAGTAAAGTTAGTACTATGTAACGTAACAATGTTACTATAGACACTTAGCTATAAGTTATATAACTTTGCTATTAGCAATCTAAATCCACCATGTTCTAATGTGTTTGTTTGACGTTATTCAAACAATTTTAAACGTTATGGAACTTTATTTCTGACATTTCAGACTAAAGCGACGTCGCCGTCTGCTGCAGTGTTGTTGTCCTCATCATCAGAAGAGGAAGAATCTCAGTTAGTGAAAGAACCTATGTTATCAACACCAGTCAAAATTCCTCCCTCTGTTCAAGCAGTGTTTGTAAGTATTCTACAATATATTATATCTATCATTAATCATGACAGCAGTGTAGGCTAAACGCAGTTCACCCACCTCTGAAATTTTATTAATACTTTATCCACCTCTTGATTTTATAGAGTTTATCTACCACTCGATACGTTCAATGCATTTTCTAATAGTGTATGCAGTCTTGAAACTATCTAGTAAGCATAGCACTAATAAACAGTAATATTCACCATTCTCATATATTTTCTCAATGTCTATTATGTATTTAAAAATAATAAGAAACCGTAACACATTTCCTTATTTTCATTCATCCTACCCACCTCTTATTTCACCTATCTCTATCTATCTCTAGCAATGTCTAGTACATTTAAAACTACTGTCTGATTTAATTTAGCGAAATATTGTTTTAAGAGAAACTGTCGTTTGTTTTACAGTCACCATGTCCAAGTACACCTGGCCTTGATACCACTGCCAGCACAATTGAAGTTGGTGAAACAGATGAAAGCTATCAGCATGAGTCTACCCTCACCACGTCGTCGTCAGCATCAGAAGATGAATATGAAGACTGGACTTGCAAGAAAATAATTGTCAATGAGTCCAGTCTAATGTCACTATTCAAGTTTTGCCAGATGTGTGGAAGACCAATTTCTTCCAAGACTATCTATGCTAATGGGGCACAGAGGAGTGTTAAATGGATGTGTCTTGGAGGCCATTCTGGTACTTGGAAATCTTCCCCAGATGTAAGGGGAATACCAGAGGTAAATTTACTTTCAGCTGCAGCGGTTCTGTTTAGAGGCGGCACATACACCGAACTCTCCGACTGGTGTGAAACAATTGGTGTACAAATGATTGGAGCATCAACCTTTTACAACATCCAGAAGGCGTATTTGCATCCTGCTATTGAACATGTGTACACGGAGCAAAGAAATGCCCTCTTAGCTAGAGTATATCTGGAACAGATGGATGGGAAGAGGCCACACTTGTCAGGTGATGGCAGATGTGACTCACCAGGCTTCAACGCGAAATACTGCCACTATACTTTCATGATAGACAGTACAAAGGAAATACTCCACACCGAACTGGTTCAGGTGAGAAACATATGAATGAATGTATAATAATTATAATTACTCATGCTATCTTGAACATTGTGACAATTTTTTTGCATAATTACTTTTGCTATGTTAAAATATTTTTAAACTTATCAAATTTAAATTTGTAGTGTACAGAGGCCAGCAGCTCTGGCGCTATGGAGCCACAAGGGTTTCGAAGGGGAATGAACGATCTCCTGGATATGGGCATTGACGTGGAAGTGATGGCAACGGATCGCTCCACGTCAATACAGAAGATAATGAGGGAAGAATTCCCTAATGTACAGCATGAATTCGATATCTGGCACACAGCGAAAGGTATGTATTTTTGCCATCGTTGTAAACACACACATGCTACTATCCACATTCAGGACCTACAGCCAGTGAGACATACCTGGCCCCATTGACAACTCATGGTGTAATTTTGCCCCCCTGTACAGATCTGTGCAGCCTTGCTAAACTCAGAATTGTAGATCTATTGTAGAGCTGTGAAAGCAGCAGAGAAAACATGTCTACACTGGCTGAGTACAACAATGCATGAAAGAACTAGGAGGGGGTTGAAAATTTGGAAACAGAAGATGTTACACACATTGTTCTCCCTACTATCTATATGTATATTTGTCTATCTACTTGTTCAATTGATCACCCAACCTGCAGATATTCCAAAAATCCCATTGACAAGTCACAATTTATGCAAAAGATCAACCATGTGGCAAAATTATGCAATAGATAAATAAAACTAAATTTATGAAAGCCTCAGACAGGGTGGATGGTGAAAATATGTAAATTTTTGTTGTTTGACCAACATAATGATGCATTTTTTACCACAGGTTTCTGGAAGAAGTTGCTAATGAAGGGGAAGAAAAAGGGGAAAGAAATCCTACTTTCCTGGAACAGGTCAGTCTTGGTTTGCAATATTTTACATTTGTATTTTTGTACTGAGGATGGTCAGAATGGTACTAAAAAAATTTTGCACGCACTTTGGGTAGCACTTTACACTTTTATTCACTTAAAACTTGTTGCATCGGCTAAATGGTGTGCCAGTTTCGCTCCATTGATTGTGGTCACGAAAGTCAATTCTCTATGGTGTCTTTGCATGTATTTCATAATTTCATACACAGATAATTTCATTTCCTATGAGCCATGCATCTTCCTCAAGTTCAATTGTTTTACAAGGTGGAAAATGACAAATTTTGATATCTTTCACAGGTCTATCGTAAACCACATGTGGTTTTCCTGTGCCACCAGTAAGGGTGACATAGAGGTAAGTAATCAAAAGCTGACAAACATTTTCTATCTGATTTTTTTTTTATTAATAGTATTATTGAGCATCTTTTCTTTCCCAAAGGCACTTCAAAACAGGTGGAAGATAATTCCACACCATGTGGTCAATGAACACCGATGGACTGACACGGATGGAAAGCGGCATAACTGTGACCATGCTCCTCTAACAGTCGAGGAGAAGAAGAAGAGGATGTGGCTGAAGAAGGACTCGGTGGCATATCAGGACCTGGTGTCATTAGTACTGGATAAAAAGCTTTTGAAAGATCTTCAGAAGATGGCCCTCTTCAAACATACTGGTAAGAACTGACACCCTTTTTATCCACAAGTTTTCAATATATCCTATTGAACATCTTTTAATTAGTACTATATATTCTCTTTTTCACACAGGGGCACTGGAGATCTTTCACAGTGCTCTCCTAAAGTACCTTCCTAAACGACAAGCCTTCTCCTACGAGGGAATGAGGGAGAGGGCTTACCTCGCCATCATGGAACATAATGAGAACATTGTGGCACGAGAACAAGCAACCACACCAACAGGTGTGTTTTCATGTACTATAAATACTACGGTACATTTACCTAAATTAGTATGTTCATACTAGCTCAAAATGTATACTTTGCTAAAAAGTTAATTATATTCCTGTGTAATTACTACAATCCTTGTCATTTATAGGAGAACCACACGTCAAACAGGTCTTCAGCAAAAAGTCAAAACAGTGGATAGTCAGGAAAATCTATAAGGCACACACCACCAAGTTCATCCACACACTAATTGAGAAGGTCATAGAAGACAGACGCAACCCAAACATCACATTCAAGGACCCTAACACCTCACTCACCCAACCACAACCTCCTTTGCCACCTAACATTGCTCCTGTACCAAAGCCGCCAAAGGAAGCTGCAACATCATCATTCAAGAGCCGCTTTTGAGACGTCAGCGGTTCAATAAAACATTCCTCATAAATATTTTTTTTAAATACCATGTCTTAGGTGTCTTTATGTCTTATATGTTCTTTTGACCTTATACTTATACTTGCCTTACCAGTTTGCACTGCCAACGATCACCTTACTGTACATACTCAATCACGAGTTCAATAATTATATTTTTGTATAGTGTATAAAGTTGTTTGCTTGTTTTGATGTTCATGACACAATTCTTTTTTTGTGAATAAAAAAAAGATATATTTCACTCCTGCTCTCCTTTCTGTCTTCAACATAGAGTTGTAAGGAGGTAACTGATTTGCAACTAAATTATAATGCAATGTTTACTTGTAAAACGTTATAATTAATAGAAATTATGGGTATGATCACCATTATGTTATCTTTGTCATCTAAGTCAACAGTAGCTAGGTAGTTCTAGTTTTGAAAAGTTGGTCATTTAAAAATACTAATACTAATAAAGAAGTACAACAACGTAAATTTTAAACATTTTTATTGAATTAGTATATACAATAAATACAACAATTGAAAGTATATATACAAAAAAAGAAACTACAGCTCCTCCTGAGCGTCGTCCGCTTCTTGGTGCCCGCAGTACTGGCCGTCTGGAGCTGGATATTTCTGACGGATAGCCTGCACAACACAAGCTGGTAACACGACACGACGCCCTCTGCCCAATCTCTCTCCTTGCAGGACCCACTCAAGAAAGTGCCGGTAGGCTGTTAGGCGAAATTGTCTGGACAAAACATTGAGCACAAATTGAGTGATGGTCTTTGAACCTAGCGTGCCACAGTAGCTAGCATAACTGCAAGATATTTGTGTAATAAACCTGCAACGTTAGTGTGTTAACAAAATGAAAATAAACTTACTTTACAGATAGACGACCATTGGACCCTGTAGGCTTTGGCTGGCGTTTCCAGTTGACCTTAGGGATTCGAAAGTAGGTCTCCAGGACGCCGCTATCGATATGTGGTGCGAAACTCGGGTGATCAACCACACACACGTCCGTGTCATCCTCCGAATATATAATTTCATACAGGAGAAATTCGCACCGCTGGAATTCGCGGCAGCAGACTGACTCTTCTTCTGTGTCCATTGGCGCACAGTGAGAGCACAGGCACCACCAATCTGTCCCAGCTCGAGGCATTGCGGGCTCCTCGTCCGCGGCAGGCAGATCGGCTGTGGTGGAAGCAGGTTCAGCCGCCTCCTGTTCCTCCATAGCCCTCAGCTGCTCGTCGCTGTACTCAGGCTCATAAAGGTAGCCACGAACATCTGTTTCTGCCATATTAAAATCCCAATCCTCCATAATGTATCCGTCTTCGTTTTCAGAACCTTCGGCGTCCATTTTTTCAAAAAGTTTCGCCACTGGCACTGATCTGTGATAGGTCTGTTAGCGCATTAGGTCCATCCCCCAATGGGCGGGTTGGAAAGGGTGGGAACTAGTGCTTGTAGTCTTTACAGAAATACCCCATTCTTACACTTCCTCCTACAATGACGCAAATTGACGATTTTTGCGTCATTGTAGGCGGAAGTGAAAAAGGTAAATAGTGGATTTCTCTCGTCTCAGGGGACAATGAAAGATTTTTTCAGGACCATTCAATAGTATTACTGGGTTTCTAACAATGGAAAGCTTAATGCAAATGGGTGGAGTGTCCCTTTAATGTTTTTGGCATATTTTTCTGCTGGAGGTCCTGGACTTCTTGTTCAGATACATGGCATCATGGATTCTATCAAATATCAACAGATAAAAAATCTAAACCTGACGCCTTCTGCTAGAAATCTTACAATGGGCCGTGGTTGGATCTTCCATCAGGACAACGATCCAAAACAAACATCAAAATCAAAACAAAAATGTGTTTCGGAGCACAAAATAAAGCTTCTGCCATGACCGTCACAGTTCCCAGACCTGATGAGTGGGCTCAGCTGAAGAGGAGAAGCACAAACATGGATCTGGGAATCTGAAGGATCTGGAGAGATTCTGTATTAAGGAATGGTCTGTGATCTCTTGTCAAAAGGAGATTGCAAAAAGTATTTAATAAAAGGGTGCCAATAATTGTGGCCAACGTGTTGTGGAGAAAAACTTTTATTTCATAATGTGATCCCCCCCTAGCCCCCCCCCCCCACATCCCCCCCCCCCCCCCAGATTTTATTTTTACAGCCAGTTTTGATCATATTTACCAGGGGTGCCATAAATTCTGTATATATTAAAATATTGAAATGAAGACTTCATACTGAAAACTTGAAAGGGCACAAACCGTCATTTCAGAGTGGCAGGCTCCAATGTGTTTATCCAGCCTCGAAAATGGTCCCATTAGGCAAACTGGACACCGGAGCTTTCCGCTATATCTAAAAATATTAACAACAACAAAAACAACAAACAATTAAACTTTTTTTTAAGTGACAATTTATTTATAGGTTCATGTAACTTTGTAAATAGGAGTAAAAAATTATTTGCACATTCCCACAATTTGTCAGTTAAACTTGTACATTAATCATTAATGAAAGACAATAATTCACAATTATTGGGTGTGTGTGCTTGCTCATTCACCATTATTATAACCCATGGGCACAAATTGCAAATGAAATATATAAATATAGCATTATGTAAGTGAAGATTTCAACATATCTACACAAAAGAGTAGGGATGCACCAAATATTTGGGAACTGAAATTATTAGGCCGAAAATGGCAAAAAAAATTACTTTCTGTGTTTGGCAGAATAAGTGAAAATAAATAGTTTGTTGTCCAGTTTGTTCATCTCAAAGCTTCATTAAAAGTTACTCTGAATCCTTCTAACCTTATTGTCCGAGTATATATGTCCGAGTATATATATTCTAACATATATTCTAATGGGATTGTTCCAGCGGCCCTCAAGCAAGCGGTTCAGCCGCTTCTTAAAAAGCACAACTTAGACCCATTTGAATTAAAGAATTACCGGCCTATTTCAAGACTTCCAAGCTTGTCAAAGGTTTTAGAGAAGGTGGTTTATGCACAGCTAATGTCATTTTTAAGTAAACATGACATCTTAGATAAATTTCAGTCTGGTTTTAGGGCAGGTCATAGTACAGAATCGGCACTCTTGAGAGTTGTTAATGACCTTCGTTTAATCAGAGATGCAGGTAATGCTACACCACTGATTTTATTGGATTCGAGTGCGGCTTTTGATACAATAGACCATGTGATTCTCATAAAGCGGTTATCCCAATTGGTTGGAATACGTGGGACAGTTTTAAAGTGGTTTAAGTTGTATCTTACTAATAGAGCATTCTCAGTAAAGTATGGTAATTTTGTTTCAACAGCAGTGCCCGTCACTTGTGGGGTTCCACAGGGTTCTGTTATAGGCCCAATTTTATTTTCTTTGTACATGTTGCCCCTGGGTTTGATTTTTTTTAAAATATGGCGTGTCGTACCATTTGTATGCCGATGATACACAAATCTATCTCCCTTTGAGATCAGGAGAGAATTGTGGTTCTAACGCACTGTTGGCTTGTCTGGGGGAGGTTAAGGGCTGGATGACTCATAATTTGGTTCAGTTAAACCAAAGTAAAACTGAGATCATGTTTTTTGGTTCTGCCAGAGGATGCTTTGATATTGCAACATACTTTGGCACATGGTCAGACTATTGCCATGACCAAGTAAAAAACGTAGGTGTTGTGTTTGACCCAGATCTGAAATTTGATAAGCAGATTAGTGCCGTGGTTAAGAGTTGCTTTTTCCAGATTAGGACTATTGCACGTTTAAAGCCTATTCTGTTGAGAAAAGATTTAGAAAAAGTTATTAATGCCTTTGTTCTGTCCCGCCTCGACTATTGTAATGTTTTGTATGTAGGGTCCAGTCAGACCACTATATCACGCTTGCAGTTAGTCCAGAATGCGGCGGCACGGCTGTTGGTGGGTGCTAAGAAAAGTCAGCATATTTCTCCTGTCTTAGCTTCTCTTAGGTGGCTACCAGTGCATTTCAGGATAAAATATAAAACTCTGCTCTATGTTTTTAAAGCAGTACATAGGTTAGCTCTTGCTTATGTATCTGAGCTTATTGCTCTTCATCAAGCACCTAGGTCTTTAAGATCAAATAATAAATCATTGCTCTCTGTCCCTCGATCTCATTTAAAGTTAAAAGGTGATCAGGCCTTTGCTGTTGCAGGTCCAAGGCTTTGGAATAGTCTGCCTCTTGAACTAAGACAGATCACTTCTTTAAATTTATTTAAAATCAGTGTTAAAAATTATTTCTTGTCTTTAGCCTTTGAGAGGTTGGGCTAGTTATCTGTATTTGTAAGTGGCATGTTGTTTTTATGTGTTTTTTGTTTTATGCTGCTGATTGTACAGCACTTTGGTCTGTAGGTGCAGTTGTAAAGTGCTTTATAAATAAATTAAACAAAACTAAACTAAGACAAATACAGTACATGGAAAAAATACATGAATATGTGTGTATTATTATATACAAAATAATTATACACAGTACACACACATTTATAATGTAAACACAAACTTTTATTTTGGATGCAATTAATCGTTGCCCAGCACTAATATGTATATATATATATATATATAGATAGATAGATAGATAGATAGATAGATAGATAGATAGATAGATAGATAGATAGATAGATAGATAGATAGATAATCTGTTAAATATTTGGACCAGCAGACCATGACTGACGTCTGTTCCACACAAGATCCATTTGCAGTATATATGTAGTGTGTATTACTGTAAGTATGTGATGCAGAAGCAGGACTCATTGTGCTTTCACATAAGATGTGTTTGCAGTGTGTTACTGATCCACAAGCCTGAAACGTTGTTCTAAGTGTGAGGAAAAACTCTGGCCATCAGCCTGTCAATAAGATGACTGAAGACATTTTCATGTCAATTTATGTTCGTTTTGTCCACAAACAATGCAATCTCCCTTTAATTCAGCACATGTAGCACAGCAGAATTAAACTGCTGAAACAATGGCTACACTGCTGCATGTTAACATGGGCCCAAAAAGAAGAAGAAGAAAAAAACACTGCAAACACACTGCAAACCGAGTGATTGTTGTTAGATGGAGAGTTAAGTGGAGGATGTGTGACAGGGATGTGACAAAGGGGAATGCCATGTTTGTTATTTCATGCACAATAATAGCAAAGGAAAATAATTTTATGAAAGGTCAGTTATGTGTGACAGCATTGTGCAAATTCAGTACACAGACCCATTTAGGTCATTGTTACAGATGTTGATTAATTATCCTGTGGCTTATTGACCATAAAACTTGATTTCCAGAAATTTGTCTGAAAAAGATACTGAATTGATAAGCAAAAATAAGAAAAATTCTCAAAAAATAAATAAAGTTTTAAAAGCTTTCTGCATTATTTACACAGAAAACTGGTATGGTAATGATACATGAATGAGGCACAATGTGTCACATCAAGATTGTAAAATTGTGTTACCAAACAAGAACTTACCACCCAGTTGAATATGACACAAGAAGTTTTACTTCTGTCTCATTATGTATTTTGTGATATTTATGGATATGCTGCCGAATGTCCACGTAGGACACATCGCAAATGGGGCATTTGGAATATTTTTTTTTACCCTGTGTAAGAGAAAAAAAAATGTTATCAATGTACATAAGAAAAGGAGTACAAATACAATTTACATATAATTAATTAAAACTTGACTACATAGTGCTGGGCAGTATACCGGTTCATACTGAATACCGGTGTTTATTTTTGTTATCATATGACTTTTTATTATACCGCAATATGTAGGCTATGTCTCTAAAACAAGGTTTGGAGCGCAGCGTGACACTGTTAGAGGGGGACTGTTACACTGTAGTGAGGGCACAGCCGAGATCGCATTACAGCGGAGAATTCAAACAACATGCAGCACGTGCAAGAGATGGTTTCTGAGATGAGTTTAACAACGCTTACCACGTGGATCATATAGATCAGATAAAGACCGGACTGAGCGCGTTTACGTTTTTTTATGGACATGTTTCATATACATGAGTGCTCTAAACATGTACCAGCACTGTGTATGTGCACATATTTAATGTAAAATACTGTGATATAAATTTTGGGTCATCCTGCCCAGCACTATAGTAGAGTACAGATAGAGACAAACATACAAAGAGAGATATAGAGAAAGGGAGGGGAGGAGCTCATTTGTTTTTGAGAGTCTAATGCAGGGTTCTTCAAACTCGGTCCTGGAGGGCCACTGTCCTGAAAAGTTTAGCTCAAACCCTGATCAAACTTACCTACCTGTTATTTTCTAGTGATCCTGAAGAATGAAGACATGATTAGCTTGCTTAGATGAGTTTGAGGAACCCTGGTCTAATGTATATGATTATATACAGTTTTACAACATAAACTGTTGAAATTCCATAATTTTTTGAAGAACAGTAATGGAAGATAGATTGGTAAGAAGAATTCTGAGATTAAAATATGGAAAATATATCAATATTTCACTGACTTAATGAATTTGAGGACAAAAGTGCTACTGGATGATGTTCAATAGACACCTGACTTTGACAATTTACCCAAATGTGACAAATTGGATTCATCTCACGATTTCAGTTTTATGACACAATCTAACAAAATTATTACATTTCTGTCATTAAACAGAGTTGAGGGTTGTTCCCTTTAGTCGAGGACATCAGAAATAGTCGACGTCGACTGAATTGGGATCATGCTCAGAGCCTGTCATCTTCTTACTACTATTTAATCAAGCCAATTCAACCTCCGCCCCGCAGCCAGGTATAAACCGGAGGTGGACGTACGCACCAGTTGCCTTTTGCTTCGGAGCCGATCGGATGTCTCTGAAGTTTCTACTGTTTACACAGCAAGCGAGTGTCGGTGTTCTTGAGGGAAAACCTCCCAGTGTTGGTGTTTCTACAGCGTGAGTGCAGCGGTGACTGTAAGCTTCTTGAGCTCTCAACTGCTGTTTTAACAGCATCAAATTTCTATTTCTTTGTGTGATTGACGGTTGGTTAGAGGACGAGAAGTGAGTGCTTCACTGTTTTAGTTTGCTGATTCTGTGTTGCCGCAGTCATTCCCCTGTGTGCTCCGGCACAGGTGACGGTCCCATTTCCCAAAACAGCAACACGGGTGCTTTTGCGTAATTTTCAAAAAACAAAACAAAAGATGTCATTCAGCCCGTGCGTTTCTGGATGCATTCGTTCCCTGTCTCTCTGTAACAGTCACAATTGTTGCATCACGTGTTTTGGGCTGGATCCAGAACTGTCAGCTATGCTGTTTTGGGCCGCAGAGGCTGTCGGATTTGAGTGGAACCTTTCACCGTGTCCCGCTCAGTCTTGGTTGGATGATTGGTATCTTGGGACAGGCCTTGCTGGTTCTCAGCCTGCCGCCCCAGTGCCCTTCTTTCCCGAAGTGCATGGAGAGCTTACTAGGTCGTGGATGGCACCTTTTACTGCAGAAAACTGCCTGAATGTTTCTTCCCCCCTCACTACCCTTGAGGGAGGAGCGGTGAAGGGTTATGAGGCTATCCCTCAAGTGGAGCCGTCTGTTTCGTCTACAGGTGCAACTGTGTCCAACGGCCGCTGTATCTGGGGGATCCTTGTCTCCCCTTGCAGGCCTCTGAGCTCGCTTCAGGTTTGGCGGTCAGAGCTTACGGGCAAGCCGCCTCCTCTTTGCATGCCATGGCGTTTTTACAGGTCTAGCTGGCACTCATGGACATGCACGAGGGTAGGCTGCCCAGCCCATTCCAGGCGCTGCCATCCCAGGTGGTAAGCGACAGCGGAAACGTTGAACCTGGATGGACCACCCAGGAATGGAAAGGTTGCTCTTGGAGTGGCCACTGATTCACTCCCTCCAGCCGGTGGAGGGCCAGCTGGCTCCTTTAAAACGGGGTCAGCTGTACCCACATTTTCAGAAAGAGCAAAATTCTCTATTCCTGGGTCCCAAGAGGGCCAGTCTGGCAGTGTGTGACCCTGAATAGCCTTGCACCTCTCAGCCCCCTCTTAGTCATCAGGCAGCAGCTTGGTGCGGTTCAAGGACCCGGTCATGCGCCTTTTCACTTATCCTCTGCCATCCAGTGTAGACAGGTAAGTGGTGCACTGTACACTCACATCTCTGTCTTCCACCTCGCTGCCCCACTTCAGGTATGTCTGTGGTCTCCTAGGCCTGGTTTGTAAGAGGACTTGGCTATGCGATTCATGATCGCCGGAGCTTGCTTAGGTTCAGTGATAATTATCACACTGGGTGTTGATCAGACGTGCTCCTGAAAACTTAGTGATGTTCATCACACCTAGTGTTGAGCAGTGCTCCTGTATTATACGCAGCTACTGGCGAAGGACACAATAGTGATGCTCCCTCCAGCCAATATGAAGTCCAGTTTTATAAACTCGTTCTTCATGTACCTATTATGTGGTGGGTCATGACCATCTTGGCCCTGTGTCACTTGAAAAGGACCCTTTTTCGAAAGCCTCAGTCCAAGTTGTTAGACAGAGGCATTTTTCAGAATGCTTAGCCCCCAAGCTTGGTCTGCAGCATATGACCTGAATTACATGTACTTGAGATCACTAGCCTTCCGCACCACAGGCAACCCTGCATGTTGCGTTTTGAGGGCTCAAAGTATCAGTACAGAGTCCCACCCTTTGAGTGCTCCATAGCCAGTTGGGTCTTCAGGTCAACTGGGAGAGAGTAATCTCACTCACGGGCTGAGTATCTCTTTACAGTTATGGAGATGGACTCGATCCAACATGCCTCTTGAAGAAGAGAGTATGCCACAACTTAGAAGTGAGAAATGGCTCCTGGGGAAATACGGAAGACGCAGCCGAAAGGCTTCCTACATATGGAGACCACTTCAGCACTGGCTTAAGGTTGAGTCCCGAGGTGACTGTGGAAGAGCGACCCACCCTGAGTGACAATAGATCACCCTAGCCTGCCGCCAAACCCTCAGCTCATAATCAGACCTTTTAATTTTCTCCTAGAAACGGCATCCTACAAATGGCATGCTGTAACGGAGCCCTGGGCGACCTCCGACTGCATTATCACCCATTACTTTGATTTGATTTATTACGATTTGTTGAAGTCCTTCGCTTTGAGCCACCGCTGCTCAGCAAGCCGGTACTGGTCTGAAAGACAGATTGCGTGTGTCACAACTCTCCCGTCACATCCTCCATGGAGTCAGAAGCTTCTGAGGACGCTTTATTCCACTATTTTCTTCAGCCTGCTCAATCGTACTGCCAACGAGCCTCACGACAGCCTATGGCCAGGGAGAGTGGAGACTCCATCCCCAGGCGTCCAGCTGAGCAGGGACCACTTTGCCTGTGTGTAATATTTCTGTCCGAGCGGACAACCCTTGGACAGACATTCTGTCTGCCTCTCTGCTCTAAGTTGGTTTGCGTCCGTAGCTTCGTATATCTTTCCGTTTTGAATAATTATTTACTATCATTCCATGTTGGTTATAATGCTAAAATATACCTTAATCAACATCACATATTAACCTGACATCGCTAGCTTCAATCTAAATCGTTACTAGCACAACATATCACAGCCTCCGATAACACCAGAGCAACAGCCGCTCTCACCAGAGACATTATCCCTCTCTCCAGCATCTCCACTTCTGTGCTTCTCAGAGAAAATGGAACAACTGGTGTATGCTGGAACTAGACTATCCCACTCTTTTGCTGCAAGCCCCCAGATACCAACCAAAAAACGGCAGGCCCCACAACCACCAAAGCCGGCGGGCCCAGCTCGCCCTCCCCCTCCTCCTGTTTGAGCTCTTCGGCCTCTGCCACAGCGACAGGGCCCACACCCTCCTCCAGCGGCTCGAGGTGAACCAAAAACAACTGATACCAGATCTCAGTGATATGTGTCGGGTCCCCGCTATGATAACAATAACTTTCTCAAATGTTTACAGAACAAGCGGGAACCCAGTGTGCCTGTATCTTTCTCTATTGCTGTTCGATTACATGATAGAAAGTCTAAGGCCTTTAAAAGCCGTACAGCAAACCCATCTAATCTGGTGCCTATTACATGCCAAACTAAGATTGCTGTGGGGACAAAAAGTAAAACTGTGAAGTTAGCACTTTTAAACATCCGCTCACTTAAAAATAAATCACTTCTAGTCAACGACTTAATAACCACATACAACCTGGATTTTATGTTTCTAAATGAAACTTGGCTAGAAGAAAGCTGCAGTGCAACAGTCCTCAATGAAACAGCCCCTCCTAACTTTACTTTTATGAGTGTCTGCAGAGCTGTCAAAAGAGGTGGAGGTTTAGCTGCTCTTTTTAAAGATGTCTATCAATGTAAGCAAATATCATTTGGGAATTACCTGTCTTTCGAATATCTGGGTATTGTGTTAAAAGGTGCTCCACGCATTTTACTTATTATTGTTTACAGGCCTCCAAAATACTCTCTAGCCTTTGCTGAGAACTTTACAGAACTTTACACAGAGCTAGATCTGTGTCTGTAAAGAAGAGATGCTTAAATGAGAACACTAGTGTACTATTTATGAAGGCTATATCTTTAACACCAAGCATATCTGCTGACTCTGTTGATTTTCTCCTTGATTCCTTTACCTCAAAAGTTAAAGGTGTAATTGATGATATTGCTCCTGTGAAAGTCAGGAAGAGTGGTAGACAAAAAGCACCTTGGAGAAACAACAGTGCAAAATATGAAAAGACAATGCAGAAAAGCAGAGTGCGTGTGGCGGAAGACAAAACGTGTAGTCCATTATAACATCTACAAAGACAGCATCCATGCTTTCAATAAGGAACTAGGTAAAGCTAGACAGACTTTCTTCTCGAATATTATAAACAGCAATATAAACAACACGCACACTCTTTTTGCTACTGTAGAGAGACTGACAACCTCCCAAGCCAGATTCCCAGTGAAATGGTCTCAGACAGCAAGTGCAGTGAGTTTGCCTCTTTCTTCTCTGAGAAAATCAATAATATCAGAAAGGTGATCAGCTCATCCTTGAGTTGCGCTGGGGTCAGACAGATCAGACAACAGCCTGAGAAAGTAGTCACTATGTCTGATTTCGAAGAAATTGATGGCAAAATTTTGGAAGAAACCGTACAGCACCTTAAAACATCAACCTGCGCCCTTGATGCACTTCCCACATCTTTTTTCAAAAATGTTTTACACAGCTTAGAAGCAGATCTCTTAGAATTGGTAAATGCCTCACTTCTCTCTGGGAGTTTTCCGAACTTCCTGAAAACTGCAGTTGTCAAGCCCCTCCTGAAAAAGAGCAATCTGGATAAGATCATATTAAACAACTATAGACCGATCTCAAATCTTCCTTTCATAGGCAAGATCATTGAAAAAGTTGTCTTCAATCAGCTGAACAAATTCTTAAGCTCGAATGGATACTTTGACAACTTTCAATCTGGTTTCCGTCCGCATCACAGCACAGAGACAGCACTCATAAAGATAATAAACGATATTCGCTTAAATACTGGTATAAGCAAATTAGAATTAGAATTAGAATAGAATTAGAATAAATCTTTATTGTCCACCGGGGTGGACATTTTTCTTTGGCTCACCGCAACATACAAAAACAGATAATCATACAAATAATTTCTCAGACATAATGAAGAAACATTTCTAGATTAATAAAATAAAATAAAAACACATCTTATTAAGAATAAATATACTTATACATCAAAATAGCAGCTCATTTGTTGTTGTTACTTTGTTTGGATAAGGATACTAATGGCATTTGGAATGAAAGATTTTTTTAAATAACTTTTAGCCAGAGGCACTCTAAAGCGCCTCCCAGACTTCATTAGTTCAAAGTCGCTAGAAAGGGGATGAGTACTATCTGCAGTGATTGTCCTAGCCTTATTCCTCATTCTGTCAATGTATATTTGGGACAGTGGTTTTTGTGGTTTTCCTACTATTTTACTAGCCATTGACACTATCCTGTTGAGCTTTTTCTTTAGCTTGCAGTTTAAATGGTCAAACCAAGCAGAGAGGTGAAAAGTTAAAACACTTTCAATATGTATAATGTACACTAGCTCAGTGATCTGAGCACTGACACCCAGGAAGTTCAGTCTTCTAAGAAGACTGAGTCGTTGTGAGCATTTATTAAAGATAGATTCTGTATTATCAATAAAACTCAAGAACCGTGGTTATCAAGAACCGTACCTAGATATTTAAAAGTTTCCACAATTTCAACTACTTGACCATTAAGTAAAACTGGCTCAGTTATTATGTCTTGTTTTTTGCTAAAAAGTAGCTGATTTGTCTTTGCCACATTAGCTGGTTCAGGTCATACTTATCTGACCGCTACCATTTCGTCTACTTAAATGGAGAAAAATCGATCATAACTTCGGCAAACTATGGAGTGCCGCAGGGATCTGTGTTAGGCCCTTTATTATTCTCAATATATATGCTGCCACTTGGTAATATTCTAAGGAAACATGGAATTAGTTTCCATTGTTATGCTGATGACACTCAAATATATATTTCAGCACGGCCAGATGAATACGCTAAATTATCCAAATTGACAGATTGTGTTAAAGATATAAAAGATTGGATGACGCGTAATTTTTTTTTATTAAATCCAGACAAGACAGAGGTAATACTTATCGGTTGTAAAAACCGTCCACAAAACCTTTTACAGCACGACTTTAACATAGTAGGATGCCCTGGTACTTTATCCGCTACAGTAAAAGACCTGGGTGTTACATTAGACTGCAACCTGTCTTTTGAAAAGCATATTTCATATGTTACAAAAACAGCCTTTTTCCACCTTAGAAACATTGCTAAGCTACGTAATATGCTATCAGTCTCTGAAGCAGAAAAGTTAGTTCATGTATTCATGACCTCGAGACTAGATTACTGTAATGCTTTATTAGCTGGTTGTCCTGCATCTTCAATAAACAAGCTACAGTTAGTCCAAAATGCAGCCGCTAGAGTTCTTACTAGATCAAGAAAATATGATCATATAACACCGATTTTATCATCACTTCATTGGTTACCTATAAAGTTCCGTATTAATTACAAGGTATTGCTTTTGACTTATAAAGCTTTAAATGGTTTAGCTCCAGTCTATTTAACGGATCTTCTATCGCCTTACAATCCATCGCGCTCTTTAAGATCACTAAATTCGAGGCTTCTGGTCATTCCTAGGATATCCAGATCCACCAAAGGAGGCAGAGCATTTTCACATTTAGCTCCGAAGCTCTGGAATAGCCTTCCTGATATTGTTCGTTGCTCAGACTCGCTCTCCCAGTTTAAAACTAGACTGAAGACGCATCTATTTAGCCAGGCATTCATATAAATTTTTTATCTTACAGTTACTGAAAATTCGGCCTCTAGTTCATAAACGCCAGAGGAGAACTGGCCCCCGACTGAGCCTGTGTTACGCAGCAGCAAGGACGAAGCAGAGAGTGAATCCAATAGCAAGCACTTTAATAATACAAACAGGTAATCCAATGGACTCAGGACAGGAACACGGAACAGCTACCAGTAACATCAAAACAACGACCGACAAACACCAACTGCAGAACAAGGGTATAAATACACAGACAAACAAGCTTAACAAGATAACAAGGGGGCGTGGCTAATCAGAAACACCTGGGGAAACTAATCAACAGAACGGGGAACAGCAAAACATGTAAAGACAGAGAAACACATGACAGACAAGAACAAGGAACAAAACAAAACACCCACACCGTGACATAGCCCCCCCCCATGGGCGGCTCCCGACGCCCCTTGAGACAAAAAACAAAACAAAAAAAACACTAAAGTTCAGGAGGGTGGTGAAGTGGAGGCGGTCTTGGGGGAGGGACGGAGGGCCAGGTTCGTGCAGGCGGCCAGGAAGGAGCAGGCGACCAGAACGGAGATGACCAGACGGGCGGCCAGGGCATAGACGACCCCTCGGGAGGCCAGGGCGGAGAAGACAGTCCATCGGACGGCCAGGGCGGAGACGACCCCTCGGGCGGCCATGGCGGAGACGACCCCTCGGGCGGCCAGGGCGGAGACGACCCCTCGGGCGGCCAGGGCGGAGACGACCCCTCGGGCGGCCAGGGCGGAGACGACCCCTCGGGCGGCCAGGGCGGAGACGACCCCGGCTCGGGAACTGCAGACACCGGTTCGGGAACTGCAGACACCGGTCCGGGGACCGCAGACACCGGCTCGGGAACCGCAGACACCGGCTCGGGAACAGCAGGCACACACACTGGCTCGGGAACAGACAACACAGACTCTGGCTCGGGAACAGACAACACACTCAATGGTTGGGGAACAGGCGACACACACACTGGCTCGGGAACAGGCGACACACACACTGGCTCGGGAACAGGCGACACACACACTGGCTCGGGAACAGGCGACACACACACTGGCTCGGGAACAGGCGACACACACACTGGCTCCGGCTCGGGGACAGACCACACAGACTCTGGCTCGGGGACAAACAACACACTCACTGGTTGGGGAACAGGTAACACACACACTGGCTCGGGAACAGGCAACACGCACAGTGGCTCGGGAACCACACAGACCACACAGACTCTGGCTCGGGAACAGACAACACGCTCACTGGTTGGGGAACAGGCAACACACACACTGGCTCCGGAACAGGCAACACACACACTGGCTCCGGCTCGGGGACAGACCACACAGACTCTGGCTCGGGAACAGACAACACACTCACTGGTTGGGGAACAGGCAACACACACACTGGCTCCGGCTCGGGGACAGACCACACAGACTCTGGCTCGGGAACAGACAACACACTCACTGGTTGGGGAACAGGCAACACACACACTGGCTCGGGAACAGACATCACACACACTGGCTCCGGAACAGGCAACACACACACTGGCTCCGGCTCGGGGACAGACCACACAGACTCTGGCTCGGGGACAGACAACACACTCACTGGTTGGGGAACAGACAACACACACACTGGCTCGGGAACAGACAACACACTCACTGGTTGGGGAACAGACAACACACACACTGGCTCGGGAACAGACATCACACACACTGGCTCGGGAACAGGAACAGACTCTGGCTCGGGAACAGGAACAGACTCTGGCTCGGGAACAGGAACAGACTCTGGCTCGGGAACAGGAACAGACTCTGGCTCGGGAACAGGAACAGACTCTGGCTCGGGAACAGGAACAGACTCTGGCTCGGGAACAGGAACAGACTCTGGGCCGGACATCTTGTCCGTAGACACTGGCTCGGAGGCGGCCATCTTGTCCGTAGACACTGGCTCGGAGGCGGCCATCTTGTCCGTAGACACTGGCTCGGAGGCGGCCATCTTGTCCGTAGACACTGGCTTGGAGGAAGTGACGTGAACAGTCTCTGGATCCGCACAAGTGACGTGAACAGTCTCTGGTTTGGCCATCTTGTCCATAGACACTGGCTCGGAGGAAGTGATGTGAACTGTCTCTGGATCAGCAGAAGTAACGTGAACAGTCTCTGGTTCGGCCATCTTGTCCGTAGACACTGGCTCGGAGGAAGTGACGTGAACAGTCTCTGGATCGGCCATCTTGTCCGTAGACACTGGCTCGAAGGCGGCCATCTTGTCCGTAGACACTGGCTCGAAGGTGGCCATCTTGTCCGTAGACACTGGCTCGGAGGAAGTGACGTGAACCGACTCTGGATCGGCCATCTTGTCTGTAGACACTGGCTCTGTAGAAGTGATGTGAAGCGTCTCTGGCTCGGAGGAAGTGACATGAACAGTCTCTGGATCGGCAGACGTGACATGAACAGTCTCTGGATCGGCAGACGTGACTTGAACAGTCTCTGGATCGGCAGACGTGACTTGAACAGTCTCTGGATCGGCAGACGTGACTTGAACAGTCTCTGGATCGGCAGACGTGACTTGAACCGTCTCTGGATCGGCAGACGTGACTTGAACAGTCTCTGGATCGGCAGACGTGACTTGAACAGTCTCTGGATCGGCAGACGTGACTTGAACAGTCTCTGGATCGGCAGACGTGACTTGAACAGTCTCTGGATCGGCAGACGTGAATTGAACAGTCTCTGGATCGGCAGACGTGACTTGAACAGTCTCTGGATCGGCAGACGTGACTTGAACAGTCTCTGGATCGGCAGACGTGACTTGAACAGTCTCTGGATCGGCAGACGTGACTTGAACAGTCTCTGGATCGGCAGACGTGACTTGAACAGTCTCTGGATCGGCAGACGTGACTTGAACAGTCTCTGGATCGGCAGACGTGACTTGAACAGTCTCTGGATCGGCAGACGTGACTTGAATAGTCTCTGGACTGGACGGGACCAGCGGCGAGGACTCTGGGCTGACAGGAAGTACAGGGAGGACTTCCAGGCATTGCGGGACGTGGGAAGTCCTCCTCCTCCGTCTCCGAGAGCGAGAGAGCGCTGGGCTGGACGGAACCAGCGGTGAGGGCGCTGTACTGGACGGGACCAGCGATGAGGGCGCTGTGCTGGACGGGACCAGCGGTGAAGGCTCTGGGCAGGACGGCGTCAGCGGCGAAGGAAGCTCTGGCTTTTGCTCGAAGACTGGCTCTGGCTCTTGCTCGAAGACTGGCTCTGGCTGGACGTGGCTGACGTGAAGCTCTGGCTGGACGTGGCTGACGTGAAGCTCTGGCTGGACGTGGCTGACGTGAAGCTCTGGCTGGACGTGGCTGACGTGAAGCTCTGGCTGGACGTGGCTGACGTGAAGCTCTGGCTGGACGTGGCTGACGTGAAGCTCTGGCTGGACGTGGCTGACGTGAAGCTCTGGCTGGACGTGGCTGACGTGAAGCTCTGGCTGGACGTGGCTGACGTGAAGCTCTGGCTGGACGTGGCTGACGTGAAGCTCTGGCTGGACGTGGATGACGTGAAGCTCTGGCTGGACGTGGATGACGTGAAGCTCTGGCTGGACGTGGCTGACGTGAAGCTCTGGCTGGACGTGGCTGACGTGAAGCTCTGGCTGGACGCAGAGATCAGGCGATGACCTGGCGTACCGCGGAAGGAAGCTCTCCAGACATCGGCCGAGTGCCTCTCTCCAGTTCAGACCCGAGAGATCCCTCGGATCGACCTCCTTAGCCCCTAGCCGGTAACACAGCTTAACCGCCTCGTCACCGAGAGAGCAGGAGGCAGCGAGAGGGGCAAACCCCCAGGTATACTGGAATAGATCGCAGCTATCCAGGGCCAAGGCCGCGATCTGACCGGCGAACTCCCGGCTCATGCTGGGAAGATCAGGTGAGATCTGTGCTGCTGGATTCATTTGGTCGGTCGTTCTGTTACGCAGCAGCAAGGACGAAGCAGAGAGTGAATCCAATACACAGACAAACAAGCTTAACAAGATAACAAGGGGGCGTGGCTAATCAGAAACACCTGGGGAAACTAATCAACAGAACGGGGAACAGCAAAACATGTAAAGACAGAGAAACACATGACAGACAAGAACAAGGAACAAAACAAAACACCCACACCGTGACAGCCTGGGTTCTCCCAAGTTTTTTTTTTTCTCCATTGGGTCATCTGATGGTGTGTTAGGACACCTTTAGGTCACTGGATGGAGTTTTTCGGTTCCTTGCCACTGTTGCCTTTGGCTTGCTCAGTTGGGGATATTCAAATTAATTAACCAATCATACCATTGATCAGCTCTACCAAACGTGGATGTCTTTTTTTTCCCAGTAATAAACAAACATTGTTAAGTTGTTTTGATTGATACTGTGAAGCAGCTTTGATACAATCTGTATTGTGAAAAGCGCTATATAAATATATTTGACTTGACTTGACTTGACATTAATTTCTAGCTCGCTTTCTTTGCACCATGCTTCAAGAGCCTTTACATGTGCAAGATAAGAGGCTTCATCCAAGGAATTCGTTTTTTGTAAGAGTCCTACTAAGGCCATATCATCTGCATATTTGATCAATTTAAACGTGCTATTGTTTATATTAAAATCATTTGTAAATAAGGAAAAAAGCATAGGTGAAAGGACGCTGCCTTGTGGGAAGCCTGTACTAATGCTACGCACTCCAGACAAAAAGCAATTTACACTTACCCTCTGAGGACGACAAGAGAGAAAGTCTCTGATCCAGAGAATCAGGCTGTTATCTATATTAATATTTACTAGTCTTTGCAGGAGAATATGCAACTTCATAGAATTAAATGCTGCACTAAAATCTATAAATAAAACTCTAGCATGCCCTTTAGGGAGTGCAAGTTGTTTTGAAATAGTCTAAAAGGACCAGCACAGCATCATCTGTCCCTCTATTATTTCTATAAGCGAACTGCAGCGGATCTAACACACTGGTTACTTGGGAGGTCAAGAGATCTACCAGAACTCTCTCCATTGTTTTACATAATATGGAGGTGATGACTATTGGTCAAAAATCTTCAGGCTTACTTGCACCAGGCTTTTTAGGTATCGGCCTCATTAAAGAAAATTTCCAAGATGTGGGTACACCTGTAACTAGAAGAAAATTAAAGAGCCTTAAAAAAACACCTTTTAATTGTGGGGCACAGTCTTTAAGTAAGCGGGTTTTTAGGCCATCTGGGCCGGTGGCTGTAGAACTTTCCAGTAGGTGGAACTAGTGATATATATAAAAATATATATTAAGAGAGTGATATATAAATATATATATTAGGAGATCGGATGTTAATATTATGTTATAGTGTATTTGAGAAAAAAAGTGTGTACATTTACTGACATATTCCAAATGGGGTATATTTATTGACATATTCCAAATGGGGTATATTTATGTTATATATAGTGTAATATGTTTTATCCTTACGAGGTAGTTAGCATCCTTTCTATTTGTCTGTGTAACTTTAATTAGTTCCAGTGCGCAGGCGTTTCGCCTTTAAGTTTCATTTTCGTTCAGTTGATGCTCAGGACTGGTACGCCTTGCCGGTGAGTGACTGTAATCTAGCATTGCTAGTAATTCAGAGAAAAACAACTTAATATCACATAATTGTGTACATTTATAATTTAATCCTGGTGTTTCTGTTTCATTTCAGGTTTACAACCTAACTATAATGTCACTAATCCAACTAACAGGCTAGCGTAGCAGTAGCTTTCAGGCTAGTTTGTGGATGAGTATTGTGTGTAAAAAAATAAAAGCTCATAAAGTGACTCGAGTTGTATCCGCCGTATTTGTTCCTGAAACCCTTCCAGTGGGGAGTTTATTGAGCTATAGTAGGTATCTTAGTAGAAACTGGACAGTTGTAAACCGTCGTCGGAGCCGTGCTTGAGAGAACACGGACCCGAGCGGAGAAGAGCCGTTGTTGATGACGACGCCGGGATCGGAAACTCAGATTCTGAAGAGGCCGTCAACAAAACTACCACAACGGAGGAGCCGAAGTCACGTTGAAGGGCCATAACATTACATAACAGCTGGCAAAGACGTCTGTGTTGTTCGCGGATGAACGATTCTTTTGAACGATTCCTTTGAACGATTCTTTTGAAAGAGTCATTTTGCTAAAAGGTGATTTTTGAGATTCTGTTCACAAAAAGAAGAATATTCAATAAATAAAAGGAAAAAGAAGAAGTAAGAAGATAAATAAATAAAACAAAATAACAAAATGGCAGATGATAAGCCAGATCTGGAGAGCTTAAAGCGGTAACGCTCAAATGCGCAATGAAACTTTACAACACGAATAAACCGCCTTAACATTAGTGCTGGCCGTTTACGTGAAGTTGAGTTGTCAGAAGAGTTAGTGAAATTGAAGGATGATTATGACTCCTCGATGTCAGTAATGAATTTGTTGATGCACAGACCCAAATAGACCCTACGGGTGATGACAGTGAGTTGCGCGATGCCCTGGCGAAGAGAGATGCCAGTGAGCAAAGGTTCTTTGAAACTGAAAGCAAGATCATGGAAATCCTATGGTCCAAGTATGCAGTGCCGGACATAGACGCTCTTTTAACACAGTTCAAGTCTGCTCTTGATCGGTCTGAGGCGCTCGGGAAAAGTAATATAGTCCCATGGACGCAGCAAGGGGTCGAGAGTGGTAAGCTGGATAGGAAACTCCATGAACTCAGGGAGGCTGTGTACACTTGGAGAGACTATCGGCCACTTGGAAAGGAGAAATGGATGCTCTTTTTATCGTTAAGAGAGGACAAGGAGCAACTGATGGATGAGTGGACGACGTAGATGGAGGTGAGGAGGATGAGGACGAAGATGTGGGAGGTGATGATGTGGTTGGTGGGCCTGTCACAACAAATATCGACAGCCTTACAGCTGCAGATAACATTACCTTTTTTCAACCAGTAAGCCTTGCTATTGCTACTCCACCTGTTAACACCCAGCATGCTTTCATCAATGCGCCCACTGACTACCAAAGAACTACATATGTTACGAGCGATCCTTCATCCATGTTCTCTGACAGAGCAAGCATCTCTACATGTGCTGCTCAAGTTGCTACTGTCACTAGACCACCTCAGAGCAGGTATGTATGCATCTAACACAAACAGTACCCCACAAGGGACGTTACAGTCCAACCTGCAGTCAAGGCGGCCTGATAGTGGACTTGGTGTCAGTTTCGCCCAACCTCCGACACCTGCCAGCACACCACAACTGATGAGTGATCGTACCGCTCCGCCCGTCTATCTCAGCATGGGACAAGGTAGTAGCATGCCATATAGCAGCTCTGGTTTGTACGCTGGTGGAGATAACAGCTCTCAATGGGCCCGACCAAAAATAAGGCTCACACCAATAAGTTTGCCTAAGTTCTCCGGGGACAGGAGGGACCTGTTCAAAATATAATGCACTGTGCTTGCAAAATATAGTTCTCTGTGCTCAAAATTTACAATTACTCACTCAGGATTGAGGCACACAAATAACGCCATAGGTATGTGCCCAAAGTCCTCTCAAGTAGATGCTATTGTTATGGCTTATACCTCAGTGGGTCAGGTTTGCCCTATAGGTATCAGGACCCATTCGACCAGAGGCTTGGCCTCGTCATGGACTTGATCATCTGGCTGTAACATGGAGGTGCCTTCCCTGCAGGCGAAGGTGCTTTCAGCATGATAGGGGTCTGACGGTGTCCGGTCCTGTCTCTATGTTACTGTGCACAATCACACTTACGTTTGAGTAGTTCATAAGACCCGCCTTGGCTGGTTATCTTTTCACATACACTAAACCCGCTTTTGCTGGTTGTAATGCCATATACGTTTTACCCCGACGAAGTCTGGGCTTATTAGAATGGTATGGTGGTGGATACTGACTCAGGTATATATGCGGGCCTGACGGTGTCTGGTCCGTTGTATACGTGTTAGTCGATGGCTGGTTCTGTCTGCTCAGGGCTCTGAGTTGCAGTGGCAAACCAGTTTTTCAGTGCGGCGCTTTACATAGTGTTCCCTTTGCGTATAGCTACGCAATACGAAGTGACCGTTCGAAAGGGAACTACTTGGTTACTCACTAAGGTAATTTCAGTTCCCTGAGTTAGGAAACGGAGTATTGCGTAGCCGACCGCACTGCATTAAACTGATTTGTTGACGCTTCAATCGTATAAACCTGCTATAATGGCGAATTCAGGGACTTATATAGTCGCCCCTGACGGGCTCTGACGTGTGATGACGCTGAGTAGTCTCATTGTTCGCATGCCATTGGATGTGCAGTTGCCGCAGCACAGCCTACGAGCAAGCCAGGCGCTCTGAGGGCTAGCTGTGCAGCTGCAAATGCGTTTTACATAAAAGCTTCAGTAAATTAGGAAAAAGGAGTTTGCCCACTGCGTATAGCTACGCAATACTTCGTTCCCTAACTCAGGGAACTGAGGTTACGTGAGTAACCAAGTAGTTAGTACTGGCTGCAGATAAAATCCTGTGATGTCAGGTATTACATTTATGTTTACAGTCCTTCTTGCTAACAGTGTAACAGCGCTGCGTACAATTGTTGGTTATTTTTAAAATACATGTAGATAATGAAAAAGATGCATTGGGATTGGCATTTAAAGATATTCTTAACTCTATTGGCGTTTGACAACACGTGTCAGGACCTACTCATTGTCGTAATCATACTCTAGATCTAATACTATCACATGGAATAGATGTTGATGTCGTTGATATTCTGCAGCAGAGCAAAGCTGACTCCATATTATAAATATGTTAGAACTATAACTTCTGCCACTAAAGATTGCTTTATTAATAATCTTCCTGATCAGTTTCATCTCTTCAGCATCCCAGATAGCTTAGAAAAAAATTGATATTGCAACAGAAACTTTTAACTCTCTCTTTTCCACTACTTTAGATACAGTTGCTCCGTTGTGAATAAAGAAGATGAAAGAAAATAGTCCAACGCCGTGATACAACGAGCACACTCAGGCCGTTAAGAGAGCAGCCAGAAAAATGGAGCGCAACTGGAAGAAAACAAAATGTATTGAGATACAACAACTTATGCCAGTATAATACAACAATATCATACATTAAAAAGTTGGATCTCTTTTACTTAATAGTAATATTAAAAATATATATATAAATTAAAATTTATAAATAAAATGTATATAATACAAATTAAATAAATTAAAAAGGAAGGGAAACAAGAAAAAAGGAAAACAAATAATTAAAAATAAATAATTGTATAAAATAAATAAAAACAGGCACAGGTCAATTAGGATAGCTACTGTTATGAATCTCGAAGGCAAACCCAAGCGCAGACAGGAATGCTTGACAAACGATTTATTGAGACACAAAAACAGGGAAAATAACACCCTCGTGGGGGATTCAGAAACAATGCAAGGTATTCAATAAACTATACTAAATACTAGAACTCTTAACTAGATCTAGACAAGACTCACGACAGGACACTCACAAATACAAAACAAAGAATAGCCATGAAAGGCTGTTTCAAGCAATCAATAGCAATGCAACTGTATAACAGAAAACCACAACATATAGTAATGAACCGCCCATGACAGAAAAACCAAGGGCATGATATAGGGAGACATAGATGATAACGACAGGTAACAAGGATGAGACAATAACCACAAACAAGGAGAACAAGAGAGATACTGATGATCAAGACAGGTGACAAGGATAATACAATAATCACTAACGAGGAGAACGAGAGGGAGGGGTGAGGTAACGAGGACAACACAAACACAAGCACATGGCCCGAAAAGCCACGCGCTTGCACACTAAACATGAGGTTGTTGTTATTATCCTACCCTAAGACAAGAGAAGTATTAAAGACACAAGGGCAGATTCATAACAGCTACACATTAGTTGGGAGTAATCAAGCATACAAGAGAAGCAAATCATGATATGAGAGGGGGTAATTTAGGAAAAATAGTAAATGATTAAATGACTAATGATTTACTAGTAATAACATGCTAGTGAAAATATGTTGAGAATCAAGTTATCTTCTCTCTTTCTACCTCATTCATTGTATTACTGAAATCAGAATTTGAAATAAAGGACATAAAGGGTTTCTAAATAGTCTTAAAAAAAGACAAATTACCTTTCAAAATGTATGTAATATTATCCATCGACAAACAAAAGGACATATTATTGATCCACTGTACAATAGGTGGCATTTCCACTTTCTTCCAATACATAGCTATTAAACGCTTTGCTTGAAGTATACACGTCAATGAATCTACGAGTGCTTTGACAATGTACCAAATTCTCAGGTAAAATCCCCAAAATAAAAATTTCTGGTCTCATCGAGAGATTGACAGATACCATCTGAGAAATGAGTAAAATTACCTCTTTCCAAAACTCTTTCCACATGCAGTGCAACAATGTGCCTTTATCAGTTGAGCATTTAAAGGGTAACTAAACCCTAAACCAACTTTTTTTAGTTAATGATCTGTAAGAATGGGGATTTATTAATACTGGTCATTGATTCAAGTACATTTTTTGACATTTGTGTATAAAGTGTTTTAATTCTACAATATATGGTGTAAAAACGTCTGAGTGCTGCCCTCTTCAGGTTGAACGGTGGCTACTGCAGTTGAATTTTCCTATTGGCTGTTTGGGGTTGGTTGTGACATTAGCGGTGAGCGCTGCCGTAAGCAGATTCCAGCTCACCACGCCCTTGGCACGAGCTACCACGCCCATGGCAGTATAAAAACCATCTTGTTTCGTCAAAACCACTGTAGCGCATCAGGAGTTGGAATTGCAAGTATTGAAAACGATCAGGATAGAGTATTTTAGCATAGCATTTATATAGTTATTTAGATTATTTCGTGTAGCCTAGGTAGTTAATTAGCATATTTGTTAGTGTAGTATTGTTAGAAGCATAGTTAGTTAGTAGCATAGTATTGCGTCAGTTAGGATAGCTTCAAGTTAGCGTAGATTATCTGTATTTAGTACAGTGGTCAGGTCAGGATGGTACGTAGGTGTAGTTTTGCTGGTTGCAACATCACTACTGGACTGTATAGCTTTCCAGCAGACTTGGTAATTAGGCGCCAGTGGTTGCATGTCCTCGGCCTGGAAGACCGCGAGTTCCCGCCTAGAGCTGGAGGAGTGTGAAAACTGCATTTTACGCGGGATTGCTTCTCCAACGCAATGGAGGTGGAAATGGGCTTCTCCAAACAGCTCGCGCTGAAAAGCGACGCAGTGCCAAACGCTGCTCCTCCTGCATGGACTCCACCACCGCAGCGGCGTCTTGAGGTGAGTGATCATATATATTTGAATCACAATTTATGGTTAGGCTAAAGTTAATCCTCTGGTGTCAACAAACGCGCCAGCGCATTTTGCTGGATTTTTCACATAGCGGCAAAATATGAATATGCCTACATATTAGCGCGCGCTATTGACATAAACTCGATAAAACTAATCAGATCAATGTACATGTCGTCTTGCGACTGTGTGAGGAATAATAATAACATAATAGTAATACTCCTGGAGAAAATTACCTCAGAAGTTTGTGAGTTAATTAACGTTAACTAATAGTATTTATAAACATTTTAAGATCTCTAAAATTACTGAATTTAAGACCGTATATGTAAACATAACACAATTTTATTTATTTTTTTAGCCTAATACTATGACCAGAGAAATTGGGTGCCAGACTGAACCAGTCTGCTCCAGATCTGCAGGTGTGCAGGCTAACATGAAGCCAATGAGGAGAAGCAAAGGTGATTTTGAATACTATGGAGCTTTTGAATGTTTTTCATCATGTAGTTAAGATTATATCATTTTGTTTCATCATGTACTTAAGATTATATAATTTTGTTTGGTACTTTCGCTGCTTATTGATAACAAATCTATTATTAATCTGTGCAGCCACCCAGGCCAGAATGCCTAACAGGAGTGTGTCGTGTGACACAGGCACACTGATGGAGCCTTTCACAGATTGTCCCGGGGCAACGTCTACACCAGTAAAGAGGAAAAGATGTGAGGTGTCCACTGATGACTCCAGCTACCATCAAGATGGAAGTGAGAGCACCATGAACAGTACAAGGTAATGCGTTTAGTCCCGTCTTTGAAATATTTATATAATATATTTGAATGTTCTAATTTAGCAATTAACGTTACTTGTTTTTAAATACTTTTGATTTGAGTTATTTCTGATACATACACATTACATAACCAAATTATGATTATTTATACTTTTATTTAAATTTGTTTTCTTTTTTTTCCATTTTACATAGAGTCTTTAATGAAGTATTACCCCACAAAGTGACTAAGTCCCTTGTTTATGAAGATAAACTGCTGGAGCTTTTTAGAAGATGCCCTGTCTGCACCCGGAGTTTGGTTGTTTCACAAACAACCATTGGGACACTTCTCCTTGTCAAACAGCGCTGTGCTTACTGTGAGTACTCCAGTGATTGGTCTAGCCAGCCAATGGTAAACAATATACCAGCGGGAAACCTACAGCTGTGTGCAGCTGTTCTGTTCACTGGCTCATCGTTTTGCCAGATATCGAAGGTACGAGATAATAACATAGCGCTGTCATATTTGCACACCATCCCTCAGGTTATTACATATAAGATTTATTTTTTGTCTTTTAGTTCTTGGATACCTTCAAAATCCAGGGGATCTCTGAGCCGTGGTTCCACAAGCATCAGGCCAAGCTCCTTATCCCAACCATAAACTGGCAGTGGAAGATTGAGCAGGATAAAGCTATTGAAAATGCCATTGCTGATGGGGCTGTGACTCTTGGTGGGGACATGAGAGCTGATTCACCTGGTAATAAATAACTCTTTAATTATATGTATGTGTATGTATATATATAGAGTCCAACGAACGGTTCAATGCGAATACATGTATCGTTACACCCCTAATATATATATATATATATATATATATATATATATATATATATATATATATATATATATATATATATATATATATATATATATATATATATATATATAAGACTGCTGTCAGGCTTTGATGTTGGCTTTGTGCAAATAACACAATTTTAGGACATTCAGCAAAATACGGCAGCTACACCATGATGGACCTCAAAGCCAATAGGGTCATAGACATCCAACTAGTCCAGGTAAACAACTACACAATGAAAACATTTTATTATGTGGTTTACTACATACTGTGCATTGATTTAAGTATTTGTGTTTGCAGAGCAATGAAGTAGGAAACAGCCAAAGAATGGAGAAGGAGGGATTTGTGGTCCAGTCTTTGGTGACTGATCGTCACACAGGGGTACAGAAGTTCATGAGGGAGTGAAAAAAGGACATTAGACACTACTTTGACCCTTGGCATATGGGAAAAGGATAGTGTTTTGAATAGAACGAAAAACAGTACCAGTATTTCTAACAGAACATTTTTCAGTGAAAGTGGTAGACAATTACACGGGAAGATTGCACAAAGTGAACTTTTTAAGATGCCCCAAAAAGGTTAATATATCACAACCTTTTATATTTATCATATAGCCTATACTGAATGTTAGTCCACCACCTTGGTCTGTAAAGTGCAGTGGGAAACCACTGATTACAGTAATTGTTTTTATTATTGTTTGTGTTCAGGGCTTGGTAAAAAATGGATGCCCTTAGTAAGGGTAAGGGACTGCAGGATGTGGAGCTGTGGAGAAAGAGTGTGGTCAATCACCTTTATTGGTCTGCGACCACATCAACATCTGGGGAGGAGGTAGTGGCCAAGTGGAGCTCTGTAGCAAACCATATTCAGAACATCCACTGCCACGAAAACACCCTGTTTCCTTCCTGTCTTCATGAGCCTCTGGTTGGTGATCAGACAAGACACTGGCTCAAACCAAGTAAGTACAGATAAGCTGTAACACTAATGTATTTTATTTTGTAGGTGCGTCACTCTCTAGATTTATATTGAACTATCTTCATTACATCAAGTCAAAGTTAATCCAAATTCTAAAACACTGTGATTAACTGTTGTATTAAGAAATTTAAATCTTTTGTTTAGGCACAGCAGCATGTGAAAAATTCACAGCAATTTTGTTATCTTCTTAAAGACATGCTCAAAATTAGTCCTGAATACCACAACTCTGGAATCGAGTGTTTCCACAGCATCATTCTGAAGCTCTCAGCCAAAAATGTGGTGTTCTCCTTCAAAGGAATGTTGTGCAGGTAAACAAGATAATGGATTACACATTTAATGCTGCTTACTAAATACACTACAATTTTGTAACCTGTAAAAACACATTTGTATCTTATTATAGTCAACTTAAGTCATGTTAGAGATCGTTTCATTATAATATATATATATTTTTTTCCCCTTTCAGACTACAGCTTGCTGCGATGCATTATAATGAAAATGCAGGCAGATCACAGGCATCCACTGCAGCTGGTGATCTGCGATACTCCATAGTTTTCCCGAAATTCAAGCATGGAGAATTTACAGTGAGAGCTCTGAAGAGCAATCCTACCACAGGTAACTTATACTTGTCTGAGTTATCTCAGAAAAAAATATAATATATATTATAATAATTCTCTTTCTGAAGGCTACATTGACAAATTAATGGAGCTGCTGTTCCACCATGTGGTGGAAGACCCTCAGCCGTACCTGGACTTCTCTGGACAAATGGCTGTACCAGAAAAGCTGTGTGCTCAGTTTATTCGGCCCGACAAGGAGGAGGCAGTGAGCAGACACAGGTCAAGGTTCTTTAAAAACACATGAGGTTATACCCACTCTGACAGCTTGGACACACCTGTCTGTCATCTACAACATTCAAGAAAAAGCACTCTTAGATTTTACTTTGTTATAGAAGTTACCAGTGTGATTACTGAAATGTTCTTTTCATGTATTCTTTAATGTCGGTGTGTGTGTGTTAGACTGGTTACAGGTAGAGCAGGCCATTAAAACGATAACGATAATTATCGCAATATAATTTTTTACTCGTGATCTAAATGCATTATACTGGATGACCAGTGGTTAAAGAAGAACTCCGGCGCAAAATGAACCTTTGGTCTTATTACACATTGTTACCTACTCAACCGTTTTCTGAGATTTGTTAGCAAGCGTGATGAAAGCGCAACGAAATTGCGCTACTCATTATGTGCTTCACGTTCGTTTATCAGTTCGGACCAACCAGCAACATCTATGCAGCGCGAGCCACTCAAGTAATAACATCGCTGCGATCTAGTGAGAAGCATTCACATTTCTCCGTTATTAACCGAAGATCTCTATTAGACCAAACAGGTACATACCGAACCGTGATTTTTGTGTACTGTTACACCCCTAGTCATTACTCTATGCCCGATATACTAGCGTTACAGGCTAAACTGTTTTTAGAGATAAAACTATTTACATTCGATAATCATGAAAACAAATCTCAGATAACGGTTGAGTTTTTAAAAAATTCTAAACTGTTTTAATTTTTCTTTTTTCTTTTTATTATTTTAATTCCCTCTATGTAAAGCACTTTGAATGACCATTGTGTATGAAATGTGCTATATAAATAAACTTGCCTTGCCTTGCCTTGCCTTGACTAGGTAACAATGTGTAATTAGACCAAAGGTTCATTTTGCGCCGTAGTTCGCCTTTAATTTTAATACAACTTAGTCAGAATATTACGTTGTACCAAATCAAATTGAAGTTGTACTTTTTTTTTTTTTACTGATGTTACTGTTTTTGTTAATGAACATAAATTTAACTTAGTAAATCTGCATCCTAACTCAAGCTAATACTACTGTCAACTTACTGTGAAATATGCATTTCGAGACAAAACATTATTAAGTAATATTATTATTGCAGCCTGCACTGCAAACTGCTGAAGATACGTGCCATCACAGTCTCAACACCTTAAAACACAAACCTGTTTCAAGACTTGAAACAATATCCCCCATTAGCACACGCAGAAACTAAGAAATATATTTTTCTATTAAGATATTTATTTTGTTAAGGAAAAATGACAAATGTATTAATGTTCTACCTGAGATTTGTGAAATATTCTGATAATAAAGAGTGGTTTAAAACCGCAATTAACGCTCTGGTTTCTACAACTTTCACTTAGGAGCAAACATCTGCTTATAAATTTCTTAGCCAATGAGAATCATTAAACCTGTAAGCAATGACCAAGCTTAGACCTTGGAATGGTATAACTGCTGTGATCAGTGTAACTGTAAGAGAGGCGGCCTACGAACTCCTGTTTGACTTTTGAAGCTGACTTCTGCTGATGAAACTGCAAACTATCTTCAGTATTATTTCTTTAATTATAATTCTGACTCCGGGTCTTCATATCTGGTTCTGGGTCTTTGACTGTATACCCCTTACAGTACATATTCATTTTGAGTTTTTTTTTTTTTTTTTTTTTTGTGTAGTGTGTTACTCCAGTTAAAAATGCTTCTTTAGAGTTCATTTTTTATTGTATTTTTATATTATATAAAAATAAAAAAAAATCAATGCAGTGGGGGAAGGAAACCTCTGTATGGTCCTTCTTCAGGAAACTCTTTCCTGATCCGTGTCACAACGCAAGAAGGTATGACCACCCGAATGTGTTGGCCAAGGTATCCCCAACACCACCTAACGACATTACGATATGCAAGGTGTCTATAAGCGCTGGAAGACAGGTAGTGGACATGTATGTTGAAGTGGAGGATACATTGGTTTTTAATTATTTTATTTTTTATATATATATATATATATATATATATATATATATATATATATATATATATATATATATATATATATACATTTATTTTTTTATATACAATTTAACCTTTCTTCCTGGAACTAACCTGTTTGTAACTGTCTCTTCCATCTCACCATATAACTGTACGTAAGTGCCATATACAGCTTGTAACACATATGGGTTCAGAGCTACAGGCTCAAAGCCTGGATGTGCCATTACACAGCCCACTCCACCAATCTGGTCACACCTGTGTACTACCTACAACATGAGAATTGTTTATTACTACTTTGTTAGGATGATTTATTTACTATTTATGTGGACGTTGTGTTTTTTCCAGGGTTCGTACATGGTCCTTAAAATACTTGAACTTGAATTTGACTTGAAATTTATGAAATTGAACTTATAATATTGAAAGACAATATGTGAAATTAGTGTTTCATTTTATTGATAAAGCAAACCATTTCGCATGGCTATGAGTGTGATATTGTTCATAAATAACCAAGTATATGATACAGCTTACATTCTTCAGTTCAACAATATTCACGAGGTGGAAATCTGTTTGAATGCGATATCTTTGTCATAGTAACCTTTCCATTGTTCAAGTTTCCACAGTCATTGCATCTGCTACACTTTATACTTTATTTTGTACCTTAATTTTATTTTGTTTATTTCTGTTTACCTATTTATGTGTATGAATGTCATGATTCTGCCCTCGTGTCCTTGATTTTCTCTAGTCTTGAGGCAGGATCATGACAGAATCATGTTTTGTGTGCAAGCACATGGTCTTGTGTTTTGAGCCATGTGCTTGTGTTGTCTCGTTACGTTACCCCGCCCCCTTGTTATCCTCGTCTCGTCATTATTGTCTAGTCAGTTTCACCTGTCCTTGCCTAGTCAGCTTCACCTGTCCTTGTCATTAGTGTCTCCCTATTTAATCCCCTTGTGTTTGCTGTCCTGTGTCGGTACATTGTCTAACTTTGCGTGTATATCCCTGTGAGTATTTCACCTGAAGACCTGTTCTATTAATTGTGAGTTTGCTTCTTGTCAAGTCAGTATTTTGTTTGTCTTCGTGTCTTAGTTTCGTTGTGCTCTGGTCCAGTCCTGTTTTGCCCCCTCGTGGGTTTTTGTTTTCTGTTTTGTGCCTCAATAAATCCCTGTTTGTCTGCATATCGTCTGCATTTGGGTTCGTTCCTCCAACCCCATGACAATGAATCCTGGTTTTGTGTATAGTACTTATTAACTGGATTTAACACTCTGGTCTTCGTCATATTTCATAGCTATACCTTGGGTATCTCCCTACAACAGACATTCTCTACCAGGGACAGTGAGCTGCAGTGCCCACAGGTGCACCTGTTGAGACAGAATCAATTGTAATTGTAGAGGGAGACTTGAAATAAATGGTTTTCGCTTATTTATTAACACAACATCATACCAAAATTAACCTAAATGCATGGGTTTTATTTTTTTGATAGTTCCGTTAGCGTTTGTTAGAAGCATTAGCCTAATATAGCCATAATGCTAATGTTTTACCATTCAGATACTGGGCCCATTCTCCCTTGCGCGGCTGCTTCGCTAGCATCGTCGGATGCCGATCGTGAAGCGGGAGTTAAAACCGCAGTTTGAGCAAGCGGCTCGAATTGATATGGCTCCGGCCCTGTGTCCACAGACAATTCACCCTCCTCCACTTCAGGTGAAGGTGGGGGAGAAAAGTCCTCGACTTCAAAAGACCGCTCCGTGGCAAAGCTACTTGCGTCACTACACTCACTCTCCATTTTAGAGTCTGACAGCAGCTGTCAATTAATCTGTCACTGCCGGTCTCAGGTGCACGTCCCCCCCGTTCAGCCCCGCCCTCTGTTCGTCCCCTCTATCTCCGCTGGGGTCTGCCCACTTTTCCAGCATTTTTCAAATATTGCTAGTGGGTGGAGTCAGACTCTGAGCAGGGGTTTAGTTACCCTTTAATGCATGTGTCTAAAAAATTCTGATTAATTTTATTTAACCTAAATGGAGTAAAATACGTTATCATCATAATCCAGTACTGTATTAATTTAAGATTACTGTTAATAGTTTGCGATTGAGCATTCATACATATATTTTCCCATATATTTAAGGATATGTTCATTTTTAACTCTTCTCTCTATAAGACCAGTTTGGATTCTGCAGATTCTTTAGAGTATGACTCCAACAGTTTATAAAACATTGATATTAAACCTTTAAATTAGGAAGACTTTGATAGTAAAATCTCAAAAGAAGTCTTAGTGGGTATTGTAAGCAGTGAATAGTTTCCGAAGTGACGTAAAAAGAGGAGGATGGAGGACAGGAATATTTTGAAAGAGGTACAACATTTTTGGTAATAAGGTCATTTTTATTGCGTTAATTCATCCAATTAATGATATTGGTAGAGTTCTCCATCTGTCTATACATTTGGAGATATCATTTAAAAGGGGTTAGTAATTTACCGAAGATATATTATCTATATTAGCTGTGATTTTAATTCCTAAATAAGTGAAGGAGTCAACTACATTAAAATGAGCAAGAGAAGATAGTTGACTATCATCCTTATTCAATAAAAGAATATAAGATTTAGATTGATTGACTTTATGGCCAGGGAAGTTACCAAAAGTTGAAAGAAGTTTTATTAGGGAAGGTATGGAGTGAGCCAAATCTGGTATAACATGACATCATCTGCGTATAAAGAAATTCTTATATCTGTATAAGTATCTATAATAAGTATATATCGTGTAAAGTATCTCAATCCATTTACAAAAAAATTCTCCAAACCAAAATCTTTTCAGGGACTCAAATAGATAGGACCATTCCACCCTATCAAAGGCCTTTTCAGCGTCCAGGGATCGAATGGCCGTATCCGAAGCTCCCTTTCTAAGATATAAAGTGGTAAGCAAATTTCTAACATTGTGAAGACCTTGCCTACCCTTAATAAATCCGTTTTGGTCTCAATATATCATATCGTGTAAAAGTGCCTCCAACCTTCTTGCCAGAATTTTACTCAATATCTTAACATCTGTATCGTCACAATTCCTGTCTTGTGTTTTCCTTGTCTTGTGTGGACTTTTGTTATTTCCTGTTCTGTGCCATGTTTTCTAGTCTTTTGTAGTTTTTCTTGTTTATTAGTCTCTTCAGGTGTTTCTAATTAGCCCTGTCCCCTTGTTATCTTGTTTAGCTTGTTTGTCTGTGTATTTAAACCTCTGTGCTTCAGGTGTTGGGTGTCTGTCGTTGTTGCTTGTAGCGGTTTCGTGTCCTTGTTCCTGTCCTGAGTTCCTTGTTCTGTCGTTTACCATGGATTACCTGCTTGTTTAATTAAAATAGTGCTAATAATTGGATTATCTCTCTGCTTCGTCCTTGCCTCTACGTTATATGTATTACCTAATGAAATCAGACGGTATTATTCGCACTTGGTATTTATTTTATTAGGTTTAGGGAGTAACGTAATGAGAGCATTTCTTAAGGAGTCTGGGAGCACACCATTTTTAAAAGATTCTTCAAACATATCTAAAATTAGTTGAACCAATTTTATTTTAAATTTTTTGTAGAAGTCTACATTATCGAGCATCTGGCCCTGATGCTCGACCCGCTGTTAAACTGTCAAAAGCCTCCATAATTTCTTGTTCTGTTATTTCCTTGTACAGAGACATTTTTGCCTCTTCAGGAAGAATAGGTATGGATAAGCTATCCAGAAAGGCTGTTTGGAGTATATAGTCTCGAAAAAGCATTTTAACCAGGTCACTTGTGATATTGCCTATAAATAGAATTTATTGTTCTTTCAGATTGATTTAGTTTAACCCTCCAAGCAAGCAGTTTTCCAGCTTTTTCGCCTTGGTCATAATAATTTTGCCTTAACATCATAAGTCTGGCAGCTGCCTTTTGGGCAGATTCTTCATTGTTGTCTTGATGAATGGTTAAATCGTCTTTATGTGATGGATTTTTTTCAAGACGTTTAATTTTTGTGTGAAGTGCAGTCAATTATTTTTTGTAGCTTTTTGATTTATTGCTTTGATTTATTGTTTATAGAGAACGCCTCTAATGAAAACTTTAAAAGCTTCCCATTTGATTCGAGCTGAGGTTTGCATTGTGTTAATATAAAATACATTTCTATCTCTCGTGTGATATAATCACAAAGTTTTTCTTCTAGAAGCCATTTAGGGTGAAATCTCCATTTTGGAGGGTTACTTAACCCCCTGGGGTCGGCAGTCGCGCAGGCGATATCAGCTCACTTTTTTCTTATCAGTGCAAAAGAGACTCAAAATACTCTGTTGATTTTGATCTTACATATAAGTGTAATACATCCTATCATTCAAAATTGTTAAATGTCATCTTTCATTTGTGTACACTCATAGTAAAAACAAAATGTGTTTTTCGTAAAATAAAGAAAATAAACATGATGCACGTTCTGCCTCTCTCAATGTGAAGTTCATTTTGAAACGCGACAGAAAATGATCTGTAACTCAGTGAATACTTGTCACCAATGTTCCCTCTAAGCTGCGCGCGTGCGCGGCTGCGCACTTCCGATACAGAGGCCGCGCAGAAAAGAATAAAATGCCACGCAGAGGACTGACGCGAAATGTGTGGGGAACTCCATTTGATTGTAGTTTAAGTGAGAAATAATTTAGTGAAAATATAGAGTGAAAACTGGTGAATGCAGTTTACAGGTTTCATAGAAAGAGAATGATGTGAGCACGTGTGATTGGCAGTGAGTCTTGTGTGCGGACCAAATAGCTCAATACGAGACTAGGGTTGCCACCCGTCCCTTAAAATACGGAATCGTATAAAATACGCGGTTCGTCCCGTATTGGAACGCATGTAAACAGCACCCACCTGCGTGCAAATTCAAAATTCATCAATAGTTTAAATAGATGTTTTTGTGTGTGGGGGAGTTTTAGGCATGTTAGATTACTATTAAAGAGTTCACTTCACATATTCACTTTTTTTGAAAATATTTAGCTATTCGATCTATTTAAATGCTTCAGTTTGTTTTCATATTATAATAATATAATATGTAAATAAATTGAAGCATTTAAACTGATATATTATATCACTTCAAATACTTCATTCGTTTTTTTAATATTATATTATATTAGGCCTATATTTTATTATATTATAAGCAGAGGTGTAGTGGTAAAAAAAGAGGTGGGTAAACTATAAATTCTCCAACTTAGGAAGGGGGGTGTTGGATGACATTCGCCAACAGGAGGTCCTGTTTATAGATCAGGATGCTGTCTCTGCACACGCAAGGTCTCTCGCTCGCTTTCTCTCTGCCGTACGCGCGCGGTTTGGAGCACAGTCTCTGTCTCGCATGCACGCTCGCTCTAGATTCTGGGAGATTTGAACTCATTTGCGGTATAACTAGACGATCACGAGTGGCTCAACAGGTAGATCGATAGATAAACTCATCTTTCAGTCAGGCATTTGAACGACCGGGTTGACACTTCAGAGTGAGAAATCGGGGGTGTGGCGTGTGAAACCAATCAAATGCGTGTGTCTCACGGCCAATGCAGCGCAATATGAAAGACTTCGGGAAATTCGAGACTCCCAGTCAATATGAAAGACTGGGGATATTCAAATTAATTAACCAATCATACCATTGATCAGCTCTACCAAACTTGGATGTCTTTTTTTTCCAGTAATAAACAAACATTGTTAAGTTGTTTTGATTGATACTGTGAAGCAGCTTTGATACAATCTGTATTGTGAAAAGCGCTATATAAATATACTTGACTTGACTTGACTTCGTCTTAAGTTTAACAATGAAACTAATAATGAACAATATGAAACTAAAATGACATAAGCTTAATTTGAAATGGCTTAAGAACTATAGGATATTTAGAGGTGGATAAACGCACTTTGGAGGTGGGTAAACGCTATTTCCGAATTTTGGGAGGTGCGTAAACGGCGTTTACGTGCGTTTAGCCTCCACTACATCCTTGATTATAAGCCTAAATAAAGAATCTCACAAGGGTATTGTTTAGGTTATATTAGGCCTACATTTTATTATGTTATAAGCCTAAATAAAGAATCTCACGGGCTCATTGCCATTAAAAAGTTTGAAACCCCCTGCTAAAGAAAATATTGGAAATTCATAAGCAATAAACAATAATTTAACTTTGGTGGTTTAATGCTTCCTGTACACAATTAATTGACTGTACAAAAACACTTTATGGTTTTCCCAAACCATCTCAGTGTAACAGCTTACTTTTCTTTCATACTATATTCTATTATTGTAAAGAATTGAACTGTCCTGCAGAAGATTTTGTAAAAAAAAATTTCATAGGATTTCCTGCTAAAGACTGTACAGTTAACAGCACTGTAAAAAAACATATCAGGAAACCTAAAATGTGCTTAATTTAGTGACTTCTTAATTAACTGCTTGTTTTTCAAAAATATGATTTAATACCTATAAGTTACATCAAGGGTCAAATAAAATAGAAATGGCACATTCAAGTTTATGAAGCTTTACAAAGCTTGAAGTCTCCATGTTTAAATGATGTAAATCATATCAAAAACAAATATTAATTTGTATGAAAGCAACGACATGTACAGTTCTCTTACGAGGAAAATCCCTTTTCTCGAGAATACTGAAGCCAAAAAATTATCCTTGATTTTGCATTAATTTAAAACGTGTTGCTGCACAGAGCCGACCTAGACAAGGCGGCTCAAACACCTATTGGTGGCTCTGCAGCAACTGCTGCAACCTATCGAATAACTATTTGTGATGTAAGCACCAATGAGGCTGCGGGCCCATGGCTTATGTATATATAAGCTGAGTCCAGATAGGGTGTACTTTGATTTTTCAAGTGTACACATCGCTGGTTCCCTGGAGAAGCCTGCGGCATCAACGAGCTCTACAGCGGGACGAGCCATCTGCTTCGCAGACAAGAAGCCGGGCATCTCCTCGCCGCTTCAACCGCCGTTCCTGCTGCGCTATCCGGTGCCCATATTCTTTCCTTATTACATTGCGTGTTCGCCCCGCGACACACTTCTCCTTGTTGCAAATGCCTCGTTTTTCAAAGTGCGGCTCTTGCCGAGCCCCCCTCAGCAACGGGGACCACCACATCCTGTGCGTTTCCTGTCTTGGAAGGAACCACGTGGACCACATGTTTTCCAAGGGCACCTGCCTGGAATGCAACGTCATGGCTATGTCGACCCTGCGGGCTCGACTAGCCACCTTCGACGTGGACCCCGCCCCTCCACTTCTCTCGCCTGGGCCGTGCCATAAGAAGCGCCATTCACAGAGAGCTCCGGAGGTCATCCCTGTGGGCGAATGCACGCCGGCTAACTCCCCGTGTGCATCACTTTCGGTTACCCCGACCTCGATCACGGCCGGCCAGCGCCCTACTGCTCCCGCCGTGCATCACGAGCGCGATAACATGGACAACGCGGAAGAGGACAGCTTTTCTCTTATCGCCTCAGAGAGCGAAGGATGGTCGGCTCCAATCCGGCCCCCGCCCCTTTCCTGCAAGAGTCGAGCGTTGTGCGCGCAAGCTTCGACGCCGTACTTCTCCGCCTCATCACAAAGGCCTTGGAGGACCTCGGCCTCGATGGTTGCTGCCCATGGAACCCACGCCCAGCAGGCATTACAGCTGTTACTCGATGTCTCACACGAGGCCCGCTCCCTTCCTGCCGGAACTACACAAGGAGCTATCTAAGAGCTGGAAGGCGCCATTTTCTGCCAGGCTGCAGTCTACGGTCTCTTTGACGCTCTCTATTGTTGACGGCGCAAAAAACAAGGGCTACCTCTTCATTCCTCCGGTCGAGGAAGCGGTAGCCACACACCTATCAGTCCAAGCAGTCCAAGCCTAGCAGTCCAAGCCCGCTCTACCCTCGAAAGCCTGCAGGACTACTTCGGCTCTCATCAGTTGCGCCTAGGCCGCTGCCAGTCAGGCCACTTCAGTGCATCACTCAATGGCTGTTCACGGACCTCAGAAGCCCCATGGACTCTGGGACTTGCACGCTCAGACACGAGCGCTTCCTCTGCAAGTGACGTCACTTGCAATTGACACCTGCTCTCTACGGAATGCGATCGGGGCCAATAGTCTTTAAATGAAACGCGTGAAATTTGACCGCGTCAACACGCACTGTTTTATGGAAAGCCATTAGGGCCAAAACGTGTGAAACTGTCGTGTTAACGCGTTAACACGTCATTTGCGTGTTAACAGGTATATTACTGGACATTAGCACAGCACCCCCTACTGGTTTTAGCACCTATATTGTGTGTGTATTGCTCAAACACACAAACTTTAATGTTTTTAATGTGAAAATACATGTTGAACAATGTCTATTTTCACAATCACAATGTAAATTGTGTAAGGATAATTAGACATTTCTCCAAAATAATTTAACATTATTTGTTAGAGAGCCCCTTATGGCACCCTTAAGCCTTTTGAATCATTGTTTTGCAGTGTTTTTCGAAGTATATATATATTACAACACACACACATTACTCTTTACACATTACATTACATTACACACACACACACACACACACACACACACATATATATAGGCTGTTTTTTTTTAATACAACAATATACAGGCAATAGAAGACAGAATAAGCATGCATGCATATATAGGAAACAACTTTGTTCAAGTATACGCATTCTCTCAACAGGCATACAGCCTCTCGGTCACTGTTCGTTATTAGGCCATCCAAATCAGCGTCTGTCATGCTTGTGAATCAAGACAGGGTGAATAATTGTGGAAACACAATAATGCACACTTCATGCATTACTGCATTACTTCAAATAGTTACTTATGGAGCGAATTATGTGCCAATATTAAACAAACAAATCCAGCATTTTGAAGTGCTTTGCAAAGGAAAACTCGACTCGCAAACAAACTCGATCTGCTTTGCAAAGGAAAACTCGACTTGCAAATAAACAGAAAGCAATTTGCAAAAACAAAGGTCAATTTGAGCGAAAATGCAGTGGAATAACCAATATTGTGTTTTACAATATAAATAAATGAGCCTAGATAATAGGCTATGTCATAAATAAATACAAACCATCCAACAAATTGAATGTAACCTTTGAACAAATACCAAATAAGTGCATACAAATGCATATCTATCTGTGCATATCAGGCACGGCGCCAGGATTCCAGGTTTGGATGGGCCAGACCAATTGTGGGTGGGCCTTAAATTTAAAACGTTATCCAATCACTGTTTAACCTAATAAAAAAATAATGACTAATATATCTGTACGTAGGCTATACATAATATAGTTTTGAATAGCTTGATGCTCTTTAAATATTTTGTTGTTTTGTTAAAAAGTTTCGGTGCATATATGGAGTCAGGACGGACCTATCCGCGATTGCTCTCCTTGGTTCTGACCAAATAAGAACGCTTTTGGAATCTCCATTACGCATCATACCTGGGCTGCATTTCCCGATAAAAGAAAAAGCGGTGTTCTTTATAAAAGAAGCATTTCAGAAATAGTTGAAATTGCATTTATTAGGACTCATGGGATAGGCAGAGGCGCCCTCCTAGCAACAGCGCTGGTCGCGCTAGCTGCGGTAGTCGCACTATAGCATCCTGGGGTGGCAGAGACGAAGATGTGCGATGTGGACCTCACAAATTACTTTTTCCGCTTGGGACTCTCAGGAGAGAGAGGAATTAACGTTAAATCCTTTAACACGTCCTGTTTACTAAAGAAGTACTGAATGGGCTGCATAACTAACTAAGACTATAATGTAAACGTCGGGGAGTTTTTCTTTTATGTTGCCAAGACAGTCATGCATGAAGGCCCTCACCCATTGGTAAGGGGTGAGGCTTTACCTCAGAGCCCTTTTTCCACCAGGGCTTCATCAGGGTCAATATTAAGACCCCACAGTTGGAAGTCTTTTTATTTCTGTCTTTATTGTTCTTATTGTGTTCTCGGTGCAGTTCTTGCTGCCGTTCTTTGTAGTTTGTGGGGTATATACTGTGATTCTCTTTATTACTCATGGTCATTTAGTTTTTTTTTTTTTTATTAGTTTTTTTATTTATTTATTTTTTTTTTTTTGTCGTTTATTTCATTTCTCATTTTTCCCCTTAGTATACACTGAATGCAATCAGTTAAAATAGCAACTTATAACGTGAATGGCCTTGTCAATCCCATCAAGAGAAGTAAGATATTAACTAAACTAAAAAGAGAGAGAGTTGAGGTGGCGTTTTTACAGGAAACACATCTTTCGGATACAGAACATGCTATATTAAACCGATTGGGCTTTAAGCATCAGTACTCATCATCGTATAATACGGGGCACAGGAGGGGGGTGGCAGTATTGATATCCAGCAAGACTATTTTTGAACCCATTTTTGAAAAAAAGGACACAGAGGGAAGATTTATTCTGTTGAGGGGAAATTTAGGGGGCTCATTGGTTACCCTATTCAACATCTACGCTCCTCCTAACTCTGACTGGAAGTTTTTTAAACAGATATTCGATTAGATAACAGCGGAGACCCATGGGGTCCTAATCTGCGGGGGGGGATCTCAACATTAGACTTAATCTCAAACTGGATGCCTCAAGTACACACACAGTCCAGCCCAATTTGATAAGTAAAAAGATCAATCTGTCTATGAAAGAAATCGGATTAATTGATATCTGGAGAGAATTAAACCCTTCAAAGAGAGACTACACTTTTTTTTCAAATCCACATTGATTATTTTTTTACTTTTGCTCAAGATCTAAACAGGGTAGTTGGCTGCGATGTGGGGAGCATGGACCTTTCAGACCATAGCCCCATTTATTTAAAACTAAATCTTGAACAGTACCGGAAATACACTTTATGGAGGTTAAACACATGTGTACTAATTCAGATGAAGGAACAAATTAAGAGGGATATTGCTGAATACTTAGAACAGAATGACAATGGGGAAGTTCCCCCAACAATAGTATGGGATGCATGCAAAGCTGTGCTTCGAGGCAAGATAATTGGGTACAGTGCTCACCTAAAGAGAGTAAAACAAAGAGTTAACTCAGTTAGAAGTAGAACTAAAACAATTGGAACAACACCACAAAGACACAAATGATGAAAAAAGCAGAGAGCTACTTAGGAAGAAAAAGAACGAAATAAATGAGATTTATACAAAGGATATACAAAAAAAGTAAATTTTTACAAAACAGAAATATTATGAAGGGGGTGGGAAAGCCAGCAAATTATTAGCATATAGGCTGGAAAAACAACAAGCAGAGAATTCAAATGATAAAATAAAAAATCCTATTACTAATTTGATTTATTACAAATTAAACGAAATACAAGAGTGCTTCGAAAATTATTATAAAAAACTATACTCCCAGCCTCAAATAGAGGGAGAGAAAATGGAAGATTTTTTGCAAAAAATTCATCTGCCCAAATTGAATAGTGAACAAAGTAGGAATCTCGTAGCAAAAATTACAGAGAAAGAAATTCGATCAGCCATATCGCATCTTAAACCAAATAAGGCACCAGGTCCGGACGGGTTCCCTTCCGAATGGTACAGTACTACAGAGTCATGGAGGGTTCTTTGACCCCGGTGCTGCAGTCCACCTTTAACTGGGTTCTTAAAGAGAATAGTATACCTCCCTCTTGGAGGGAGGCGGTAATATCCTTAATTCCGAAAGAGGGGAAGGACAAATCTGAATGCGGTAATTTTAGACCAGTAAGCGTGTTGAACCAGGATTATAAAATATTTACCCATATACTATACAAACGAATAGAGGGACTGCTACCATTAATTATTAGTATTGACCAGACGGGCTTTATTCGCGGAAGACAAACTCAAGATAGTATTAGAAGGAATTTACACGTAATTAATCATATAACAAAGTATAATTTAGATGCAGTCCTAGTGGGGCTGGACGCAGAAAAAGCTTTTGACTGTGTAAATTGGTCTTTTTTGTATAAAGTTTTGGACAAATTTGGATTTCACAGTACCTTTATTAAAACATTACGAGCTCTCTACGATAGCCCAAGGGCAAGAATTAAAATAAATGGGGCTGTTTCTAGCCCCTTTTCATTAGAAAGAGGAACAAGACAGGGATGTCCAATTAGCCCCTCCTGTTTGCAATCTTTATTGAGCCCCTGAGCCAATGGATCATTCAGGACAACAATATTAAAGGAATTGTTATGCGTGGGGGAGAACAAATTATTTCGTTGTTCGCTGATGATGTACTGGTCTATTTAACTGACCCTGAGCAATCTTTGGCACGGCTATTTGAATTATTAGAGCAATATGGATCCTTTTCTGGTTATAAGTTGAATGTTCCAAAAACACAAATTCTATGTTTTGATTACAACCCTTCTGTAAATATGAAAAATAAGTATAATTTGAAATGGGACTCGGTTTCAATTAGATATTTGGGGGTGAACATTCCAAGGGACTTGACAAATTTGTTCTCACTTAACTGCCTCCCCTTGAACAAAAAGATCAGGGAAGACATAAGGAGATGGGATCTTTTACCTTTCCTCAATTTCGGATCACGCGTGGAATCTGTCAAGATGGTTATTTTGCCGAAATTGGTGTATCTCTTTCAATCTCTTCCACTAGATATTCCTGACCAACAATTCCAGGAGTGGGACAAGCATATTTCAAGGTTCATTTGGAAGGGACGAAGGCCAAGAATTAGATACCAGAGTTTACAATTGTCAAAAATCAAGGCCGGGGTCGCTCTCCCATGCTTAAAAGACTACTATATTGCTGCTCAACTGAGGCCATTAATATGCTGGTGCAACCCAGATTACTGTGCTAGATGGAAGGAGATTGAGGGAGCTACATCAGATGAATTTCCAATTCAGGCGGCAATTGGGGACAAGGACTTGCTATTCAATTTAAAGGAATTGGGTAACCCATGGATATGTTTGTCACTTAAGATATGGAGCAAGGTAATAACTCAGAATAACCTGAAGGATGGGGTAAAGGTTCTGAAATGGTGTGCATTCGATACAGATTTTTTGCCTAATAGATGGGACGCAAGATTTAAGAGATGGACCTTGCAAGGTTTGACAGCATACTGTACATTTTTGTATAAGGGCACTATAAATAGCTTTCAAAATCTGAAGAGGCAATTTGGCTTAGATAAGGATGATTTTTACAGATTCCTTCAGGTCCGGCATCATATGGACCAAATGCAGAAGAGGTGTACAATAGTAGGCTGGGATAACATTTTGTTAAAAGTGTTTATGGAGGCCTATTTTGCTGGCTCTAACCGGAAGCTCATCTCAAGAATATACAAGGGGCTACAACGAACAAAAGGTAGTTCACTGTATGTAAAACAAAAATGGGAACAGGAAGGAAACTTTGTTCTAAAGGAAGAAGATTGGGAGAACTTATGTAAGATACAGTGGAAAACTTCCAGTTCATCTCTATGGCGAGAGTTTTGCTGGAAAAACCTTGTGTGGTTTTTCATTACTCCAACTCAAAAGAGGCACTACACCAATTTTTCGGCATGTTGGCGACATTGTGGGTGCCTTGAAGCAAATCATTTTCACATTTTCTGGTCCTGTACAGTGCTGATCCCATTTTGGAGGGAGATATATAAAGTTTTGCAAAGCATTTTCAGACGGATATTCAATTTAAATTTGAGTCTTTATATTTAGGGGCCTTAGCAACAGAAAATGTTTCTTCTCATGTCAAATACTTATTTCAAATCCTAAGTGCTGCTAGTAGAAAAGCTATTACTAGAAGGTGGTTAAAACCAGGAAGACCTACCGTAGAGGAATGGATTGACATTATCTATGATATTTTCAAGATGGAAAGGATTACCTTTGCTTTGAGATTGCAACAGGAAACTTTTTTGAAAAGATGGGAAAGATGGATAACGTACATTACTCCATTACGCCCATCATTTGTTTAAAGTGGATTTTGGTTTTATTTATTTATTTATTTATTTTTTCCTCGGTAGAGGGCTTTATGAGTCATTGAGATTTACCCCAACATGTTTGTTTAGTTCTCATTTTGATTTTACTATGTCTAAAAATGGTTATGTGTATGTAATGTAGAATGAAGGCCTAATGGGTCCCTGATTACTATAGTAATGGTTACCGAGTCTGTGATACTTTTCTTTGTTTATGAGTTATTAATGTACATTTACAGATGACTTAAGGAAAAAAATGACATGTAATATCATTGACTTTATTGTATGGACCTGTAAAATCAAAATAAAAAAAAGAATTAAAAAGAAAAAGAAAAAAGAAAAAAGAAAAAAAGAAGCAAATATATAGCAGACAATGTAATAAGGCGCCGGCACGATCACTTGCATTGCACGACAACTGGAGCATGTTTCCGCCACAGAGTGAAAAATAAAAAATGTAATTGCGATTTTTTAATCTCACAATTTTGACTTTTTATCTCAGAATTACGTGATATAAAGTGGCAATTGCAGGTTTGCTATAAAGTCAGAATTGCGTGATGTAAAGTCGCAATTGCGTGTTACAAAGTCAGAATTGAATTGTGAGATATAGGCTAAACTATTCTGGGGTAAAAAAAATAAATAAAAAACAATAAAAAAAAAACAATCACGGCTTTATTTTACGCAATAGCGACTTTATTTCACGAAATTCTGATTTTATATCTCAATTCTGAGAAATAAAGTCAGAATTGCGAGATGTTCACAATTGTGAGATAAAAAGTCGCAATTATCTTTTAAAATGTTTTATTCTATGGCGGAAACAAGCTTCCATGCTAGGATATAGCATAGCCTGCCCTATTTAAGTAGCCTAATTAAATTAATATAAAGGGGCGATTTGTGATTTACAAACAGTGTTTTAACAACCTGCACTTTTTAATTGCTACTTTTTCCCCCACATTTTAATATTGATATGATTATATACCAACATAATTAGGAGGTCTAGAAAATAGGGATTTTGTCTTACAAAGCTATGATATCCAGTGGTAAAATCACAGAAGTGATATTCATTAACGAAGGAACCGTATTCTAAAGTGTTACCCTATCGTTCTATCGTTCTATAGTCTATAAAATAAAAATATAAAAATAATATAAAAATTAACACAATAAACTCTGTGTTCTTATTGGTCACATTTGTGACCAGATAAAACCCATTTTTCTCTTTTAAGGACCTTTTTTGGTAACACTTTATTTTAAGGTGGTTGTAATAAGCAGTAATTAACAGTTAATAAGACACTTATAAGACCTTATAAGATGCATATAAGATGCATATAAGCATTAACTACTTCATATAAGGGTTAATTAAAGGTCCAGGCCCTGAAGAGATCAGGGAAACTACTCCCTCTTGGGAAGGTGAATTTTTAAGTGACTGGGAGTTTGTGTTACCATTTATGTTTGTTCAGCTGTTCTAAAAGTGCAATCTATTGATACTTGAGAAATGTATTATTTAATTTAATTTATTTATTATTATTAGTTAATGCTTATATGCATCTTATATACATCTTATAAGGTCTTACAAGTGTCTTATTAACTGTTAATTACTGCTTATTACAAGCACCTTAAAATAAAGTGTTACCCTTTTTTTTACATAATAGATATGGATAGTTTAATTATCTTGTTGTAAATACCATATAACATGTCATCTCTAGGGATTTTTTTATTTATTTGGGTTAAGACGACATTCACTTAGCCAATGTAGCCTATAGCTATAACTCGCTGTTAACAGTCATATCATAGGGGGGTTAAATTACCAAATATGTAAGTCGAAGATAATTCATAACTCTGAAACAACCTCAACTCTTATCCAACGGCATCCGTATTTTGATTTATTAGGCTACAGATGTATGGTGGGCTGTCGCGCTAATCGCGAAGCAACAAACTCATGACAAACTTAAATAAAGTAAAACATAACTATTTTCAACGTATACAACCCACCGTAATATGTTTAACAGTGTTTATTAAAACCGAAAGTAGGCTATGTTTTGTGCGGTTTGTTTTTCACATTTACCTGGAAAGAAGTATATTCCCGTCTCTGTATTTAGGCTAGGCTACTATATGAAGCGCATCACGGGCGCACACCCAACTGAAGATGCCAGGTGACGTAGGCTCATTGTATCCATTACGTAAGCGCTCATTCACAATCTCATGATAAGTACAATAAAACGAAGGTGTGCATCACCACATTAATAGTCATGAGAATGATTACAAACAGTTACGACAGGCAGTGTCAACGTGACACAACACCTTAATTCTATTTTAATTATTCATGATAGAGTGATCCAAGCACTATGCTGCGCTTACCTCATCAGCCATCATAAGCCAACGACATTGACGGAAGGGTAACCTTGCAGGAAACTGAATAGATAGATCACGAGTGTAATAGCACTCCAAATCTATCCAACATTTTGGCGAGAATATAGAATAATCTGTTGTTCTGTGATGTATTATCAAAATATATTTTAATAATTGCTGGTCCTATATTCATTGAATAATTTCTAATTTGAATATCCATTGTAAAATGTCATTATAAGGCAGAAGTTCTGTCTGATTTCAATTAGTAATAATTCAAGCCACTCTTGTTTTTTATTATTATTATTGCATATGTTTGTCCTTCACAGATTATTCACCCTGTCTTGATTCACAAGCATGACAGACGCTTGTCACGAACGGTGGAGAAGAGATTCCAAAAGGCTTAAAGCAGGTAATACAGTCTTTTAATGGAAATAAGGCAAAGCCGCCAAGGCCGTTTAACAAAGGATAGTTCACAAAATATTCTTGGTAGGCAGAGTGATGCTCAAGCGGCAGATCCGGAAGGCTCGTGTGAGAATAGAACAGGATTGCCGGTGAGGCATCGAGCCCTCTGCAACTCTCCACGGCACGACACTGGACACAGCACAAATCAGGTAACGTACTGCACAAAATAATTACCAGCACCGGACAGGACAAGACAAGACTGGACTAATCATCTGTAGATGAAACACAAGCGTTTAGCAACATACGTGACGGGTAACAATAATCCGACAGAGAAGAGGTGAGAGACAAAGCTAGAAATAGAGAGACTAATGACAAGAGATTGAGCGCAGGTGAGGGGATGAGAGAACGAGGAACAGCTGAAAGAGATGAGTGAGTAATAACAGGTGTGCGTGTGTACGTGTGTGTGTGACCAGCAGATGGAGACAGAGTAAGAAAAGAAGAGAGAAAGAACCAGGATCATGACAGACGCTGATTTGAATGGCCTAATAACGAACAGTGACCGAGAGGCTGTATGCCTGTTGAGAGAATGCGTATACTTGAACAAAGTTGTTTCCTATATATGCATGCATGCTTATTCTGTATTCTATTGCCTGTATATTGTTGTATAAAAAAATTAACAGCTTATATATATATATATGTGTGTGTGTGTGTGTGTGTGTGTAATGTAATGTAATATAAGTCAAGTCAAGTCATTTTATTTATATAGCACATTTAAACGAAAGACAGTTGACCCAAAGTGCTTTACACATTAGAGCAGGAAAGGCAAAAAACAATATGCCTTAAAATGACATACATTGTAAAAAATTACATTAAAATTACATACATACAAAACAAAAAACAAAACAAAAACAAAAAAATTCAAAGAGAATTAAAAGCAAGAGAATAATAGTGTTTTCAAATTTGTCTTAAAACTGACAATTGTATTACAAGACTTGATATGAAGTGGGAGGGAGTTCCAGAGTCTAGGGGCTATTATGAAAGGGGAGAGTGCAGGTGCATTTCTAATTTTCTCCAAGTCAGACTCAGTAATACGCGGATGATAACCGCTGGTGTCTTTTCCATTTTTCCTGTAGCGCTTTAAAACTGATTTAAAGACGGCATTGCTTGACTTGAAGTCTTTATCACATATGATGTTGCATTTTGTAATGTGACGGTTTATTCCTGCTCTGAGACACATCAAACTTGCTACACTGTATTCGCGTCCAGCGGTAGACTGAACAGAGGCATAAAACTCCCGCAATGTCTCATTTAAAAGAGAAGCAGAGTAGGTCTTGAAATCAGAATTGTTCTGTCTTTGGTGCAAAAAGTCTCTGAAAGTGTTAACTGCCCATTTAGTTGTCTTTTTCGTATTGACCTCATCTTTGTCGTCTTCGATCTTATCTAGGTCTGTCGGTGTTAATTCTTTGTGCCGCTTTTTCAAGTCTTCTATTACATATTGTGCCTGGGCCCATTTCTCAAAATTGCCATATTCACCATACAAATTATACGATATGGAAAAATCATCCATTTAGCCTACCTAAATAAACGTTTTTTTTTTTTCATATGTGTCTCTCACTCTGTTTGCAAGCGTAACTGTTACTATGGTTACCAATGTTTTTTACAGTCTATGGTTTATAGTAGCGGATTCATTTCGAACTGTAATCAAACTGTGACTGGAACTACCTGTGCATTAAACGGTTTTACTGCACACCTTCCAGCCAATCAGAATCAAGTATTTAAACAGCCCGTGGTATAAATATATATATATATATAACTTCGAAAAACACTGCAAAACAATGATTCAAAAGGCTTAAGGGTGCAATAAGGGGCTCTCTAATAAATAATGTTAAATTATTTTGGAGAAATGTCTAATTATCCTTATACAATTTACATTGTGATTGTGAATATAGACATTGTTCAACATGTATTTTCACATTAAAAACATTAAAGTTCTGTGTGTTTGAGCAATACACACACAATATAGGTGCTAAAACCAGTAGGGGGTGCTGTGCTAATGTCCAGTAATATACCTGTTAGCACGCAAATGACGTGTTAACGCGTAATTACGTGTTAACACATCAGTTTCACACGTTTTGGCCCTAATGGCCTTCCATACTGTTTGTCTGCCTTAACGCGGCAATTTTTTTCTTTTGAACGCGTAGACACGCTCATTTTGGTCGAGTCAGGGCGTCATTTGTCGTCGCGTTACATTTTATTGCGTGTAAAGATGCACAGTTTTACCATGTTAAGACGACCAATTTGAACGTGTTTCTTACGTACGCACATCCTGTACGTATTGAATTGTGATATTTTAAAAAAAACAGACTTACCTTTATATGTACCTAAATATTAATCCTTTAGTTTATTGTGGCATTGCTTTACATTACTGACTACTGTGCTAGAGAAAAGTAATCAGTTTACAATGTATATTAAGTAAGTGAAGTGCTAATTATCTATATTATACAATTATCCATATTATACAATTATTATAATGTAACCTATATGGGTTATTATTTGTTTTTGTTTTAAGTTATAATTTCAAAAAGTATTATAGGCTAAATTACACAGCACATATTTATAACTAAATACACACACACACCAATTTATTCACTTTCACATAGCCTAAAAATGTTTTGTAATTTGGTGTTTTATTGGTTGTATAGTCTGTTTCTGCTGTTCTGTCTGTATTGTTTCCAGGAACATCATCTTGGCTGCAGGCTGATGAGTGCTATAATAAAATTACTACATTATATTTAACGTGTTTTGATATTCATTATACTTTTATTATTAATATGTTATTTACCCATAAACTTGTCTTTAGGAATCCATAAGTTATGGTGGCAAGAATAACTTTGCTAAACCTTTAGGGGCGGTTTCCCAGACAGGGTTTATATTAAGACAGGAGTAGGCCTTAATCTACTTAATCATGTTTTTAAAACACAGATTAAGTACATATTACTAACAAACAGATTTCCAGATTTCTTTTCTTTTATCCCAAAGCTGATATGTGCAAATTTTTTTTTTTTTTTTTTGCTTGCATTAAAATAATTGTCTCTTGTTTTTTTTTTTATTGCAGTCTTTTTTGTTGCTTCCATTCATGCTTCTCAGTTCCATGCAATTTTAAGATTTTCTTGGTTCATTCCATACGCGACCTCTGTCAGTTTGTTTTACAGTTTTTTCAAATTGCTGAGACACTACAAGTGGAATTTGAGGCTCACTCTGTGAAACCATTCACTCATGTACCCAATCCTTAGACCAAGTCTGGAAAAATACAAGGACATTATATGCTTTGCACTCAGTTTGCATTTGAAAAACAAATTTTTTGCAAAACTCTAAACGCATTTCTCTACATTACACACGTCATTCAAAACTAACAGCTCTTGTGTTTAATTTGGGAAACACTGCCATTTAAATGACACATTAATTTACTGATGACCTACAGCCAATAATCATGTGGGAAAACACTTGTACATAAATTGATCACTTAGGAATCAAAACTCAGTTTTGAGAAAGAAAGAAATTATTTTTACTATTATTATATATTTATTTATTTATTTATTTTTCAAGACATTTTGGACAATTTCATGCTCCCAACTTTGTGGGAACAGTTTGTAGATGAAAAACATCAAGATGATGCAATTTTTTTCTTTTTATTGTAAATGTCAATTTATAGTTATTACACACAGTTAATGTGCAAAACAGACAAATACAAGGTACAAATAGACAATATACAACATATATAAAACACTGGCACATTATTCACTTTGTTCTAGTGTAGTTTGACAGTTTACCTTTAATTTCATGACATCAACTACATGTTCAAGAAACATTTGCATGTCATTCATTACAGTAAAGATGAAGCAAAAGGGTGCCAGAGCACCCTCGATTCTGTCCTGTGGAAACTAATGCCGCTTTTCCACTACACAGTACCAGCTCGCCTCGGCTCGGCTCGACTCGACTCGCCTTTGTTTGAACGGGAATCACAACCCAATATAGACAATCAGCACATAGCCGGACTGATACAGGACTCTGTCAAGACCGCATTGAATGCCTTCGAGGTACGTTTTGACAAACGCCGCTATGCCTTGTTTAATCCAAATTCCCTGTTGTTGTTGTGTTGACTCATAAGCATCTAAACGTCTCTCAATGGCATTAAGGCGTTTGTCAAAACGTACCTCGAAGGCATTCAATGCGGTCTTGACAGAGTCCTGTATCAGTCCGGCTATGTGCTGATTGTCTATATTGGGTTGTGATTCCCGTTTGTAAGCCTCCTGATTTGAAGGCAGCTGTTCAGGGTCGGATTCTTCCACGGACACCACACGATCGCTGGATGGTACAGACTGCAGTGTTTCTTTAGGGTCGTTTGTAATACACAGTCGTCCCACGATTGTATCAGACCATCACTCCAGCTCTGAACATCATTTATATCGGGAACTACGACCGCCTCTGTTAAGAAGTAGAAAAGTGGTGCAAAACAAAAAGTTAGTACAAATGTATCAAAGATCAAGCCCCCCCCCCCTACCTGCTAGAGACATCCTGGATCACTCCCTTATCGATGATTACAATCGACAGGTAAGGGAGTCTGAGAACGCCAGGAGGCGTATAATATATAACGACTATATTGCCATTTTATGATTGTTACATACCTGCATACCTTATTAGACTTGCATCTTGTGAAATAAATGTCTTGTTTTGAGTCCTCTAACATCCTCCTGTCTGAGTCTCTAACAATTGTAGTCACACGTTTATTTCAATAAAAATTCCAAATTCTATACAAATTATCTATGTTGTAGTCACAGCTGTGTCTATTTGTGTGAGTATGTTTGTTCCAAATTGCATTTGTGCACTAGTACCAGGCCTTAGTATTTGTGCGGAAATTTTCAGATACTTAAAGTGTGACAAAATTTACTGAGCATTGATGAATCGATTGAACATTGATTTTATTTGTGGAAAACTGCAGAGCTTTCTCTGGAGTTCAGATGTTGTAAATTCTGTCTGTGTTCACTCATTAAATTTTAATCACTTTACATTGGCAGCAACTCAAATGACTCTTGACATCTGAGAATTGAGTTACTATTTGAGATCTGTGAAATGTTTGATTTTTAATTAGACAACTATATTAATAATGTTTTGTATTGAATTACATTTACTGATTCTTTGAAGATCATATTTTTTCCCTGAGATGTTCTACCTATTTTCAGGTAATTAAGACTAATGAACTTTATATGCCTATATTTTAATATTAGAAACACACCAACTCTTATATGCACTTCAATGTTGACACTTGTATAACATTCTTTATGAACTCCTAGACTATTTTTAATACAATTTTTGCATTTTAATATTGGGATATAAATGCTTTCTGCACCCAAGACTTAGTCTCATTGTATTTTGTTAGTAGTTTTTAATTTTTCCATCACATTATGGACAACAATCATTTAAATAGGTATTTCACCAATTATTGACCATGGGCTCTTTAGGGACTACCTTTGAGACTTTTATTTTAGTTTGACGATATGACGTCATAGGACTGCGCCGCTCCTGCTCCTGCGTCTGTTGTGATTCGGGTGAAAGGTTTGTCATTTTAAACGTTTTAAAGTATTTAAATCAATGCAAGCCTTCTAGACAATTTTACAGTTTTTGCAAGCGATGTAAAAATGATTAATTATTATTGAAAGTAACATTTGAATGATTTATTTACATTAGTGCTCATCCACACGTCAGTAACAGAAAAGGTGGGTCTCGTTTCGCTCCCTATATCGTCAATAAGTTTATTGTAAAAACGATTTCGGTCACTGGCGAGTGGTGATGGAGAAATTGAGCTATTGAAACCCCAAGTCAATCGAATCCAATGTTTAGCGAAATGATTCAGTGATTCGAATCGTCGCACGCTGATCAAAACAGTGTAGATGTAAGCAGAACATAAACATGACAACTTTAACAAACAATTTGTATGAAAATCTCAGTAAGTCAGTAAATACCACGTGTAAATCCTGAATGCCTTAATATTAAGAGTCTGTTACTCTGTGTGTGTGTGTGTGTGTGTGTGTGTGTGTGTGTGTGTGTGTGTGTGTGTGTGTGTGTGTGTGTGAGTGTGTGTGTGTGTGAGTGTTCTTGTATTAACTTAATTTGTTATTGTTTGTCTAATCGGGTGATTTAAGTCTATTAACTCTCACTCTGACTGACTCTCTTAACACTGAACTGCTGAACTAAAGCTGATTGAGACGCAAACAGAGATTTAGTTTGGATTTATTTTTCCTTTCCGTTAATAATTCTCATCTTATTGTCCACACAGAAAAATACACTATTGTAAATAGTGACACACTATAATAAAGATGGCGTTTATTAAAGAGGAGAGTGAAGAAATGACGATTGAAGAAACATTCAGAGTGAAACAAGAAGATACTGAGGAACAAACAGGTTGGTTTCATTTTCAAAGCTTAACTCAGTCATTTGATCCTTATTAAAATGTCCAGCTCTACAGAAATTAATGATTTTTTTTTTTGAAGAATGTCATATTAGTGTGTAACATTAAACCCAATGGGCCCTATCATAGACTATAATAGACTCAGCGTAATGTGGCACCAGGTGCGACGCAAGTGTTTTTTGTTAGTGTGAACGAACGGTTACTGGCAAAACAGGAATCAGCCTAGTTTAAAGAAGTAATTTCAAATATAATTTAATAGATAATAAAATATAATAGAGCATTGGATTAAGCACTCAATTCAAAACATGCACAAAAGAATTAGCAAAAAAATGAATTGATGAGATGAAATGAGAATCTAAAAATACAGCAACGGTAAATCACAAAAAAACAAACGCATCAAAAGAAGAGAAAAAGAAAAATTTATTCTAACTGAGGTCAAACACATTCATCAACACAACCATGCAGGGGTGAAGGACATCTACTTTAGGCACCCCCTGCTGGGAGTGATCTACAAGGAAAACACAAAAAGCTCACTCAACTCACACACCACACTGGTGAAGCACTCTCAAGTGAACAGGAGATCCCACTACCACAGCCCCAGGGCACCCGCGTAAGTGGCCTTCAGCTCCTGCATGAATACACAAGAGAAATTAATGCCAATACAAAACACAATTTCACACACCTTATAAAGCAATACAACAATGAATGTGTTCAAGGGGAGACAGTTATGTAGACTTACACTTCCTAAGACCCATTAAATACTCAATCTTCAGATACGGGAGAAGAACATCCCTCCCTTAGTCACTCATGAAAACGATCAAAAGAAAAAAAAAAACACTTAACTGAACTACAAACAAAGGACAAATGAGTCAAACATTCAATAAATCAACCCTAGAGAAAAAGGGTTAATGACTGACACATAGGCTACAATAATACAAATAAATAGAAGTCAGTGAAATGAAAAGAAAACTAAACAAATTAAATTCACCATTGCACTTTTAGACATACGCACACAAACCAGATTAACGAAAAAGAAAATCATAACATCCGAGCGAAACAGCAGCGCTGCCCGGGCCACTCATGCCACTGCTAAATATAGCAGTCCGCCATGCCCAGCCTATCCAAAGCAAATAAATTCAAAATCAGAATAAGGTAAATCAGATCATAGCAGAAGAACAATTATCCATACATACCGAGGGTAAGCCGAATTTCCTTGCACAAATGAACCGCAACTGGTGCACAGACGCCACTAAATGTCCCACGCCACAGAACTCTGGAATCATACACGTTATTAGCACACGCAAACTAACCCTGAATCGATGTAAACGCCACTCACCTGCATAAATAACCAGCCAACCCCAACCTATCCGATCTTAAATGGTCCAAATGATCAACATGCTACCTTCCAGTCTATGCCAACACTGAGAATATTTAAACGTCACATCATAAACAAGCAGATCAAACGCAAGCACTTACACACACCTTTTCTTTTGGAATAAGTGGGTGCACCACGCACGTACACTTATTACAAACACAGGGATGTGCAGCAGCACACAAACATGCCAAATATTACAAATAAAAGGATTACAATGTAAAAGATTATTATTGTGTACATAAAGATATGGTGGAATCTGGCTTGTCCCGTAGGAGGGGTGCTTCTCATTTCTTATTTGTGCATCCTCGTTTCCTTTCCTCGCTTCCTTTCCTAGCGTCTCAGCTCCACCCCCTGTAGATTGTGAGGGAAGGACGCAAGGAAAGAAAAGTAGGACGGAGGAATCGAATGAAAGCTTTTTTTATACATTGGAATACTTGATCACTCGAGCGTCACTTCATAGCGTCAACAGCAGCGCTCAAGGGATCTGCCCTTATGTTGTTAAGAAATTCATAATGAATAATAATAAAGCAAGATACCCTGTTGAAATATGTGAGATGTCTGGTTTATATAAACTGCAAGAGAAAAGTATAAATTAAGAAGATTGTGATCGATGTGAAGGGGGAGGGGAATTTATATGTGTGTCACGTTTAGTCAATAAAACACTTCCGCATAGGATACACCCGTGTATCCTCGCTCATGACTCCTCTAAAAGCCTCCTCACTCCTCGATCCTTGCCTCCTCGCGGTGCAATTAGAGAATTGAGATGTCCTTCAAGATGGCTGTGCTTGATTGGTTTCCGGGTCATAGGATGGAGGACAGAGGAGCGAGGAGACAAAGAGGGATATTGAGAAGCACCCATGGTCTGCTTGCGCTTTAACCTTGCGCACGAGCAGATCCGTTTCCTCGCTAGAGAAGCGTTCAGTCTTTACGCTTGCAAATTCCGCCATGTAAATAGCGAATCTGCCATGGCGCGAGCAGGGAATGGGAATGGGAAATAAGACTCTGATTTGTTTATTGCACGTTATGCCCAAAACACACCCATTACTAATTAAGAGAATAGGGACATCCCTTTTAGACCATGCGCGCCGACCATTTTTCCTGTTGTTAAACTAGCAAAAGTGAATTTGAACACACCCTAAGTGCACTTGCGCTGTTCGCTTTAGACCATGCGCTTAGATTGTTAAAATAGGGCCCAATATCTACTTCTGAACTGAAACAAGGAAAATCATTTATTTCTATCACTAAATTATGCAACTTTAACAAAGCATGGATGCTACAGTAACTAAAATCCAGAGGGTCAAAACATTTTATACATTACCATAATATATTTAAGGTGCTCTTAGCGATGGCACACGTTTTTTAGGCCGTAACATTTTTTGTCACATACAGCAAACATCACCTCACTATCCGCTAGCTTCCTGTCCCCTAAATACACTGTAAAAAAATACGCGGTCTCTGTAGACAGCCCAGACTCCACAAACGGCAAACTACAAAAACAAACTGGTCCAACCTGGACCACGAAACATAACAAACAGTGTTCCAGCCAATAACCGCCAAGAATGATTTGGGGGTGGGGGCTGGGGGGGTTAGTGCGCGTGTAACGGAAGGGAGGGGACGGGAGGTGGAAGAGGGAGGGTCGAGCTAGCCTCCGTTTTGTTTGACAATACTTCGACCGTCAACAAGAAGTGACGTCACCCAACTTCGCTTAGAGCACCTTTAACATAGCTGAACTTAATAGCAGTAAATATTCTATGACTTAAACCATAAGTAAGCCCATTTTTTTCTTATCTCAAAAGTGCTCGCTGTATCAAACTAGTGTCTTGTTAAAACATGTCCTCTTAAAATTCAGAGGGCCAAAAAAAGGCTTAATTTACAATCAGCAAGTAAGTCGTATCAAAAAACACTAGCCTATTTGGTTAGCAAATATAACAGATAGTTATGTTATAACAAACTAACAATAGATGTCTTAAAACTGTTTAAATATTTGTTAGTGACGCAAACAGTTCAAATCAAAGACACAGATTGAGCACTAAAGAAAACATCTGTTGCAAACAAGGATTTTAACCCGAGATCATCCTTCTGAGCATCCATAAGATATGCACGGGAGCGAGTGTTTTAACTGGTACGCGAGTATCATGTAAGTTACATTTGTTCTCACCAATAAGCATTTTAGTTTTGGAGTGTGTCACCACACAAGACGGAACCTCAGAAACCGGTTCAGGAAGTGGAGACGGGGTAACAATCGGAGAGGGGGACAGATCTGGCCACACACTCTCACCAGCTAAATTGTTTCCCAAAATCACTTCCACTCCTTCCACCGGCAAAGAAGTACGCACACCCATAACCACCTCCCCATTCTCTAACTGAGACTCCAAGATAAACTTGCGCAGAGGGACAGCTAATGTTTGAAGTGCAATTCCCTGAATCAAAACGTTCTTACCAACATATGAACTTGATGAAAATGAAAGTACAAATTCCAAAATAAATGACTCCGTTGATCCAGTAGCCTATCTCGTAGAATTCTCATGGGGACACTCTCACCTCCTTTTGACAGAGACAAACACTTCAGAAGTAAATGGTGCATAACCTGTACTTTGTACAATTTTGGAGAAATTTCTCTTTACCATCGACATATTTTCTGAACGTAGTATAGATTGCGCGCAACTAGACAGTAGTACAGGCACAGAATTTCTCTTACCGCGTCCCTGTTTGCCTTTTAAAAACAGGACATTCATTTTTCCAGTGCCCGACTATAAAAACAATATCGACACAGAGTCAGTTATCACTTTTTGAGAAGGTGGTCCTCGGCCATTTCTTTGCAAATATTTAAGGCTATGATTTTTGTTTCCCCGATTCCCAGGAACAAATCGGTTCTTATGTGTTAAAACAAAATCGTCTGCCAGTGACGCAACTTCAGCGGCAGTGTGAGGTTTTTTTTTTTCATTAATGTACACTGCAATGGGATCAGGAACAATATTTTTTTAAACTCTTCAATAATTATCATCTTGCGCAACTCACTAAAGGACTGTACATTATACGTAGCACACCAACGATCAAAGTGATTAGTTATTTCTCTCATAACCTCAATGTGTGTTTGTCTTTCACTCTTCCTCCAAGTATGAAAACGTTGGCGATAGACTTCTGGAACTAACTCAAAAGCTTTAAGGATGGCCGATTTTACAAAATTTCCAAAATTTCTTCTCTCCTCTACCGAAAGGGCAGTATATGCTTCCTGAGCTTTTCCTACTAAAACTGACTGAAGCATTACCGTACGGTCAGTCTCAGGCCAGTCTCAGGCTTAGTAACTTGAGCACAAAAAGAACTACAAAATTCGTCTACTTTAGAGCCCAACTAGCGTTTGTTTGCCGTCTGTATGTTCAGGGTTTCCCGCAGCACTTTGTAACTAAGGCGGCCGCCTAATCCAGGAGTTCCCAAACTTTTCCATTCCAGGACCCACGTAGACAAGAATAATCTATCTCAAGACCCACCAAAATAATTTTAAAGCATGAATGTGGGGTGGGAGGCGTTAGTTCTCTTTAGAGCAGTTTTTTTTTCCTTGTCATAGTATGACATATAAGTTTAATTGCAATACAAACTTATGGTACATTATCAAAAAGTTTGAGAATTAAAATGGTAGCCTAATGGCTGTTGAAATAATGTGAAGAATACTGAGTAGTTTTTGTCTGCTGCCTCAACTAATTTACCCAAACATATGGCAAAACAAATTTAAAGAAATGAAAAAGATTAAGTAAGCTTAATCTTAACCAAAGGTTTGATATGACAAAAAATCAGAATATAAAAAAAATAATAGATTAATAATTTTATAGAATTTCAATACTAATATTTATGCTGCGAGTTTTGTTAAACTCATTGCTTTGTTCAGCGCAAAAAACGCTTTTGTGCTCGTGTGTATAAATTTTAAATAGGCCTACTTTTTACATATATATTTTCCTTATGCGTTGGTAGGTATCAAAATGCATGCGAGGGAACACAAAACAACGCACTCTTACGACGACCATATCTCTGAAAGACAACCGCGCTGTGTTGAATAGACGACAGAGATTTATGCGTTCCCCAAAAGCATCGTATGCCTAAGTAGATCGTAGAACCATTGCCACCAATGGTCTCTACAAACAACTTAGCTCACGATGCTTCTGGGAAACGCAGCCCAGACCTGAATCAACCTTTCGTGACATTTGAATTCTCCGGTGTAATGCGATCCCATGCAGAATGAGATCATGCAGTGATTGGAGTAAACGAGTTTCTTCTCGTTAATAATGCGCACCAAACCGCTTAATGAACCGAAGCCGCTCTGAGACGGTGAAAATTGTTATCACAACAAGTCGCACGCGCGCGCTTCATGAAACACAATACTGACATATTTATCTAACTTTAAATCGCTCTAAGCAATATAGAGATTTCTATTTAACGTTGGTTCATCGTGCAACCTGTTTGTATGTGTCACTCATGAAACGTAAATTCAGCTGCAGCCAATAGTGATTGCGCGACCCACCTCTTCACAATCTGCGACCCACAGTTGGAAAACCCCTGGCCTAAGCAACACACGCCTGCCGCCTTAACTACGTCGTCAAAAAAAATTATATGAGCGATATCCGCCGAGTTACTCTGTCCTGTTTTCTCCCTTTCAGTCTTTAAATATGTGATAAGCCTTCGTGTTCGCTTCAGTCTTGTTATCACCGCGTTCTTCCGCAGCGGCGCCAAGCACGTCAGAACAAACAGAAGTGTGTGTGTGTGTATGTGTGTGTTCATCTGAGCCTCATTGGTCTGTCACTGCTCGTCAATGTCAGAATATTTGAGATGACCAATCAAATCAAAGTAGGCGGGCTTTATGTTCGCAGCGCGAATTTTAGCAGAGCGACTAATAGACAGGAGCGACTCGACGCGCTTCAGTTTACGGTCGGTCAAGTGCGAGATAAGATGTAAGTTGCTAAACTAAACATTTCCTATTTGACTTTTTTTTTTTAGGTCATAAATGTTAAACGAATCACAAAAATAATCCGGCAAACTAATAAAATTTTGTCTATTTTCGCCATTTTGAGCTGAAAATAGACCACTATGTGACGTTACGTTAGTCTGATAATTAGTTTACTGTCATTGTGAGGGGACAAGACACATTAATCAGGGTACCCGCGGGATCTTAAAAGCATTGAAAAATAATCTCAAATTAAGGCCTTAAAAGCCTTGAATTTGGTATACAAAGTCTTGGATTTCATTACAAAGGTATTATATATTTTTGCCTTTACTAGGATTTACTAGGATTAAGTTCATACCATAACAAAATTAACTGTTACTAAAAATTCATGCAACGTTGAGTGCACCTCGCACTCCACGTCATAGCAGAAAGCGCGAAGATAGTAATGTTAGCCAAGCGTAGTTTGTCGTCTGAAATAGGAAAGTTTCAGTTTAATCCGCTGTGGCCACAAATGCCAGAATTCAATAATTTAACCCCCAAATCAGAGCTCTTCTGTTAAAATAACTTGTTTTCTACCCGGTCTTTTCAATAGTAGCTGGCAACCATGCGTGCGCTCTCTCTACACTGCTGAAGAAGCGTGGATGATCTGAAAACACAGACAAGCCGGAGTTCAGCCATCTTCATTTGAGATTTTCAACTTAAATTGAAGTGTCATTCAGTCGGTCTATGTTCTGTCACGAGCCGCTTGCGCTGTTTGTGCGAACAAAATGCAGGCTGATATCCAGCAGTGTTTTTAATGTTGATGCAATGTTTCCCGAATATCCACACGATTTCAAATGTGACATTGATTTTATACAACAGTTAAAAACAAAACAAAAGGGTAACATTAAGTGATTTACTACATTTAAAACAGTATAGTCAGGCTTATTGCTCTATTTTGCAACGAAATCTGTGGCTTTGAACGAATCGTGAGATTCAATGAATGACTCTGACTCTCACATAACGTTAAAGACAATGAGTTACCGCCACCTACTGGCGATTTTAATATAATATTTTTATTAATATTAAACGATTTTTAACATTGCCTATTTATTGACGTGAGAACTTGCGAGAACTCAAGACGGTATCGGCTTGTCAACAAATGCACGTGTATCCCCTGGTGTAACCATGACAGATTTTACGACATTAGTAGAAGACAATACTGTTTCCCAACTGTAGGGGGACCCCGAGAGCAAAAGTTACATGGTGTTGCTTTCAAATGTCAAACCCACAAATGACAGAAGGAATTTGAGCCACAGCAGCTACTACTCGTTTTGATGTATTCGGCAAAATCTGCAAATCACTCAATTCTTGTTTTATGGCCTCTCTAAGCTCATCCTTCCTCAATCGCTTATCTATTCCACTCAAATCGTGTAATTCTATAAATTCCCACAACGGTTTTTAGAATGATTCAATAATTCTTCCGTAGGAGCGTTACGAAATTCCTCAATCAACGTTATAATACATGTACATCAGATGTATCCAGTCAAATCTACGTACAAAATTATTGAAATAACGAATTTAGCCTACCCCAAAAATACAATCCAGCCTAGGTAATTCTTACGGTCAAAACTGCACACTCTCATCTCCCCACCTAATCCTAACAACACCCTCTAACTAACTCTCCCCTATAGTCTTCCGTGCGCTCCCAAGAGTTGAGCCTAGGGCTGAAACAACTAATAGATTTAATCGATTAAAATCGATTATTAAAATAGTTGTCAACTAATTTAGTCATCGATTAGTTCCTAAATAACTTTTATTTGCCGTAAGCGGCTCATTTCGTAAATATTTTAAATCTGCGGTGACCAAAGTGTGGCAGTAATGAGCCACCGGAGGTTTTACTCAACCAGTACAGCAGGAGAAGTAGCGAATAGCCAATAGCTGGCCTCGTTTTATGTCACGTGCTTCCCGCACATCGGCTCTGCCATCTATGGGCTCTGCAGCATTCAGCGAGACGGCGGCGGCAGTGGAGTAAGCTCGAGAAAGAGAAAGAAAAAAGCGGAAGATAAAACTAATCGAACGAATTAACCAACAAATATATAAATAAATAAATGAATAAATAGATGTTCAGCTTCTCATCTGTGGTGATGCGTGTTGCAGTAGTGCCGTCATATCTGGCTATAACATTTTTACATATTACATATAGCCTATATAACACGCTCTCACATGTTTTTTTTTTAGCATTTTTGGGAGGAGTAAAATTTACATGTGGTTTCAACAACCAGATGCATTTACACTTGTCCAGTTTCATCTGGAATGAGTCTCAGATCTCCTCCTGAAGCGGTTTGAGCGATCAGATTCAAATCCGTCTCGAATGCGTTTCGGAGGGCATTTACACCTGGTCTTTTCACGATCAGATAGCTACCCGATCTGAGAAAACAATGCTACTGTGTAAACAGCTTTGTTTACTGACTTCGGGACAGTCACACTAGATCTTTTTGTCTCGAGCATCAGGTTGCGCAATCAGTTTGCTCGCAACATAAGTTATGGATTAAAATAGCGCTACCAAAGAAATTAAAACGGTGTTTACAAAGTGAAGCACTAAATATAAAGGCAGTTAATAACAGCAGCAGTAAAAGATTGTTTTTTAGTCACTGTAGTCAGTGGTTTTCAGCGAATGCTTGTGCACTAATGCATCATTTTTCCTGTCCTTTTAATCAAGCCTGTTAGCTTGCTGCGTACCTCCATTCCTTTCTCTTTTTATAGCATTTGTCTACTATTCAGTTTTAATTGTTTTTCAAACGCAATCTACTGCTGCTCTACTACGTTCACATGCTTGTTTTCAGTCTTTCTATGTTTAATTTATCAATAAATTAAGGTTTAAAATGTAAAAAATAAAGATTATATTAGTAAAACTCAATGTGTGGCTTTTGCACTTTTTAAAGTACACTTTTACACATACATACCCTGATTTAGGGTTTTATTTCGTTATAATAAACAAACAATCAAACTAAATGTTCTAAAAACTTTTATCCGATTAATCGAAAAAAATAATCGTCCGATTAATCGATTATCAAAATAATCGTTAGTTGCAGCCCTAGTTGAGCCCTTTGAAGAACCCAAATACAGATGCCGTGGAACAGAACAAACAGTTCGGAACCACTACTACTGCAGTGCACTCAACCCAGGAGACGCACAAAAATAATAAACTAAAACAAAAATCAACGCAAAGCGTTGCTACAACCTAGCTGGGGAGTACATACAAATACACAATTTTAAACCGCAAGAACTTACCTTTTCAAAGCTGGCAACAAAATTGACGCATTAGTCACAACTTCTGTCAAATGGTCTCCCCACAGAACTAGTTAAACCTGCAAAATTTACGAACGAACCAAATCAAACAACAAAAAACCTGGACGAGCCCCCATATGTCACAGCTGGCTCAACGATGTGACATTAAGGGGAGACGACACAGAAGAATAAGCTCAAAAGAAATAATTTATTGCATATAAATGAAAAAAATAACATAATCATACTATCAGTAATATCAGTCAGTATGAAATGCTAGTGAATGGATGTGTAGGCTAACTATGGAATGTTGTCAGGACAAGTGTATGGTACAAAAGTAACATTCTCAAAACTGACGTGCCGATCTGGCAAACTGCTAAAGCAACAACTTAGCAGCGCCCCGACTAGCCACAGTGTGTTGCTTAAATAGGAGCCAAGACAGGATTCAGATGTTCTCATACCACGTCCCAATCAAACCTGCAAAGAGAAACAAACCAACCAAACCCACACAAAATAATCTGAATCCTAACTATCACCCTCCATTGTAAATTTACCATCATAAGTTATTCAAGGATTAGAATTTTTTTCTCCTGAACTCCATGTAGCAGCATAATATTCTTCATGTTATATTTAAATGAATTAAATATGAAAATAAGTAACCATTGGTCTTCAATAGTATCATACATTTGTAGATCACAGCCACAGGTGGTTAACATACACCTGGCAGAATCTAAATAAGAGGTATCATACAAAATGCATGTTATTTTTTATTTAGTACTGTCCTGAATAAGACATTTTACATTAAATGTTTGCATATAGACCACAAGACAAAAAAATAGCTGAAGTTATAAAATTAACCCCGTTCAAAAGTTGACATACCCTTGATTTTTAATATTGTGTCGTTACCTGGATGATCCTCAACTTTTTTGTCTGTTTTGTGATGTTTTTGAGTTCCTTGTTTGTCCTGAGCAGTTAAAGGCACACTATGCAGGAATTCCGTTTTTGTCAAACAGCGACCCCTAGAGTCGCTGTAGAGTACTTGTATTTAACGTTACTGTCGTAAACCACTCACAAAGAGCTCTGCACTCACGGCCTCTGTACTTTATAATAATAAAGTAGCATACCGCGTTTGATGGCTTGTAATTTAGCTGCAATCATGTAAAAACGTTATAAGTAAATAGCCTAGGCCTACTGTATAATTTCATTTATGTTTTTTGAGTGTAATGCAAACATTACAAAATGCCAGATGACATCAATAAAGTAAAGTTACAAGTACGTCACATTATTTCGTAACAATGTCCGTTATGATGTCGTTAGACATGATTATTGCAATTTATCATAATAGTTTGCAAATTGCGCTCATTTACACTATTTACAACGTGTAGGCTTATGTATGTCCTGATAATTATGTGAGATATTGACAACTGTTCTCATGATAATCGCAGGAATCAACTTTAACAGTGAAAGCCTGAGCTGAGTGGGACTCTTGTCCGGTTCCTCACGCGGTCAGATTCTCGTTTCCTTTTTCTAGACTCTTCCGACCGCGCTTTCTTTGCTTTTTCCATCGTCGAGTATCACGTCTGAAATGCACGCAAGTGTCTTTGTGCTTCATATGTTGTTGTTGATGTGTGTGACGTTGCCGTAAAGCATGTTGTGATTCTCGCGAGATTTGTCGGGGTGCTCCTCTCAAACTTGCATTGCTGGGGGGCGCATGCGCGCAGTTCATGGAGTAGTCGCCTTTTACAGAGCTCTTCTCCGCTGACACTATATTTAGAATGTTTTTGTAAATTAAGTACCATCAGTTCACTTTACAGGTGATTATGTTCTTTTGAGGGTTACCAGTCGTCAGTTGTTTTAGGTATCTCATGAAATTTAAGTGCGGTGAGCGCGATTTTCGTTACTCACTGACTCATTCTATGTCCGCAAAATGGCGTCGAAGAAATCTTCCAAAACCGTTGCAGCTATTAAGGAGGACACCAATCCAAGTGATTCTATCGCACAGGGAAGTGTGAACGCGATACTTGCTGCAATCGGTGCCCAAGGAGATGATTTAAAAAAACTGATGGAGGACAAGATGACAGCTCTAAGTGTTCGCTTGGATGCGCTGGACGCCACGCTGGTTAACTTGCAGTCAGAACAGGCCGGCGTTAAACAGAAAATGGTAGAGATAGAAGGTGCCCTGAACGATACGGATTTACGCCTCGGTGCGGTCGAAAAGGTGTGTGAAGATTTGCGTGTGGAAAATAAATCTCTCTGGACTAAACTGAATGACTTGGAAGGACGCTCTCGCAGGCTGAACCTCAAATTTGTGGGAATAAGCGAGGGAGAGGAGCGGGGGCGCCCTTCGGTGTTCATTTCGGACTTGATTACTGAGCTCTTCGGCCGAGACAACTTTCATAAGCCTGTGAAAATTGACCGAGCTCATCGGGCCCTGCTACCCAAGCCGTCTGAAAGCCAGAGACCTCGCACCATTATCGCACGGATCCACAATGATCGGGACAAAGATTTAATCCTTCGTCTGAGCCGTGAAAAGTTTCCTCTGGAATATAAAGGAAAGCGGATTCACATCTTCCCTGACTATACTCCGGAGGTGACCGCTCGGCGACGTGCCTTCAGTTCAGTCACGAAAGCTCTACGGGAGGCTGGATTGAAATGGTCCCTGCGTTTTCCAGCGAAACTGACACTGCATCATAACGGTCGGGAGCGCTCTTTTGAATCTCCGGAGGAGGCTAAAAAGTTTGTGGATAACTTGTCGAAGGACTCGGCGTAACCTCTATGCGTGACTTTACTCATCTTCACATGTGTACGGTACTCGACTACCAGAAGTGGACTATTTTTCTTTGGAATATTTTGTTATTTTCATCGTGGTACGTAACGTTAATTCAGAGATGAAGGGTTGTTTGCGCGGTGGAAAGCAGGGTTTTTTTTTGTGTGTGTTACTCCTTGTGTTTTTAGTTATTTCTGCTCTTTTGGGCTAAGGTAAGCTATTTCTGACTTACTTTGCACTCTTGTTGTCTCCGAGAGGATGGGGAATACTTGCTGCTTCGGTTCTTGGAGCAGCTGTGGGGAGTTCGTAAGTTCCTTTTTTTTTTTTGCACCAGACAATGTTCTTGCTACGATTATTACTATTTTTGTGTTTATTTCTTTTAATTATGTTGTATGAGTGGCACTATTACTAATAGCAATAGCGATGCCGAAATGAATATCACATTAGTCAGTTGGAATGTAAGAGGAATGGGACACCCGATTAAAAGGGGAAAGGTGTTTGCACATTTAAAGTCATTGTCGGCTGACATTATTTTTCTTCAGGAAACCCATATTAGACCCAGCGAACAGATGCGGCTTAGGGCAAGTTGGATCTCACAAGTTTATCAAGCCACTTTTTCCTCTAAAGCCAGAGGGGTGGCTATACTTTTTAGGAAATCTATTCCTTTCCGAATGCACTCTGTGGTGTCTGACCCTGCGGGAAGATATATTATTGTATCCGGATCCATTAATAATTTCCCGATTACATGTGTTAATGTTTATGGACCAAATATAGATGACCCTGCTTTTTTCAGGAAATTATTTGGGCTTATTCCAGATACTAACTCGACTAATTTGATTATTGCTGGAGACTTTAACTGTTATTTGGATCCTCATCAAGTTCCTCATCCTATTCAATCTGTTGGTGTTTTAAATAATTTGATAAAATCCATGAATCTTGTGGATATATGGAGATTACTTAACCCGACTGCTCGTGATTATTCTTTTTTTTCCCATGTTCATAAATCCTATACACGAATTGATTACTTTATTATTGACTCTAAACTCATTCAGGGGGTGACTCAGTCCAAATATCATAATATTTTGATTTCTGATCATAGCCCTATTTCTATGGGTCTGAAAATTTCACTACCAAAGGCGCAGTATTGTTGGCGTTTCAATCCTCAATTATTAGTGGATAAAAAGTTTCAGTCTTTTATGTCTGAGTGTTTACACCAATTTTTGGAGACTAACGACAAGGGGGATGTTTCAGACTCTTGTTTGTGGGAAACATGTAAAGTAGTGTTAAGAGGTCATATTATTGCATATGAATCCTCGTTGAGGAGGGAGAAGCGTAAGCGCCTGGCTGAGATAGAATCCACACTTCCATCGTTAGAACAAACATTTCGTTCATCTAAAGCTCAGAGTGACCTTAACGCTATTCTTAAGTTGAAATATGAATACAACTCTATTTTGAGCGATCATGTCTCTAATTTGTTAATTAAACTTAAACAGAAACATTTTGAATTGGGAGATAAAGCAGATAAGCTTCTTGCCAGGCAACTAAGAGATGTGCAGGCTAGTAGGGCCATTCATCAAATAAAATTGCAGAATGGTACTTTAGTAACACATCCTAAAGAAATTAATAATCGTTTTGTTGAATTTTATAAGCAACTTTACTCTTCCAGCTGTTCTGAGCTGAACACTACAGGGCGCCAATTTCTTGATGCGGTGGATTTTCCAAAACTTAATGAATGTGCCAGAGAGGAATTAGAGGAACCGTTTACTCTTCGGGAAATTTTGGAAGCAATTAATTCTTTTTCCAATGGGAAAGCCGTGGGCCCTGATGGGTTTGGTGTGGAATTCTATAAGGCCAGTGCAAATGCAATTGCTCCTTTGTTACTTAGAATGATAAATCATTCGATTGAGAAGGAAATATTTCCCGACTCTTTTTATGAGGCACATATATGCCTTTTGAAGAAAAAAGACAGAGATGTTACGGAGCCTTCTAGTTACAGGCCAATAAGTCTTCTCAATTGCGATCAAAAAATAATTGCTAAGATTGTGGCCACTCGTCTGAATAAGCATGTGGCCTCGTTAATTCACCCAGATCAAACTGGCTTTATCCCAGGAAGATTTTCATTTTTTAATTTGCGTCGCCTGCTAAATATTTTGTACAGTAATCAGGGTAAGAGATCTAAGGCAGCTGTTCTTTCTATAGATGCTGAAAAGGCCTTCGATCGAATAGAATGGAGCTATATGTTTTCTGTGCTGGATCGGTTTGGCTTTGGTGAGAATTACAAACGAATCATAAAAATGCTTTATCTTTCCCCTAAATCTGCAATACTTACTAATTCGGATAGGTCTGCTTTTTTTCCTCTTCAACGTGGTACACGTCAGGGCTGTTGTCTAAGCCCATTGTTATTTGATCTAGCTTTAGAACCCCTGGCCATCCATCTTCGTAATCATTCTGAGATCAGGGGTATATCATGTGGTCATTCTGAGGTTAAACTGTCCTTATATGCAGACGACTTGCTTCTATATTTGAGTGATCCCTCTTCTGCATTGCCATTTTTAATGGAATCACTTGAGGTGTTTGGCTCCTTTTCTGGTTATTCTGTTAATTGGGAGAAGAGTGTATTCATGCCCTTGGGTGAAGGGTTGGATGCTCAGTTTCAGAGGTTTTAGAATACCTTTTAGAATAACAGAGGATCATTTCACTTAGTTAGGGTTAACTATTCCTAAAAAATGTAAACAAATTTTCAGTCTAAATTTTATAGAAGCCATGAATAAGTTAAAAATATATATTGATAAATGGAGGGTACTCCTGTTATCTTTAATTGGTCGGGTCAATGCTATTAAAATGGTCTCTCTGCCTCGCTTTGTTTATCTTTTTCAGAACCTGCCTATATATTTGCCACATTCTTTTTTTAAACAATTAGATTCTATCATTTTTCCATTTATTTGGGGTTATAAGGCGCATAGAATTTCTAAAGCCCATTTGCAGAAGCCGAAAGAGTTGGGTGGTCTAGCGCTACCTGTTTTCCGTCATTATTATTGGGCTGCTAATGCCAGGGCTATGATGTTCTGGCGGAGTAGTGATCAAGCTGGCGAGAACTTGATGGACACCCAACCCAAGTGGCTGAACATGGAGGCTCGGTCAGTTGCTGGTAGCTCTCTTGCCGCTATTCTTTTTTCGAATCCTATATCTTTAAAGAAGTTACAATGTAAAAATTCTGTTGTGCCCAATTCCATTAGAATTTTAAATCAATTGAAGACTGTTTTGAATATTATACTTCCTTCAGTGCTCCAGTCCATTTGTGATAATCATAATTTTTTGCCTGGCCAGTCAGATAGGGTATTTTCACTATGGAGAAGCAAAGGACTGACTATGATTAAGGACTTCTATATAGATGGAAAATTTGCCACTTTCGAGCACTTGTATAAAACATTTGATCTTTCCCAATCACAATTTTTCCGATATCTACAGGTGCGCCATTTCATTAAACATTCTTTTAATGAGTTTCAGGAGTTGCCTCAGGATCATAATATGTATTGTCTTTTGGGTCAACCCCCTAATGCCAAACAGTTGGTGACACGGTTTGTTTCCTTGTTTGTATCTCATTCTCCAGTCTCTTCAGATCACATCAAAGTAGCATGGGAAAATGACGTGGGAATTAATATCTCAAATGAGATTTGGGAAGAAGGACTGAAGCGAATTCATAACTGCTCTATTAATGCAAGATTGCAACTTATTCAGTTTAAAGTGTTGCATAGATTACACTATACCAAATCTAAACTTAATAAAATTTACCCTTCAGTTTCCCCATTATGTGACAGATGCCAGAGTTCTGATGGGACACATGCTCATACTTTTTGGTTTTGCCCCGAGATTTCTGAGTTTTGGAAGAATATTTTTTTGTGGTACTCAAACGTTTTTGGAGAAGAAATCAGTCCAGATTTTGAGTTGGCTTTGTTTGGGTCTTCTGACCCTATATTAGCATTGACGCATTCTCAACAACTGTCTCTTATGTTTGGTATGGTGGTGGCCAAAAGGGTGATCTTGATGGACTGGAAGTCCATTGTACCACCCAGCTTTCATAAATGACTGGCTGAAATGGTTGCTGCCCTCAAGCTCGAAAGGATTCGTTTTTCTAAAGCTGATGCTTTTAAAAAATTTGATAAAGTCTGGGGCCCCTTCCTTAAGTATCTTTCTAAGAGTTGAAATATGTTTGGGCATATATGTAATATGGATGACTTATCTCTTTTATTTCTTCACTCCATTGCCAAAGTATTATTATTATTATTATTTATTTTTTAAGTTTGATTAAGTGATTTAAAGTGTAATTTCCTTCTCTTTGTCTGGTGCGGGTGGGGGCGGGGGATGGGGGTGTGTTTTTATTTTTTTAATTTTTTTTTTATTTTATGTATAACATTCTTTTTGTAAACATTTTGTGAGACTTGGATATGGTTTGTGTTTGTATAAAAAACTGCTATAAATAAAATGTAAAAAAATAAATAAAAAAAACTTGCATTGCTGGTTTTTCCAGAGGTGTCCCCCCCAAGCTTTACTACCAGGATGATTCGCCCTACTATGACTTTGTTTACCACCGAAATGACTTTGAAGCTGTTATATTAAGGTACAATTCTTGCATAGTGTGCCTTTAAACTCTGCCCAATGTTCTTCAGAAATAACCATCAGGTCCTGCAGCATCTTTTGAATATTTTAACCCTTTCCAGCAGTGACTGTATGATTTTGAGATCCATCTTTTCACACTGAGGACAATTGAGGGACTCAAACACAACAATTAAAAAAGGTTCAAACATTAATTTATGCTCCAGAAGGAAACACGATGCACTAAGAGCCGGGGGTGTCAGTTTTATCAGTTGTTTTTCAATTTAATACAAAGATTGAAGTCAATCTTTCTTGTTTTGTACTTAAATTAAAACATAAACTTAAGCAACAAAATTACCCCATTGTAAAAACACAAATACTAGAGTGAGCAGAAATTGAGCTGAGATAAACCCCCCAACGCCCAAAGGGGGGGATTCAGAAATTCTAGAGACAGTTGAGAGGACACTATTTTTCTTATAGGAACGTGGTTGGGAACCCCTGTATTAAATTCAGGTTAACTTGTATTTCTTTTCTTTTTTTTTGCCTTAGACCTGATGCAGCTGAAAGAAGAGAGTGAAGAACTGAATGAAATGGAAGAGAAAGATCAGTATGAGAAACATTGTGATTTCATAAATGGAGAAAATTATTTTAGTTGCTCAGGGATCGAAAAGGCTTCCTCACGAAAAAGAGGTCAAAAGATAGGAGCTAGAAGTAATGTCAACTGCCAACAGTGTGGAAAGAGTTTTGGTAAATGTGACTACATGAAAGTCCACATGAGAATTCACTCTGGAGAGAAGCCTTACTCCTGCCAACAATGTGGAAAAAGTTTTACTCAAAGAGGACACCTTAAAGTCCACATGAGAATTCACACTGGAGAGAAGCCTTTCTCCTGCCAACAATGTGGAAAAAGTTTCACTGAGAAACGAGGCCTTAAAGTCCACACAAGAATTCACACCAGAGACAGTCCTTACAAGTGCAAACAGTGTGGAAAAAGTTTCACTGAAAAATACAGCCTTAAAATCCACATGAATATTCACACTGGAGAGAAGTCTTACACATGCCAACAGTGTGGAAAAAAATTCCTTCGAAAAGAAAGCCTCAAAAACCACATGAAAATTCACACTGGAGAAAAGCCCTACACCTGCAAGCTTTGTGAAAAGTGTTTTGCACATAAACAATCCCTTGATTTTCACATGAAAAATCACACTGGAGAAAAGCCTTACGCCTGCAAACTGTGCAAGAACAGCTTCTTACGAAAAGATAGTCTTAAGACTCACATGAGAATTCACACTGGAGAAAAGCCATTTGTATGTGCTCAGTGTGGGAAGAGTTTCAATCGTAAAGAAACACTTAATTCCCACATAAGAAGTCACACTGGAGAGAAGCCTTACACCTGCAAACTGTGTGGGAAGAGCTTCTCACAACAAGGAAACCTAAGGACCCACATGAGAAGTCACACAGGAGAGAAGCCATTCATATGTGGTCAATGTGGGAAAAGCTTCTGCATTAAAGTCAACCTTAATATCCACATGAGGATTCACTCGAGATAAACTGTTTAAATATTAGTGTGGAATGAGTTTCAAAAAAGAAATATGTATCTGTTAAATCTGTGTATATCTGTATATCTGAATATTTATTTTATTTGCATTCTTATATTCTTTATACTTTGACTATAGGCTTTTTATATTCTTTATCTTTTCTATAGTCAAATATTGAACAATTTCAATTGTATGGCAACATCACTCCATTCTGAATATTGACACCTCAAAATCAAAATGTTAGTTTTACTATGAAATGCCAAAATATGAATGAAAGATTGCACATAAAAGGACATAAACTATAGATGAAATTAAATAATGCATGGCTGTGTTTATTTCATTTAGTGAGTGATTGCACAGGTAAGCATATGTTGTCAAACTGAACTTGATCATGACTACTGGTGGGGCTCATCTTTTAAAATCTGGAAGCTGGTTTTAGGGCCAAAGTTGCTCATCCCTGATTTACACAATGCAGATTGCAGTTTAAAAAAGGGCCACCATCTCCACAAACTCAAAGTTTAGATTTAGTTAGTTTTATTGGGGTTGGAACTAAAGTCTGCAGGACACTGGCCCTTCATAACTGGAAATGAAGAGCCATGACTTACTGTATCAGAGTATCCAAAACACAGGGACTTGATCAGTAAGTTTCCTTGAGCAGATTGTCAGAAGTCAGTCCATGACTTTCTTTTCTCTGACTACTCCATTTTCTGTCTCTGAGTTAATTTTGAAATCCAACCCTTCATTTTGTCGTCTTGACCCTGCTCCTACTCCTCTTCTGAAACTCTGCCATTCAGTTATTTCTGCACCTCTCTCACTTCATCAATGCATCTCTTACCTCTGCTTCATTCCCTCTGCCACAAAACTACTGCTGTTACCCCAGTTCTCAAGAAACCCAACCTTGATCCCTCCATTTTATCTAATTATCGTCCTATTTCAAATCTACCCTTCATAGCAAAATAACAGCTTCAGTTTTTTCTAGTCGAAAATAATCTTTGATCCCTTTCAATCTGGTTTTGCGCCCTCTTCATAGTACTGAAACTGCAAGGTAATGAGTCAAGGAACTGAATGATCTGCTTCTTTCTGGTGACTCTGGTTCTCTGTCTATACTCCTGCGGCTCGACCTCAGTTCTGCTTTTGATACTGTCTCCCATGAACTACTCATATCTCGCCTTTCGGATGTGAGTATTTCTGGCGCTGCTCTTTTCTTGGTTTTCTTCCTATCTCTGACAGACAATTCTACATTTCAGTTCAAGATTTTCGCTCACCTACTGTCCCCCTGAAGCAAGGTGTCCCCCAGGGATCCGTTCTCGGGCCATTATTATTCATAATTTACATAATACCCCTTGGTCAGATCTTCCACCGTCAAGGTTTTAATTATAATTTTTACGCTGATGACATCCAATTATATACTATCTGTACACCTGCTCTATCTGTCACAACCGACAACATCTCTGCTTGTGTGCATGAAATAAAAGATTGGCTTCATTCAAATTTTCTAAAACTTAACATGGACAAAACTGAGATTATTTTTGCTGGACCTCTGTCACTCACTAGCAAAATTCCTACTAATTTCACCTGTGAGATTGCTGGCTCTCACATCAAACCATCTACTACTGTTGAAAATCTTGGTGTAAACTTTGACTCCTCTCTCTCTTTCCAGGCTCATATTAATCAGCATTCTTTCATCTACTTCGCATTGCCCAACTCCGTCCCTTCATCGGTATCAAAGACGCTGAAACTGTCATTCATGCATTTGTCACATCACGTCTTGATTATTGTAATGCCCTTTTCATTGGTCTATCTGCTAGTTCCATTTCCAAATTGCAATACATTCAAAACTCTGCTGCTTGAATACTTACCCACACCAAGCGTTCTGCCCATATCATCCCAATTTTGTACGATCTTCACTGGCTTTCACTGGCTTATCATATTAAATTCAAAATTCTCCTGCTCCCTTTTAAATCTCTGCACAGCTTGGCTCCCCCCTATCGCTGTAACCTGCTCCACCCCTACACGCCGACTCGCTCTTTACGATCCTCTGACTCTAGCCTTCTCGTTGTCCCTCGACATCGCCTAGCTTCAATGGGGGACAGATCATTCAGTGTTACACCTAAACTCTGGAACTCTCTCCCCCGATTACTCTGTGTTAATACTATTTCTGAATTTAAAACTATGCTCAAAACTCACTTATTTTCTGAATGTCACCATTCTTAAGTTGCACTACATTTTGTTGTGTTTGATTGTATTCTGCTGTATACTGCCCTGTCTACATAATTCTCCTTTACTGTACTTTTATTCTCAACTACCTACTGTTGTTTTGTGTTATCATTGTCCATTGCCATTATTATTGCACGTAAATAAAACGTATTATTATTATTATTATTATTATAGTGATCAAAAGTACTAAATCGCTCATAACTCCTAAACTGTTAGTCGCAGACTCAAGTGTCTTATATCGTTGGAATCACTTTTACTAAAATCAGAGTCACAAATTATTTGCTTTTATCATCCGATCGTGGTTGTATCTCTCTATTAGTGTTACTCGATCTTAGTGCTGCATTTGATACTATTGACCACAATATTCTTTTAAATAGACTAAAATTATGTTGGCATTAGTGGAATTGCATTAGCATGGTTTAAATTAGGACTGCACGATTTGGGGAAAATGTCATATTGCGATTGATATATGTGATTGCGATATAATAAACAAATGGTTTCATGAGTCAACTTGCATGGTTCTCAAGGAAAATGCATAGAAATATTAGTGATAATGCTGAAATGTGTATTTCTCAACTCAAACTAGCAACAACAACTAAATGATTGATAACACGTATAATGATCAATAAGCCATTGATGTCTGGATAAAAATCCAGACATCCCCCCCCCCCCCCAATTTTGAACATTAATTATAGCCATCCAACATTACAGTGATTCCGTCATTACAATTGAAAACTTTTTTTCTTTTTGTAATTTTCTAATTGTAATTTTTTTAAACATTTATTAGGCTTCAAGAAATATAACAACTTCCTGTCTAACTTGTAGGACATTTTCAGAAATTGAATAAAGTTATCAAACAGTCTGTGCTGCATAAATTTTAAATTTATATATAGACTAATCCTTATTAAAGTTACAAAAGTTCTTTAGTCAAGAGCAGTGAGTGTTTTCTCTTATCCCTTTGTACTTTGATTAACTTTAACGACAGAGATAATTAGTGGCTACTGTGTACTGTCCCTTTAAGACCAGCTGCTGCTGGTAGAGACGTGGATCTCACACGCGCCTCGTTCTCTCATGAGTCACAACTCTTTACGTTCATCATAAGACTGTTCTTATGTTATGAAGATACTCGACAAAAATACATTTTGGCATAATTGTGTTTGTTATTGTTCGTTCAAGCACGAAAGAGAACTGTATTCTGGCGTGCTGTCTTGTGCGCACTCATGATACTGGTGCACGTCTCTGTGAGTCACAGTCAGGACATTCACAGGCAGCGCGCTCTTTTTTTGTCTTGTCGCGCATGAATGGTTTAAAAGCATTTGCATGAATAAGAGCGGAATCATGTAACACTAGCCAAATGATGACAAAAATTAACAGATGCTGCGTTAATTGCGTTAATAGCCCTAATTTGTTTAGGCTATTTCATATAAAATCACAGCATTTTGCATCATATAATCGCATAGGCTTGACATCGCGATTGCGATATGATTAATCGTGCAGCACTAGTTTAAATCGTTATCAGTTTGTAGCAGTAAATGAAGAAATGTCTTCTCGATCACAAGTTCAGTATGAAGTACAACAAGGCTCAGTACTAGGATCGTTTTACATGCTACCCTTGGGAGATATCATTAGAAAGCATGCCATTAGTTTTGACTGTTATGCTGATGATACTCAGCTCTATATTTCTTCACGCCCTGACAAAACTGACCGATTCACAAAATTAACGGAATACATAGCTGATATAAAAAACTGGATGACTAGTAATTTCCTACTACTTAACTCTAAAAAAACACATTCTAATTATTGGACAAAAAACTTCATGTAATAACCTAGAATACTGTGTAACACTTGATGGCAGCTCTGTCAAATCTTCATTGTTGGTTAGGAACCGACAGGGGGGACGTGTGCTCAAAAATCCGTAGGAAGATTTGGGCTGTGAGAATTGTCTCAAATTTTAAGAGACCCTCAATGTATCCTTTGGCCTTGGCTCTAGCAGTAGGCTTCTTGGTTCTTTTTAGTTGAATTGCTGTTAAAGTCAAGACTAGATCTACATACATGGAACTGTCAGGCCTTCCAAAACACCCAAGCACCTTTGTGAGAGCAGCATCTTTTGCCCACCACCGTGTCTGTCCTATTGGAGAGAGTATTCTGTGTCGCTTGTCTGTGCTGGTTTCTTCCCACTTCTTCATGAGTTTGTAATAATCCCTTATAAAAACAGCAATGTCGTTCAGGAGAGTGAAAAGCGATGCACTCTGAATAACACTGCCTGTTGTGTCTGCTAATACTAGGTTTAGGACATGTGCATAGCACCAGAAGTGGATTTGGTTAGGGGCCTCCTCTGCTAGAAAGGAAGAGAAGCCTTTGTAACTGCCCTGCATATTGGCTGCCCCATCTGTAGTACTCCCTACACAACATGACACATCAAGATTAAGTCTTGTGAGTGTTTCTTTCAGGAGATCGAGAAAATACTGCCCAGTAGAAGCCTCACAATCGATCAGAGCGACCAACTTCTCATGGACCATATCTGTGACATACCTGAGAATCATAGAGCACTGGTCTTTGGATGTGATGTCTTGAGTGGTGTCAATCTGGACAGAAAACATTTTAGCTTCTCTGACCTCACTGGCAATTGTCTCCCTTATCAGCCCACTGATCACTTTGACAACCTTGTTGATTGTATCTTTTGAAAGCAGAGTGACCAATGAACCTCTGCCTCTTGCCCCAGCTTCATGCTGTTTTTTACTTTTTTCTATACATTCAGTCAAATGTTGTTGCAGGCAGGGGTCATACATACTCAGGAGCATGATCATTTCAAGGAAGTTGCCGTGGTCTACACTTCGGTCTTCCCAGTAGCTTAGACCCTGTTTTCCGATTACCTTGACAACATTGACCACACGATCCATCACCTGCCGTTTTCTTCTGACTTGCTCTTGATGGAGGGAGAGCTGGTTTCCTCTTAATCTACTCTCAATGTCCCCTTTATGTGCCCTGAAGAAGTAAGCGATGGATACGACTTCTTTCATGCTCCTCAATTCTTTGATGTACATGCTTCCAGGATTGCATGCCTCCTTTAACAAAAGCGCCATCAAAAGCAGAGGGTTTTGAAAATGCCAAACAAACTGTGCAGAAGAGAGCATGTCTTTCTTCACAGTAAAGGCCTGTTCACACCGGGACGAATTTCGCACGCGATATTTGCCGACGTTTAATATTGAAAAAATAAAGACAGATCTTTAGACTTGGGACGGGCAAAATACTTGACGATTTGAATCTCCTCCTCAGCTTGTCCAGCCTCTATACTCTCAATTTCCACCTCAGTTGGTCCAACTCCTACACTTTCAGTCTCCTTCTCAGCTGGTCCAGCCCCTGTACTCTCCTCATCTGTTTCTGTTTCTATCCTGGACCCTGAGGCTTCCCTTGCACTGACTGACAAAGCATCTTCCTCTATGTCTGGTTAACCCTCTAGGCGCCACGGTCGAGTTTACTCGACAAGATGCGGCACTGAATAAAACGGCCTTTTTTGTCAAATAGGGTGTCAAATTTCGTTCGACCTCCCCTGCACTAGATGGCAGACATGTCATACTTCATCCCGACTCAAAAAAACGTCATGCTTCTATACAAAATCTTCGAGCTAGAGCGCATTGCGAACAAAAGCGGAGCTAGTGTGAGAGTGAGACATTTTATCATAGCAATATTGTCAAAGTCAGCGAGTATTTGCATTAGATTATTATTATTATTATTATAATTATTATTATTATAATTATTATTATCTAATGGCATCAATAAAGCTTACCCGCAATGATGTGTTGGGTCTTTTATTCGCGGACCCTGATTCTAGAGGAATATTTGCCTTCAGAAGATGACGGTGATTCTGAAAGTGAAACTATAGCCCTACACCAAGCACAAACGATGAATCCTTTGCCCAATGTAGATGGTCCTTTGCCCAATGTCAGTGGTGTGAACAATGTTTCCCGGGGTCGGAGTGTTCAAGGCGAAGTTAGCAGCCGTGTTAGAGTTGTGGGGAATGAGGTGGGAGATTTTTACCGCGCTAGCCATGTAGCTTTGTCTTCTGACCGTGTGCCTCCCCGCAATCGCCGCGACAGTATTGTGGTGGAGACTTTGTCTAATGCTACTGGGAATGTTAGACGAGGTCGAAGTATCCATAGGACAGTTAGGGGGCAATGTGGAGGCAGGGTGGGGAGTCGAAATGACAATGACAGTGGTCCGAGCTGTGCACACTCGGCGCGCGCGCGAGGCAGATTTGGCCGCGCTGCCCGTAGCAGGAGCAGAGGCGGTGTGACACGGGGCAGAGGGGCTATTATGCATAGTCTATCGCAAGCTGATGGGAATGCCGGCTTTGAGTACTTGGCCAGTGAGGATGAGTACCAAAGTTGGATCACGCCCTTTGATCAGCCAAATGGATATCTGGGGGAAAGAGAACTCTCCAATGCCAATTCGCCCCTAGATTTTCTATCACTCTTTCTCTCTGATGATTTCTGGAATTTACTTGTAAATGAGACAAATCGCTACGCCCATCAGTTTTTAGCCTCCCATCAACTCCATCCACACTCCAGATTTCATCAATGGTCTGACGTAACTGTTAGTGAAATGAAAGCCTTCTTTTCTATGCATTTGAGTATGGGTCTGATAGAGAAGTCAGAGTTGGAGGATTATTGGGCTGAATATTGGCCAACAGCAACACCTGGATTTGGCAAGGTGATGTCTAGGAATAGATTTGAGATGATTTTGTCTTTCCTTCACTTCACCAATAATGAGGAGTGTGTTGACAGGGGTCAGCCAGGGTATGACAGGCTATTCAAAATCCGCCCAATCATCAATTTGGTCATCCCCCGGTTTTCAGAAATGTATGGTCCATCTAAGCAGCTGTCATTGGATGAAATGACCATTGCGTTCGAAGGGAAATCAACACTAAAAATGTACAACCCAAACAAACCAGACAAATATGGCTACAAAGTATTTGTTCTGAGTGAAGCCAAGTCAGGCTATGTGCTACAGTGGTCCATGTACACTGGACAAAGTAGGCCTAATGCAAGCGATTTCGGTGCTACACACCTTATTGTCCGTGAGCTGATGGCCCCGTATACAGGGAAAGGGCATGAGGTGTACATGGACAGCTATTACACCTCGCCAGCCATAGCAGATGAGCTGGCAAGCAATGATTCGGGTTTGTGTGGGACTGTCAGCAGTAAGAGGAAGGGGATGCCAAAGGGCCTCACTAGTGAACAGTTACCGTTGAGCAAGGGAGATGACCCAGTCTTCATGAGGAAGGGGAAAATGCTAGCTTGTGCGTGGCATGATACAAAGCGCCTCACAATGTTCTCTACACTGCATTCCAACACATGTGTCAGAAAGTGCATCAGGACCAAACACACTGATAGTGGCTATAGGGAGATAAATAGGCCTGTTTGTGTTGATGACTACTATTCGTTCATGGGGGGTGTCGACACAGCAGACCAGAGAATGAAGACCTACCTCTTTCCCCATAGGTCAAGGAAATGGTACAACAGAATTTTCAATGCCATTCTCAGTGTAAGCATGGTGAATGCCTACATCATTTACTGCCGCTGCACTGCTGCTCCTCACAAGCCCCTGAAAGTCTTCTTGCAGGATGTCATCACTGCTTTACTGGAAGGCTTCTCTAGGAAAGAGAGCAACAAAGGCCGAAAGTCGTCCTCACTGGGACACTTGCCACAGAGACTCACTGAGCGCCACTTTATCTGCCAGGCTGATGGTTACCCAGATTGTGTAGTTGGTTCTGATCGGACCCGCCCTAAAGGCCGCCGACAGACAAAATACATGTGCAGGCAGTGTGGGGTGGGTCTTTGTGCTGTGCCTTGCAATGAGAAGTACCACACCATGAAACACTACAAGAAATGTCACCTGGATGGATACGGAGTCATTATCTCTACAGCAAAAGGCCTGCTACATAAATTCTTTTTTTTTTTTTGTCTGCCATTTATTAGAATGATTTACACTGTTGATTTACTATCTATTTCCCTGATCATTTAGTAGTGTACAATATGTGTTCTTTTTTGTGTGTTCATGTCCTTGTGATGTGTGTGTCTTTGTCAGCTAAAAAAAAACAACCAAAAAAACATCGACAAAAACCACAAAAAGAAAAAAAAAATACTAACATTGTCGTCTTGTCTTGACTGTCTCTCGTCTTGTCTCGCCATCTCACTCATGATCTGTGCCTTGCCGTGGCGAGTGAGCTTTTGAACTAAACAGGTCTTGTCTACTTGTGTTTGTGTGTCATATGAATAATATATATGTGCCCCATACATGGAATCAGAGTGCCTACTGTATGTAGTAAATGGAAAATCTCTACAGCAAAAGGCCAACCATGCATTCGGTTTGTTTCTACCATTTATTAGTAATGATTTACACTGTTTGTTTACTACTTACTATTTACATGAGCATTCAGTATTGTGCAATATAGCATACAGAAGGTGAGGGACATTTGGGGGGGAAAGAAGTGCTGCATTTTATCATTTAAATATGTGACTTTTCATGAAAATTCTATAATCCAAGATGGCCGCCAGCATATGCCGTCATAATATGCAAATTAGATGGGAAAGTGTAATCCCTACATAAACTTTGGGTCATCCTTAATATTTATCTAATTTACAGAAAGTCTCTATCTTTCATCATTTTTAAGATATAGCCTTTTGAAATTAAGATGTCAAAATCGAACGTTTTAGGAAAAAACCTCTGGCGCCTAAAGGGTTAAGATGGCGTAAAATAAAAATCACTATTATCAACAGTATTACCACTACATAGTTAAATGCAACACAGTTGCATAAATGATATATACAAATTAGTTGCATATGAATAATCCACACTTATGTTACACTAAGACAGCATGTCTTTCCAATATAATGTTTCATTCTCCATATGTTGCAATCATTACATTTCCCTATCATATTTCACTAATGAACTTCTGCATTTTGTTTAGCCTATACACTGCATTCTATCCTCTGTTGTACCTATAACATTTTGCAATGTGTGCACACCTGCACTTCTAGTCGTGACTTCTCCAAGCATTGTCTGATCAGCATCATCGCTGGGCCGAGTCTGACTGAATTCTGAGACTGTGTGGAAAAAACAGAACGAGCGCACATACAAATTAAACTTTTTACAGCATAACGATAATTGCGTTTTCCCCTGAGTATATAGGCTGCGTGTTAGGGGGTATACAATGCACCCACCTCCCAACAAAACCAACTTTCTTTGAAAGGTCTGGCTATGTTGCACATTTTTGGATGCACTATCTGTATGAAGAAAATTAATGTGTTCCAATACACTGTTAATGCATTATAATATTTTCCATTTAGGACAGAGAAAGATCAGATAGGACATGTCCATGGATACATGCATGTCAATTGATGTTGACACATCTAGATGTGATATAAAAATGACTGAGACTTATTTATCTTCCCCCACATCATGCACAATAGAGTCCTCTATTGTACAAAGGCAAATCTGGTGAACACTTTTGGCAATTTCAATTTAGGGAAAGCTAATTAAACCACCTAAACCATACCATTTCAAAAATCGCATGTCCTTTAGAGGCTGTTTCCCAAAGATGGCTCCGCGATGGTACTGTCTTTATAAAGTATATTATTATTAAACTGTCTGCACGCTTACAAAGTTCTCAGTGCTTCGGTTTGGACCCTCATTATGCTACCGTGTTAGTGTGGGGCTATTTGAGCCTTGTTAGTGGTATTAACTAGCGATTTCTTTTTACTTATTATATATAAGTAATAAGTCTGGTCACACTGGAAGCCTCTTTTCCATGGAGGTGCGTCTTCCTCAGCATCTGAGCATGAATGCTCTGCATCCGAGTCCTCATCGCCTCCACCATGGAAAACTTCAAAATACACACACAAACCAAATGTGCATGAATGAGTTACATCTTTATAAACTGTCAACAGTGAGGGCTATAGTTGAAGGACCTTATCCAATTTAATGAGAAAATGTAGAAAAGCATCAAACCTATGTCACGGTTCATAAATCCGTTGTCTCATTCTGGTGTGTTTGTGTGTGTGCGTGTCTGTGTGGGCATGGTTACCAATCTGTGTGATTATCTGCACCAGCTGCAATCAATTCCCGTTCCCTTTATATGTTCCTGCATGGGCTGGCTGACCGCGTTCAGAAGGAGATTTACATCTTGGACCTTCCCAAAACCCTTAATGGACTGGTGGAGCTTGCGCTGAGGGTCGATGCCCGTCTCAATCGTGGGACTCATCGGGCACGTTCGAATCGACCTCAGTTTTACTCCGAGGATCCACGAACCAACGACGGGAACGCGGTCAGCCCAGTTTACGATCACGAGCCCATGCAGGTGGGGAGAGCTCGGCTTTCCTGGGAGGAGAGAGAGAGACGGAGATCCCAAGGACTCTGCCTTTACTGTGGTAAAGCTGGCCACTTTATCTATTCCTGCCCGGTAAAAGAGCAAGCCCGGTAGTAAGTATGAGGCTACTATCGGGTGGGATCTCCGCCAAGAAGACCTCATCACCATCATCGACCCTCCTCCCGGTAAGACTGAGATGGGCAACCTCCACGCACAGCACTCAAGCACTATTGGATTCGGGAGCTGAGTAGGGCTGAACGATTATGGAAAATAATCTAATTGCGTTTTTTTTTTTACCAATATTGCGATTGCGATTTAATATGCGATTACTTTTTAAGTTCTTTGCCTTCTGTATTAGTCGACAAAGACAAGCAATAAATCATTGTACAGTAGGGATGGGAATCTTCAGGCAGCTCATGATCCGATCTACTTTTATTCTTATTAATTAATCTTAATAACACTTAAAATATGTATTTAATTACATGTGTAAAAATACACACTTAAAATATATATATATATATATATATATATATATATACACAATATATATATATATATATATATGTTAAGAATTTTAAATAGGCTATAAACTAATATAGCTTCAAAATATAAGAGCTAGTAAATAAAGAGGAACAAAAAAAAACATTACAAGCAATAAACAAAGAGTGCTTTCAGTATTTAAAAGTAGGCTGTCTGAACGTTTTCCATTCAAGAGCTGGAGTGATTTCCCCCCTCTCAGTTTAGATACGATAAGCTGCATTCACACTAATGCACATATCTCTTTTGAAATTGTAAATGTGGTTTGTCTTGTTGGGTTAAGATATAACTGACCGTGTTTACATTAATTTTGCGTCATAAAAGCATTTTGAGATGCAAGTACATTTAACCAATGAGTCGCTCACAGCCGCATGCACGAGCGCTCTTCACAAAGCGCGCGTAAGTTTTTTAAAATGAAAGCAGCTTTCTCAGTGATTTTTATATTTTTAATATATAAGCCAACTGCATTCCAAAAGACATAAATAATGCCTTTGTGGAGCATTTGTAAGGAAAATTCCGGCGGCCAAGGCCGCGCACTGCAAGAGTAACATCAAAGCGGCAAAACCTGTGCAATGAAGCCGGCGACTGTCCTTGTAATTCGCTTAAACCCCGAACTTTATGAAAGAGTATTTTTCGGAAGGTTCGAGCAGTGTCGTGTGTGTGTGTGTGTGTGTGAGAGAGAGAGAGAGAAATTAGAAGCAAGCAGAATACGGTTTTTTCTAAAGCACGCGCAGCGTCATCACGCATCTGTGTTTAAAAACTAAGCTCAGACTCGATTCTGAAATTCTCTGAATCGATCCAGAATTGTTGGAGACAGAATAAATAACACAGTATCACATACATTAAAAATAAACTGTTCTTTCCTGTATGCCAGACCTATATGCGCAGCGTGCCAAGTTGATGCTTGATCTGCAGACTGCTTTTCTCTCGCGTGTCACTTGACCAGTGTAATCCCAGCTTTTGCGGTTACAAAATCGTGTTTCATCATATCGCGATATTATCGCAAATGCAATTAATCGTTCAGCCCTAGAGCTGAGGGTAATTTTATGGACTTCCATCTCACACTCAAACTTCAGATTCCCATAACAGCTCTCCCGCACAAGATATCGGTCAACGCACTCAACGGACAGGAACTTCCCAGGATTTCTCACTCCACTGAACCCATTACACTGATCACATATGGCAACCACTCTGAGATTATATCCTTCCTTCTCATGGACTCACCTTTAGCACCGGTGGTTTTGGGGCACCCTTGGCTTTCTCAGCACAGAATAATTTTATTTCTGCCTGGAGTAACCACTGCCATGAGTCATGCTTGATGTCTGCCTGTTCGTCTGTGTCTAGTTCTATGTTTCAGAAGGAGGCAGCGGATTTGTCTAACGTGCCCGCAGAGTACCTCGACCTGAAGGAGGTGTTCAGTAAGTCTCGTGCTGCTTCTCTTCGTCCGCATCGTCCCTATGACTGTGCTATAGATTTACTGCCAGGTAAGTCTCCGTCTAAGGGCAAACTTTACTCTCTTTCTGTTCCTGAGAGGGAGGCCATGGAGAAATATATTTCCGATTCTTTAGAATCTGGGTTCATTCAACCTTCCTCTTCTCCTGCGGGGGCGGGGTTCTTTTTTGTCGGAAAGAACGATGGCTCTCTGCGACCTTGCATTGATTACCAAGAGCTGAATACATCACGGTAAAGAATACTTATCGTTTGCCGTTGATGTCTTCAGCTTTCGAGAGATTGCAGGGAGCATCAATTTTCACAAAATTGAACTTACGTAACGCTTATCATTTGGTTTGCATCAGTAAGGGGGATGAATGGAAAACTGCGTTTAATACCCCTAAGGGGCACTTTGAATACTTGGTTATGCCTTTCGGTCTTTTCAACTCCCCAGCAGTTTTCCAGGCACTCGTCAATGACGTGTTAAGACGTGTTATGGTTGATCAGTTCATATATGTTTACCTGGATGACATTTTGATGTTTTCCTCGTCTCTCCAGGAAAAGGTTCAACACGTCAGACGAGTGCTTCAGAGATTGTTAGAGAATGGGGTTTTTGTCAAGGCGGAAAAATGCGTTTTTCATGCACAGTCTGTTTCTTTCCTAGGGTACATCATCTCCTCTGAGGGAGTGCGCATGGATCCTGACAAGGTTAAGGCAGTGATGGATTGGCCAAGTCCAGATTCCCGTTAGGCCCTACAGTGGTTTCTGGGGTTCGCCAATTTCTATCGGTGTTTAATTCGCAACTTCAGCCAACTAGCCGCGCCTCTGACCGCCTTGACCTCCCCCAGAACTACGTTCAGGTGGTCGGATACTGCTGAGGCAGTATTCGTCAACCTCAAAAGTCGTTTTATTTCGGCTCCCATTATTGTCCCCCCTTGATCCCACACGTCAGTTCGTGGTGGAGGTCGACGCGTCAGAGGTGGGGGTAGGCGCAGTGCTTTCCCAACGCGCTTCCTCAGACGACAAGATGCATCCCTGCGCGTTTTTTTCCCATCGTTTATCGTCTGCCGAACGCAACTATGACATTGGTAACAGAGAGTTGTTGGCAGTCAAGTTAGCGTTGGAGGAGTGGCGGCATTGGTTAGAAGGGTCGGGGGTACCTTTTATCGTTTGGACCGATCATAAGAACCTGGACTATATTAGATCTGCTAAAAGACTCAACTCCAGGCAGGCTCGGTGGGCGCTTTTTTTCGGACGTTTTGATTATGTTCTCTCGTATTTCCAAGAACATCAAACCCGATGCTTTTTCTCGTATTTTTGATCCATCCGAACGCCCGGTCACTCCCGAGTGCATTTTACCTGAGAAAGTAGTTATCTCCACACTCACATGGGAGGTCGAGTCGAAGGTCAAGACGGCCTTAGAAGGGGTAATGCCTACGCCCGGTTCTCCACCGAGTCGTTTGTTTGTTCCGGAGGGGTTACGGTCCGACGTCATTCAATGGGGCCATTGCTCCAACGTGGCTTGTCATCCAGGAGTCAGTCGTACTAGTTATTTAGTAAAGCAACGATTCTGGTGGCCGTTAATGGCTCGTGATATTCACGATTTTGTTTTGGCTTGTTCGGTTTGTGCCACGGGTAAGACATCTAACCCTGACGGGTTACTTCGGCCACTGTCTGTCCCTTCGAGACCCTGGTCCCACATCGTGCTAGATTTTGTCACCGCCCTCCCGCCCTCTAATGGCATGACGGTTGTTTTAACCATAGTGGACCGGTTCTTGAAGGCGGCACATTTCATTCCCTTGCCCAAATTACCATCAGCCAAGGAGACAGCGGTCACTGTCATTGATCACGTCTTTCGGTTACATGGCCTCCCGATGGACGTGGTTTCTGACAGGGGTTCCCAATTTGTGTCCAAATTCTGGCGGGAGTTTTGCAAGTTATTGGGGGCCACGGTCAGTCTGTCTTCGGGTTATCATCCTCAGAGCAATGGCCAGTCCGAGCGAGCCAACCAGAATTTAGAGAGAATGTTACGATGTTTGGTAGCCAAGAATCCTTAATCCTGGTGCCAACAACTTTCTATGGTTCAGTACGCACATAACTCGTTACCAGTGTCATCCACGGGCCTCTCTCCGTTTAAGTGTAGTTTAGGGTACCAGCCACCAATTTTTCTGAGTCTGGAAACCGAGGTCGCGGTCCCCTCCGCTCACGCATTCATCCAGAGGTGCCGCCGCACTTGGAACAGAGCCTGTGAGACCCTGCTCCAGGTGGGGAGGCGCATGAAGGCTAAGGCCGATCGCCACCGGTCAAAGCCTCCCGATGCCGTCGTGGGTCAAAAGGTGTGGCTTTCTACCAAGAACATTCCGCTCCGTTCCGTTTCCAATAAGTTAGCTCCCAAATTTACTGTCACGGTTCATAAATCCGTTGTCTCATTCTGGTGTGTTTGTGTGTGTGTGTGCGTGTCTGTGTGGGCGTGGTTACCAATCTGTGTGATTATCTGCACCAGCTGCAATCCCGTTCCCTTTATATGTTCAGTAATTCCGTCTCATGTTGTCAGATCGTTGTGGCTTCCCCTAGTCGTGTCCTGTTTTCGTGTGGCTTCCTCTTGTCTCCTGGTGTGGATTACCTGTCTCTGTGGAATTTCTTCGTGAATCGTCTTCCCGTTCTGGATTGTTTATCGTTTCTGGTTCCTGAGCACGCGGATCACCGCACGCCATTCTCCGGGATGAAATCATGATTATCTCTCAGAAATTCACTCTACCAGCATGCATCACTGTATCCTCCACCACTGTTGCTTCCTCTCTCTAACGTTACACTCTCTCCATCAGAGTTCTCACTGTCTATTAGGGCCCTTGCCTGATCATATGGCACATTGACCATCTGACAGAGTTCCTCTAAGGACACAGACATGTTTGCTGCAAAAAATAAAATAAATAAAGGTCAAATGATCGTTTCACTAAGTTATACGGCATGTTTACGTATGATAACAAGGCAAGAAGCCAGCTAGCTTGCTTAAAGTGATGAACATGACATAAAAGGTAGCTACTTGTTGAACATGACGGAATGCCTTGACATTGTAAGCTACAATCCTGACATAGTACATTCAATTATTATTTTGTTCCTCAGACGAGTGCCAGAACTAGCGTTAGCAGGGGTCGGGAGATTTTTTCTTTAAGCCCCACGAAAATCACGTTAGCTATCTCACCTAACATGACGACAAAACCAATACATAGCGGCTAACTAAGTCAACGACAGGCGGTTTTTGTGGTTTAAATAAAATTTCCTCGTCAGAAACAAAACCATGGAAGATTTCAATCAACAAGGTAAGTTAACTTAGCTAACTTACCATCCAATGCAAGACCTAGCAGAAAAAAAAATCTAGCATCCTAGATACATTACACTACATTAGCACTACCATTACTTCGATCGAGATAAAACTGTTATATATAATATATAAACTGTTATTATATAATTTATATAACTGAATCATGAATAAGGACATTAACCTCAGAGGACGTGTTGCTCGACGAGGATTGCGCCTTCCAATCCTGAGGAGAAAAAAAATGCCGCCAAGCTCCTGGCGCGGCGTGCCAAGTGAGGAAGGGGTGGAGTTACGAGGTTTCTCAGACAGTTGAAGTGTCCAATGGAGTTAAGAGGTTTGCTCACAAGCTATTTTCAACACTTTCGATTGGTTAATAATTTTGAAAAATAATAGACCCACGTGGAGACTGACCAATAGCATCGATTTGTGAAAAAATATGAAATTGACCAAATTTGGACATAAGAGGTTTCCGCCCGACAGCGACGATGTATATAAATCTTTTTTTTTTATTTACCATTCTGTTAATTTTCTATAAGGTATTTGATTGGCTCAGAATGATAAAAATTGTTCCACTCTTTCCAATTACACTGATTGCTGGCATGTCTACCGTAATTCCTCAAATAAAGATCGGGGCCTTTATTTACCTGAACTGCAGAAGGTAACAGGCTTTTATTTGAAGCAGGCTTTTGTTAGAGGCAGGCCTTTAATTTCTAATTCCATCTTTTTGATAAATAATAGGATTTGGCCAATGGATGATGTAATCATCTATTCATATTTTGCACGTGACGTCACAAGTACTGGCTGGCGGGCAAGAACGTCGTTCTCTAGCAACGAAACCCAGTAAACTAATCAAGGATCTTGCCAGGACGTCGCCAGTTTTAATATACAAAAGTTGGTGTTTTGAGGTGTAAACGACATGCCAGAAAGTTGTTGTGCGATTGGATGCACTATTATTCAGCATAATCGGGTTAAGAACGTGCATGTAAACGCGCTCATTCCCCGAAAGTGAAAGTAGAAACGGACTGAGCTTTCAGCATCTGTCGCTGCATTAACGCCGCGTTCTCTCCGAGACGACGATGGATGGATATAATGGTATAGCGACGACTATCTTAATTTACTGGCTTAATATTTCTCTTGTGGACCTACATTAATGACAGTAAAAAATTAGAAGAATATTTATTTTTAAACAAGTTTTTGAAGCTGCTTTTGATTTTCACAGATGGCAGAGTTGTGCTGTTCGTGAACTAAAGACTGTTTTTAGGCCTATATCATTTTAGTGATATTATTAATATTTAGTAATTGTATTGTTTTTAGTGTTATTAGTGTCATTAAACGTTTTGTTAATGTGCTATGGAAACAAAATAGCCTCACTATATAATTGATTGTAGTATTGGAAATTTGCAAGGCTGCAATTCCCCTGGCTGGCCACTGTTTGTCGCCATTTTGTCAGCGTTTGTTGCCCGCCAGGTATCTATGGTAGTCACGTGACTGCAAAGTGTGAATTGCGATGGCTGACAGACATCACTATGTTGAGACCATAGACAGTAAAAGAAAGGTTGAGACGGCATCGCGATCCCCCCCGCAGCACCGCCCGCCATGTTTCCATGGTGACACGTCGTGCTTGGCACGTGATTCACCTCAGCCAAAATAGCGCTGTATGACAGATGTAGCACTTTTATTTCTAAATATTAACAAACTTGCTTACCATGTCATCAACTATCTTCTATTCAGATTCTCAAATACATGCAAGTGAGTTTGTTTTGTCGTTTAAAAAACCTTTATAAATGATCTTGATCTGTAACTTGAGATGCTTGTTTGGGCCGCAGTTCAGAGATTCCTGTCTGTTGGATTTATTACAGCACGTGAATTAATAAGTTTCTCCTGAAATACATGAAAGTAAGTGGCCGGTGAACTGGGAGAAGAATAGAGTAAACTTTAGTTACTTACACTGTGTAGTGATGCGGGGGTCGTCTCATAACCCGCGGTCCCCGCTGGTAACCCGCGGGTAAGGTTGGGGCGGGTAAAGAAATTGTCACTTTATTTGCGGGGCGGGTTGGGGCAGGTCATTAACATTTTTTTTTTTTAATCCATGTATGTTGCGTCCAATTTCCAGCCAGAAATTAGGTTCTTTGATAAGGTTACAATACGAAGGCTGTAGCACTGTAACTTGCGTGATGTTCCCAAGCTTTGGTATCACGTGACACTTCACGAAAGCGACGCGCCAAGCAGCTCCCGCCGACAGCCAGACAACAAAAACGGAGAAAACAAGAGAAGATGGAAGACGAGGTGTGGGAGAAATTGAAGTCGGGAGTTTACGTAACTAAAACAAAAAAAGGTCAGGCTGCTAAATCAAATGTTTGGGACCAGTTCTCACAAATAGTTGCAGCAGAAGACAAAAGCAGTATCGGCTACGTTAAGTGCAACTCCTGTGAGAAAATATATAAACATGAGTGCCACAAAACGGGCACTTCCAGCTTGTCCAGACATATTTGTGGGGGGTCCAAGAAAAAGGAGGACAGTGGAACGTCTCAAAATATTACTGCTTTCCTTAAAAGTAAAGTACCAGCACATGTCAAGTCACTTCAGTAATGACGACTGGAAATTGGAGAGCCGTGTCATAAGCACAGCTGAATTTGACTCTACTCTCAAAAAGACAGCGCACAACATCCACGAGCAAATTATTAAGGAGCTGCATGACTTTGGTATTGAACCTGCTCACATATCGAAAGTAATGTTTGTAAGTGACCAGGGCCTAAACATAAAAGCTGCCCTTCGCAGCTACAAGTGGATTCCGTGCACAGCCCATGTCATTAACATCGTTCTCAAACACACATTTGATGTAAAAGAGAACACGCCAACATACATGCGGGACGTGAGTGATGTCATTACAAGGTGCAAAAGCCTTGTGACATACCTGAAAAAATCCGGCACTGTAGTACAGCTCCCACACACCGTGACACAAGAATGCGAAACCCGGTGGAATAGTAAAGTTGCGATGATGCAGTCAGTCAGTAAACAGTACCGTGAAATCCAACAGGCCTTGCAGGAGAAAGATCAGCTCCACAGAATGGATGGCATTCAGCTGGATGTGTTAAACACAGTTACTGAGTTTTTGTTGCCTTTTAAAACTGCGAGTGAAGAGATGGAGGGTGATGCATATCCAACTATTCAGCTGGTCGTGCTTTGGTTTTTTAAACTGAAGAAACACTGCGAGCCCCAATTCGGTGATCCGGAATACATGGCTTATATTCGGGCACAGGCAACGCAGCTGTTAAACGAGAAAATGTCCATCAGCGTCACCCACAAGCTTGGAATTTTTTTTTGTCCCCGTTTTAAGTCCTTGAAGATGTTTCAAGCGGAGGAGAGAAACGCTGTGTACGACCAGGCCAGAAGACTTGTCAGGGAATTTGACAGTGCGCCGCTTACACCTGCAGCAAGTGTGAGGGAGACAGAGCCGATGCCTCGAGGTGAGTGAGTAGCTACTAGTAGCACCAACAAATAGATTGGCCTATTAGCCAGGGTCTTGCGTTTAAACTTTTAGCTACAGTGGTCTAATGTATGTTTAAAAGGTTAAATATTGTTATATTTTATTTTTAGTTGACGAAGCCGAGCGAGTCAAAAGAAAAAGAGATGCGTTTAGTGAGTGGGAGGATGATAGTGAAGAAGTTGCCGAGAGAGACGAGGTTCAGCGCTACATTGAGGGCCAGTTCTTCTGGGATGGAGAGGACATTCTAAGCTTCTGGCAGTCGCAGTCAATTGCCTTTCCTGTGCTTGCCAAGGTGTCAAAAATTATTCTCTGTATCCCGGCCACAAGCGCATCAAGCGAGCGCACATTCAGCTGTGCTGGCCAGGTGCTGGAGTCTAGACGAAATAGATTAAACCCCGGTACAGTGGATGCCATTCTTTTTTTGCACAGCGAACGTAAAAACGTTAAATGAACATTTCCTTGTGTTAAATAAAACAAAAGTTCAGCGGTTATGTAGCAGACTGTAAACTGTTGGCCTAAATCTGAAATAAAAAAATGGTAAGCCTATTAGATTAATACAAACGCTGCTTTGTAAATGTTTAAAAATGTTTATCATTATTTTATTTTTATTTTATTATTTTTGACCTGATTTATTAATTATCGTCTGTTGTTGCCAGTTTACAAGCACTTTCAGGCTGAAATAAAGGCTGTTTTCTTTTACATTACAATGCCTAGTGTCTATTTAATGGTCATGGGTACGGGTGCGGGGCGGGGCGGGTTGTAAAAATAGATACAGTGGTGCGGGGCGGGCTGGGGCGGGCCAAATAATTTCAAAAAAGCGGGACCCGCAGGTTGGAAAAAAAGCCGACCCGTGCATCACTAACACTGTGTATCTGATATGAATAAAACACCTCGGCAAATATATTTGAACGAATTGTTATTGCTGCTTCAATAGACACCAAGTCCGTCTTCAGCTCAGCGCCAGCCATAGCGCGAAAGCACAGTTTGAATTTGGCAGTGATGTCACGTCACTCTACATCGGCTCCTTAGTGGTCAGCTGCTCCAGGGTGTGCCAATATCGAAATTGCTGATGAGATGTAGAGGAAAATATCTAGTGGAAAATTAGTATGTTACGTTATGTAATTATATGAAAGGCACTTAGGAGATTAACTATCAACACTAAATTTTCCCCGGCCTTAATTTAAGACCGGCCTTTATTTGTCTGTGTTGACCCCGCCCCCGGCCACTATCAGAAGCCCTGCGTTTAATTGACTACCGGTTTTTATTTGAGGAACTACGGTATTTAAGTGGTGGTTTGAATGTTGGTTTTAATGTAGCAAACATGGAATCAAAAACAAGAAGGACGACAAAAGCCCAACTGGACAGAGGAACAGTCTCATTAGCAGATGAACAAGGCCATCCTTAAAAGAAAATTTGAGCCGGGTGTCACAGCACGGGGCAAGAAGCAGACGTGGGAGCTTATAGCGCAAATTATTAACGGTTCATTCCCCCTGCTTGTGCGCACCAGAGAAGCCTAGTATATTCATAAATGCAGTTTTGTGAGCCTGCAAGGTGGGAATGTCCAGTGGAAATGAAATGAACTGTGACACAATAAAAGGTTCTGAAAGTGCTGTAATTGTTTGTGTGATCACTCTGCTTACAGAAGGTTGTGACAGACCCAAATCATCACTTGCTGCATTGTTGCATTTTCCCAGTTGCCAAATATCTTAATGTAGTGATTATTTTATTTCTGGCACTATGGCATTTCTGTGCTGTGTCGGATATGTTAGTGTGTCTCTAATAAGATCGGTCACAAACATGATCCCTGCACAATCTAATCTATAGTGTCTTATTAACTCACTCTCATCCATTGTCTGCAATACATTTCTTCTCCCTCTTCGTCTTTCTGCCATTTTATTACTCTGCTAAAGAAACTCTTAAGCCTCTTAAAAGTCCTCGTCCGTACTCCTAACAATTTTGACCTTAAGACCTCTTTTAAAGGGTTAAGATGTTTTCTGAATTACTTTTTTCTTTACTAGGATTTATATTTAATTTTAAGAGTAAAGAATTTTCTTAGAATTTTGTCACTAGGAGCTACTCTTTGCACTAAGATTTTTTTATGAATACAGGCCCAGCTCTTCACAGACTTTTATGCTGTCTCTTACAAGACGCTGCAGGCTATAATTCTTTCTGGTTTGGAGCAGGTAGGCTAAGTTAAGCAATTCATGACCATATCATGTCAACAGTATGCAATGTGCCACGGGGGGCCGAGGACGACCACCACTCCGGAGGAGCTACACCAAAGTACACCAACGAGGCCAGACAACGACGTGATATAAAAGCTTGATTCTTTTTATTAAATGTAAAAAGCTTTAAGAAAATGTCACTGACACAGGACCCCTCCCAGGGGCTGCTCGTTAACACAGGTTGACGGCGTCTTGGGTGGAGGAACGACTCAGGCCAGCCGACAGTTCGTCATCTCCTTGTCCAGAACAGCAGGGTGGAGGAACGAAGGTGTTGGCTTTCAAGTAAGTAGACTTTCTCTTTTCACAGGCCAGCAATGGCAGGATGCAGCGGCAGACGACAGGGTCTCTCTGTTCATAGAACAACAGTAGTGAGTACAGAATCCAGCAGTTAATAACTGAGTCTTCTCTTCCATAGGACAGCAATAGCCGGATGCAGCGGCGGACGACAGGGTCTCTCTATTCATGGAACAACAATAGTGAGTACAATAGTGTCACTTCTCCTTCCTTTACCACAGTGGCATGAACTGGGACACCTGGACCAAAGTGGCTAGACGGGCTAGACGATCTCCGACAAAGATTTCAGAGTGCTGGAAGCATTTAATTTTCCCACACTCGTGCAGTGCATGCATCAAACCATTGTATATCTTCACACGTACTCTCTCAATCTTCAGACACTGCAATGACACACCACTTCACAAAAAGTGTACCTTCACTCCACCTTGTCGGGGCCGGCCAATCCACTTCGGGATCTTCACAAGGGGACATCAGGTTTGACGAATGATCTGCAGATCGGGGTCCACTCGTTTCTCTCAACATAACAATCTGTATATCCAACAATGCTTTCACTCGTTCCGTGCTCCATCTCAATCATGCCCCGCGCCTCAGGCGCACTTTATCCTTCCCGCCTTTGCTTCCCCGCTTTTGGCTCGCTTCCACTGCCTCCTCGACATCGACTCTCCATCGTGCCACCTGCGAGCCGCGTCCGAGCCGCGCGCCGCCCGCCGCCCGCCTGCGTCCTTCTCTGCTGCGAGCTGCCTGCCTCCCTCTTGTCTTTTCAAGCCGCCGTTTTTTAAATCCCCCGCTGGAGACACGCGCTCCAATGGCTGCTTGATTAGCCACTGCAGCTGCCGCTTGTCAACACGGTCGGCTATGACAGGCCGCCGGAACCGGCCTGGTGTCGCACCGGAAGTCTGCCCCAGGGCAACTCGTTCCGCTCCCAAAGTTCCTTCTGTCCTCCGGTGACACAATGCATCACAATGTAGGCCCATGAAATAACCAGTGAATTGATATAGCCTACATCTTTAGGTGTAGGCTGTAAGGTATGCAATTTGTCACTACATGTTAGATTAGTAGCATATATTCAATTCACTAAGACTGCACATGTGCCTGATCACTGAAAATGTTACATTTTGTGAGGATGGATGAAGGATGATGGGCATCAAGTAGGCCACCAAGTGCATTACAGACCACAGTGCTTTGGCTTATTCATTCCCCTAACCAAAGCCTACTAACGTACTTAATGACCTTAACTTGACAGCTCTACACGACGGCTAGCCTGCTACGCTATGGTAAATGTCTTTTTACTTCATGTCTTTTTACTTCATGCCTGACACTGAGGTTCCTAAGAGGAAATACACCTTCAAGTACCATGTGCAACAAGGAGGCCAGTCAGGAAACAAATTTTTGCACTTTGAGGTCGATATCAGAGGTAAAGTGCTATGCAAATGTAATGTATGATTATTCTTTGTATCATTACAACATGTGGATCTTAATGATTATATGTGAAAACAAAATCCTGTAGTTTAGAGGAAAGCAACTATGTTAGAATTATACATTTATTGTCACTGAAACAATGCAATTGTGCAAAACAGACCAGCATAGTTTATTCTATTTCCCTTGTTCATGAGTTGTGTTATTTTTTAGGCCTCATAGCATTCATCCTGCAGTGAGAGAGGGGATAATAGAGCATACCCTGAGCTTCCCATGCCAGCCGAACCAGTACTCACGGATGAAGGGAGATGTGGAGAGGCAGTCCCTGATTTAAACCTGCTCAGCATGTACCGCCTGTACAAGGAAAACAATCCAACATCCACTGCAAAGTTCTGGCTCTATAGGGACATCTTCAAGCAGCAGAACCTCAGTTTTGGGTAGCCACATCAAAATGTGATGCCCTGTTCTCAAAATTAACAGCTGCTACAACAAATGGAGAAAGGTCGAAGACTGCAGCCGAGAATGAGCTTCACCACCGGAAAGCTGAAAAAGCGTACCCCCAGTTGCAGGCTGACACAGAGTGGGCCAAATGGTAAATGGACTGCATTTATATATCGCTTTCAACAGACCCATGGCCACCGAAGTGCTTTACATATTGCCTCACATGGTGTCAGCCATGCAAGGCGTTAGGTGTCTTGCTCATGGACACCTTGACACTTGGTCAGGTGGACCTGGGGATGGAACCACCAACCTTCCGGTTTGTAGACAACCTACATGAACCACTGAGCCACTTGCGCCCCTGTATCCAGGAGATGGGCACTGATGATCCTCCTTCAATGTGCTTCTGGCATGAGGGCATCGCTCACAGAGGTTCCATCGAGGTGGCAAGCTGTCTTTTGAAGTGGGCAGAAACATCTTTTGCTCCCGTAGTTCAGACAAAGGAACGGAAGCTCATCATCCATAGTGACCGATGCTCTGGGCAGAACAACAACTGGCGAGTCCTAAACCTCATGGCCCTGCTCGTATCTAGAGGGTACTTCAGTCAGATAGAGCAGAAGTTCATGGTGTCTGGTCACTCCTTCCTTCCCCTGTGACCGTTCCTTTGCCACGCTGGACAAGAGGCGTAAAGTGTCCACACTTTACACCCCCAGCGATGTTGCCAAGATAATCCGTGGAGCCAGACAGCAGCATCCATTCAAAGTCATTGAGATGAAATGTGCGGACTTCAGGCAGCTCCCTGATGCAACAATAAAGCGTCCACCTGGCTTCCTAATCACATCTATGATGTGGTTGAAAGTGACAGGTAAAAGAGATATGTGCGTGAAGGAATAATCTTTATTGAATTTCTTGTTGAATCATGATTTCAGCTGCTGATCCATGGTGTGTCCACACAAAAGGGAGCCACAGCCTATACAAGGGATGGAAGACCTCGCTGATCACCAAACAGAGGAAGAATCAACCACCTCCAGCTCCCTTGTTCTCCACCACGTACACTCGAGCTTCTGAGGACCCTCTGCCCGTCAAGAAGGAGAAACACAGTGACCGTATGACAACGCTAGCCTACATGTCAGTGGAGGTCCAAGCATTTTATGAGACATTAGAATGTGAAGAGTAGCCTGGTATGTGTAGGCCATGTGCAGGGTAAGGTAGGGTATACAGTCGTGGTGAGAATTAATGGCACCCCTGGTAAATATGATCAAAACTGGCTGTAAAAAATTAATCTGCATCGTTTATCCTTTCGATCTTTCATTCAAAAAATTAGCAAAATTCTAACCTTTCATTGAAGTAAATGAATTGAAAGTGGGGGGGAAATCACATTATGAAATAAATGTTTTTCTCCAAAACACGTTGGTCACAAATATTTGCACCCTTTTATTAAATACTTTTTGCAATCTCCTTTAGACAAGATAACAGCTCTGAGTCTTCTCCTATAATGCCTGATGAGTTTGGAGAACACCTGACCAGAGATCAGAGATCCTTCCTTCATACAGAATCTCTCCAGATCCTTCAGATTCCCAGATCCATGTTGGTGCTTCTTCTCTTCAGTTTACTCCACTCCACTCATCAGGTCAGGGACTGGGACGGTCATGGCAGAAGCTTCATTTTGTGCTCCGTAACACATTTTTGTGTTGATTTTGATGTTTGTTTTGGATCGTTGTCTTGATGGAAGATCCAACCATGGCCCATTATAAGATTTCTAGCAGAAGGCGTCAGGTTTTGATTTTTTATCTGTTGATATTTGATAGAATCCACGATGCCATGTATCTGAACAAGAAGTCCAGGACCTCCAGCAGAAAAATATGCCCACAACATTAAAGATTCAGCGGTATATTAAATTGTACACATGGGGTACTCTTTATCCTTGTGTGCACCAAACCCATCTAGCGTGTTCGCTGCCAAAAAGCTCTTTTTTTAGTTTCATCTGACCACAGAAGCCTGTGCCGTTTGAAGTTCCAGTCGTGTCTGACAACTGAATTTTTTTTTTTTAGTTTGTTTTTGGATGAGCGAGGAAGATTTTTCTTGAAACCCTCCCAAACAACATGAGGTGATGTAGTTTTTTTGTAGTTTTTTTTTTTTTGGCTTTCTGACTCCCAAGACTCAACTAATCTCTGCAATTCTTCATCTGTGATCCTTGAAGAGTTGTTGGCCACTCAAACTCTCCTCCTCACTGTGCATTAAGACAATATAGACACACGTCCTCTTCCTGGCAAATTCGTAACATCTTTAGTTGATTGGAACTTCTTAATTATTGCCCTGATGGTCAAAATGGGGATTTTCAATTCTTTAGCTATTTTCTTACAGCCACGTTCTATTTTGTGATGGTCAACAATCTTTTAATGCACATCAGAACTATATTCTTTGGTTTTACTCATTGTGATGAATGATTAAGGGGATTTGGCATTTGTGTTTCCTCATATTTAAACTCCTGTGAAACAAGAAGTCATGGCTGGACAATGTCATGTTCCTAGTCACCCTGGTGTGCTAAAAAATGTAAATATTAATGGGAATATACTTCAGACATATTTTACTCATAAAAAAAAATTATAGGGGTGCCAATAATTGTAGCCAACGTGTTTTGGAGAAAAACATTTATTTAATAACGTGATTTCCCCCCCACTTTCAATTCTTTCACTTCAATGAAAGGTTAGAATTTTGCACATTTTTTGAATGAAAGATCAAAAGGATAAACAATGCAGATTTATTTTTTACAGCCAGTTTTGATCATATTTACCAGGGGTGCCATTAATTCTGACCATGACTGTATTGTGTAAAATTAATTATAATAGCAGTTGTTGGTTATCTTGTATGCATTATGTTGTATAATAGGAATTTATTTAGTAAATGAATGAATAAATGGGGTGATTATTTTTGCGCTCTCTAAGCGAGGTCAATGTTGTTTAGGTTGTCTGTTTATTTGCACTATTATAAAAGTTAAAGGAACACAAAAAGGAAGATGTATATGGTAAACTAGCATGGAGGTAATATGGAACCATAGCATGGAATGATGATGTACACTGACAAAAAAATTCATTGGATTTACTCAATTGAATTGTGGACACTGGTTCCACATAATTTGTTTGGGTTCACAGTATCCTACACATTCACAAAGCTTCTGTACAATAGTTTTGTGTTAATCACATGTATTTTGCATGTAATGAAGTAATGTGTACATGCTCTGTTTAAGTTAACCTAACATAATTCAGTCATGTTAGCTGAATATTTTTATTTTATTTTAGATACATGCCTGGAGAATGTTAATTCTACACAATCTAATCAAATTATCTTTACATATTTTTTTTGTTACATTTTTAATGGTTTATGTTGTTACTTAAATGTGTTTTTGTACTAAACAAGAAAAAAGCATTCATTTAAACCATTTATTTCATTTATTGAACATTCATTCATTCACTTCAATTCAAAATTATGCATGTAAAAACGTACAAAAAGTACTGAAAAAAGTACTGAATCTGATTTATGCAGTGACAGTCTCTATTTTCTAGCTAGACATATAATCTCATTTACGAAGACCATCAGATTCATATCATAGATAGATAAGATTGTAAGCAATATAACATCTCATATTTCTGTGAAAACTGAATTTTGCACAATTCAAAGAGAAATTAGTTCTCTCCGTCTCTTCAAAACATTTAATGTGCAGACCTAAAACGGTCAGTCCAGCACTGAACAAAATTTAATGACATCTTGAAATGACTATGAAATAACATCTTTTTAGAATCTCTTTGGTGATTAAATAGCAACAAGACTTAAACTAGTATGTAAAAAAAAAAAAGATCTATGCAATATGCATACATGCCCATTTTAGGTCGAAGACGTGAACTCTTCATAATAAATGTTTTAACAAGATCATGAACATGAGTTATATCTCATACCTGTATTCATGAAACTGTGTCTTTATAAACAAATAGAACATTTAAGCACAAATAATTTGATTTCATGAAATAAATAAAAACTGTCCTCTGACTCCTCTGCACAACTTGAATTTGTAGAACTTGTGCTGAATGTGTAGAAGAAACCTCAAAACTCTAAGTGCCTAAGAAAAGGCAGTACTCAGAACTGTTAGTTCATGCATCCTGCAAAAAAGCAGTACATCTCACAGGTGAAGTTTGGATTTGAAGTTTTGGGTCTTGATAGAGAGCTCACCCCCATCCAACTCCATGATGATTTTTTGCAAAATCTCAAAAGGGTAGCGCAACGTTGTGAGGTACTCCAGGTTAAGAGAATAAATGAGACCAAACAACATTGCAGTTGCAAAAGCCACATTCTCAAGGTCCTGAAGCACAATCACACCCTCAAGGACAATTCCCACATCTCGGGGTTCATTCTCAGCAATGTGCTTTATCACAAAGATCCCCATGGTGGTCTTCTCAATGGCACTGTGAAACAGATCCTCATCCATGTCCTAAAGAAAGTATTAAAAGATTAGATGGGTATATAATTAAAACACTAACATGAACCATAAGGGATAGCTTTTAGAGTTTTTACTGGGCAAGTGCATTTTTAATAATTTGCAGTACATAAACACTAATCTAATACTGTTGGTTTCAAAACAGATTTACAGTGATAACAGGAAATTAATGCAACAAAGATTGTTTTGGATGTACGGCATGCACATATTACGTGTTTAATCTATAGGCATGCACGTTTGGATGCGTATATGGGTGGGCGAGGAGGGATTTTTGCGAGGACAAATTTGGGCTGTTAACGCAATTAATGCAGCATCATCTGTTAATTTTTGTCATCCTTTGGCTAGTGTTACATAATCCCACTCTTATTCATGCAAATGTTTTTAAACCATTCGTACGCGACAAGACAAAAAAATAGCTCGCTGCCTGTGAACGTCCTGACCATAGACTGTAAAAAAAATATGGACGACGCCCCTTCGCTCTCTTCCATTGGTGAAAACTGAAGCCGCCAGAGTACCGATATGGCGCCGACATCTTAAGACTTGAGTCTGCACAGTAGCAATTTCGGGACCAGACCTGCGCAGTAGTGAGCAGGAAGTAAAGCCGCGAAATAAAGGCCCCGCCCTCACTCTCGGTGTGATATAATTTAAATTATATAATAATTTGTGAAAATAATAATTTAAAGGGTAACTAAACACTAAAACAACTTTTTTTAGTTAATGATCTGTAAGAATGGAGCTTCATAAATGCTGTTCATTGATTCCAGTAAATTTGTTGACATTTGGGTTTAAAGTCTTTAAATTCTACAATATATGGTTTAAAAATGTCTGAGTGCTGCCCTCTTCAGGTTGAACGGTGGCTACTGCAGTTGAATTTTCCTATTGGATGTTTGCGGTGGTTTGTGACGTAGTGGTTGCAGGTGACGTAGGCAGGTTCCATACAAAGAGATGCGTCTCAGGTGCACGCCCCCCTCCGCTGGGCTCTGCCCACTTTTCCAGCATTTTTCAAATATTGCCAGTGGGTGGAGTCAGGCTCTGACTAGGGGTTTAGTTACCCTTTAAAGCTCCAATCTCCTCAGTCCTCCGAAGGTCCCGAAAAAAAGTCTGTTGGTGCTTCAGTGACTACTTCGCTCAGAGAACATGTGAATCACAGCTGTCAATCATTACGTCACATCACCGTTTTTATAGCATCAAATAGCTAACTAAAAACAAACTTATTTTAAAAACAAACACTTGAATTTACATCAGAGTGATAAAAACTACAGTAAATGAGAGAAACCACCTTCGGCAAAAAGATATTTGAAGTGTAATTAAATAGTTTATTTGGTCTCAAGTCCCGTTGAATAACACAGGGAGGCGGGGTTTATGACCTATACTAGGACCAGTCACTGGGGGGCGATCGAGACGTTTTGGCTTTACTTTTCATGGCTTGTGCGGCACGCTTGGTCCTGACTGTGACACAGAAAGACTCTGATATCGTCCGTGCGCACAAGAATAGAGCCCAGAATAGAGTTCTCTTTCGTGCTTGAACGAACAATAACACACAATTATGCCAAAATGTCAGAAATATCGTAATATCGTGCATGCTGTTCTGGCGCCTCTGTCCCAACATACTGAACAATGCGATGTATGCTAACGCAGAGGAACGGGACACTGCAGTTCACAAAAGTTCATAATTTGCTTTAATGCCTTGTCGGTTAAACATTTCATTCACGTGCTGATGCGCTGTTCTAACGTGCGCGTTTCTCAGCGTGCAAGTTACATGTGAATCTCACGCTCTAAAAACCTCCCCAGACGGACAAGGCAGTTATACTCGACGCGTGACAAGTGACAGTTCCGTCAACTGACCCGAGTTTCTTTCACGCTGGCCCCGTGCAATTGGGCAGTCCTTATTGTCGAGCTCTAGCTGTATCGTTTTTTTCTCTTTTTCAGTTTCGACTCGATCAATATTTCAGCTGTGTAATAAGTGTTATGACTTATCCCTTAAATGGTTTTCTTGTTTGAATGTCTTAGGTCAAAGCTGCTTGCCTGTTAAAACTAGAACAAACAAGTTCAGTCTATGCAGCTATAACCACTTACCACATACTCCTGCATAAGATCTTTAGGGTCCTCATTAAGATAGATGCAGAGTCCTCTGATGGCAAGTTCTCGTGATGCATCAATGTCATCCTTAAAAAGAAGTCAGAGCAGAAACGGAAAAAGGTCAGTTATGGACACTACTCAACACTAAACAAAAAAAGCTAAATGGGTCTCATTCACTAAGAATTTTATTGAAAATTTTAATGAAATATTTCTGCCTCATTTCTAACATTTGATATCAGCCTGATCTGTTTGACATAGGGTGTTGTATTGATTTGTAAACTACAATGAGTGTCAGGATGCAAGAATCAATTGTTTCATCTCAAATAGTGTCATAGTGCACAATAACCGTCTCTGCAACGTGTAGACTGACTGACATGTTTCATGTCTACTACATGACAAGAATTTAGCAGTCAAAATCATAATCAGACACAGTGACTATAGTAGACAAAAACATTGCGTAGCCTGAACCCAGCACATGATAAAAACACCGTTAACTATCTGTTGTTCTTACTTGGATTACAGCTGACATTATTTCTTTCAGCATTCTGCCTTGCTGTCCTGGTCGCCTTTCAAAAACCTTCAGGAAATTTTCATAGTGAAGGTCAAGCTGTGATAGAAATTTTGACTGTAGAAGAATGGTCGTGATTCTTTTAAACTCTGTATACACCTGAAAGTAGAAAATTAACGTGAAAGCAGTTTCAACAATAAGCTATGCCTCATTACAATACATATTCACCAAGTAGTAAACACCTGTCACAAACCTCAGTCACATCAAAGAGAGCTGGCCATCTTGTTAGGAAGTCGCTGATCATAGGAGCACAACATCTAAGTGCAAATGTTCGCTGCATTTTAGTCTTAATAGTCTCTCTGTTGTTTCTTTTTTTAACATCAGAAAGGCTGCACTATTCTTGCAGTCTCCAGCGTCTGGTCATTCTCTACAATCGGGTAGGAAGGGCAGTAGTCCACTTCACCTCTCCTGGGTTTCTTGACATTGTAGGCAGGACTATGTTTTCCATCTGGCTTGTGTTTTAACGCATTTACAGTAACTTCAGGACAACCAATTTTTCGGAGATGTGTGCGATAGTTCGATAATTTGTACTTTAGACTCACTTTCCAGCCCCCATAGCCAGTGTCTGAGCCCCTCTCTGCTAAACATGGATGCCTCTTCGTGAGTGCCTCTGCGACTTGTTCAAACTCCCTGTCTGTGACAGAGTTTGTATTGAACCATTTTTTGGATCAACCCCTCGAGTATGTCAGATTTGAGTTTAATGTCAGGGATAAGCAGTGTTCCTTTTTCTCTAAAGACACCATTGGCCTGTTCAAGTTTAAATTCTGCATTAAAGGAGAAATGTGGAATGCTAAATGTATCAGGCCAAGAGGATCGTGTGGTGATGGACTCTGGAGATGAGAGGACGATAGTATCGGAAGAACAGGATGAGGGAAGTTCAGAATGTCCTGGAGCAGAATATGAAGTGTTCATTGTGCCAGACAGAGGTGTGAGGGAGTCAGTCAGGTGTATTATCTTGATTGTGTCTTTGTTCTTTATTTCATTAACTGAAGTTAAGTTCATAAACTGGTCCTCAAAAAGTGTGTCCATGAACTGCAGGCGAAAGGCACCTTGAAGTTTACATTGACTCCTTACCACATCTTTCAGTTCGGTCATTGTCTCAGGCAAGCCAGTTGGAAAAACAACTCTCTGGCAGCTGTCCTTGCCTAAAATTACTCTGAGTACAAATGTCGTCATAGTCCAGTGTCTTTGTCTGTATAAGGAGAAAAACAAACAAATAGTGAACACATAAGATAACTAAGGGCAAACTAAAAAAATCATGTTGATGGTGAAACAAGTTTGGCTACAGTACTTTTCAAACTTTTTTATATATAGGAACTAAAGGAAACAGAACAGTATCATAAAATAAGGGTCCACATAACAGAACATAAACCTGACAATAAGCTTGTTGGGCTATTGTTTGTCTAACAGTTCCGATCCTTGAATCTGACTATTTCACCAGTATCAGCACTGCTTGTTCTATACAAGCAGTTAGTTAGTGCAGCAAGGCTCGAAATTGCAACCATTTTGGTCGCATATGCTCCTGAAATTTAATCTGTGCGACCTAAAAATATATTTGGGAGTATTTGTGCGAGTGCAAATAATGGTTGTGGTGCGACCTGTTTTCATTTCTCTACAAAACGTTAGCAAATTACTGCACAGTGTGTATCTTATGTGCACTGATACGCGGTGGCCGGACCATCATTCTATCCAACGTTACATAACCAATCAAACTTCATCCTTACGTTCTTATTTTAGATTGGTTAATATTAGCTGTCAATCACTCCCACTCCCTTTCACTGCGCTCCGTTGTCATGTGACAGGGAGCTGACTACCACGTGAAAATTAAAAGGCTGAATAAGAGAGAAGATGAAACAAACTCTGACAGATTTGTTTTGTAAGCCGTCACCTAAAGTCACAAATAACCCTGGAGTTGGTGATGTGGTTAATGTGGGTCCACCAGCTGAAAAGAAATCGTACAGCTTTCAGAGAGAGTGGCAAAAAGATTTCGAGTGGCTCCGCTATGCTGATGGTTCAATGCATTGCGTTCACTGTAAAGCCTGTGGGACAGAGTTTTGCAGGTAACACAGTGTTCTCAACTAAATCAATAAATTTTAAGAGCAAGAGCTTGGTTAAACACAGAGAGAGTCCCAAGCACAAAAAATGCAGGGACAAGTGTGTGGCAAACAAATCAGGTTCATCAGGTTCGATTATTAAGGCTTTTAATCGCCAGGGTGCAGCCGGTCGTTCCGCTCTACTGGCAGAGCCAAACGTCAAATTTAACACCGCATACACCATCGCCAAAGAAGAGCTTGCCTTCACTCAATTTAAACCTATATTGCAGCTCATGAAATAGAACGGAGTTGCGATTAACATGACATATGCAAATGACAAATCATGTGCCAATATCATCGGGGTGAGAGCAGATACTATCCGCAGTTAAAGTATCGTCAACTCAGTACATCTCTTTCATTATCGATGGAGACACGACCTGCCTGTCAAGGAGTGTGTGATCGTGTATGTCCGGGTCTTGCTTGATATACAGCCCACGAACATCCTCGTCGGACATGACATGTTGAGGTGGAACACGCCAATGCTGATGGGGAGGATGTTTTTTTTTATATATATATATATATTTTTATATTAATATTAATACATACTTTATTTAGTAGACGAAAAAGATTTCTGACTGTATCGTTGCGCACAGTGTTTCTCATGTTCATCAGCGCTGTTTCATCTGCCTGCTGTTTCATTGACCCGTACCAGTGTCTGCTCCATTACTTACCTCTGGCTGTCCGAAGAGGAACCGCTGTGTGAATTCCTTACCAGTGTCTGTTCCGTTACTTACCTCTGGCTGTACGAAGAGGAACCGCTTTGTGAATCCCTTTCCAGTGTCTGCTCCATTATTTACCTCCGGCTGTCCGAAGAGGAATCGCTGTGCGAACTTTCTACGCAGCCTGACGAAGAAGAGAGTCGGATCAGCCGGTGTTTTTAGTCTAGGATTTAGCCTATTTTAATTCAATAAAATACAACATTTTATACTGATTACCTTGTCTGGTCTCGTGGTGTCTTTGGGTAACTCCTCGAGGTGGTACGCTTCATAGGGGTGGTGTGTGACACGGGGGCCACCCCGGCCTGTGACAAATTCATTTGGAGTTTATGCAATGTAATTATGTTTGCATCTCAAACATAAATTAATTAAGTAGATTGTAAGTGTATTATTTTAGTATTCTCAATAAAGCTGCTCTCCTTTTTTTTCAGTGTATGTCTGTATTGTAAATATGTATTGTTTACCGTTCTTACTGTTGTTTATTGTTTGTACTGATGTTTATTTTCTGTACTGTAAGTAGGCCTATGTATTGTTCATTGTTCGTACTGTATTGTCTGTATTTGTTCTGTGATTTACGTTAGCAAAAAAAATGTGAAAGAAAGAAATGCTTAATATTTTCTTTAAGGTTCTGTTACTGTATTAAAACTAAGATAATGGAATCTGGGGCCGTATTCACAAAGAATTTTTTTTTACCACTAGGAGTACTCCTAAATCACACTAAAATATTTTAGCTAGGAGTTTTCTCTTAAAAGTTATTCACAACGCCTTTCAGACCTACTCTTAGTAAGGAAAAATTACAACTCCTAAACTAAGAGTGATTCTTCATTGCTATGGATGACGTCAATTCTCATGCACGAGTTTCCTCGCAATGATCACAGTGATTGGTTGTTAGATGACAGGGCCATCATGCAGAACATAACACAGATGCAACAAATCATGGAATTACAACATCTAAATATGTCTGTGTCCTACACAAAATATTAGTAATGTCATCGAAATGCATATATAATGACATGTTTGTGCAGGCCCCAGTGAAGTGTAATTCTAAAAAGGCAGAGAGAGAGAGAGAAAAGTCGTGAATTAAATTAAATTAAATCAAGGTAGCCTAATACCCTAATGAAACCGCCACTTGCCTAATAATGAAAAACGACACTTTTATTAACACTTGCTTGGTTAATTGACATCCTATTAGTATGGAAGCTGGTTTACTCCACTGAATAAAAAAATAAAAAAATAATTGTGACTTTTTATCTCACAATTGCGAGATATGAAGTCAGAATTGTGAGAAATAAAGTCGCAATTGCGAGATATAGGAAGTCGCAATTACCTTTTTTATTTTTCATTCTGTGGCGGAAACAAGCTTCCATAGCCTAAATAGACTACTTAAAGCAAGGAAATGTTGCTCCTATTGAAGTAATGTAATAGTTGAATGACGGTGGATTATGAACTCGCCAAAACGGAAAAGAAAGCCCAACTGGACGCAGGATCAGTTACTGCTGCTGGCCCAGTTGGTGCTGAAAAAAAAAAAAAACATAATAAAAGGGAAATTCGACACTGGGATATCAAGCAAAACTAAGCGTGAGACATGGGAGAGGAATTGTTTGCAGATCAATGCAGCATTCCCGCTTGTGTCGCGGACCCCGGACGACTGCGAGAGGCGGTGGTATGCGCTACAATCCATTGTGAATAGGTCTTAGTGAGATAGGAGTCCTCTCGACTTATTTTAAGCTGTCCCTGACTTAGGAGCTACTTTTAGGGCTAAAATGCTTCGTGAATTACTCTTAGTGAAAAAAATTAGGAGTCCTAAAGTTAGGAGTGACACGCCCATTATTTTTAGGAGTTGCTCCTAAATTCGCCATTTAGGAGCTACTTTTAGCCTTAAAATTCTTTGTGAATACGGCCCCAGATCTCCAGTGGTTTAAAGTGATATGATGAATTGGACTTACATTATACTGTTATTACACATTAACTGGACATATACCGTTCTTCCACATTCCAGAAATGTTTCTCTTTAAACTTTTTATTCTTAAGATTGACACTGAAAAATCTTATCTCATTAGAATTGGGAAGTTTTTGTTGTTTATCTTCAAGTAAAATAAAAATATATAATATAATGTTCACTGTCCAAAAAAAAAAATATATTAATAAAAATTTGAAAATATGAACTTATGGTATGATATGGTTCTTCGTCTCAAGGCCTCAACTAAGGCTGCTCTTGCTTGCGTTGGAGGGTGCGTTATATTTTGTTTTGTCATGTATATATGATTGCCTTTACATATGAAAGCCGATGTCAAAGAATTAGCGGCGACGAAAGCTGACTGTGTTGTTGCCTGCGTCTCGGCAAAAAAGCTGCGTTTGAACATACCAAAAGCACCAAAGGTGACCGTCAACTAACACGTGCTTTCTGCACCTACAAATGCTCCGCAAAGATGACGTAAAGTTATAACAGCCTTCTGTCAGTACCGTTTAGACTTCTTTGCCTGCTTTCATCCCTTTCACCCCTTTCACTTTTATTATTTTGCACTGATTCGTTTGTTAAGCTGAACAGCCAATCAGAATTCTCTCTTTCACCAATGGGCCGACACTGATTCAACATGTTGAATCGGCCCAAAAAATTCAGAGTCCAACTAGAGGTGACGGTGCGGAACACACCACGCTACCATGCTCTGATGACCAGGATCTCTTCTTGACTCATATACTGAGTGCGGAAGCGTGGATCAAGTAAAGTTGCCATGTTGATTAGTTCTTGAACCTCTGGGTCACTGTATTTGGTGTTCATGTAGTTCAGAATTGAACTTTTAATTGTCTTGGTGAGATCAGTGTCTTGTTGAAATGGTGTAGAGTAGGCTTCAAACATGACAGAGTCCATGATATCAATATCTGGCCATTGAAAATACCAGATGCCTGGTTGACCTCTCAGCATTCAGGACTTGTGTAATGGCCTTCTCTTGCTCAAGCAGCCGCTGAATCATCTTCTGCCTTGATGCCCATCGTGTTGGTGATTCAGTCACAAGTTTGTGTGAAGGGAGGCCACGTTCTACTTGAGCATCTTTTCGCTGCTTTTTCCAGCTGTGTGAGAATGCACAGACAACCTTCTTCGACCTTTATCGCGATTGGTTATAATACGCACACTGTATAGTGTAGTGTAATATTGCAATTAGTTTCATTATTATATATAATTTCAACAGGCAGTTGTTAATGTCAAGCCCTGCTCTGCCACGCAAGTACTGGGGAGCTAAACCATTTAGTGCTTTGTAAGTAATCAGCAATATTTTAAAATGTATATGATGTTTAATCGGGAGCCAATGCAGTGTTGACAGAACCAGGCTAATATGGTTATACTTCCTGGTTCTAGTAAGAACTCTAGCTGCTGCGTTTTGGACCAGCTGTAGTTTGTTTATTAAGCATGCAGGGCAACCACCCAGTAGAGAATTACAATAATTTAGCCTTGATGTCATGAACGCATGAACTAATTGTTCCGCAATTGAGAGCATATGACGTAACTTAGATATATTTTGTGACTCTAATGAGAGCTGTCTCAGTTCTATGGTACTCTCTAAATTCTGACTGGAAATCCTCGCAGATACCATTTCTTTTCAAAAAGGAACATAGTTGTCACAAATTATTTACTTTTAGCTTCGGACCAAGGCTGTATCTCAGTACTAGTTTTACTTGATCTTAGTGCTGCGTTCGATACTATAGATCACACAATACTCTTAGATCGACTACAAAATTTCACTGGTGTTCAAGGACAAGCATTAAGCTGGTTCAGGTCATACTTATCTGACCGCTACCATTTCTACTTAAATGGAGAAAAATCGATCATAACTTCGGCAAACTATGGAGTGCCGCAGGGATCTGTGTTAGGCCCTTTATTATTCTCAATAAATATGCTGCCACTTGGTAATATTCTAAGGAAACATGGAATTAGTTTCCATTGTTATGCTGATGACACTCAAATATATATTTCATCATGGCCAGATGAATAAGCTAAATTATCCAAATTGACAGATTGTGTTAAAAATATAAAAGATTGGATGACGCGTAATTTTCTTTTATTAAATCCAGACAAGACAGAGGTAATACTTATCGGTTCTAAAAACCGTCCACAAAACCTTTCACAGCACGACTTTAACATAGTAGGATGCCCTGTTACTTTATCCGCTACAGTAAAAGACCAGGGCCCGTATCCCTAAAGATTCTGAGAATCCTCTCAGAGAGCTCCTAACTTAACCTAAAAATTCCTTGCCAGGAGTTTTAGCTTAGAAGTGATTCCAGAACATTTTCAGTGAACTCTGAGCAAGGAATGGATAGAAAATCCTATCTTAGTTAGGAGGTGTGGTTGACCCCGTTGCTAGGTATGAGTCATCATTTCAAACATCATTTTGACAAGTTTGATGAAAATGAACTTTTGGTGATAATGAGCAAAGGATGTACCCTCAAATCAATAAACATAATTATACACTCTAATCTATGCAGACTGTAATTGTAAATAATATTTCACATTCAAGAACATATCTGTAAAATGAATAGTGAGCTGTAGGGGTTATAGCCTAACATTAGAATCTAAAATATGTGAAAACTTAAGCTCATTACACCCTGTTCAAATAATGATTTGTGTCTTATTTGCTCATATTAATATCCTAGCTGGCATATTTTGTACTTTCACTCCCATATGGACCCCACTGAAAACAAGATGGCCTATCTCAAGGGGCTGTCCTTAATGAAGTAGAAATTGCAACGTTACAACTCGTCGACTATTTTTGAAAAAAGATGTGGGAAGTGCGTCAAGGGCGCAGGTTGATGTTTTAAGGTGCTGTACGGTTTCTTCCAAAATTTTGCCATCAATTTCTTCGAAATCAGACATAGTGACTACTTTTTCAGGTTGTGGTCTGATCTGCCTGACCCCACCCAACTCAAGGATGAGCTGATCACCTTTCTGATATTATTGATTTTCTCAAGAAAGAAAGAAGCAAACTCACTGCACTTGCTGTCTGAGAGCATTTCACTGGGAATCTGGCTTGGGGGGTTTGTCAGTCTTTCTACAGTTGCAAAAAGAGTGCGTGTGTTGTTTATGTTGCTGCTTATAATATTTGAGAAGAAAGTCTGTCTAGCTTTGCCTAGTTCCTTATTGAAAGCATGGATGCTGTCTTTGTAGATGTTATAATGGACTACAGGTTTTATCTTCCGCCACATGATGATCAGACAGTGCTACATCCTTAATAACAATCGATATGAAGTAAATCGAGAGTGTGTCCATGATTGTGTGTGGGTCCATGTTCATGCTGAGTCAGATCAAAGTTTTTTAAAACAGTTTTGATTTATTTTGCCATATTGGTTTCTGCATTATCTATGTGAATGTTAAAATCTCCAGCAATTGTAAAACAGTCAAACTCAGAGGCAATTGTTGATAACAGTTCTGTAAAAGTTCTCAGCAAAGGCTGGAGAGTATTTTGGAGGCCTGTAAACAATGATAAGTAAAATGCGTGGAGCACCTTTTAACACAATACCCAGATATTCGAAAGACGGGTAATTCCCAAATGATATTTGCTTGCATTGATAGACATCTTTAAAAAGAGCAGCTAAACCTCCACCTCTTCTAACACCTCTGCAGACACTCATAAAAGTAAAGTTAGGAGGGGCTGTTTCATTGAGGACTGTTGCACTACAGCTGTCTTCTAGCCAAGTTTAATTTAGAAACATAAAATCCAGGTTGTATGTGGTTATTAAGTCATTGACTAGAAGTGATTTATTTTTAAGTGAGCGGATGTTTAAAAGTGCTAACTTAACAGTTTTAATTTTTGTCCCCACAGAAATCTTAGTTTGGCGTGTAATAGGCACCAGATTAGATGGGTTTGCTGTACGGCTTTTGAAGGCCTTAGACTTTCTATCGTGTATTTGAACAGCAATAGAGAAACATACAGGCACACTGGGTTCCTGCTTGTTCTGTAAACATTTGAGAAAGTTACTGTTATCATAGCGGGGATATGAAGCGGACTAATAATTGTCAAAAATTTTTGTATGTATTCTATGACAAAAAGGAATTAATGATATAAAGAAGAGGATCTATGACCTCTGGAAGCATCTCTTTCAATAGCTTAGTCGGTATAGGGTCTAACATACATGTTGTCGATTTAGATGATTTAACGAGTTTAGAAAATTCTTCCTCTCCTATAGCAATGAATGAATGGAATTATTCCTCAAAGAGACTACACTGCACTGTCTGATGCGATACTGTAGTAGATGTTTGTATAGTTATAATTTTCTCCCTGATATTATCAGTCTTGTAAGTAAAGAAGTTCATAAAGTCATTACTGCTGTGCTGTTTGTAAATGTCTGGGGTTGAAGCTTTATTTTTCATTAATTCATCCACTGTTTCAAATAAATACCTAGTATATTTTCTTCTAGTAGGGTTGAAAATGAAGCAGATCTAGCAGCTTTTAAAGGACAAGTTCGGTATTTTACACTTAAAGCCCTGTTTTAAGATTTAAATTTGGACAAATGCTGCTGTCCCGAGAATTTTCGGTTTCTGTATTAGCACCCCCTCACCTCGACAATGGTTTCATAGGGGCACTGGAAGAATCATTCATAAAACGCATTAAACTTTAGTTTACAAAGACATGAAACTCACCGAGTGGTCTGGGGTGTTCACTGATATGCTCACACAAAAATCGCTGCAAAAGATGCTTTCCAACAGGTTTTATCGTAGTTTTTGTCCTACTCCATTGAATTGAATTGGATGTTCTGTGAGGTAACGGTATTACTCCGCCGCCAGAGACGGAAATGGGGTTGTCTGTATTCTTTCTGTAGTTATGCAGTCGAGGTATCGTAGGCTACGCTATCCAAACATTGGCAAAGGTGCAGTATCGCCACCAACTGGGCTGGAGTGTCTATTATTCAAGCTCTCAACGGAAGAATGTCCGGTTGTGAGGCGTTTGAAAAATAGGTCCACAGTTTTACAACGAATAGTAAAACACCTGTTGGAAAGCATCTTTTGTAGCGATTTTGTAGCGATTTTTGTGTGAGCATATCAGTGAACACCCCAGACCACTCGGTGAGTTTCATGTCTTTGTAAACTAAAGTTTAATGCGTTTTATGAATGATTCTTCCAGTGCCCCTATGAAACCATTGTCGAGGTGGGGGGTGCTAATGATTTCCATTACACGAGAGTAGATGTTAAAACTTCATGCTGATTTGTACTCGGCTTTCGCCAAGTTAAGCAACACTAAGACATAGCTTTACAGTAAACTATGCTTCTCCATCCATTTACGATTCTTTCCATATGGTGGTGTGACTCCCCTTCTGTCCGGCGTTAACGGCTGCAGTGTACTTGGCGCGTCAGCACACACGATGGCTGCAACTACAGTGTGGTCTCCCTAGTGGATCAGCACGACAACAGTCTGGATTGAGCCGAGTAGGGGACATCTCTAGGGTCATCTTCAAGTGGGCACCTTCCGTCCTCAGTGTTTCGTCGACTAGCCCACGACATCTCAAGAGGGCTCGACAGTGACTCTGGCGTCCCAGAGTCACCCCCCTCCGTCCCCCACTCAACTCAGCCCAGCTTACTGACCTCTACATCTCTCCTGCAGCTGAGACCTAACCACCATCTCACAATCTCTCCGCAACCCAACCATACGCGCCAACCCGTTTGACTAAGGCTGTCGAGCCCCACTGGTGCGTTAATATGCAGTTTCAGTGGCAACGGTTCCGTATGGCATACCACCTACCCCAAAAACACAATATCTGCCCAACCACCCGTCATTCACGCAATATACACAGGAACGTAATGACTGTAAATACTATACAACCTATACAAATAAACCAACAGACTCAAGTTTTTCCAGAATTCTATGAAACCGTAGCGTGGCGGCCTGTACACAGCCAGCTAGAATCTTTCCGTCTCAACCACAGCCAGTTGCTGCTCCTTTCTGCTGCTTCAGATAAGTTCTTTACTGTGCGACGCAACTCTTGGCCACTGAATCCGACGTCTCTGAGGAACCGGGTTGTAGAGTGTGCCACAAAACCTCGACAACCCACTTCCACTGGATAAACCTGGACTCTCCATCCTCGCTGTTCTGCTTCAGTGGCCAGATGAGCATACCGCAGTTTCTTCCTCTCATATGCCTCATCTACCGCATCCTCCCATGGCACTGTAAACTCTATCAGTTGAACAATGCGTGCTGATCCAGACCACAAAACAATATCTGGTCGTAGGTTAGTGGTGACAATCTCAGGTGGAAAAATAAGCCGTTGATCAAGATCAGCCAGCATCTTCCAGTCCCTAGCAGCTTCCAGTTGTCCTGGGCGAGAATTGGTGTTAACACCTTTTCTTGGTGGTTGCTCGCCTGGGCGGAGGAATATTGTTTTCTGCGTGTAATGTTTTGCTAGAACAGGTGGCAACTTATTGGTCATACTACGCTTGCCTTCCAATGCTAAAGCCAAACATCGCAGTACTTGGTCATGGCGCCAAGTAAACCGACCTTGGCTGAGAGCCACCTTACATCCTGTCAAAATGTGCCTTAATGTGGCAGGTGATAAACACAAAGGACAAGAGGGATCCTCTCCTACCCAGAGGTTTAGGTTCTGCGGTGAAGGGAGAACATCATATGTTGACCTAATAAGGAAACTGATCCTACTCTCTTCCATTCACCAAAGGTCTTGCCAGCCCATCTTGCGTTGTTCCACACTCTCCCATCTCATCCACTCTCCCTGCTTGGCCTGGGAAATGGCCTTTATACACCTCATCCTCTCCCCCTGCTTTCGCACCTCGTTGACTACCAGTTTCCTCCTTTGAGCTGGGCCTGCCTTGTGCCATTTAGGAGGAGCTAAACTGAGCCCAAAACCCCCTCTTCCATGCTGTACCTGTCTCACGATATCCCCAATTTGAAGGTCAGCCTTTGCCTCTACTACAGCTTTCTTTGCTGACCACTTTCTACCAGTTTTTAACACAGGGGCTGCCTCCCTTACACATTTGTCGCGTGACTCTACTAAGGTAATTTCCAGTCTGACCTTGGCACATTTAAACTCCTCGGTTAAAGCAGAGACTGGCAGCTGCAATATTCCTTTACTATAAAGTCCCACTCTGCTGAGGCAGCGTGGATCTCCCAACCATTTCCTAATGTATGAACTTATTAATGCTTCCAGCTTATCCACTGCTGTCAAAGAAACCTCGTACACAGTCAGTGGCCACAGCAACCTCGGCAGTAGACCAAACTGAAAGCACCAGAGTTTTAGTTTGCCTGGTAGAGCGCAGCTGTTTATGCTCTTCAACCCTTCCACTGCTTGTCGTCTAACTTCTCCCACTCGAACTGTGTCCTTTAGATCCCCATCGTACCATCTCCCAAGACTCTTCACTGGCTTCTCAGAAACTGTTGGTATTGCCTCACCATTAATGAAGAATGTTTTATCTACTACCTTTCCTTTAACTATCGAGATGCTCCTTGATTTAGAGGGCTTAAATTGCATTCGTGCCATTCAATATTATCTGTTAACTTCCCCAATAACCGATTAGTGCAGGCTACTGTTGTAGTCATGGTTGTCATGTCATCCATGTATGCTCTGATTGGTGGTAGTCGCATCCCAGAAGCCAAGCGCTCTCCTCCTACCACCCATCTTGATGCCCTAATGATTACTTCCATTGCCATGGTAAAAGCCAGTGGAGAAATGGTGCATCCTGCCATAATTCCAACCTCTAAGCAGTTCCATGCAGTTCTGAATTTTGGAGTTGAGAAACTAAATTGCAAATCTCCAAAATAGGCTGAATATAATTCCTTAATATAATAATAATATGATTATAATGCTGAAAAAAATCTTACCTTCAACGTTTAATAGTGAAATAGGACGAAACTGACTGATGCTTGTAGCATCTTTTTCTTTAGGTATAAAGACTCCACCTGCTCTGCGCCATGCTCTAGGTACAACCTGTTTTTCCCATGCCACTTTTATACATTTCCACAGAACTCCTGAAGCACTCTTGTACACTCTGTACGGAACTCCATTAGGCCCTGGAGATGATGAAGCCCTTGCCTTTCTCACAGCCTGCTCTACCTCTTTCCACTTAGGTGCACAGACCTCCTTTTGGTATTCTGGTGGGTTGATAGGTGGTATGTCTGATGGAATTGACATAGGCTCATGCCTTTTTGCATCTGTATGCGTTTCCTCCAAATATCTATCTAGCTCAACCCTAGATGCTTTTAAAGTGCCATTCTTCTCCCTGGTGAATAACTTCTTTACGAATTTGAATGGGTCTTTATAGAAATTAGCCCTCGCACATTCCTTCTTTTTGTAGCGTTTCCCTAGGCGCTCAGCTCTGCGTAACAGAATACAGAAACCGAAAATTCTCGGGACAGCAGCATTTGTCCAAATTTCAATCTTAACCGTTCTATTTCATCAGAAACGATGTTAAAACAGGGCTTTAAGTGTAAAATACCGAACTTGTCCTTTAAGGCCTCTCTGTATGCAATCGTGCTCTCTCTTTCCATGAAATGCAAAAATACTCAAGTTTTGTTTTCTTCCAGTTGCTCTCCATTTTTCTTGCTGCTCTCTTAAGGGCCTGAGTGTGCTCGTTGTACCATGGCGTTGGACTATTTTCTTTATTCTCGTTTAAGCGTGAAGGAGCAATTGTGTCTAAAGTGCTGGAAAAGAGAGAGTTAAAAGTTTCTTCTGCAATATTGAATTCTTCCAAGCTATCTGGAGATGAAACTGATCAGGAATATTATTGACAAAGCAATCTTTAGTGGCAGAAGTGATATTCTAACATATTTGTAACACGGAGTCGGCTTTGCAACCTTGGCTAGATGGAGTATACACAAGACTAGATAATGATCTGAGATGTCATCACTCTGCTGCAGAATTTCAACGGTATCAACATTAGATTTAATATTATCACATGCAGTCAGAGTATGATTACGACAGTGATTCCTGACACGTGTTGTCTAACTCCAATAGAGTTCAGAATGTCTTTAAATGCCAATCCCAATGCATCTTTTTCATTATCTACATGTATATTAAAATCACCAACAATTGGGACTTTATCTGCAACCAGTACTAACTGATAGACAATCAACAAATTCTTTGATAAAGTCTGTATGGTGCCCTGGTGGCCTGTATACATTAGCCAGCACAAATCTCAAACGTGATTTATCATTTACACTAGATAGTGTTACATTAAGCACCAATACTTCAAAATAATTGTATTTAAAACAAGACTTCTCAGTAATTCTGAAGATATTACTATGAATTACAGCAACACCTCCCCCTTTGCCTTTCAGACAAGGCTCATGTTTATAACAGTAATCTTGGGGGGTGGACTCATTTAAAGTAACATAATCATCTGGTTTTAGCCAGGTTTCTGTCAAACACAGCACATCTAGGTTATAATCTGTAATCATATCATTAACAATAAGTGCTTTTGAAGTAAGGGATCGAATATTCAGCAACCTGAGCTTTATCATTTGTTTATCTGTATTATATGTTTTTTATTTGTTGAACATCAATTACATTTTTACCCCTAAATGGGTTTGGGAGTTTTTTGTATTTCCTAATTCGGGAAACAGACACAGTCTCTATATGATAATGTCTAGGTGAAAGAGGTTCTATGTGATGGGATTTATTTGACCTCAGTGATGTAAGACAGCTAGCAGACGGTCAGTTTAGCCAGTCTGTCTGCTTCCTGACCTGATCCCCAATTCATATTTGAGCTCTAAGAATATGTGCCATATTACTAGAGAGAAGAGCAGCACCATCACAGGAAGGATGAATACCCTCTCTTTTCAACAGGTCAGGTCACTGCCCCAAAAACTTTTCCAATTGTCTATGAATTCTATATTACTTTGCGGACACCACTTAGACAGCCACCCATTGAGTGAAGACATTCTACTAACTATCTCATCACTCCTTTGAACAGGAAGGGGGCCAGAGCAAATTACAGTACTTGACATCGTACTTGCGAGTTTACACACCACTTTTACGTAAATTTTAGTGATTTGTCCAGCGACTACAGCATTTCACCGTCACCCAATTGCCCTGCTGCACGGGCTCTACTACAGCGGGACCGAACAATGCACAGTGTAAACAGTATAAACAACAGGAAATTATAGTAAATAATGATTCAAAATAGAAAGATATATGAAGCTTACAGATGCAAAACCAACTCAGCAGCAGCAGGCAGACAGGAGCAATCGAGCAATAAACAATATGGAATGAGACAATACTGTTGTTTATATCAATATAGCCTACAGTAGTTTGATATCTGAAAAATAGCGGAGGAAGCAGTGAGCTGTTGCGGGGAAAGTGCATTATCCAATTCGTCCTAAGCATTAGACAAGTTTCATATTAAGAGCATCAAAATAGCCCCGTCAGATGGTCTGACAGATACATGTGCTGATTGACAGATAGATACTTGTGCTGTTTGATGTGTTTGAGATGTAGTGCTTTCCTCAGTGCATTACTTACATTTAACAGGTATATTCTTCATCTGTAAATGTTAAAAACTCGTGCAAATATTTCCATTTTGCTGTCAGGAGTGAATCTCCATGAACAAGCTTGAAAAACAGACTGAGCACAATAGAATAGAAGCGCAATAATTCTAACAAAAATATACATATTGCTAAAATTGTTGAACAATAAATGTGCCATATGTAGAATTTTAAACATACAAGTTATTATAATTTATTCTTATTATATAATTTATTTTATTTACCGGTACGTAAGTTTTTGTGCACTAAAAATTTTTCATCAAAAAGTTTATTTGACAGTCTAGATTTTTGATGACCTGTTTTGTGCATTTAATATATAACGTGTACATAATTTTTCCTGACATGTCCCATAATCATGAAACCGCCATACTGACGTACACATAACTGCTGTGTACAGGCAGGACATGAAACAAGTGTGTGGCACACACAGGAGAAGGAAGGGTTAAGATGACCTCACCCCCAAAACAGAATGTGCTACCGAGGTTCTGGTGACATCCAGACGGTAGTAATGCACAAACATATTTTGAATTTAACAATATTATTATTGTTATATACTTTACTTTCCTGTTATCTCTGTAAAGCTGATTTGAAACAATTTGTATTGTAAAAAGCGCTATATAAGTAAAGGTGACTTGACTTGAAAGGTGACATATGGGTAGAAGCCCAGCTGGCAGCAGAGCAAATATGGCCGACCCCTCCATAAGAAACCCTCCGTCTCTTAAACAGGGCTCTAGGGCAGGAAGAGAGTTTAAAGAGCTTGCGGCTCGTGAGCGCAGACTCAATGCCCCCATCGCCCGAACATCAGGCATGCCGCTTGCGTTTTGAGTCGGTGGGGGTAGGGTTTGAGGGTTTTCCCGTGACAGGAGTCGGTTTCCCGCAGGGCTTAGCAGAGAGAGGGTTGCTCTGTCGTGGCAGAGGTTTGTTGCAGGGCAGAGACGTGAGTTAGGCAAACACGCCTGGTGTGAGGCCGCCTTCCTGGGAAGGCATAACTTGAAGGCCTTGTCTTCCTTTTTCTTGTCGTCGCATCGTTGCTGCATCAATGCGATGGCGGGACCAAAGAGAGCCCAGCCGGGCTCTACCGGGGTGCCCGCGATGCGCCTCTTCTCACTGTCAGGGAGACCCGACAGGTTCAGCCAGAGCGTGCGCTCTCCCACCACAGAAAGCATCATGGAGCGCCTGCAGGTTTGGACGGCCTGACGAGCGTTACGGAGGCCGAGGTCATTAACAGTAATGATCTCCTTCCACAGTGCGGGTGAGGGGGATCCCTTGTCCAGCTGTTGGCCTAAATCGTCCAAAATCTCCGCCTAGTAAGCGGAGAGGAGGGAGGAGCGTGGGGATCACACATGCCGAGAGCTGCCATATCCTTCACCTCTAGACCCACAAGACCGTGTTTAAGGGTCGCTCCAATTGTGCCTCATGTCCTTCGCGTACGCTGGGAGGAGGGGGAAGAGTTGTTTCCTTGGACCGGAAGGGGGTCCCAGCACTTTCCTGTCATAAATGTCCCTTTCCTGGTCGGTGGCGCTCTGTTGAGCCGGCCACTCAATGTTGAGGCGAGGGACGCTCGCTCACACACTTCCAGAAGGATGGACTGAGGCAAGGCCGCGGGGACGTTGGCCTGGGGAATGCCAGAGGGCGGGATGGCCTCCTCGTCCTTTGAGACCCCGAGAAGGCCCGCATCGTCGTCATCACCAGAACCGACCGGTTCTTTGACGGGGTTCGAGGTTGCCCACGAAGATGTCCTCTTTGGGGAACGCAGGATTAGGCTGGTCAGCCCAGATAAGAGAAGTCGTGCCCCGGGAGGCCCCCGGTAACGCGTCGTCACCGTGTCCCCCATCCAAATCAGAAAAGCCGAGCTCGACACACTGGGTCGCGGCAACTTCAAAGCATGCATGAGTTTTTTTGGCAACATCAGGCAATGAGTGGAGTTCTCCAGGTTCTCCAAAGCCTCTTCCGCGTGCCTTAAGGCCCAAGCAGACCACGCAGAACGGGTGAAGGTCCTTTGCGACAATCAGCGCACCACACGCGGCCGGGCAGGCCTGTGATAGGCTGTTCCCAGGAGAAGCTGCAGATTTAGAGAGCGACATACCAGCAAAAAACTCACAAAAATGCGTGGCGGGCAGCCGTGGAAAGGGAAACAGATGAGAAGATGCGAGAGCGTGGGTGGCTCAGAAGCAAACACAGCTAAACTTGGTAGAAAGAAAAGCTGTCACGCCTGGCGGAGGCTGATCTGGCGATTTGTCCTCCTGCAGACACGTAAGGTGAGCAGCGTAAATCAAACCAATCTGTGTCAGTGCAGAGATCGCGAGAAGCGAATTTTAACTGGAGAACAGTAGCGCCTGTAGGCTTTATATGCCCACAGGTAAGGAGGTGGGGCCTTATCGGGCATTGGCTACGCGGTTCTGTCTGTCTGGAGTACCACAAGGCTCAGTACTAGGACCAATGCTGTTCACTCTGTAAATGCTACCCTTGGGAGATATTAGGAAGCATAGCATTAGTTTTCACTGTTATGCTGATAATTCTCCCAATTCACAAAATTAATGGAATGCATAGCTGATATAAAAATTGGATGATTAGTAATTTCCTACTACTACATTTAAAAAATTCTGAGTTTTTAATTATTGGACAAAAAACCTCTGCACATAGTAACCTAGAATACTGTCGAACACTTGATGGTTTCCCTGTCAAATCTCCTTCATCGGTTAAGAACCTGGGTGTGCTGTGCTCTATGATACCAATTTTCATTTGAAGACTACGTTTCTAGCATCTGTAAAACTGTATCCTTTCATCTTAAAAAATTTATCTAAATTACAACATATGCTCTCAATGACAAATGCGGAACTGTTACGCTGTCAAGCCTAATGGGAACAGTGTTTGTGCTGCTTTGTGCGGTTGTGTTTCTGTTTCCTCTATAGGTCACGTGACATCCCGCCAGTTGCTGATTGTGGGCGGGGGCAACTGCTTTAAAGCAGTTGATTGACATCCGCTCTCTCTGCTTTAAAGCAGTTGGTTGACATCCGCTCTCTCTCTCTCTCTCTCCCACTTCCGAGCCACTTCTGGTGGCAGACGGAGCGCAGCTCCGAGGGGTCTCATGTGCTCGGCCCGTTATGCCTCTTGATGGAGTTTCTCGTGTTGACTTCATGGTCGTGTTTCATAAGCAAGTTCCCGACGAGGGATCCACGTCTTGTTAATTTTAGTTTATAACTTTATTTAGAGCTGGTGGTAATTGGTGATGGGTTTTCATGTTATTTAATTTAGGATTAGTTAGGGTGGCAGTCAGAGGACCCGGAAGACTCACGGAGAACCTTGTCTTTTGTTTTTGGACGGGAGGCAGGCAAGTGTTATTCCTCCGGAAGATATGTGTAGGCAGGGTTTTCTTTCTGTGTGTTTTGTAATTTTCTTTTACCACCATGCTCCGTTTGTGACAAATTGTTCACCATTTCATTTAAAATAAATAGTTTATGCATCGTCACTGAATCTCTGTGGTCTTTATGTGTTATGTTGTTCCATTTCAATTCATTTGGTGGGCACGTAACATATAAATGGGGGTGGTCTGTGGTGGTCTTTTTCTGTGGTGGTCGCACTGCGCGCTGTGAGTGCGCATCAGCATGATGCGATCGGCCTTTGTTCTTTTTGTACTGTGGATGTTCGGTGAATTTTTTTTTGTGTGCATTTTTTTTTCTGTCGATTTTTGCCTGTTTAAGGAATTTTGTGTCATTCGCAATGTTTGATTTAGACGCGTTTATTCTCGCTCCTTCGCAAGAGTTGTTGTTAACTGTTACACGTGATGACCTTGTTAGAATCGCTGGCCACTATAAGCTTGAAGTGAGTGGTAGCCCTTCCAAGGCTGATCTGCAGGATAAGCTTGTGGAAGATTTGCTAGAACTGGGAGTGTTTGGAAAAGTGTCAACGGATGTATCTACGTCACCTGACCTGGGTAAGCGTTTTTCTATTGACCCTTCACCTTCACCTAGTAAAGCAGCACAAACACTGTTCCCATTAGGCTTGACAGCGTAACACCCCCACCCTTAAAGAAAATAAATTGGGGTTTAAGTCAACAACTAATAAACATTTATTTACAAATAAACATTTACAAACCCACATTCAGCAATGGCTCCAAAAACCTGCTAAACTAAAACAGACAAAACAAAAAAAAATATTATGGTACAACAAGTACAGGTTTTTCTATTATATCACAATTTATTTACCATACTTTCCATCAAGCACGAGACAATGCATCAGCAACTATATTGTCACGTCCTCGGATGTGCCTAATCTCCAAGTTACAACCCTGCAGAATCAAGCTCCACCGCATTAAGTGCTGGTTAGAATTGCGCATGCTATCAAGGGTTGCTATCTAAGGGTTGTGGTCTGTATAGACCACAACCGGACATGCAGCGCCTCCTACATAGACCTCAAAGTGCTGAAAGGCAAGCACAAGAGCAAGGGCTTCCTTTTCTATGGTCGTTATTTTAGTAAAAGGGACATTTAGTAAAGCAGCACGAGAATTGAAACGTTTACAGTTAAGAGAAAAGGAAATTGAATGGGAACGCGAAAAAACTAGATTAGAGGCTGATAGGCAGACAGTACGAGAACGAGAAAAAAGGGAACACGAATTTAGATTGAAAGATCTTGAGTTTGCGCAAGCGTTACGCATTAAAGAAATCGAATTGAAGGCTTATGAAGCTGGTGTTTCATTCAAGCCAGATCAATTTGACATAACTCGTAACATTCGCCTCGTTCCACCTTTTAATGAGAGCGAAGTTGATACGTTTTTTGCACATTTCGAGCGCGTGGCAACAACATTTAAATGGCCCAAAGAAATTTGGACCATGACGTTACAATGTGTCTTCACTGGGAAAGCGCAGGAAGCTTATTCCTCATTAACTCTCGAAGACGCAGCAGATTACGAAAAAGTTAAACATGCTGTTTTACGCATTTATGCTCTTGTACCTGAGGCTTATCGACAAAAGTTTTGCAGTTATCTTAAACCTGAAGCTCTCACCTATGTCGAATATGTTAAAGAAAAACATATAATACAGTAATAACTTTTCAATCTCTCCGTGATTTGATTATTCTTGAAGATTTTAAAAAACGGTCTTCCTCAAACAGTCGCTACCCATGTTAGTGAGCATAAGAATTTGACACCTGCTAGTGCAGCTGTGCTTGCTGACGAGTATGTACTCACACATAAGCGTGTCCCTCCTAATTCTAAATTTTCACAAAACGTTTCTAGCCATCCAAATGTGTCCAAGATGTCTAGAGAAACCGTGCCAGTTTCTGCCCGCTCTCCAGACCGCCGTTCGTCGGTATCTAATGCTACAGTTCTGACTTGCGCCTACTGTAAGAAACGTGGTCATGTTCTGGCTGAGTGTTATTCTCTAAAGCGTAAGAATAAGGCGGCGAGTCAACCAGCTTCTTACAGATCAGAGGTGGGGTTGTGTGTTTCAAACTTGCCTGTGAGTAGGGACGACACTAAAACTGATATTCACAGTTTTGCGCCTTTTATAATGGATGGTTTTGTCTCTTTGCCCGGTGAACGCTTAAAAATTCCGGTAAAAATTCTGCGGATACTGGCGCTTCACAGAGCTTTATTTTGCGAGATATGTTGCCTTTCAGTTATAAGACTTTTACTGGTGATAGTATTTTTGTAAATGGATTCGAAATGGGTTATGTTAATGTCCCTTTGCATGAGGTTTCTCTTATGTCTGACTTAGTTACTGGCAACGATTTGTGTGGTGGAAAAGTCCTGCCTTGCCCTATAGTATCTAATGCATCTCCAAAAACATGTACTGATGACTTATCAATTAACTTCCCCGAAGTTTTTTCCTCTAGCGTCGTTACTCGTGCTATGGCGAGAAATGAAAAAGAGAATGGAATTGAGGAACAACTTGATCTTAGCGATACTTTTATTGCTCGACCTTCACTCTCTAGCGATAGTGAATTACTTTTGAATTCTGATTCACTGTCGTTTTCTTCCGATGTTCCTAATTTGTCTATGAGTCGAGAGCAGCTTATAAAGGAACAGAAAATTGACCCATCTCTGACTTCTTTTTTGTCAGAAGCTATGTCTGAAGAAGATATTGAGCATTCGCCGCATGGCTACTTTTTACGAGATGGTGTCTTAATGCGCAAGTGGAGACCTCTTATGGCCTCAGCACAATATGAGTGGAGAGTTCTTTTTCAAGTTGTTGTCCCAGTTTCTTTTCGTGATAAAGTTTTGAGTTTAGCTCATGACCATCACTTCGCGGGTCATCTCGGCGAAAATAAGACTACTGATAGAATTTTACGCCATTTTTTTTGGTCAGGTATCAAAAGAGATGTCGTGAGATATTGTCGAACATGTCATTTGTGTCAGGTTACTGGTAAACCTAACCAGGTAATTCCGCCTGTGCCTTTACAGCCGATTCCGATTACCTCTGAGCCTTTTGAAAACGTTATATTGGACTGTGTTGGCCCATTGCCTCGAACAAAGACTGGGAATCAATGGTTGCTCACCATAATGTGTAGCTTGACTCGTTTTCCAGAAGCTATTCCGCTCCGTAAAATCACAGCTCCGGTCATCATTAAAGCCCTGATGGGTTTCTTCTCTCTTTTTGGCCTTCCAAAAAATATTCAGACTGATCGCGGTACTAATTTTATGTCCCGTGGGTTTGCACAAGCCATGCGTCAGATCACGGTCCACCATGTTACATCCAGTCCGTATCGTCCACAGACTCAAGGTGCACTTGAAAGATTCCATCAAACTTTGAAAAATATGCTCAAGTGTCTCTTCCTCGAGTTCCAGCGTGATTGGGATCAAGGTGTTCCGTTTGCTCTTTTTGCTGTGCGCGAGGTAGTACAAGAGAGTTTGGGTTTTAGCCCGTCGGGGCTGGTTTTCGGGCACACGGTTCGTGGACCTTTAAAGCTGTTGAAAGAGTTGTGGCTTGCTGAGCCTAAAGAGTGTCCCAGTTTGACGGATTGATCCAATATGCGTAGTAGGCTCAGTCGTGCATGTCAGTTGGCTAGAGATAGTTTAGGACTCTGTCAGAAGTGAATGAAGCAGAGGTTTGATTAGAGGGCTGTTTCCCGAAGTTTCTGTCCTGGTGATAAAGTTCTCTGCTGGGCTCTGCTTTGCAGGCTCGTTACAGCGGTCCCTATCGTGTCGAACGACGAGTGAGTGATTTAAACTATGTCATCTCCACTCCAGATCGAAGGAGAAAGACCACGCTATGTCACATAAATCGCCTGAAGTTGTTTTGTGATCGAGGAGAAGGTTCAATTTCGGAGCTCAAGTCGCCTTGCACTTTGTCAGAAATAATGCTCGCGCAACAAAAGTGGCGCTGTCCAAGAAGTGTGGTGCTGAAGTTGTTTCTTCGCTGGCGGTTGCGGCACAAGTTGAAAATGCATCTCCGTCGGTACAACAGGGTGCTGTGACCAGTCCTTTGTTTGAAGATGAGGGTCGTATTCCCTCGAAGGAGGTTATTGATGGGAGAATGAAGAATTCTGAGGTTCTTAATGATCTGGATTTATTTTTGTCTAGCTTATCCATCTTGGAACGTAATGATTTAGTCTCTCTGATTAAGCAACATGAGAACTTGTTTCCTGATGTGCCTCATCGGACAACGGAAATTGAACATGACATTGTGGGCGCTACATGCCCAATTAAACAACATCCTTATCGTGTAAATCCACATAAAAGGTTGTTCTCAAATGAGGTGAAGTTCATGCTGAAAAACGGCATTGCAGAGTCCAGTAATAGCCCATGGAGTTCGCCCTGTTTACTTGTTCCAAAGAGTGATGGTTCCATGCATTTTTGCACGGATTTTAGGAGGGTGAATGCTGTTACAAAACCTGACAGCTACCCATTACCGCGTATTGACGATTGTGTTGATCGTTTGGGCTCAACTGTATTTGTCAGTAAAATTGACCTATTGAAGGGTTACTGGCAAGTTCCGTTGACACTCCGTGCCAAAGAGATCTCAGCCTTTGTGACATCCGATCACTTCCTACAGTATACCGCTATGGCCTTCGGCCTTCGTAACGCTCCTGCCACTTTTCAAAGGCTTATCAATGGCGTTCTTGAAGGTGTGCCTAATTGCGAGGCCTATTTAGATGATTTGGTCATCTATAGTGACACCTGGCCTTCGCATGTGGCCCATCTTTCTACTGTGTTTCGCAGAATATCAGAAGCTAATTTAACCATCAATTTAGCTAAATGTGAGTTTGGCCAGGCCACTGTGGTATATCTGGGTAAAGTGGTTGGCCGTGGGCAGGTGCGCCCTGTCCAGGCTAAAGTTGAGGCGATTGTGAATTATCCTCTTCCAACCACGCGCCACGAACTCCGTCGCTTTCTTGGCATTGTAGGTTACTACCGGTCATTTTGTAAAAATTTCTCTGTCTTTGCCTCGCCTCTCACTGATTTGCTTAGTTCGAAGGTGTCCTCCAACTGGACTTCACAGAGTCAAGCTGCTTTCAACTAAAGCACTGCTGACTACTGCGCCTGTGCTAGCCGCTCCTGATTTTTCTCGGCCTTTTTCCATCGCTGTTGACGCGAGTGATCTGGGAGCAGGAGCTGTTCTTCTGCAACATGACGGGGATGGTCTTGAACACCCTGTCTGTTTTTTTTCACGCAAGTTTAACCGTTGTCAGCGTGCTTATTCGACCATAGAAAAGGAAGCCCTTGCTCTTGTGCTTACCTTTCAGCACTTTGAGGTCTACGTAGGAGGCGCTGCATGTCCGGTTATGGTCTATACAGACCACAACCCTTTGGTTTTTCTTGATCGCATGCGCAATTCTAACCAGCGCTTAATGCGGTGGAGCTTGATTCTGCAGGGTTGTAACTTGGAGATTAGGCACATCCGAGGACGTGACAATATAGTTGCTGATGCATTGTCTCGTGCTTGATGGGTTTGTAAATGTTTATTAGTTGTTGACTTAAACCAGGTGTGCCCAACCCTGCTCCTGGCGATCGACTGTCCTGCACAGTTCATCTCCAACCCTAATCAAACACACCTGAAAGGTCTTCAATTAAGGTCTTAACAACCAATTAAGGTCTTCAGGATTACTTGAAAATTAAAGGCAGGTGTGTTTGATCAGGGTTAGAGATAAACTGTGCAGGACAGTCGATCGCCAGGAGCAGGGTTGGGCACACCTGACTTAAACCCTAATTTATTTTCTTTAAGTGTGGAGTTGTTACGCTGTCAAGCCTAATGAGAACAGTGTTTGTGCTGCTTTGTGCGGTTGTGTTTCTGTTTCCACTATAGGTCATGTGACATCCTGCCGGTTGCTGATTGTGGGTGGGGCCAACTGCTTTAAAGACGCCTTGGTTGACATCCGCTCTCTCTCTCTCCCACTTCCGAGCCACTTCTGGTGGCAGACGGAGTGCAGCTCCGAGGGGTCTCATGTGCTCGGCCCGTTATGCCTCTTGATGGAGTTTCTCGTGTTGACTTCATGGTCGTGTTTCATAAGCACGTTCCCGACGAGGGATCCACGTCTGTTAATTTTAGTTTATAACTTTATTTAGAGCTGGTGGTAATTGGTGATGGGTTTTCATGTTATTTAATTTAGGATTAGTTAGGGTAGCAGTCAGAGGACGCGGAAGACTCACGGAGAACCTTGTCTTTTGTTTTTGGACGGGAGGCAGGCAAGTGTTATTCCTCCGGAAGATATGTGTGGGCAGGGTTTTCTTTCTGTGTGTTTCGTTATTTTCTTTTACCACCATGCTCCGTTTGTGACAAATTGTTCACCATTTCATTTATAATAAATAGTTTATGCATCGTCACTGAATCTCTGTGGTCTTTATGTGTTATGTTGTTCCATTTCAATTCATTTGGTGGGCACGTAACAGGAACAAATAGTTTATACGTTCATGACTTCAAGGCTAGATTATTATAATAATCTACTGGGTGATTGCCCTTCATGCTCCAAAGAAATTCCAGCTGGTCCAAAATGCAGCAGCTTGAGTTCTTAATAGAACCAGGAAGTATGACCACATCAGCCCGGTTCGGTCAACACTGCATTGGCTCCCTATTTAAAATTGTATACATTTTTAAATCTTCCTGATAACTTACAAAGCTTTTATCCCGAGGTTTACTATAGTCATCCAGATCCGGGCCGTATCCAGATCAGAGGTAGGGCCTGCGCCTAGACACGACCACAACGTATCCCTGAAATGTCAGCAGAGATTGTGTCAGTTAGACTCTCCACTGTGAAGGCCTCATCGACACGACAGCCATCGGCACTAATCCTCAACAAACCTGTCTTCATACCCGCGTGATGTCTCTGATCTTCAACCAGATGGAACTGGATAATATTCTGAATGTTACGATCTAATCTGACTTCTGACCTGTAATCCTGCTTGAATCATAATCATACACGGTTCGTTCATCAGAAGAGAACTGGCCCCCCGACTAAGCCTGATTTCTCCCAAGGTTTTTTTCTCCATCCTGTCACCTGATGGAGTTTTGGTTCCTTGCCACTGTCACTTTTGCCTTGCTTAGTTGGGGACACTTAATATTCAACAATATTATTGATCTGCCTGCATTGACACATTATATGAGAACTGAACTGAGCTGGACGATGATGACATCACTGTTTTCTACAGAGCGGCTGTATAAAGGTTATATATCAATAACTTTTTTACAACATAAATTAACCATCACTGAACTTAAGATGGACTATGACACTATTTTCTCTGCAACTTTGTTGCATTATTTTCCTGTTATCACTGTAAAGCTGCAATATAAATATATAAATGAAGGTGACTGATTTTATATTTACCTGATTTTGTTTGTCTTATTGTCATTTGATTTAATAAAATTTGGATCTCACGGATCTCCAGAGCAGGTTAGCCGTGTAGCATGTTACCATGGCAAATAAGAACCAATCCACCCTTTTGAGCCCCAAAAAACAGTCAGCACAGACACAAACTTACCAGCGTAGCAACTGAAACAGTATACGTGCATTAGGCCTGGTTATACAAACTGTAAACAAGGAAATCTCTTTCTCTGACACTTTGGTTGGCTATGATGGGGTTTTAAAACATTTAAAAAAAAAAAAGATATTATCTGACTGCACTGACCCTATCAGATTAGAATGAAAAAGCTTGAATTGAACTGGACAATGACACGATTATCTTCTGTAGAGCTGCCTTTGAACTCATTTCATAATTGATCTTTACAACATCCACATCAACTGAACTAACCTAATGACACTATGGTCTTGTGACATAAAAATATTTACCTATGCATTTTCTCACAAAAAAATGATTAAATAATGCAGTTCAAAATGTATTATTCAATCTATGTTCTTTTATTTGTAATCATTACTGTCAAATCACCTTCGTCAGTTAAGAACCTGGGTGTGCTCTTTGATACCAATCTTTCATTTGAAGGCTACGTTTCTAGCATCTGTAAAACTGTATTCTTCCATCTTAAAATTTTTTTCTAAATTACAACATATGCTCGCAATGACAAATGCAGAACAGGTAGTTTATACATTCATGACCTCAAGACTAGATTATTGTAATACTCCACTGGGTAGTTGACCTGCACGCTTAATAAACAAACTCCAGCTGGTCCAAAACGCAGCAGCTAGAGTTCTTAATAGAACCAGGAAGTATGACCATATTAGCACAGTTCTGTCAACACTGCATTGTCTCCCTATGCTATAATCCCTCTTTGTATGTAATTGTACATTTGCTCTCATTTTATCTTCATGCACGCCGAAAAAAATATGCGCTGCTCATGCTTGCGGTGTGAAACGGCCGTTAGTGTTGTACACGTTGAGAAGACGCTGTTTTCAACCAGTTTTTTTTTTGTTCACCATGAGCACATTGTATTATGAAAAAAGAAAGTCCTATTCACAAGCGTGCCTTCTGACAAAAGAGACTGAGAACCACTGAACTATATCTAAGCAGATGGTCAGGTGCAGCCACAGGGGTTCATATCTCCATGACAAAAAATGTAAAAGTCTCAGGTGGACAATCATATCTAGACCACATTCAGCTGCGGTGTGAACGTAGCCTTCGTTTCACACAAATACGTATTTTCCGGTGCCATTTTAATTGGCTGAGCCATTTAAATCTCTTTCCACACAAAGAACAAAAACAGCGTCTGACATCTGCATGACTTTTCAGATGTATCTGTAAGTGTGATAGCAAAAGAAATGTTTTATTACACTGATCACAATTAAATCGCCTTTTTCCAGAGTGAGTGTGCAGGTGATTTTTAAAATGGCTCCTTTTTGTAAACCTCTTGCCACATTCAGAGCCCTGCCATTTCTTTCTAGAATGAGTTTGCAAATGACTTTTCAGGTCTCTTTGATATGTGAAACTCTTCTCACAATGAACACATGTAAAAGGCTTCTCTCCAGTGTGAAGTCTCGTGTGAACATCAAGACTTACTTTCTGATTGAAACTCTTTCCACAGAGAGAGCATGTGTAAGGCTTCTCTCCAGTGTGGACTCTCATGTGAGTCTTAAGGTTTCCTTTAAATCTGAAACTCTTTCCACAGTGATCGCACATGAATGTCTCTTCTCCAATGTGCATTTTTACATGCTTGTTAAGGCTTTTTTTGTCTGGGAAACTCTGTCCACACTGATGACATTTAAAACATTCCTCTCCAGAGTGATACTTCTTCATGTGAAAATTAAGGGCTCGGTTACGAGTAAAACATTTCCCACACTCAACACACATGAATGGTTTCTCTCCTGTGTGAGATTTCATGTGATACTTAAGATTTCCGTTTTGTGTGAAGCTCTTCCCGCACAGTTTGCAGGTGAAAGGACTCTCTCCGGTGTGACTTCTCATGTGGGCTTTAAAGGTTGATTTGTATGTGAAGCACTTCCCACACAGTTTGCAGGTGTAAGGATTCTCTCCAGTGTGAACTCTCATGTGCGAATCAAGGGTTGATTTATGTCTGAAACTGTTTCCACACTGATCACATGTGAACGGCTTCTCTCCAGTGTGAATTCTCATGTGAGTCTGAAGGCCTCCTCTATGTGTAAAGCTATTCCCACACTGTTTGCAGGTGTAAGGCCTCTCTCCAGTGTGACCTCTCATGTGCGAATCAAGTTGTGCTTTATATGTGAAGTTTTTGCCGCACTCTTTGCATGTGCAAGGCTTACTTTCAGTGTGAGATGTCATGTGCCTCTTGAGGCTATCTTTAGTACTGAAACTCTTTCTACACTGATTACATGTAAAACAGTTCTCTCCTGAGTGAATCTTCATGTGGTTAGTAAGGGTTACTTTACTTTTGAAAAGCTTTCCACACTGATCACATGTGAAAGGCTTCTCCCCTGAGTGAATCTTCATGTGGTTTTTAAGGGTTACTTTACGTTTGAAAAGTTTTCCACACTGATCACACGTGAAAGGCTTTTCTCCAGTGTGACTTGGCATGTGGGAATTAAGGTTTCCTTTATGAGTGAAACTTTTTCCACAATGTTTGCAGGTGAAAGGCTTCTCTCCAGTGTGAACTCTCAAGTGGAGTTCAAGGTTATGTTTTAGTTTGAAACTCTTTCCACACTGACAGCAGGGGAAGGAACTGTTAGATTCTCTTTTTCGTGAGGAAGTCGTTTCAGTTTCTATGTATTTTTCTGTAGTTGTGATATGTTTCTCATATTGATGTTTCTCTTCTATTTCATTCAGTTCTTGACTCTCCTCTTTCAGTCCCATCAGGTCTAAAGCAAAAAAAAAAAAGAAGACAAATAAGTTAACATCAGTTTACCATCAAAAACAACAAAACAAATCAGATCTTTCGACAACAATTCTCAAGCTATTCAAAAGAACATTGTGGTCTATGTTGGTATTTATGGACAAGTGTTAGCATAATTTAGGTCTTATCTATCCGACCAATTTGCATTGCATGGATGTTTTGTATTAATTTCACTCTCCTGCCTTAACACACACAAAGAATAAAACAAAAACAACTCAAACAACCATTTGATAAGAAAATAATTCACAATCAGAAAAAAAAAAAAAAAAAAAAAAAAATTATATATATGTATATATATATATATATATATATATATATATATATATATATATATATATATATATGTATATATATTTATATATATATATATAAGTATATATATTTATATATATATATATATATATATATATATATATATATATATATATATATATATATATATACACACACACACACACAATAATACATATACACACACGTGTATATGTGTGTGTGTATATGTATTAGTTTAACCCAAAATACTTAACACTTTTTCTAGAGTTACCTCTCCTACACCTGATTCATTCAGCCACGTTTTCACTGAGCCTTAAACAGTAAACAATACGACTGGTATAACACATTTGTTGCAAACACAACAGTATTATGCAATCCTAGTTATATAACAACGGTTCAAACACACATTGATTCAATTTACACTGTTTAAACTGAATCATTGAATATGTGAACTGTTCAAACACTCAGGTTCTTTCTCACTGTTCAATGATTTGGTGACTAAATTCAAAACTCTTAATGATTCGTTCAACAGTTCAAACGCTCCGGATCTTTCTCACTGTTTGACGATTCAGTGACTCAGTTCAAACGCTCAGTACAGTAAGCTACCGAAGTTCATCACAGGTTACTAGAATTTCCAGCCAATCATAATTCAACCAGATTCAATATCCAAAATACATATCCAAACTCACCAGTTTGTCACATTATCATTAAATTTCCTCATATGACCAAACTGCACAACTCTCCAAGTTAGCGGAGTTTATTATTAATATTAGGGCTACATCAACTAACAGATAATATTGACAAAAAAAACATATATATATATATATATATATATATATATATATATATATATATATATATATATAAAATTGTTGAAAATAATCAATACGTTTTATTGTTTGTCTGCATGCAGTGCGTCGAAAAACCTCCAACATTCATGACACCTTACAGTAATGAATAGAGCATTTCCATGGACAAAACACTGCAATGGATGGCACAGAATTTTACATAACATTTACATTTATGCATTTATCCAAAGAGACTGAATATTGTTGACAAATTACTTGTTACTATATTGTAATAGTAAACACTGGGAATTGTTTGAAAACAAAGCTGAAAACAAACGGGTATTGTTAGAAATCTAGAATGGGAAAAAAGCTAAAGGTGAAATACAAAAAAGGGGGTTTAAGTTTATACACAGCTTGCAAAATCTACAAAATGTTAATTTTAACAATATGCATAATAAAAATGGCATGTTTTGTTATTCAGTCCTGCCCTGAATAAGATCTCTTACACGTTTACATATAGATACCAAGACAAAATAGTAGCTGAATTTACACAATTACCCAGTTCAAAAGTTTAAGTATGTTTGATTCTTAATACTGTATGTTGTTAACTGGATGGTCCACAACAGTTTGTATTTTTTGTGATGGTTGTTCACGAGTCCCTTGTTTGTCCTGCATAGTCAAACTGTTTACTGTTGTTTAAGCCTTTAACAGTCAGACTAAAAAATACATTTGCAAACAATTATTTATTGCTAAAATTGTTTTCCTGACACCACATTTAGCAATTATTTAAAAAAAAAAATTCAGATGACCCATTCACTAAGCGGATTACCAAGTCGACCAGCTGGTTGACTTGCCCAGGTAGGGTGATTCTTGGCATGAACTAACAAGTATTAGGCATTAATGGAATTTTTCATTTGTGCAACTGAAGTTGATGTTTTTTAGTAATTCTGTGAATTACACTGCGCAAACCAAAAGTAATACTACCCACCGGATGAAGAAGGGTTGGCTCTCCACAGAACATAAAATATTTTTCGTGTTCGCATTTATGAGGAAAAAATGTTACGGACGTGACAGTTCTCCGTTACGGACGTGACCGCTCTAAAAGCGGCATTAAAAGACTGCTTCAAAACTTTTACAGAGACCTCAAACAGGCATTTAAAACACCAAATATTGATGATTGTTCGAAAAATCACACCCCTCCACCACATGCTCACCGGTAAGACGGCATTAAGCATTAAATTTCTCTGTACTGTAGGGTAATATACAGGCCTACGTGTTGTTGCCTAGTCATTAAAGAAAACGCATTTAGTTTCATATTTATGTTTAAACAAAATTATTTTCATCTATGTTGATTATATGAAAAGTGAACAGCATGAGTAAGATCATAACGGAGTAAATATATCGGTAGACAAGTGGAATGGGCAGACATGATTTTGACCACTTCATTAAGTTTTTTCGTTTTGTATAAATTGTATCTCAACCAACTGCCTGGATTTAATAAATAAGAAGCAAATATAGCCAGGCCCGGCGCCTCAAGGGGGCATTACCCAGTCAGTTTCATTTTTGTATTTATGACTTAGACTTAAGACAGACTTTATTGTCATTTAACTGCACATTCACAATATACAGTTGAGCGAGATTACGTTACAAGGCTCCGAAAAAAATAAGAAAAAAGAAAAGACAAGTAAAAGAGAAACAGTATAAATATAAGTATGTGTAATATAAAAGTATGATATAATTGGGGATTATTGGGAGTTTAGCAATTTTATGACGTGGGGGATGAAGCTGTTGTGAAATCTGGATGTTCTGCATTTCTGGAGGGCAGCATGGAGAACAGACCATGGTTGGGGTGGGAGGGGTCCCTTGAGATTGACTGAGCCCTGGTCAGGCAGCGTCTGCGAGCCATGTCATGGATGGAAGGAAGTGCTGTCCCAATGATTTTCTCTGCTGTCCTCACCACTCTCTCTACACGTTCCCAGTCTGAGGTGTTGCAGGCCCCAAACCAGACAGAGATGCAACTGGTCAGTATGCTCTCTATTGTCCCTCTGTAGAAAGTGGTGAGGATGGAAGGAGGGAGATTTGCTCTTCTCATCCGACGCTAACTCATGGTTACAAATGAAATGTTTAACCTTTTGAGCGGTACGGTTCCATATATGGGATTTTTATTTTTATTTCCAAAGCGAGTTTTCAGTGTGTATTGTTCATTGATGGTATAAAGTTTTACTTTTAAACAAAACAATTCAAAACGAAAGGAAACAGACTGCTCTCTGCTTATGTAATCCATATGAAATATGTATTTCTCTCTGGCACGTTCACTAGTGCGAAGATCGCGAGTCAGCATCGTCAACTTCATCTTTGGAGCCGACACTGACACAGAAAACACTTATTAATAAACAATTAAAATGTCTCCTTGCTATATTTGACATTCATTATCATTACTTTTGCCGGTTCTTTGTGACCGCTTTTAGGAGCGTTATTGGCATCGCCACCCTCTGGTTGCATTAACATTTCAGCACCGAAAACATGGAGATTTTTTTAGACAATAATCAAATATAATTAAATACTCAGTGACTTATCCCAACCAAATATTGAAATCTACGATACCAGTGTGGTAAGATTGCACAATTAATCAACTTCATTATAGGCTACTAAATCGCTCTATTTCAAAGGCTATTTCTCATGTTGAAAAGCGTGTGCGTTGTTGAAGACTCAATATAGAGGCTATGATTTTCCTACTAACAGAACTGCTTGCTAAAAAACTAACAAAGCACAAATATTACTGCAATTAGTGGTTATGCACTGATATACGGTAAGCCTGAAACTGATCACGGCAAGAGTCATATGGATATGATTTAATATGAAGCATGCGTAACACATTATTATGGTTGTTCAGATCAAAGTAGTGAGATGAATTGTCGATCCTAATAAGCATAAACATAGTTTAGCTTTGCATATAAAGTTTCAAGTTATTTGAATTTATAATTTTTAACTTGATCTTTAAAACATTACGGACGTTACAGAGCACTGAAGCGTCGTGACCTCTTAATTATAGCCCAGACAGTGCAGTTATGACAAAATTAGTCTATTTATTTCTCAGGCATGCCTCCATCTTTCTGCAAAATGCTTATTGTTAAAATAAAGTTTTAAAATGAAAGGGGTCTTTGATCCCTCTTTTGAAAGCATGAAATATGGTTGGTAGAAATTGTAATTTTAGTATTGTTGCTCACCTCGTACGTGGTGGAAAAACAAGGCAATTTTCTTAAAATTTCTGATACAGCACATTAATACAGTATATTGCAGATCTAAATGGACAACTTAAAAAGGGTTTTGATCTTTAGGTAAAATTTTTATTTTTTTATGGTAAGGATTATTTTTGCGTGGAATTGCCTAAATGCAGTTTCTCTTTTGTTAAACAAATCACTTTTGATCATTTATGCTGCCTCGTTCCCTCTTTTGTCCATTTATGCTGCCTCGTTCCCTCTTTTGTCATGACCCTTGAGTCAGGTTGTGACAAGGGAACGCCAAAGATTTGTGAGAGAACACAAAAGCATTGATGAATAATTTTCTCTCCCATCTCATTATTTTTCCTTCACCATTCCCCTTTAAGGGGCTTTGTAGATTCCAAAACTGATGTGTGGGTTTTCTTTGCCATTTGCTTTAAAACCGTTCTCTTGTTCAGTAATTATTTTTGATCGCAGTCTTTTTCTGTCATTGTTTTACTCGGATTTGCTTCTCAGTTCCATGGAATTTTAAGATTTTCTTTGTCCATTCCATGTTTTATAGGCAACTTCTGTCTAGCTAATTCAGATTAAAACAGTTGGTTTAAACTAAATCTGGTTTATTTTAGTTTAGGACTCCATAGTCCAGGTGTTGGTAATCTGTACTTAATCTGTGTTTCAGAAAGTCATTTTTTAAGACATGATTGACTGGGCCTACTCCTGTCTTAATTTAAACCCTGTCCGGGAAACCACCCCTTTATCATTCAAATTACTGTAGTTTTAATGTTACTGTGAAGAGCAGGGCGCAAGCCGTGGAAACGGAGTGAGGCCGGTGGCGCGAGTGTTAATAAATGTCACTGCGCACTGCAGGAGCTTCAAAGGATAAGAGGAGGAGTGACGACAGTGAAAGACGCGAGAAGACCAGGCCTGGGACATTTAAATTGCGTTTCGTCTATGTATGGGCGGCAATCGGCTATGAAGCACCTGTAGTTTACTTTCGTTTTATTTACTTTAAAACTTCTGTTTAACGTTCACTGGTTCCCCATTCTTCCCTGCACCTTGAACTTTGTCACATGTACATGTAAAAGCATTTTAAATAGCACATTAAAATAAAACACTTGGAAAAATAATACCTTAAGAAGTAGGGTCTTATCTTTTTATTTTACCTCAGACCCGTTTTCTTCGTGTTGTCACAGAGCACAGAAATGAATGCTCAAAAGACAAATGAGGTGTGGGTGTATTTTGAAAACGGAAAAGTTTCATTAAGCTGGGCCATTTCAAACTGGCATAACTAGAGCGATGCATACTAGAGCGATGCATAACCATATTCAGGACATGCACATAGGTGTGATAGCTGAAGCAAGCAAATGACCATTGCGTATTCACTTCAACAGTGAAGAAAATTACTGCCTTTCAGAATCAGAATGAGCTTTATTCGCCAAGTGTGCTGAGTTTAGCGGCATTTAGCAGGTTTGACTGTTTGATTAATAGATCAAGTGCTCAAATGAAACACGTCTTTAGAGTTTTTTTTTTTTTACTTCTAGGCAGTTACAAAACTTACGTTTAAATGACTGTCAAAATAGTCGCTGCGCAAAGTTTTTAACGGGATGGCGGACACAGGGCTCCAGACTCCATTTTTCCTGCCGGTGCGACCAAATATTTATTTAGCTCGCACTGGCGCGACCACAACTTTGCCGAGCAGCGAATGCAAACAAAATGAAAGCGGAACGAAAATGCACTACTCATTTCACGGACCGTTTATTAGTTCGGACCAATAATAGAGAGCGCAGCCCCCCGTATTTGCCAGTCGCGGGCCGATCTCGATCACGCGACACTAGGAGATCCAGTGAAGAAATCAATCCATTGACTTCACCTCAGAATTAATAACATCATCGCTGCGAGATCCATTGAGAAACACTCCCGATTCGGCGCAGAGTTCTCTGTTATAAACCATAGATCAGCGCTGAAGTGGAAACCAGGAGAAACACTTATAGAAGGCTTTCAGTTCACAAATCAGCAACATTCACCATGGATTTATGCTAATGTTGTAACTCTAAACATTACTATGGTATTGTGACAGAAATAGTCAAACGCTTACAAGTACTACACATCTTTTTCCAGCACTTCAACACTATAATATCATAAATGTTATTTTTAATGTGATGACCAAAACATTTTTTGTTCATCCTTCAAAGATTGTCCTAAAAACTAAAAATGTTAAGATGTAGGAAAACTCTAATTTAAACACTTATTTAAAATAAAAAATAAATTACAATTGTAAACAGTAGGCTGCTTATTGGATATTTTCACTCCCTAATATATTTTTTTTTACTCGTTTTGCTTTTTAATTTATATTAAGACATTATGAATGATAATAATTAAAGTTAATTTCATCTACACCCTAAATTAAGCTTAGTGCTTTATTGTCAGCCCCAGTGCCACCAGATATGTGTTGTAGAACTCAGTGTCTTGGTGCTGCTGCCCTCAGATGTTAGTCTGGAGCCCTGTGAACTTAATGTACAGATATTACAATGTGCAGTTTTATTTTAAGTCTATTATTAAAGAATTTGTCAGTATTACAGTTATTTTGGGGGAAATTTGAATAATTGCATTGCAAGCTGATTTAAGGTGTGCCCCTAAATTTTCTGCTTGCGCTCCTAAAAATTTCAGTCAGGGGCTACAGCGCTCATAGTAAAAAAAGTTAGTCTGGAGCCCTGGTACAGGAGTGTGAGTAAAATAATAGATGCCCCAACCACGTTTAAGTTCAAAGTCTGGATGCATTTTGCCTTTTATACCATTGTTTGGACAAACATATTGTAATTAGATATCTTTGACACTCTGCACCGAGCACTTATACAGATACACATGAGAGCGTATGAAAGTATGCATCTATTTACTTAAAATTTTCAATTTAATTTACAGACTGAAGCACTTTTTGTGCTGTTTTCAAACAGTTTGGGCTTTAATAAAGAGAAAACCTGCACTAAACCTTTTCACAGGCATTTTGTTTTCAGTTATCGGAGAATTGCTGTATCATGATATTATCTGTATCGTGTATCGTATTGTGAGGTACCCAGTGATTCCCATCCCTAATGAGTATCCTTGTAAACATAGTTGCTTAAGTGAACGTAAACAGTTTATAACTAAAACACGTGTAATAGTATATTTGATCCGTTAATCCAGTGGTTCTCAACTCCAGTCCTCGGGACCCACTACTCTGCACATTTTGTATGTCTCCTTATTTAACACACCTGATTCAGATCGTCAGCTTGTTAGGAGAGAATCTATGATCTGAACTGAGTGTGTCAGATAAGAGAGACATACAAAATGTGCAGAGCAGCGGGTCCCAAGGACTGGAGTTGAGAACCACTGTGTTAATCAAACAACAAAAGACAAAAGACAAAAAAAAAAAAAAAAAACCTCTTGACTGAATGACTTTTGTAACTTTAATAAAGATTAATCTATTCATCCATAGAGAACCACAGTGTATAGTATGTGTACAGTGCAACAGCAAAGAGCTTGTTTACATTTTAGACAAGTCAAGTTGCTAAACAGGACATAGAAATGGCAAAAAAATAAATAAATAAACCAACCGCCTTGACCTGACTGTTATATGCCTATACAGCCAGTCCCTCCTGAAAAACGCGATTAGGCCTATGCGATCGCATAATTCAATGCATAATCAGGCAAATGCGGGGGCCGCATTTTTTCAAATACGCCGCACTTTCGCCGTATAAATTGCAGATTTCCACGCAAAATATGCAGGGCTTGCATGATTTCATAATCATGTTTCATAATCAACGAAATCAATTCGTTGCAAAAAAGTCACATATATCTTAGCAGAGATATAAGAGCAGCCATTTTCCCGTTGCCATTGGAACGTTATGAAGTGACGTAATTACGCGACGTGAACATCATCAAAAAGCTGTAAAACAGGAAGCACATTTAATTTATTCATTTTTACAGAAGTTGTAGCATAGCATATTCATTTTGTAAATCTACAGAACTTGTTTGACTCATCAATGTTTTGTAAGTTTGAGCCATGTATTTATTAAGGTCTGAAATAAAACAAGATGAGAACTTAAATATTCCCAGCACTTTCTGTGATGCAAATATGCTCGCTTATCATAGTAAGTAATAAGAAATTACTCTTTAAATTAAGGTAGCAGCCTAGTGAGAACAGAATGTTGGGGGAATCACTTTTTTTTCTTTTTCATCAAACCGCAGTTTTTGCAAGTTCCCGCAAGTTCATCGTGTAAAATTGCATAAATATCACGCATATTCCATCGCATTTTTATTAACATGAAACAAGAAAACGTGCCGCATTATCAAGTATTTTTGCCCGCAATAATCACAAAAAAAAACAAATTTTTCTGGAAGGACTGTACAGTACACGGATCCATTCAGAATGACTAAACAGCAACATACAACTGAAAAATCAACATGATCCTGAATGTGTGGAAACAATATGAAAGTACTGAAATGTGTCTGTGCAGAAATACAATGTGTGATCAGTGTGTTGACCGCACACATACACGGTTTGTTTGTGTATCAATATAACAGATTTGCGCATGCTTGCTTTACAACTCCTGTACGTCACCAGTCTTTGAGATGCTGGTTTGCTTTATCCAGCAGAGAATCCAGCATCTCAGAGAATCGTAGTTAGCGTAACATAGAGAGAAAACCTGCCCTACTAAACCTTTACACGGGCATTTTGTTTTCAAAGTTAGACAGATATTGTGATGTATCATGCATTCAAAAAGCGGAAGCTTAAAATAGGACCGTGAAAAAACTTCCACTATGGCCTGTATCAATGGGATTGTTGATTTTTTTTAAATGTAAAATTCAGCAGATATTTCTTCTAAAAACCGTAGTTTACAATCATTAATTGAGCGAAACAAAGAAAACAGGTGTCATTATATTCTGAGGTATATTTCGCGATTTAAAGGGAAGCGCGTAAGCCATACTGTATGTGTATGCGCAATACTTTAGAGTCTGATCACCTTATTTTATTACAGAACTGTAAGAGTGTAATTCAAACAACAGATAACAAAGAGCATTACAAACAGAAACTTATTTGGATTAAACTATAATGTTGGCATTTATTCATGCACTTACTTTACGATGCAATCATCTATAATTAGATCAAATTGAAGGTTTTTTCATTTTTTATTTCTTAAACTTTATTTCCAGCCCACAGACGATTATTCAAAAATAACCGGTTTAATCTCATTACTGGCAGCACCGGTGTTCTGACAATCGCTCAGATAATGTTACACATTTAAATAAAATGACATGCAAAGTAGGGTATCATGTAAGTCTAAAACATTTTTTAAGTATTGATGTTTATTGTTAAGTTCAACTAAATTATGTAAATTAGTTGAACTTAACAATAAACAATTAATTTTCTTCTCAAAACTGGCATCCGTCCATTGTCAATAATGCAGGTGGAAATTCCTTTACGCTATTAATCGGAGAAGGATGTAACGACACACGGACGGATAAAAGCCTATAAAGAATGTCCAACAAGGAAGTAGGATCTTCTCAACAACATAAAAAAACACTTTAATTAGGACACTCTTATGACATTTCTTAAAAGTATCAATTCATTTCTGTAGAGCTGGACATTAGGATCAAATGACTGAATTCAGCTTTAAGAGTGAAACCAACCTGTTTGTTCCTCGGTATCTTCTTGTTTCACACTGAATGTTTCTTCAATCTTCAGGTCTTCACTCTCCTCTTTAATAAACGCCATCTTTGTTTGTTCCTCAGTATCTTCTTGTTTCACACTGAATACTTCTTCAATCCTCATTTCTTCACTCTCTTCTTTAATAGACGCCATCTTAAATTGTACATCACATTGTTCTCAGTTGCTTCTCCGGGTGTTTTTCTGTGTATAAACATATTTGTCATGTTTAAGATACGAATCATAAACAGAAAGAAAAATAAATCCACACTAAATCTCAGTGTGTCTCAATCAGCTCTAGTTCAGTAGTTCAGCGCACTGGTAAGAGAGTCAGTCAGAGTGAGAGTTAATTACCTGAAAAATAGCGTTATCAATTAGGGTGACCACCCGTCCTGCTTTGCGTTGTACCGCACAGCATTTTCACCCCTTGTCCCGCACGTCGCATTTTGAGAAAATGTCCCGCAATTCCATCAGTCTGTTGGTTTTTAATTATCATATTAAGAAAACGTGCATGCCTTTTTAAGAAAGCATTTTATTTAGTCTTTTTGCAGCGTCGTTTTTCACCTATATTTAACAGCGCTTCGGCAGAAGTACAAATACAACAGCCGTTTTTAAAATCCTATCCAATGGTTGAAAGGACAGGAGTAAACACGGTCACTAGTGGGTTGTGACGGCTGTCGATCAAAATGTGGAGCGGTGATTCGGTCAATGTGTTTCTGTCAGAAAACAAATGGATAACTCGGTAAATTGAATTTAAAATTAAAAAATTAAAATTTAAAATTTAACAGAAATTATCAACTTGTTGTCTGCTGTGGTTGTTTTAATTCACATCCTTTCTAAAAAATATGAACATTTTTGGTTTAATATATTCTTAATATTTAAGACTATCAATTATCTAAATTCATGTTGGTTTATATCTTTTTGTTCATTATTTATTTTGTTGGATTTTAGTTGGACTTGGTCAGAACTGTTTCAAAAATAGTGATCTGCATGATGCCTGCTGCCTTTGGGCTCAGTGATGTTGAATTTAAATGTCATGTAAAATAAAGACATGTTATGTTACATTGTGATGTAATGGTGTTTTCTGGAATGGAAGAAAGAATGTTTATCAGCTGAAAGGCAGAATACAAATGTTTTTATTAAGTTAGATAAACATTATATAACAGTTTCAGGTTATGTTTTATTGTTGGTAACATGTACCACATTGTCCCACAGAAACTTATAATCGTCCCACATTTGGTTTGTTTGATGGTGGTCACCCTATTACCAATTAAAGGGCACCTATTATGCCCCTTTTTACAAGATGTAATATTGGTCTCGAGTGTCCCCAGAATGTATTTGTGAAGTTTAAGCACAAAAAAACCCACAGTTAATTTATTATAACCATTTGAAAATGTAATTTTTGGGGCCTGTTTTAAAAAGAGCTGTTTTGGTGTGTACCACCTTAAATGCATATCCCCGCCCTGCCTTTGGATGAGGGCGTAACTTGCATACCTATGGCAATAAATAGTCGGTAGAAGCAGAATGGCTGAAAGTGAGAGTATGGCATTCAGCCGTACATGTTTGAACCGGAATCAGACCCAGATGATGAAGAGACTCCGGCGGAAGAAACACAAATGAGAATGGACCAGGACGTCTCGGAATGGTTATTTGATACATTTATGTACTTATAGAGATGTAATCTCGTCCCCTTTGCAATTATGGATGTGCAACACACACAGACACACACAAACTGTGATAACGTTGGCGCAATTTTTTGAAACTACAAACACAAATACTGTGATAACCTTTGCTACGTACAAACGAAATTACATTTATGTGATGTTTCTGTCTGCACGCCAATATCCCTCGTTCTACATCTTCGTGCCGATGTGCTGGCCTTTGTATAAACATAGCAAGTTTGATGTCTTGTCTCTACAGAAAACATGCACAGTTTTTAATACAATATCTTTAAAAATATATATTTATAAACGTGTGGTTACACACTATACAAAAAAGGTTTAAATTATATACACAGACATCCTACGACGACGACGACAACAACTTTAGACGCATTTGTTGTTGAATTGGCTGACATCGACTGAAATTACTATTTGCTCAACAATCATAAAATACACTTACTTCTACTGGGGGTGACGTTGGATCGCGAACAGTAGGCAACGAACCACACTTGAGGATTAACTTTGAAGCAAGACCTGCTTTGAATTGACCCTCGTTCACAAAACAGTCAGTCAGAAAATGATTCACGCAAACATAAACGTATTTTGGAAGTTTAAGTAATGAACGCCAATAAAATAAAATCCATCCACTGCGTTTTCAGTGGCTCTGATGTCGGAAGTAAGTGAAAACTACTATGAATATTATTACATCCCACAACAGAACAGTTATGTTTCTTAGGAGACATTTTTGACACGGCAGCACAAATCGTCAGAACACCGGCTGTCGTTGAAACAATGGAGGATGGTGTACAGATCACCGAGGGCGGGGTCTATGCCAAAACCACAGTGTCAATCAAACCACCTCGGTGGGGCTTGCTCAATTCTACATCACATTGAGCCGAATCTTAGAACAGCTCGTTTATTGAGATTGTAAAAAAAACACTGGGTGGATTTTTATCATTCTAGGGTGGTTTTGCTCACAGTCACACACTGCCAACACACATTTATGTTCAAACACCATGTAAAAGTGAATTTTGAATAAAAGGTGCCCTTTAATAAAGACAGACTATACAATTAGTTCCTTATGATTTAGATTTGGTTAATGAGTAGTGGATCACATTTAATAGATAATTATTGGGTGAATCATTTTTTACGGTTGCCAACTTCAAAAAAGAAAAACAGGGACAATTGTGGTTCTTGATAGGAAAATAAGGGACACTCAAAATTGTTGCATACAGTGGATTTCATTTTCAGTGTCTGCGGTTGTGTGTATAAAAGGTTGTCCGACAAACACATCTGTTTTGCTTAACCTCTTTATACAATTTAATTCTAAAAATAATTCCAAACGATACATTTATTGTGGGTAAACAATCAATAAATCCTCCAAAAGAAATAGAATAAAACATGGTTACTACATACGGTATAATACACGAGTTTCTAACTCGGAGTTTCAAAAGCCCCGTTTCTCCATTATTACTAGCCGAATTCACGTTTACGATATGATTCAGGATATTAAACGCACATTTTACACAAATGCACTGTTACTCTTGCGCCTATATGCACTTTACTCACAAAAATAACGTTAGATAAAGCATTTCTAGGTTTCATTCAATATTAATTAGTTCCTTTCACAGTCATTGTAAAAGCTATAAAATTGATTTAAACGCCACAAACCTTTTATCAGCAGAATCACAACAGAACAGATGCAGGAGCGCGGCGCAGCCTTATGACGACATCTTCTTCTTCTTGATTTTTTTTTTATATATATATTTTTTTTATTTTTATTAAACAATAGACATAACGTACAACAATTACAACAATAACATGACATCCAAAAAGATAGCAATCAAATTAACAATAAAGGAGTAAAAACAAATAATAAGACAAAATTGAAAGAAAAGAAAATATACGGGGATAAGGACTATTATGCATAATAAAACGATTTAAGAGAAAGGCATAAACCATTAATTGGTACTACTTAAAGAAGAAAAACAACATATATTAATTCACTATTCAATTAGCTTCAGTTCTTCAGCAAATACAATTGTATCACTAAATTTTTTGTTATCTATACATTTGAGAGACTCAATATACAACTGAAAATCACCCAAAAAAACCTTCAGACGAGGTTTAGAATTATTCATTTTACTCTTATGAATATGAAATTTACCTAATATAATCAAAAGATTCATCATAAAATTTACAGAAGCAGTTTTTGAATCAAAATATATGATAACATCTTTACATGTTAATTCACAGTTATAACCAGATTTCTTTTATGGCGCCTGGTTTACAACTTTTTGGTGCACCCGCTGACGTCATAGCGCCAATCTAAAACAAAAGTCCCATTCACATGCTGCTGTGTAAATCACAAAAGTGCATAGACATACAACATACAAATAATACAAATAATTAAAAAGATGACAGAGGGTTTCAGAGTTGAATTCTTGGTGAGTGAGATTCTATGGGAGGCATTTTCTGCCAAAATTAAATAAATCAATTAAATGATGTGAAAACTAAAACCAGATTAACCATTTAATTACAGAAAACTGTACGCAAAGTATGTGACAAAATTGAGAATGAAATTAAATGATTCATTTTTATTTTCACGATTCATTCATTTTTATCTCAAGGCAAGACTGCCAATATTAAAATCAAAAGGCAAACGTGAAAAGAAACTTCAATAACAGTTTTTACAAAGCTTTTTATTAACACTCATGCAATAATATTTACACAATTCAAATTATAATAATAATAATAATTCATTACATTTATATAGCGCTTTTCTGGACACTCAAAGCGCTTTACATAGAAGGGGGGAATCTCCTCAACCACCACCAATGTGCAGCATCCACTTGGATGATATTGCGCCAGAGCGCCCACCACACACCAGCTTACTGGTGGAGAGGAGACAGTGATGAAGCCAATCAGTATATATGGGGATGATTAGGAGGCCATGATGTACAGAGGCCAAGGGGCAAATTTGGCCAGGATGCCGGGGTTACACCCCTACTCTTTCGAAAGACATCCTGGGATTTTTAATGACCACAGTGAGTCAGGACCTCGGTTTAACGTCTCATCCGAAATTCAAATGTAAAGTTTAGTTGTCATTTTGTTTCCTCTTTTATTTCCCAGTTTTCGTTTTCATTTTCAAAGTATGCAAATTATATGTTAATGAGTGGGTGGGGCTTATTCAAGTAATGGTGCTACAGACACACCTTCCGTAAAGCGATGTCGCCAACGCCCCGTGTGAATGACGGTGCTGATCCACTTGTCCGTGCGACACTCCTGTCGTGCCGCACTCTACTTTATTCCTATGGGTGACGTCAAGCGACTTTAACGCGCCTGCAAAGCATTCCGGGAAGGCGTTGCTTCATTTGGAAAAATGTTGCACGTCAAAAAGCTGGCCGATGCCCATCTTTATGCAAATGAATTCCGCGACTATCCAATAGAAGTAGAGCATATGGAGACGGGGGGAAGTCTCTTGCAGGTCCTCTGTTCTAGACATCCTACTAAAAAATGCTCAAGAAACTTTAGTTCCGAGTAGAAAATGGAGGAGAAATTGATTGTGGTGGTTGCAGGTTTCCCCAATTTATATGACCCATCTTTGTTGTCCTATAGGGACAACGATCAACGAAATTCTGCCTGGAGAAGGGTGGCAGACGGCGTTGGAGTCCCTGGTGGGTTTTATGAGTTTGCACCGTGTTAAATAAAATGTTAATTCAACCGATGAGTTGTAATGCTAGCAGACAGCATATGAACCCAATGGCGACGACGTGGCTTCTTCCTCCAGAGGTAGAGCAGAGCAGCTACAATGATCCTTCTCTGTTTTTGATTCATGACTGCTTAACGAAATCCGTATACAAATCACCTCTTCGAACAAATGTTTTAAATACGCAACATTTCCGTCTCAGTCAAAACCACGCCCATAGCGATAAACAGAGGAACGCCCATCAACGTACAAATCTGGGGAGGTGTCTCACAGTTGTGTCGCAAAAGTGGATCACCACTATGAGGGTGATTGAGTGAGTGTGAATGTGTGATACGAAGTTATTGAAATGTGATCATATTGTATTCAAGACGAGTCATGGCGAAATCTGTAAGTCAGCTTTTGCGGGAAGCTGCCGCAGCATTGGAACAAGAGGAGAACAACACAAACCAGACTGTCCAGCAAGCGTCAAACCCTCGGCCCACTGCAGTTCCTCAGCCTGAGTCTTCAGTTGCCAGAGAAACTGTTCAGCGTAAGTACATATGTAAAAAAAATATGTACATCGGTTGCACATAATGAAGTTAGGTTTCTGCAACATGATTTATACATGTTAAAGCTACATAATTTATGTTTGTTAAATAAAAATGATTTATATGTTAAAGATACATAATTTATGTTTGTTAAATAAACATGGTTTATATGTTAAAGATACATCATTTGTGCTTGTTAAACAAATAGGATTTTAGTGTTTTTCCATTAATATATGCTGTGGTTTCAATAAATAAAACTAACCAGATTAGTTTTAGAATACTAGAAGCTGACTTTAATCAATAAATATATTTTTTACATCCACTTGTTTTAAGTACATTAACAACATTACTGTACAGTTTAAAAAGCAGTAAGACAAGCAAACACATTTCTTGAATCAAATCGCTGTATTATTTTTTACCATCCATTTTTCACACAGTAAGTGCTATAGAAGTAAGCTTTCTGTGTGTAGACCATGAACAATGACAACATATCTTAGACCATTCAGATCCAGTAAAATGTGACAAAAACATTAGTAAAAAATGCTGTATAAAACAGTACAGTACAATTCATTTTTCAGAGTATGTGCTACAGAAGCAAGTGTGGCAATAAGCGGACTAGGATCTTAATTACGAGTTAAAATATGGTGATACTTGTCGACTACGCCACCCTGAATCAATCAGGGAATAGACCCAGTAATTATACTAGGCCACACAGGTTCGTGTGTGCCAGGGAGGTCAGAGACGCAAGTACAATGAGATTACAAATAATCTTTTATTGAAATACAAAAATGTATAAAAACAATACTCTCGTTTTATAAGCAAAGGCACTCAACACATGTACACATGATAAACCGTTGACGACAAAAAGATCTCAGGGGGCAGCAGTAATGGCTCATATAACATAAGTCCTCTACCCACAAGGGTAGGAGGAGCTTCAGGGAAAATCTGCTTTCTTAACCACAAGACAACCAAAAGAAAGAAAGAAAAGAAAACCAACCAACCAGGCTGAGGCTACCAGCGGAAGGACCACTTTTAGGCTTTTCCAAAAGCACGATCCTACTCACTCACACACCACACGTCACCGTGCACTTAGATCACACACAGGCACTTCAAAAGTGTCACCCACTGCAGCACCACCACAATGCAAGAAACGGTCCTTCCGCCAAAACACCTCAGTTCCTGGGGAGAAACAAACGAACAGCTGGGTTTGGTACAACCCTAAAAATAACCAAAAACGATAAAGCCAAACATACAAATACACATAATCAAGGTCGCCAAAGACCTGCTTACACTTGAAAACAAAATACACATAATTAAAAACAAAGAAAGAATAAACAAAACTAATGCAACTCACACGTACGCAAACGTATCGGTTACCTAACGTAACCTCGGTTCTCTCTAGATGAGGGAACGAGTATTGCGTAAGTTAGCTTACGCTACGGGAAAGATTCATCTTCTCGAGATATTGAAGCCAAAAATTATCCTTAATTTTGTATTTATTGTCAACGCAGTGCAGCAGCTAGCAGACCTAGAGCAGGCTGTCTAGCGTGCTCATAGGCTGCCCTGCGGGAACTGCAGCAGCCTACCACTGAGCCCGACGTAACGTCACGTCCAATGAAGGGCGCTCGCGCCTTCACAGCGTCTTAGCCCGCCAGAATGGGCGTGGCTTAGCGTATATAAACAGGGCTCGTAGGCTGTATTCTCTGGTTTTCAACGACTGAAGCGAAAAACGCTCGTGGCGCGAGCACGGCAGGTTACGCAATACTCGTTCCCTCATCTAGAGAGAACCGAGGTTACGTTAGGTAACCAATATGTTCTCTTACGAGAGGTTCTCTCGTATTGCGTAAGTTAGCTTACGCTACGGGAACCCTTTGTCAACGCCGTGCGCGCCAAGCATCCACAATGAGTCCCAGGGCTTTCCGGGGAACCCAGATAAGTGGGAAATAAGGCGGCCAGCAGTGCGGGCCAGCACTTGTACATAAGCACTCATAGGGAATACAGAGCGGCGTCGCCGGTCTGCATAAGCATATAGTACATACCCAATAGTGCAGCTCAACCAGAAGAGCTAGTATGCGTGAGAGTAGCCTGCGCACGAACCTATCTGGACAGAACGTACATCTCACTTAAACTGACAGAAGTTTTGCCTGCAGAGCGGGAACTTCTAGGTTATAAAACCTGACAAAGGTGGACGGGGAGGACCAGCCCGCCGCCACACATATGTCATGAATAGAAATTCCGCTGGACCATGCCCACGATGAGGCCATGCCTCTGGTGGAATGAGCCCTGATGCCCAGGGGGCATTGCAGACCTGCCGACTCGCGTAAGCAGCTGCTATAGCGTCCACAATCCATCTGGATAAGCTCTGTTTCGAGGCGGCAAGACCCTTGGTGCGCCCACCAAACTAAACGAAAAGCTGCTCCGAGCGCCTGAAAAGGGCGGAGCGCGCAGTGTAAGTCCTCAGCGCCCTGACCGGGCAGAGGAGATTAACGTCGCTCTCGCTATCGGATGAAGGCAGAGCCGAAAGCGAAAATGACCTGCGCTCTGAATGGAGTGCCAATCACTTTAGGAACATAGCCATGTCTAGGTTTGAGGATGACCTTTGAGTAATTTGGCCCGAACTCGAGACACGCGGCGCTGACAGACAGTGCGTGTAAGTCCCCCACACGTTTCACTGATGACAGTGATGTCAGGAAAACGGTTTTGAGTGATAGGTACTTTAACTCCACGGAGTCTAGTGGTTCAAAGGGGAAAGCATTCAGGGCCTCGAGGACCAATGAAAGATCCCACATAGGAACCGACGGGGGGCGCGGAGGGTTCATCCTTCTGGCTCCTCTAAGGAAGCGGATGACAAGCTCATCTTTTCCTAGTGACCGGCTGCCACATATACTTTGAGCGTGGATGGGGATCTCCCCTTATCCATCAGCTCCTGTAGGAAACAGAGCAGCCACGAGACCCACACGTCCGCGGGTCCAGGTTTTTGTCGGTGCACCATTTGGAGAACACAGACCATTTAGACGCGTAAAGCTTTCTAGTAGAGGGAGCTCTAGACTGCGTGATTGTGTTCATCACTCCTTCTGATGGGTACCCGTTGATCACCCACGCGTGCAGAGACCAGCGCTCTGGATGGGGATGCCAGATCGAGCTGCGAGCTTGCGAGAGGAGATCCGTTCTGACCGGAATCGGCCACGGGGCTGTTGGTGACAGCCGCGTCAGCTCCGGGAACCAAATCTGATTCTCCCAGCGCGGGGCTATGAGGAGCACCGAGTGGCGCGTTTCCCTGATTCTCTTGATTACCTGCGGTAGCAGAGAGATCGGAGGGAAGGCATACAGAGGGCGGCTGGGCCAGACTTGGGCCACCGCGTCCTCATTCTTCGAAAAGAACACTGGGCAGTGAGCGTTGTCCTTTGACGCGAATACGTCGACTTCCGCTTTGCCGAATAGGCGCCATAATTTCTGGACTGTTTGGGGGTGCTGGGACCATTCCACTGGCGGAACATTGTCCCTGGACAGCTTGTCTGGGCCGTCGTTCAGGTGGCCTGGCACATGTGCAGCTCTCAGCGAGCGCAGGTGATGCTGAGACCACGTGAGGAGGCGCTCCGTCAGATCGCAGAGGTTCCTGGATCTGACACCGCCCTGACGGTTCACATAGGAAACCACTGACATGTTGTCCGATCGGACTAGGACATGGTGGTCCTGTATGAGCGGGAGGAAGCGCCTCAGTGCGTTCTCGACCGCTATCATTTCCAGACAATTTATGTGAAGGAGCTTTTCCTGGTCTGACCATAGGCCAAAGACCGGTCTGCCCTCGAAGAGCGCACCCCAACCTGTGTTGGACGCATCTGTCGAGATAACCTTTCGGTTTGAGACCGCTCCCATCATAACGCCCCGCTGATACCAGTCGGCTGTTAACCAGGGCTGCAGAGCCGTAATACAGGTCTGTGTCACTCTGATTCGTTCGCAGCCGGCAGCCCAAGCTCGGCGAGACACACGGACATTGAGCCAGCGTTGGAGCGGGCGCATGCGCAGTAGGCCCAGCTGAAGCACTGCTGCAGCTGAGGCCATACAGCCCAGCATCCTCTGGAATGTCTTCAGAGGGATGATGCTGCCCGTCCGGAAAGACGCGGCTAGGTGTCGAACACGGCATGCGCGTTGTGTTGATAAACGAGCCGTCATGGCCACAGAGTCCAGTTCTATTCCTAGAAAGGAAATCGACTGACTGGGCACTAATGAGCTCTTGGTCCAGTTGACCGTGAGACCCAAGCTTTCCATGTGACTGAGGAGCACAGTTCTGTGAGATAGCAGTTCTGTCTCTGACTGTGCCAAAATCAGCCAGTCGTCCAGATAGTTCATAATTCGCAGCCCTTGATTCCTCAAGGGGGCGAGAGCCGCGTCCATGCACTGCGTAAATGTACAGGGTGCCAGGGACAAGCCGAACGACAGGACGGTGTATTGATAAACCTGACCGTCGAAGGCGAATCTCAAGAATGGCCTGGGACGGAGTATTATCTGAATCTGGAAATAGGCATCTTTCAGATCGAGAGAAATAAACCAGTCCCTCGGGCGAACGTGCGCGAGGATTTTCCTGGTTGTAAGCATTTTGAACGGTCTTTTCATAAGCACCTTGTTCAAACGTCTCAGATCTAAGATGGGTCTGAGGGCTCCGTCCTTCTTGGGTACGAGAAAATAATGGCTGTAGAAGCCTGACTCGCTCAGAGAAGGCGGTACCAGTTCTATGGCCCCTTTGCACAGCAGCTTTGCTATTTCTGCGCGGAGTAGATGTGCTACTTCTGCATTCACAGTTGTCACGGTCCGTGCTTGAAAGCGCGGGGGACGGCGAGTGAACTGTAGCGAATAGCCGTGCCTTATTGTGCTCAGCACCCATTCTGAAACCCCTGGAATGGCTTCCCATGCTTTTATATATGTAGCTAGGGGGCGAATGGTCTCCTGGTTCTGACCGCCGCATACTGCGGGGTTGAGAAACTGCATCGGAGGCGTGGGCGCGGCGCGTGCGCCCTCGGTGCTTGCAAGCGGCAGCTCGATGACCGCCGTGACATGCTGATACATAAGAGGCGTCCCGATTGCCGTGAATGGGGAGCGCCCTTCTATCACTCCGTGATGTGTGAGCGGAGCCTTGGGCGGAGTGTATGTTAGTAAGCGTGAGCGCTTTTGAGCGGGCACGAGACTTACACATGCATTTAACGTCCCGGCCGCTTTGGACGGGGAGCGTTTTATAATCGCCCTGTGTTTTGTGACAACGCTTAGATGCACGGGCCTTGCTTGGGGAGAGGCTTGTGTTAGTAAGCGTGAGCGCTCGCCGGCGGGCACGTGACTTACATTCATAACCTGACTGAATACACTTCTTACATTCAACACTCGAGCAGCTTTTGTCTGCTTTATAAGAGTGGGCTTTGTGAATGACACGGGAAGTGTTGTGCTTGTGTGTAGGGGAGAACACTGGGGAGTGGGCACTTTTTCTACACTTAAAACACCCTCAGCTTGAGCCGGATAACCAGGAATTATGCTCTTTATTAGGTTTCTCTGGGTCGCCGTAAAAATGGCGTTTGTGTGCAGGCGAGAGGGTTTTTCTACCGGCTCGTTGTCTGCTAAATTAACCACTCCAGTAGTCTGTTTGAAGGGGACTGACAGGGAGAAAAGCTTTGACAGCGGTCCGGCCGCAACGGGACTCGGCCGTCTTTTCCTTCCTGATGATGCTAGGAAGGCTTTGTGTGCTCGGGCTTCAGCGCGATCCTTTGCCGAGGCCCTCTGGTGGGCGGCGGTCTGTGACGGCTGTCCGAGCGCGACCTAGGGCGGCCGCCCTGGCGTTGCTGTGAAGGCTGGCTAGGCTGCGATGGGCGCTGAGTGTTAGCTCGTGCAGGCGGCGGATCATGTGAGCGGGCTGTAGTGGAACTCGAGCGCCTAGGCAGGAAGAGATTCATGGCCTGCGTGGTCTTCTGAACCTCTGAGAAGCAGTCAAACGAGCCCGCTCGCCGCTGGGTCGAAGAGACCGGTAGGGGAAAGAGGCGTGTTGAGGAAAACGGCGCGCTCGGATTCCCTCATGTCGGCGAGCGTCAACCAGAGGTGCCTCTCTGTGACGGTCAAAGCGGCCATAGCCCTTCCGATGGCTTGAGCTGCGGTCTTGGTAGCGCGGAGTGATAGATCCGTCGCGCTTCTCAAGTCGGTAACGGCAGCTGGATCCCGGCCCTTCTCATCCCATTCGCGGAGGAGGTCGGCCTGTAGAATCTGTAGCACAGCCATCGAGTGCAGAGCTGAAGCGGCTTGTCCGGCGGCGGTTTACGCGCGGCCGACAAAGGCGGATGTGGCTCTGCAGGCCTTGGACGGGAGGGCAGACCTTGAGCGCCATCTCGCGGAGGGCGGGCAAAGGTGCGCTGCGACCGTCTCTTCCACAGGGGGAATGGCTGAATATCCTTTCTCGGCGGCGCCGTCCACCTGGGAGAGCGACGCGGAGAAGTGGGATTGAAGCCTCTTGGAGAAAGGTGCATTCCACGACTTTGTTCTGTTCTGAGTGAAGTTCAGGCAGAAACGGGGCGGGCCTGGGTGCAGGCGCTTGACGGCGGCGACTCTAAAGAAAGCAGCCGTCGAGCCTGTTAGGTGCGGGCTCCTTGGGCGGCGACCACTCGAGCCCGAGTCGATCGACAGCCTGAGAGAGGAGGTGCAACAGTTCAGCGTCCACTCCAGCCCGGGTCCGGCCGGATTCCTGGATCGAAGAGGCAGAGGAGTGGTGACAGTCCTCCGCAGGAAATGCGAGGCATCTTGAAAAAGACGCTAGCTGCTCTTTTAGAGTGAGAGAGGTAATAAAAAAAGGATACGTCGCCGGATAGCGTAGCTGGCACGGATGGCTGAAGGTGGCGAAGACAGCCGGCTTCTTCAGGCGCTGTCCTAAGCTGGCTAGTCACTTCTTCGACGGCGGCGGCTTCTCTCGGATCCAGCGATGCGAAGAGCTTCGCTGAAGAAGTGAAAATCAGAGAATACAGTCTACGAGCCCTGTTTATATACGCTATAAACCCCCATTCTGGCGGGCTAAGACGCTGTGAAGGCGCGAGCGCCCTTCATTGGACGTGACGTCACGTCGGGCTCAGTGGTAGGCTGCTGCAGTTCCCACAGGGCAGCCTATGAGCACGCTAGACAGCCTGCTCTAGGTCTGCTAGCTGCTGCACTGCGTTGACAATAAATACAAAATTAAGGATAATTTTTGGCTTCAATATCTCGAGAAGATGAATCTTTCCCGTAGCGTAAGCTAACTTACGCAATACGAGAGAACCTCTCGTAAGAGAACACTCACACACTTAAATGAAACAAAACTAATCACAAACACACATGGTTGTACTAGGAAGAATAACAAAATATAGAGCTGATGTAGCACACACGCATACCCATCCACGCACACTAGTGCGCACACTATCACTCGGATTATACTTCTCTCGTGCACTCAAAAAAAGGAAAACAGAAGGTAGACAGTAGACGGTACAATCCCGGCAACAAGCGCGTCGACCCACGACGATTCACAGCAAGATGGAAAGCAGCAGGAACACGGCAGTTTATCGAGAGGGGCTCAGATTCCCACGAAGCCCAATCACTGCCGATACAGAGAGAGATTGTGACAAAGACCAGAAAACCTGCACCTGAGATGCATCTCTCTGTAGGCAAGGGCGTGGTTAGCTGGTACCCTTTGACATCAGGAAAATTAGGAAAATTCAACTGCAGTAGCCACTATTCAACCTGAAGAGGGCAGCACTCAGACGTTTTTACACAATATATTGTAGAATTAAAACACTTTAAACCCAAATGTCAAAAAATGTACTCGAATCAATGAAAAGCATTTATGAAGCTCCATTCTTACAGATCATTAACTAAAAAAAGTTGTTTTAGTGTTTAGTTACCCTTTAAGTAAAAGACAAGACACAGTCAAACATGTTGTGAAAAAGGTGAACAGTAATGACAATTCAGATACTGTAAAATGCAACAAAACAAACATTAAGTAACAGACAAGACACCATCAGACAGGTTTAGTGGAAAAGGGTGAACAGTAACATATCAGTTATACTCATATCACTTTACTCGTATTTCGTATCACTTTACTCGTATCACTTTACTCATAACTCATATCACTTTACTCATAACTCATATCACTTTACTCATAACTCATATCACTTTACTCGTATCACTTTACTCATAACTCATATCACTTTACTCGTATCTCGTATCACTTTACTCGTATCTCGTATCACTTTACTCATAACTCATATCACTTTACTCGTATCAATTTACTCGTATCACTTTACTCGTATCACTTTACTCGTATCTCGCATCTTTTTACTCATATCACTTTACTCATATCTCGTATCACTTTACTCGTATCAATTTACTCATATCTCGTATCACTTTACTCGTATCACTTTACTCATATCACTTTTCTCATATCACTGTCAAAGATGTTGTGGAAAAGGTGAACAGTAATGATGAGTGTTAAGTAGTCCAAAGCTTCCCCTGACGTTTTTTTGTTTAGCTTCAAGAATTTTCATTTCTGGGTGGAGAACCAATAACTAATAACTAATATTTTTAACCAATAGTTTTAACCAAAAAACTAAGCACATGGTAAAACAACCAAAAAAACAAAAAAACAGTGGCCAACCTACTCGTATCAAACAGAGTAAACTTTTTAATAAACCAAGTTCTTTGCGAGTGTGTGAAATGAAAAAGAAATGGTCCTTATTCCAAGAGGTGGGAAACTAGCTTGTGTCCGCCTGCCGTACCATGGAAACAGCTCACTCAGAGAGTCTGTTTCACTCTATATTTCTTGGATAGAGTGGAGCCTTCCAGCTCCATGACTATCTTCTGCAGTACCTCAAAGGTACTTTTCATTTCAGGTGGGTAGTTGAGATTTAAAGCATACATTAGACCAAAAACCATTGCCGTAGCTAATGCAAAGTTATCCAAGCCTTGCAAGATGTTCCGGCCTTCGAGGACAATCCCGATGTCGTCAGATCTGTCATAGAATTTGAGAATGTAGATTCCCACTGTGGACTCCTCTGTGGATTTTTGGATGAAGGCTTCGTCACCAGCCTGCAGAATGCACAGACAAAATGAGATTCAACAGAACACCGGCCACTGCTCTGGGAATATTGTAACAAATGTAATTTGAATCATTTAATAATGTAGATATCATGAAAAATGTGAACTTGTATATAATGAGAACCAGACAGGACCAAGAAAGACGGATGACTAATTACAGATTACTGTTAGACCTCAGTTCTAGGATTGTGGATGGTAGTCCTACAATTTTAGTCAGGGCTCTCAAGTCTCACGCATTGGGCGTGAGACACACGCATTTCAACCCGCTCACACGCCATACCTTGTATTTCTCACGCTGAGGAGTAAAGGAACTTGTCCCGCTTTACAATTCATGGACGAGGCGCAGACAAACGGAGGGAAGTTCTCTGCCGAGTTCATGGCATCTGTCTCGATAGTCTCGAGTTATACAGAGTTTAATGCCAGGTACCAGCCAATCAAAATTAGAATTAGTTGTTTCCGGGTAAATTATGTGTTCCCGCTGCAAGCACGTTCGTTACTAGACAACACGCGCACACACGGAGTGGAAGTTGAACGAGCGAGATCTGATGAATAAATGTGGTTTGCGGACCTCTTCATTTATTTTAATTTTTTTAGCATTTTGATTTTACGATTCCTGGACGAAATCTCTTGCCTGTGATCAAAGACAGTGAGAGCTGATGTTGAGGAGTATAGCCAAATTCGTGCTAAATTATTTTTGATGCATTCAAAAACTCTCCAACTGCCTTTAAAGGGGTCATCGAATGCAAAATACACTTTTTTATGGTGTTTGCATACAAATGTGTCTTTGTAGTGTGTGGACACAACCACCATGCAATGAAAAAAATCCATTCACTTTTTTTTAATCCTCAAAAAGCCAAAAAGTTTTTGCTCGTTATAATTTAAAGAGACATGCACCGAAACGGGTCACTGTGAACAGAGCTGTTTTTGAGGAGGTAAAAAGGGTGTTGTTTTACACTACCATTGAGAAATTTTAACCAAAGTATGTTACAAACTTTACATGAACACCCCAAAGAATCATACCAACTTGTGGAAAATGGGCATCCAATGACCCCTGTAAAGGTGACCGGTTTGGGTCTTGACATGCATGCTCAGGGCAAGTTATGACACAATGTTATGTACATTGAGCACTGATGTTCAGTTGGCTTGTTTGGGGTCAAATTTATTTTTATTTTTCAATAAATTTGTATTTTTTAAATATAACTTTATTTTATTTGGATGAATTTGTCTTTTATCAGATTTACCAATTGTTATCATTTCCATTTGTGCTGGTCAATTATGAACATAGGCAAAATTGAACTGCTAGCAAAATTTGAAGCGAATTTGGTTGGGTCGAGGGACCGCTGCTGCAAATATTTGGGTGGCTCCTCCCCTAACAGATCTCACTCTAAACTTTTGCTAAAACTTGAGAGCCCTGTTTAGTGCCAAGATATCCAATTGTGCAGTGGTCGGCAACCTTATGCCAGGCAGAGGGATAATAACAGAATGGTTTGTTGGATCTGTGCTCTAGCGCAGGTTAAACTATCACTTTATAAGTATTTGTTGCACCTAACTTAATAAAACATGCTATGTGACTATGTGGAATGATTACCTCAAAATATATGTCCATATGCAAGTTCAAGAGACTTTATTTAAATTAAATACATACACCACTTCAGCTATTATCACGTGCCAGTGATTATACCTCCTTACGCCGGGTTCACACCGGACGCTGAACGGAAAATCACGCGCGGTCCGGCGCCTGCCTGTTCACACCAGACGCGTATTCTTCGCGGAGGTCGACAAGCGCTTCTGCTCAGTTGTTGTTTATTCAGAGCTATTTTTTTACATCATGGGTAAGTAAATAACCTCATAATATAAATACACCATGTTTCTGTAACCAAGAAGTTTGTACACTTCTTTTATTAATCCGTTGTCGAGACACACACGCAGCCAGAGAGAGAATATGGTAGACAGTTATAGTAGTGTATACCGTTGAAATATACATCCTCTCTTCAAATTTATTAAATCTATTTTCCTCTTTCTGTTTCCCAGTGCAAGTAGACAGGAGGAGAGCCCTTGGCCCCTTGCCCTATATCTTTTGATTATAGGGTATTATAGGGTATTTTCATTTGAAAATTGCTTATATTTTGACAATTGGTCGAGTGTTGTCGAGTGTTTCTTGGTGTAACTTCCTGCCGGAATTGACGCGGATCACTCGGCTCGCGAAAAAAATAGACCAGACGCCGAAACTGGCGCTTCACGGCGCGTGCCGGCTGCGCCGCGCCTGGTGTGAACGACACCATAGGTTATCATGGGCGCCGAAAGGGAGCGGCTTCCGTTCCGCGTCGCTTTAGCGTCCGGTGTGAACCCGGCGTTAGCATGCATGCCATAGGTTGCAAATAGAGATGCTCCGATCAGCATTTTTGGGGCCGATCACCGATTACCGATCACCAAAATCATGATCTGCCGATTGCCAATCACTGCCGATCACAGAATGGCAGGGGAATGGGAATCTTTTATCTATAATCTAGCAGAGTTTGCACCATTTGTAGAAATGTGTTTATTTAATTGTATTTAGAAAATGAGATGTCTTAAGGGTACTGTTGGCCAGCTTTCCCAAATAAGGCAGAGTAACATTAAATTATTCCAAACAAAGAGGGGTCAGGCAGACCAACACACATCAGATCAGCCTAATGGGAGGGGATCAAGTTACACTTAGGCATATTTGGAAATTGTAGCCTCTTAATACACCCACTACATTTACTAATTGGCAACAAAATGTACAACTTGTTACACCAAAACTGGCTACTGATAAAAGGACAAAACTATGGCAAGTTTTTTTCTGTTATTATTATGAACGTCTGATGTAGTTGAGCAGAATGCTCTTTTATGAAGTTACTTCATTAAAGGACATATTTAATGAGATTATGCCTGAAAAGGTTTTGGATTTTTTATCATATGTTCATTTAAAAATATATGTTGTATAAAATGACTTCTTGTTTATATTTGTTTTGTTTTATTGTATTTATATGATATTTGTATTTTTATAATAGAATTTTTGCCATGAAAATAGCTTTGAATGCTGACATGGCATTTAATAAAATAATCTGAATCTGAATCTGATGTAGTCGAGGAACCAACTACGTCAGATCAAAAAAAATAAAATACCACCACCACTTTTGAAACATCTCGCGGCGCGAATGTACCAATACAAATAAATAAAAACATCAACAGCGCTATCAACAGCTGATCGGAACGTGCGCACTGTTGACGTTGATAGCAGCGCGGATTGATAGAAATGGAAAGAAAATAGTGCCGATTAAAACTGAGGTATGAATTTTGACCGGCGTGTTTTTTGTGTGTTAAATTAATCAAGCTTTGAAACGCGAATAATTTTTTCACATAAAAACGCACAGTTTTGAGGCCCCGGAAACTAACCGGGAGTACTTTCTTGAAAAACTTCCAGCGGCCACAACTCTGACCAGGGAGGTTACTACAGAGTGGGTCAGTGTGTATGCACTATAGTGCTGGTAAGGATTCCATACAACTTCATGTCTTAAATGGGCAAACTAACCCTTTAAGTGAAATAAAGTAGCCCTGTAATTTGTGCATCTAACCCTGTTCCAAAAGCAATTGAAAAAGGTGGCGCTCATAACGGATGCGAAAAAAATCGGATCTCGTCTGGATTTTTGTTTTACACGTGTAACAACAAATTCCAATCTGTGTCAGATGTGAGTAAAAGATACTGACTTTTTTGCATATACAAAAAATAAAATACTGACTTTTTTGCATATACATTTTTTTTTACGTTTTTTCTTTTTTTTTTACATTTTATGATTAGAACATCATAACTGAACAATTAAATTTAGCTGTATAATAAAATGATGTATACTATTGCTTAGTTGGCTCATCTTTTGTTTTGTAGACTCATTTCATATGATGATCACACAGCAAGTGTGTGTGCTTTCTGCATGTGTATTTCTTGCACTTGACACACATGGTGCTGGTTTTGCGTTTCCATGGGCACACCTCACATCTCTTATGTTTTTTTCCATCATCTGTGTTCACTCCTTCATTTTCTGTGTGTCTGACTCCTGATTCACCTGCTTGCACTGACTCAACCAAAGCTGCAGCCGCTGGTGATCGAGGTGGGCAGGCGCGTCTCTGTATCTCAGGTGTGATGAGAGCTTTTCCCAGCTCCTGCAGGAAGAACCGACGTTTGTTCAATTTGCCCTCATTCCAGGTTTGGTTGATCTCACGCCACAGGACGAAGGCATTATATGCTGACACATCCAAGATGTTGCAGAAGACCACGAGAGGCCAACGGACAGTCCTGCGCTGGCAGCTGTAGGCTGATGTGACTTTGTCCAAATTGTCAACCCCTCCTTTCGTGGAATTATAGTCCAGTATCATTTCTTGCTTCAGGTCTTCTCTTGCACTCAGTGATGCATCTCTGTGCATTGTACTCATCACAAGGACATTCTTGTTTCTTTTGGGGCAGTAAGAAACGACTGTTGCAGTTTCAGAGAATTTTGATGAATGCACATTTCTGCCCCCCATGTTCAGAATCTCTCTGGGTAGCTCAGGTTTGTTTTTCTTTACTGTTCCAATGAAAGTCAGCTTTCACTTGAGTAGCTCGACACCAAGGTTGTACGATGTAAAGAAGTTGTCACAGGTTATGCAGTGACCTTGCAGCCCTTCACTCATTTGTAGAACCACACGCATCCCCTGGTTTCTCTCAGGTGCTCCACCTGATGGCTTGCCTGTGTAAATCTGCATTTTCCAGGCATAGCTGGACTTGGAATCACAGGCTGTCCATACTTTGATGCCATATCTGGCTGGCTTTTTTGGAATGTACTGGCGAAAAGGACAGTGGTACAAGGCGTTCATCCACTGTAATGTGTGGTCCAGGGTTGTAAAGACGAGGCAGAATTTCTACCCATTTATCCCACACATCTCTGATTGCCGCTAATTTGTCCCTCTCACGTCGACTAGATCTGGTTTCACGGTCATCAAAACGAATGACCCGAGAACTTTTGTGGAATCTTTCCTGAGACATTGTGGAGCGAAATATTGGCCTTCCACACTCCATAAACTGGCAGTTGCCTCTCCCTTTGATCTGTACACTCCAGCTAAAATTAGCAATCCAATGTAAGCATTCAAATCAATAAGACAATAAGATCAAGTGGTTCTCTTACGAGAGTATCTCTCGTACTGCGTAATATCTTACGCTATGGGGAAAACCTCTTTTCCACGAGATATTGAAGCAAAAAATTATCCTTAATTTTGAATTAATGTAAAACGCTGTGCAGCAGCATGCAGATATAGGCAGGACGGCTTGCGCGCCTATTTGCTGCCCTGTGGCAAGCAGCAGCAGCCTATCGAGAGAGGTGCTACATGACATAATCCTATGGGGGCATTTCGCGCCCATTTCGTCCCGTCCCGCCAGAAAAGGGCGCAATTTCGCCCTATAAATATAGCTCGATAAGGCTGGTACACTGATTTTCATCTCTTCAGCGAAGCATCACGCATCGTGAGAAGCCGTCTGCCACGCCGTCTGAGAAAAAGCACACAGCGGGACGAGCCATTGAGTCTGAAGTCGCTGGCATCGCCGCCTTTAGCCGCCGTACCTGCTACGCTTTCCGGCGTTATATCCTTTTCAAACTGTGTGTGTGTGTGTGTTCGCCGCTGCGACACACATTTTTTCATGTCTCTCTCTGCTAAAAGAGGTGCGTCTTTTTCAAGATGCAAAGATCCTGCGGCTCGTGCCGAGCCACACTCAGCGATGGGGACCGTCATGTTATCTGCGTTTCCTGCCTGGGTGAGGATCATGCGGCTCTCGCTCTCGTCGACGGCGGATGCCCTCACTGTGAGCTACTGCCTATGGTGACTCTGAGGACTCTCCTGGCATCCTTCTCAGAGCCTGCACTTCAGCCCGCTGTAGCGCCGCGCCGTAAAAAGCGCCGTGCTCAGAAAATGTCAATATTGCAGCAATGAGCCTGTTGTATTGCACGCACGCCTGCAAACAAACGCCGACGCACACAAAACTGTGATGACGCTCTTTATCCGCTCTGGCTATTTTAAGCTTTTGTCGTTTCCCCCTGTGGCTCAGTGGCGAAACCCAAAGCCTTCGCACGGGAGACCCGTGTTCGAGCCCAGCTCTCGCAGCGGATAAAAATTTAGTCTCGCCGCAGCCAGACTTACACCCAAACTTTTCACTCGTTCAGTTCCGAGAAAATGCGACTGTTCCAGTGTATTTTGCAGTAAACAAGCCGGTACCATGGCCCGCTTGCCTGAACACAAATGCCGTTTCCACGGCGACCCAGAAAAATCATGTAAGCAGTGTATTTTCTGGTATTCCGGCCACAGCCGATGGTGTTATGAGTGTATTAAAAATGCCACAGCCCAGTGTTCATTTCTACACACAAACACAGCCCGCCAAAGTGCAGGGCTCGCACAAATGAGTTTGACTCATGTCAATTGTGCATTAATTATAGTGAATGTGCCCACAACCCAGTGCCCACAAACACTACACACTGCATGTGCCACGTTTTCTGTAAAAGAAACCAACACACATACAGTCAGCTAAGGCCCACAGTGTTTAAGTCTCGCCGCGGCCAGACTCTACCGAAACTTCTCGCTCGTTCAGTTCCAAACAATGTGACTGTTCCAGTGTATTTTGCAGTAAACAAGCTGGTACCACAGCCCGCTTGCCTGCACACAAATGCCAGCTTTAAGGCGACCCAGATAAATCCCAAAAAGAGTGTATTTTCTGGAATTCCGGCCACGGCCGATGGTGTTATGAGTGTTGTAAGAATGCCCACGTCTCAGTGCCCATTCCCACACGCAGACACAGCCCGCCACAATACAGGGCTAGCAAAAAAGATAAAAAAAAATCGACTCATGTCGATTGTGCAATAAATGTAGTGTGCGTGCCCACAACACAGTGCCCAAAAACACTACATGAAGCATGTCCCACGGTTTCTGTAAAAACAAAACCAACACATTTTCAGTTGGCGCGAGCCGACACTGTTCTCAGTGCAGCGAGTGTGCCCGCTATCCCGCGCCCACATTCCCTCACAGACATGCCGAACCCCACGGGGCTCGCCCCGCTCGCCTTCTCTCCACATCCCATCAGAGAGAAGCCGAGCGCAGTCAGGCTGCCCGCTGTGATCAGCGCACCCCCGCCTCGCACACTATAAACACAGTGTCTATTTCTCAGCACACCGGAGCTCTCCGGCCGCCGCTATATCACGGCCAGAGCCCAGATTTCATTCTAGCTCTAGCTTTTCATGTAGATGCGTGGGCAAAGCTTCCCGGGGTATCAGAATGGGTGCTGAACACTATAAAAAGAGGCTATTCGCTGCAGTTCGCTCAACACCCCCGCCGTTGCGCGGCGCGAGTCGAAACGACGGTAAAATATGAAGTATCTCACCTACTTTGAGCCGAGATAGCGAAACTACTGAGCAAAGGGGCTATAGAACCTTTATCTCAGAGCGAAGGGGGTCTATCCAGCAGATATTTTCTGGTACCGAAAAAAGACGGGGGTCTCAGACCCATTCTAGATCTGCGACGGCTGAACAGAACGCTCACGAAGCGTCAGTTCAGAATGATTACAACCAGGAAAATCCTTGCGCAAGTGCGCCAAGGAGACTGGTTCATGTCGATAGATCTAAAGGACGCTTATTTTCAAATACAAATAGCGTTACGTCACAAGCAATTCTTGAGATTCGCCTTCGAGGGCCAGGCATACCAATACAAAGTCCTGCCGTTCGGCCTGTCCCTGGCACCCCGTACTGTTACGAAGTTCATGGACACGGCTCTCGCACCCCTGAGACTTCAGGGCATGCGAATTTTGAACTACTTGGACGATTGGCTGATTCTAGCTCGATCACAATCAGAGCTCATAGAACACAGGGCCACAATACTCGAACATCTCGAGAATCTGGGTCTAACAGTCAATTGGGCGAAGAGCTCGCTGTCTCCCAGCCAGAAAATATCTTTTCTGGGAACAGTGCTGAACTCGCTATCTATGACAGTGCATCTGTCGCCAGAGCGCGCACAGGACATTCAGCGCACCGCGAAATCTTTTCGCCGCGGCTCAACTGTCCAGCTCAAAAGGTTTCAGAAAATGCTGGGTCTCATGGCCTCAGCAGCTTCAGTGCTCCAGTTGGGGCTGCTTCGCATGCGCCCACTGCAGCTATGGCTGAAAGCGCGGGTTCCGCCCAGGGCATGGACCGCTGGTCAGTTTCGCCTCCGGGTCGTTCTGAAATGCGTCTCAGCTTTGGAGCCTTGGAAGAAAACCGACTGGTACCAGTCAGGTGTGAGTCTGGTGAGTCTCGAGCGTGAAGGTGGTGTCCACGGACGCCTCCATCTCGGGATGGGGAGCGCTGCTCGAGGGCAGACCGTTCTTTGGCCAGTGGTCAGAACGGGAAAAGCTCCTACATATAAACTGTCTGTAAATGATGGCAGTCGACAACGCGCTGCGGCGCTTCTGTCCCCAGATAAGGGGTCACCACGTCTTGGTCCGGTCGGACAACATGTCAGTGGTGGCGTACATAAATCGTCAGGGCGGCATCAAGTCCCGAAACCTTTACAGGCTGACGGAGTGCCTCCTGGTCTGGGCTCAGCACAACCTGCTTTCACTGAGAGCAGCGCACGTGCCTGGTCACCTGAATCTGGGACCAGACAGGCTGTCCAGAGACAATGTCCCAGCAGGGGAATGGTCGCTGCACCCGCAGACGATCCAACTGCTGTGGGAGACATTCGGCAGAGCGCAGGTGGACCTGTTCGCGTCCAACGAGAACGCTCACTGTCCGAAATATTTCTCCAATAGCAAGGACGCGCTGGCCTACGTTTGGCCCCGCTGTCCCCTCTATGCTTTCCCCCCCCATCTCGCTCCTGCCTCAAGTGCTGGAACGGATCAGGGAAAATGGATGCCCAGTGCTGCTTGTGGCTCCGCTCTGGACAAACCAGGCTTGGTTTCCAGTCCTGATGCAGCTGACCAGCACTGCCCCGTGGCCAATACCATTGAGGAGAGACCTCCTCTCCCAGGCCAAGGGCTCGATTTGGCATCCTCGCCCCCAGCTATGGTCCCTGCACGCATGGGCCATCAACGGGTACCCGCTATCCTCCCGGAGGGAGTGCTAAACACGATCACGCAGGCAAGGGCCCCGTCTACAAGACGGCTCTACTCCTAGAAATGGTCTGTGTTCTCTGCCTGGTGTCAAGCTCAGGGCTTTTCACCCGTAGACTGCGGGGTCACGGAAGTGCTTTCCTTCCTTCAAGAGCTGCTGGATAAGGGCAGAACCCGATCCACGCTCAAAGTGTACGTAGCGGCTATAGCAGCGTTTACAAAACCTGAACCCTCCTAGACCTCCTTCAGTCCCGGTGTGAGACCTTTCTACGGTTTTGGAAGCCATGAAAGGTGCCCCGTTCGAGCCAATCCATTTTTCAGACATGAAGCATCTGTCTTTCAAAACGGTGTTTCTTTTGGCTCTCGCTTCAGTGAAGCGCATAGGGGACTTACAAGCGCTTTCAGTAAGCGCATCATGTATGGAGTTTGGGCCTAATGACTCAAAAGTCATACTCAAACTAAGGCACGGGTACGTGCCCAAATCCCTCAACACACCGTTCAGAGCCCAGGTGATTTCCCTGTGCGCTCTCTCGGTTCAAGATGAGGAGGAGGATGCGAGTCTCCTTTGCCCTGTCAGGGCACTGAGAGCTTATGTGTCCCGCTCGTCTGCCTTCAGGAAGACCGAGCAGCTCTTCGTTTTGTTTGGCGGACGTTCCAAGGGACTGGCCGCATCAAAACAGAGCCTATCCAGATGGATAGTCGATGCCATAGCACTGGCTTACACTTCTAAGGGCCTGTAGTGTCCTTTGGGTGTCAGAGCGCACTCCTCGAGAGGCGTGGCCTCGTCGTGGGCATGGTATAGTGGCGTTACCTTGCAAGATATCTGTACGGCTGCGGGCTGGGCCTCGCCTTCTACATTTATAAGGTTTTATAACCTAGAGGTTCCCGCCTTACAAGCAAAGCTTCTATCGGTATAGAATTCAGTGTTATCTGCCCCGCTGTGCCGGCCCAGATGCTGAGTTTTGCTTGTGCATCGCTCACTGAGCGATAACACGGCTTGATGGGTGTTGAATAACCCGTAATCTTAACCAGTTCAGGCTGAACACGTTCACCCTGTCTGTGTGAAACACTATTAACATAACTAGCCCCTATAGGATGCTATTTCATGGGGAATGATGCTTGCAGCCTCTCTTCTCCGACTCTCTGTGAGTCTATGGTGATTATGCACTACATGAGCCCCGGGCTACTGCCCTTGGGACTTTGGTGTCGGATCCCAGTACGCACGGCGTTTTGCATTGTGTTCCCCATAGCGTAAGATATTACGCGGTACGAGAGATACTCTCGTAAGAGAACGTACTCGGTTACTAACGTAACCTCAGTTCTCTCTAGAGAGGGAACGAGTACTGCGTATCTTGCCGTGCATACACAGCTCTGGTTCGCTTCGGCGATGAAAACCAGTGTACCAGCCTTATCGAGCTATATTTATAGGGCGAAATTGCGCCCTTTTCTGGCGGGACGGGACGAAATGGGCGCGAAATGCCCCCATAGGATTATGTCACGCAGCACCTCTCTCGATAGGCTGCTGCTGTTTGCCGCAGGGCAGCAAATAGGCGCGCAAGCCGTCCTGCCTATATCTGCATGCTGCTGCACAGCGTTTTACATTAATTCAAAATTAAGGTTAATTTTTTGCTTCAATATCTCGTGGAAAAGAGGTTTTCCCCATAGCGTAAGATATTACGCAGTACTCGTTCCCTCTCTAGAGAGAACCGAGGTTACGTTAGTAACCGAGTACGTTTCCATTTCTCACCAAACACACGGCTTCCCTCCAGATTGGTCATATCCAGGATAGTCATCTCTATTGGTTGTAAATACAGCTCAAAATCTGAGTGTATGTCGTGGACTCTCGAGATGGCAAATCGCGTCGGACCTGGAATTTTCTTGATAACCATGGATGCTGGCAGTCTTCCTCGCTGTTGTGGTGGTGTAGAATTCCATTCTATTTTACCATCTTTTGACATCCATCGTTCAAAGCTTGATGGTTGCTGTGATTCATCATTTGTCTCTGATAAGGAGGTGGATGTGGCAGACTCTTCCTCAGAGTAATCCATAGACCATTCATTTTCTGTATCTTCATCAACATTTTCCTCAATCTCTGAAGTATCATCTAACTTTGAAACAACTTCCTCTGTATCAGTATCATACTTGTGAAACCTGTGAAATTACTTCTTTTACTGTGAATCTTTGGGAGCACATTTTTCCTGCTGTCTATGTCGAAGTCTCGTGCCACACTGAGCTAAAGTGTGGGAAAGCTCATTATTCACTCACAGGGGAGTGAGAAACAAAACATAACAAAAACAAACATCAAATAAATGTTTCTTATTTATTTTTTGGCTCTGTGAAGCTGCCTTTGAAAATCCTACATAAAAGGTTTGGTTAAAAGCTAGGTATTTCAGATATCTTGAATATAGAAATGAGAGCTTTTTTTACTCTCTGTGTCTGACAAAGATTTTCATCTGTAATTTGCAATTAATTCTGAACACCGTGATTTAGCTTTTTCAAGTAGGCTATGTTTGATTAGGGTTAGAGCACTTTTAGAAAGACTTGCACTTTAGAATTGGAGTTGAAGTGCCCTGACATACATAAAATAAATGTTTTTATTTTGTGTCTGTACAGTTGCTTTTGAATAGCTGCCTATGAGGGTCAAATTGACCCGCGAACATCACAAACGTAATAGTAATTTTGTTTGTATATGTCAACACACATCAGCATGTTGAAACTTTGCATGCATGTTCATGATGATAAATGAGAAAAAGTCACAAAATATCAAGAAAAAAAACAATGGTTTAATATTATTTCAGGTAGCTTGAAAAAATAAATGGTAGCTTATTTTTACCATCTGTGGCTGCCAAAATATTTTTCTGTATTGAAATAAGTGTTGAAAAGAAATTTTTTAGCTTCATATGGTAGTAAAAGAACAAAATATAACCAAGAAATTTTATTATTTTGGGTTGGAACAATTGCCTTAGAGCGTTAACAATATGTGGGTCAAATTGACCCGCGAACATCACGAACGTAATAGTAATTTTGTTTGTATATGTCAAAACGCATCAGCATGTTGAAACTTTGCATGCATGTTCATCATGATAAATGAGAAAAAGTCACAAAATATCAAGAACAAAAACATAGGTTAACCAGTATTTCCAACAACTAGAAAATCGAAACACAAGGGTTAATAAGCCAGAGTATCCTAATATGGATTGTGTTTTCCATAAGCCCTGTTTTTAAAGGCCTCTTAAATTGTAAAAATTATAAAAATTATTTATTGTAAAATTAATATTTGTAGTGCTTATTTTTTTAAATTTTTTATTCTCAATTCACGAGTTCACATATACGAATAAGTCGGATAGATTAAATTGGTAAACGTATTTGGCGTGCTGTCCAGGAAGAGGTGCTCTGATCTTGGTAATTGGCCCGAATGCAAAATTAGTTTATTCGGACAGCAGCCAGGAACTGTACCCCCCAAAAATTATGTTTGCGGTGTCCGACGGGAGTTCAGTACTCGCTGCGATCAGACAGGCAAGCCTTCGCTGACATTTAGGTGGACTTTTATTAATCATATTAGATTGGGAGGGCTTTTGGTGGCGTCCGACGGGAGTTCAATACTCACTGCGATCGGATGGGTAAGCCCTCGCTGGCGATGAGGTGGACGGTTTATATTGGGGGGCTTTTGCGGCATCCGACGGGAGTTCAATAGTCACTGCGATCGGACGGGTAAGCCTCCGCTGGCGAAGAGCTGGACGATTTATATTGGGAGGGCTTTTGCGGGGTCCGACGGGAGTTCAATACTCACTGTGATCGGACGGGTAAGCCTCCGCTGGTGAAGAGGTGGACGATTTATATTGGGAGGGCTTTTGCGGTGTCCGGCGGGAGTTCAATACTCACTGCGATCTGACGGGTAAGCCCCCGCTGATATAGACATGAAGACGTTTAGCTATTACCGATTGGGAGGGCTCTCGCACCATCCGACGGGAGTTCAATACTCACTGCGATCGAATGGGTAAGCCCTGCCGGCAATCAAAGAAGTTAGAGTTGGTTTAGCTGATAAAGGTTTGGTGCACTTTTTTGATGTGGAAGCGATTAGATCTAATGTAGCTTTTGAAAGCTTCGGATGACCAACGACCAAGAGCTTGAATCTGTTGCTGTGAGAGTCCTTTTTGGGCGGCTGTGGTTGCAGCGCCTATGCGAAAAGAGTGGCCTGAGAGGTGTTCAGCTGGGATGCCAGATTGTGTTAGGACTAATTTGAGATGTTTTTGAAACCAAAAGCGTGTGACTGGTTGGTTTGAATCGTTTATAAAAAGTGGGTCTGAAGGGTCTTTACTTGTTGAATTTCTGAAATGAAGCAACCCGATCACACCAAATGCGTCTCCACAGCATGCACCACGCCCATCCAGCAATCCACACGCCAAAACGAGTCTCCACGTGCATACGATACTCAGATACGATACTGAGTAGCATGGGTAGGTTTAGTAGTGGTGTGGGGTGCGTATTATACGTTTGGGTAGGATTAGTGGTGTGGGGTGCGTGTGTATTACATACAATAAAGTGCGTATAATATGCACGTGAAAACTGCGTATCATATGCACGTAAAACTCACCCCGGCGTACAAACCGCACGACGAACACAATGCGGGCTACAGAGACGCACCCCAATGAGATCGGGCTGAATGAAGGTAGGATTGGAGGGTTTGGTAAGGTTGGATGGGTGGATGAATGCTGTGTTAAGGTAGGAGACAAACAACGTAATTGTGAGCAGAGAAAAATCCGGGAAGGGTAGGTTAAAAATTAGATGAAAGGTTTTAAAACATCTCCAAGCTGTTAAATATGATTGAAGAGTTCTGGGGGAAAAGGCTTGGAAAATTGAATCAAGAGGGGTGTCGAGCAGTGGTCTCAAGGAGTGGTTTAGGGGAAGATTAATTCTGAAAAGTGAGGTACTGGCGTTGGGTTGGGGTCTGCTTCTGGAGCCAGCTGTCTGAATTTCTGGAAAGCAAAGCGTGAGAGAGAGTCAGCAATTAGATTTTTTGATCCTTGTACATGTTTAGCTGTTATAATAAATTGGTTGCAAGCTGCGATCCAAATGAGGCGTCTTAATAGTGGCATCATAGCATGTGCGCGAGAGCGGGTTTTATTAATGCAATGCACAGTTGCTTCATTGTCGCAGTAAACAATGATGTTGTTTATGGACCATTCTTTACCCCATAAAAAAGTTGCGGCGACAAGAGGATAAAGTTCAAACAACGCTGAAGAGGCTTAGAAATGGGTCATGTCTAGAAGCTGTGGTGGCCAGGTGGATGCGAACCACGGCCTTGGTAAAACCCCCCCCGAAGGGTTGCGTCGGTGTAGAGTTAGATATTGGTTGGGAGGGACACTAAAGTATTGTAGAAGAAAGATAATCCGTTCCACTGTTTAGGGAAGGTTATCCATAACTTTAGCTCCTCACGGCATGGATTGGTTAGAGATATTTGGTCTCCTAACGCGGCAACGGAGGATGCGAGGGAGAGAAGATGTGAGATAAAAGGGCAGCGTTGCGGGATTATGCACATTGCGAAATTTAGGTGGCCGAGTAGAGAAACGAGTTTGAGCTTAGAGCACTTTGGGCTGTCTAATAACGTGGATGAGACCAGAATTATTCTGTCAATTTTCTCTTTGGGTAAAGAAGCCACGAGTTTAACGGTGTCCAGGTTGATACCCAGGAATTCAATGGACGTGTCTGGGCTGCTGGTTTTCTCCTGGGCGATTGGGACACCTAGCTTCGAAAAAACTTTCTGAACTGTGGTGAGATGCGCTGCTGGGATGGCATCGGGAGGCGATATGACTAAGAAATCGTCGAGCAGGTGAATGAGGTAGGGAATTGCGTAGTTGTTGGAAAGAATCCAGCAAATTGCTTCCAAAGGCATGTCAAAAATCTTAGGGCTGCTTTTGCAGCCAAAAGTTAGGCGGACGGCGAAGTAATGTTTTTCGTGCCATCGGACGCCGAATAAATGCCACCAATCTGGGTAGATGGACATCACTTTGAAAGCTGAAGTAATGTCGACTTTGGCGAGCCATGCGCCATGGCCGGCGTTTTTTATTAATGAAATTGTTTGGTCAATGTCGTGGTAGTGAAGAGAGAATTCGTCTAGCGGGATGAGGCTGTTTATGCTTGGAAACGCAGAATTGTGCAGGGCTGAGAGGTCAATTATTAAGCATTTTTTACAGGGGAATTTCCTTGTTGCCACTCCAATAGGGCTGATGCGAAAGTGTTCGAAAGGGGGGGTATCGAAAGGTCCGACATAAAAACCTGTTCATGACCGTCTCTCCAACGGTGTTAAACTCTTTATCAGTGACATAAACTTTGTATTTGACAATTTCTTAAACCAGGCCTTCAAGAATGTTCGACTTCAGTTTAGGATATGGAATAAGAAATGTACCCTTCTCTTTGTATGTTGCATTGCCTTGCTCAAGTTTCAGCTCTGCGTCAAAGGAAAACTGAGGGACACGGAAGACGGTGGGCCAAAATTGTCTAGACCTATAGATGTCTCTGACTCTGTTGTGAAAGTATAAACACACACATTAGACAGGGATGAGGATTCATCCAAAGAGGGATTGCATAAAGCAGTCTCTGAAGTTGAAGGGATATCAGCACACTGTGGAGCTGAGGCCTCTGTTATTGGGATTATTCTGATTGTTCCTCTGTCCTGTACTTCATCAATTGAAATGAGGTTCATGTACTCATTTCCAAATAGTGCATCCATAAACTGAAGCCTAAAGTTAGTGTCAACGCCACACTGTCTTTGTACCTCAGTTACAAGTTCACTGACAGAACGTGGAAGTCCATTTTGAAAGTTCATTCTTTGACTGCTGTTGTCTCCCAGGATCACTTTAAGAATGGCTTGGGCCGTCATTGTCCGTATCAATCTGTGAAGATGGAAAAAGCTTTAGGTTTTAAAAAATTGTTGCATATTGATTTGTTGATCTACATTTTTATTTGTAATGTTAACATGTATGTAGAGATAGGAGGTTTGTCAATTCAAATAACTAAGCTACATAGAATTGGAAATCAGACTCATTTTAGGACTGCAACTAATGATTATTTTCATTATCAATCTTCAATCCTGCTCCTGGAGGGCCGCTGTCCTGCAAAGTTTAGTTCCAACCCTAATCAAACACACCTGAATCAGCTCATCAAGCTCTTCAGGATTGCTTGAATATATAAAAGCAGGTGTGCTGAAGCAGGTTGGAACTAAACTCTGCAGGACAGTAGCCCTCCAGGAGCAGGATTAAAGACCTCTGAATTAAACTGATGATTATTTTACCAATTTGTTGTTTACTACAAGAAGTCTTTAAGAGGTCAAATATTGTGGGGGAAAAACCCTATAATCTCCTATATCTTTTTTCTTTCTTAAAATCATTAAAACAATACAATTTACATCAAAACAGATGACAGTAAATTAAAGTTAAATTGACGTGTTACACAATAACTCCTAAATTCAATATGCAACTACAAATATACTGAGAATGTAAAGTGGCATGCTCATAGAAAGTCTAGCAAGTGTAAGGTCTCAGCTCAAATGGGGGGGACGTATAATCAATCATCAATAATTCACAATTAATAGCTGATCATACGGGTTCTGAGTTATCACCTACAATTTTAAATTGCCCAAAAAGGGAATATAGTCCATCTGCATCTACATGTGTATAGACAATTAACCACAACGAATTATAATCAATTATGAACACATATAATATACAGATAGGCCATATCCATTTTTAGAATATCCTTTAAACAGAACTAACTGCATTTCGTCGGGTTGTCCGTCCACCGAACCTACTGACGATCCTCTGATCAATTTCGCGAAAAGGATTATTCTGGTCACTATCAGGAAAAGCTATCCTTCTGTTTGTGAAGAATAACTTTCTGATAATATTACTAATTAAAGTATTTATCAATATCAAGCTTGTAGCTTAGGATCACACATTTAAGAGGCTTTGTTTGCTGAGCACCAGTCAGAGACATTAAAGAGTATAATGAGGGTTTAATAAATGAAGCTATAGCACAAATTACATTTAAACAATGAATATATACAGAATAATGAATAACGGAAGTAAGGAAAGGAGGAGAGAGAAAACAGATCACAGAAATAGCAGACTTCACACAACAGTTAACCCTTAAGAACCATCAAGAAATCACACACCTTAAAGCAGGGATAAACAGCTCTAAACACGTTTAGATTTCGATGGAAATAAAGGCTACTTGCATTATAGACATTTGTGTGGCTGAAACAAGGCTGCGTGGGTGTGTGGTCCTCGCGCGTCCTGGAACTGGCTTCGGAGTGCGTGTATCTCGCGGGAAGTTCAAAGCGTTACGTCTAGGTGAGTTGCTGGAAATCCGGCTAAGTCCGTTTCGCCCGGTCGTCGAAATGACTACGGCACAAGGTTTAAAACAAAGAAAAGAACTAAACGAAAATAAGAAAAGCTAGAACTAGAACGTAAAGGAAGAGAGAAGTGGAGTCGTCCAAGGATTACGAAGAAGAGAGAGCGAGGAGACTGGGCCCTCATCTTTTCAAAGAAGATGACCACACCTCCTCAAGAACAGATCGACCAATGACATTCTGCAATCTTAGGCGAGAAAAGATTTCTTTGTTTCTTCTAACAACCTAATTTGCATGGGTTATGGCGGTGTCAGACTTCGCCCCTTTCTACTATCAAGAATGGGAAACATAGTGTAATACATTTTATCATAACCTAATATATATTTTTAGCTAAAGCAGACCGAGAGGATAAATTCGGTACCAAGAAATGTAGGTTTTGCATATATAAAGGTGGATATATACTCTTAGGGCCGGTTTCCCGTACGGGGATTAAGCCTAGTCGTAGACTAAATGTCATTTTAAACCTGGATTTATTGAAGTAGCTTTCTCACACATGGATTACAATAGTCTCAGACTTGCACTAGTCTAGACTTAAACAATCGTATTTCTAGAAGTAGGATAAGACCTAATTCAGATCTAAATGAAGTCTTAAATTAAACCTGGTCAGAAGCAGGTTTAACCTCATATTAAAAACTTCTTGCCTCAAGGCTCACGTTCACAGTAGCAGAAAATGGATTACCTCGACTATTTTAACGACAATCAGAGACCACCACCAAGACCAGAAAGAAGGTTGCTGAAAGACAGGAGCAACCCACTAAATGATTTTGATGATTTACATTTTCTTGACCGTTTCCGTATGTCAAAGGAAAATGCAACAGAAATAATTGGCTTGCTGCAGCCCAAGCTTTCAGGTGACTTAGTCAGGGGCACCCCTATTTCTCCTTCTTTACAAATATTAATTACCTTAAGGTTTTTGGCATGTGGAACCTTCCATCGTGAAACTGGGGATTTTTGTGTTGTAGGTGAATCAACAGTGTGCAAAATAGTACACAAAGTCTGCAGTGCTATATGTGAACTGAAAAAGGATTTCATCAAATTCCCAAATGCTGCTGAACAGGCCACCTACAAGGTAGATTTCTATGAATATGGGAACTTCCCTGGAGTCATTGGTTGTATCGATGGATGCCACATTCCCATCAAGTGTCCCTCTACAGCAGAGGCTGAGGAATTCAGAAATCGTAAAAACTGGTTTTCAATAAATGTACAAGGAGTGTGCACTCCCACTATGCAGTTCTCCAATATTGTTGCACGTTGGAAAAGTTCAACTCATGACTCAAGGATTTTCCACAACTCCTCTTGATACGGTCAGTTTGAAACAAGACAACACTCTGGAATTGTACTTGGTGACAGTGGGTATGCACAGACAAACTTCTTGTTCACCCCTTATCTCCATCCAGTCAGACAAGAGCAACAGCGCTATAACCAAGCTCACATGCTCACCAGAGGGCTAATAGAGAGCATGTTTGGTGTATGGAAGAATCGTTTCCAGTGTCTCCGAAATACACTGTGGTTTGAACCTAGAAGGTGCTGCATTGTTATTATTGCAACAGCAGTGCTTCATAATTTTCTTAAACAGTGTGGCTGCCCAGACCCTGATATTGAAGATGATGATGACCAACATGTCCCTATCGCTGAGCTAGCCAATGACAGAAATGGACTTGCTTACAGAGATGCTTTTGCTTTGCAGCACTTCTCATAAATGAGCCTTGAGTGATACATAAATGATTGGAATAGACAGGTAAAAAAAATTTAGGAAATTATTTATTTAACTGAGATTTTGTTCCAAAGACAATTGACACTGTTGCTGCTTCATGTCTCTCTCTTTCATAGACAACTCAAGATGAAGAATTTTAATTTTGACTTCATGTTCTTCTTTTAAATATTGTAATTTACGTTCATGGAACTCTATGGCAAGTTTCTCATGAATGGTCATCCTTTTCCCTCTTGACCTGCTGCCTGGATTAGAGACTGCTGGATGCTGACTAATGCTACTGCAGGAGACTGGATGCTGCTGCATGTTGGTGCTGGCTGCTGCTGGATTCATTTGAGCATCTTGACTGTTCCCTGCGCCCCCCAAGTCCTGTGTCAAGATCAGGTCATCTTTGTATGGAAAAAAAATGTAGCATTACATTTGACTTCAACAATAAAGGTCATTACCTAATTTTTGTTACAAGACATGACTTGCATTTAATTATGTTGGATGGGATAGCACATGTTACTGTAAATGAGACGTGTCCTATAAAATGAGTCGTTGAAAGATTCCTCACCTGAACTGTCCAAATGGTCATCATCTGGAATACCTTCCAGGGGTTGCTGACTTTCAATAATCCCAGCCAACAAGTCCCCCAACTCCTCTGTGTCTGGTGGAACTGGGAGTCCCCCACCTGTCTTGAAACGCTCTTGACGCGTAGCAGCAGTTGTTTTTTTCAGGTTTATTTTTATGTTTTTCCACAGGACCTTTACAAGATAATATATACTCTGAAGTAGGAGTTCTATATAAGATTGTTTTCTTTTTACATTTCATTAATGAAAACATTTATAATTGACTGATTTGTAAGAATGGGGCAACAATAAATCTTACCTGAACTCATTGGAGTGTCCGTTTGATTACTTTTTCATTTGAGTTGATTTCATTCAATATGGAAATCCATGCCTTCTTCTTCTTGTTTTCTGTACCTGAATCATGCTGTTTGTTTTCAATTACAGGATAGTTTGATACAATTTGTTTAAAAAGGGTCTTCTCAAATTCACTGAAGTTTTATTCACTGAAAGGCCGAAGAAGCGTTTTCTTCGGCCTTTATCCATTTTTTGGTTAAGTGTAGTGACTCCTGTTCCACACACTCCTTAAGACTAATGAATTACAAGTATTCCATACAAGGTTTTTATAGCAACCTCTCCTTAACCACATGTGCATGCCATTAATCTAATTGGGTTTCCAAAAGATGATCTCACTTGTCCTTGATTACCTTAATCTGAGACTCTGTAGTCTAGAACTAGTTAATCCAAACTTAAGCAACATCTCAGAAAGTCAGTTGTTTAGTGTGGATTAATTTAAGTAGAATTAGCCTAGTCCTGGTTTATTTTAAGCCCTTAACGGGAAACCGGCACTTAGAGTTTAGCTAGACGACTATAAAATCATAACTAGACTTGGTACAAAAGCAGAAACACAAAGGCATACATGAATATATTGTATACTTTTCAGAATTACACATATTTTAGGTTTCACTACAAGAAAGTTTGGTTGTGCGTGCGTGTGCGTTGTTAAGTCTTCACCCAGGAATTCTTTCCTGTCGTAAAGGGGGTTCAGTTGATAAACATCTATTTAAAGCTTGCTCATCGCTGGTTTTATGTTTTTTTTCTTTCCTTCGTGCGCGCCACAAAAGTGTCAATGGACAATTTGGACCCATTTTTATGGAGACTTTTTGGCGCTCACTAGTTGAGTTATAGGCAAAACTCAAAGGGTTAAAAGGTTTTTGAAATGTTGGAATGAGCAAGCCATCCTGACATTGTCCATACGCTACACAAGTCAATGACAGACTAAGGGCGTTTTCACACCTGAAAGTCCGCCCAAATGTTCGACCCAAAGTTCATGTTTAGATACATTTTATACATTCGGTAAGTTTTGGTTTGGTTTCACATTGCAATTATGCGAGCGCACTAAAGAACTTTACATGACATACTTGTCGTCATTATCTATGTGGGCTGCAGCTTGACATTGATTGGTTTGTAAACGTACGTGCGTTTGACGTCAGCATGTTGTCAATTCAGCGGGTAACTTTGACAAGAATGAATGAACAGGTGCATATCGTTGCCACTATACTGTTATTATTATGGCATTACTACCTGGAGCACCAACTATACTCGAGGCTAGTTCAAGTTCGCCAAATGAACGTCCTTGTTGTGCGAACATTTTATCGTCGCCGGCAGGAAAGGAGGAGAAGACTGCAATCCTGCGAGAACCACCGGAACTTCCTGTAAATGGTCTGAAAGTCCAAACCAAACAGAAAATGCTTTCACAGAGAAGGCCCACAGAGAAGGAAATGAATAGGTGAAATAAAGTCGTTATTTTTATTTTTTTTGCACACAAAAAGTATTCTCGTTGTTTGATAAACTTAAGATTGAGCCACTGTAGTCACTTGGACTATTTTAACGATGTCTTTAATAACTTTTCGGGCCTGCAAGTTCAATCCCTGAAGAAGCCTATGGACTAGTATGGAGGAGTGATCCAGCTCTCAGATTTCATCAAAAATATCTTAATTTGTGTTCCGAAGATGAACGAAGGTCTTACGGGGTTGGAACAACATGAGGGTGAGTAAATACTGACAGAATTTTCATTTTTGGGTGAACTATCCCTTTAACATCTGAGGGTAGTGTTCAAGATAGGGCTGTTTTGGTAGAAGTCTCACATCAAGGAACAGCTCTAAGTACCTCTGTCTGTGTTCAACTATTTTACTTTGAAGGTGTGAGATGGATTCATATGCACAGGAGCAACGACTAGCTCAACAATATCTTTTAAATCCATCAATACAAGCCATGCTGGTTCATTTTCTGGCACACAATGTCCAATCAGAAATGGGAGCAACCTCAGCAAGCTCCAATTTTCATGGGCATTGCCTCCAATAGTCTTCCGACCTAAGAAACTCTTTGGTACAACATGTGGCTTATTTGTTTTGTCTGACCATTTATAGGGGAATGACAATATAACTTTATTTAGATCATCAAGTGTAAAAAATTTCTTTGATATTAGTAATGCCAAGCAGTAAGCTAGCTCAACCGACACAACACCCTCAAATAAGTCGTGAGCAATGTCAGGGGAAAACCAGAGACAGCATGAAAATGAGTCAGATTTTTGGTAAAAACACACTCTCGTTTTAACTCCAAAACACTGTTGGCTGTCCTCATAAGCTATTTTAACATGGTCTGCATGGACCTCTTTAGTTCTCGGGCTAAAAAACCCAGATGCAACACAGTGAGACCTAATATCACAACTTTTTGCTGTGCAAAACCGACATACGTAATCACCACGTGTATTGACGTGTATTCAAAAGATGGGTCAAGATTAATGTCTTCCTTTCCTCTATGATTTTCAATTACCTTGTCAAGAATTATTTTTCTATTCAAAATTTGCTGTAATGATTTTAACAGCGGGACATACTGAAAGGATCGTTTCTTTTTATGATCAATTATGTAGGTAATTGGTTTCACAACACTAAATTTTTCTTTGTAATATTGTTTGTGTTGATATAAAGTGGCAAGAGGGCCACCTTTTTCAATTGCTTTTGGAACAGGGTTAGATGCACAAATTGCAGTAGTGATTTCTTTAACTACAGTATCGTCAACTTGGAGGTTTCTGCGCTTTAAGATATCAGTTACAAAACTCCTAGATACTGGGACTGATGCAGAGCTTATCAAGTGGTGAACTTCCTGTAAGAATTCATCGATAGCTGTGCCTTGCACATGAACCAAATATTCCAACTTCAGTAAGGCTGCTGCAAACTGCTGCTCAATTGCACTTGAGAGTGCCTTGTCCTCATTATTCCAATTAACGGATGTACCAGATGAGTCCTCCTCAATACAGTCCTCATCCAGACCACCAGGAAGGGAATGATCTAATGACAGAGATGCTACTGTTGTTCTCACTATACCTGGTTTTAAAATCAGCTAGGGTGTGAGGTGTCTGTCTGCGACTCCTGTGAGCTTTAAAGGTTCCATAAATACAGGTCTGAAAACTACAACCAGAAAACATACAACTAACATTTTCATTTTTCTTCAGATGCGAGTTGATATGAACAAAGTACTCCCTTTCAAGTTCTTGCATGAACATAAGTGTCAGCTGCATATAGACAAATCTTTTAATGTCTGACTTTCTTGTGTAGAATGCACTCTACTTTGATGTACAATTAAAGCATTCCATGTCTTAAATGTGCATGGGCATTCTGAATACGTACATGGATAATGGCTTGTACGTCCAAAGTGTGGATGTTTGAGTTTATAATGATTTAGTAATGCCAATCTACTTAGAACTGCTACTGAGCACCCTTTACACTGCCACATTCACTGGAGAGGGAGACAGAAAAATAAAATAAATTAATTTTAACATTTGCATAGAGAGGAATTCAAAAGCAATCAAATATACTTGCAGTAGATTTACAAAAATACTGTGAAAAAAATGAAGTAGGTCTATTATGATAGAGCAGTAAATGTAGGATAAACATCTGCGTTTTAGAAGATATACAGACAGTTGAGATACTGTTTTGAAACAGATTCCAGATTCCAAAAGAATCGATTCCTTGATTCAGAGGCGTTAGGAATCAAGATTCGATTCCACAGGTTGTAATCGATTCCATCGAGGAGAATCAACTCCTTTGTAAGATTCAAAACAACAGTTAATCACGAATTCGCCTCTATCTCTCCAACAGTGACTGGAAGTCCGATTCATTTCCGCGAACAGATTCTTTCGGATGGTTTGAACGTATTTCTATTTTATAACAAAATTCTGCATTGTATGCTCGGATTCAAAGTGTCAGAAGCGAATTCAGTCCATCAACGGTGCTCGCACTCTTTTGAACTCAGAATAACCGTCAAACGATCTATCCCAAAATGACGCTGATCGTCAGGCTCAGTTTATTTTTTCAATACATTACAAACACTCCAAAATAGATGATACCTGCATCACGAGCTGCCCTTTCTTTGCATGCCTGCTTAGCCTTACGCTTAGCAGCCTCTGAAGGATGCGTTTGTTTCGGCGCCATCAGATCAATTTGCAGAAAAGTTGGATTTTATTCATCATCATATGCAATTTCTTCATTCATACATTCAGAGGGTGGGAGTGACTCACATTTAAACGGTGATATTAATTAGTTTTACTACAGATGAATGACAATTGTTATATCCAATGGACAAACAGCCTAGTCTTTTGCTGCTCTTGATTGGTGGACAAGCATATAGGTATATAGGGATGTTTTGGAGGCCCTGCCTCCAAGCCCGAGGCCCTATGCAACTGCCTACTCCGCATATAGGTAGCGCCGGCCCTGGTTAGACTAGACTATAATCGATGAGGTTCATTCATATATTAGCCTATTTTGTGATGTCAACCCCTTGGGTGTACTAAAACCTTAGTAACACAGTTCTACAACAATTATAGCCAGACATTATCACCTGCTATGGCTATGCCAATAGATGGCGTATCTAGCTGTCGCAGAGGACCGGACCTCGGCAAATGTTTCATATTTAAAATATATATATATTTGAAGCTATATAAAACCGAATTAAAAATCAGCTGTGGAAAACTTCTGCTTGAGTGTCTGCGTGTATAGTCCAGTTTAGGCCGTTGGCTAGATCGTTGAATGTCCGCTGTGAGTGTGTCTGTACTGTAAATGCCCCCACCATACCCTCAGAGCAGTTCTTTGTCGTCTGTTATGCGCAGACGACAGACTTTAATAAAGCCATGCAACAAAAAGATTACACTCACAAATTTGTCTGTTTGAGTGGACGACGTGACTGCAAAGTACCACAGCTGTGGGAAAAGATGGATCTTTAACGTCAGCCATCTTCTTTGGTGTGGTATGCTGGAATAGCAGCATCACAACGGCGGACAGGAAGAGGCTAAACAAACTGATTAAAAAGGCCGGTTCTGTCCTGGGATGCTCACTTGAGCCAGTAGAGGTGGTGGGAGAGAGGAGGGTGAGAGCTAAGCTCTCATCCATGTTGGAGACTTTGTCTCACCCCCTTTCATGGGACACAAACATCATTGAGCAGCTCCTTCAGTGGCAGGCTGATACATCCACGCTGTGTAAAGGAGAGATTCAGAAGATCTTTTCTTCCTGCAGCAGTGAGACTTAATAATCAGCACTGTTAAGCATTAAACAGTAACCACAACTCAGAGACTGAGGGGAAATCAAATCAATGCACAATGTCACTTTGTATCGTTAATATTGGAATTAGTTTTAATTTGTTTTTATCTTTTTTAAGTCTCAAGGAAAGCACTATAATTTTAATTTTTAGTATTGTATGATTTATTTGAATTTTGATATTGTTAGTATTATTTTACTTTACTTTATTCTATGCTATCCACTTTCTGCTGTAATGTTGAAATTTTAGAAGAGACCTGTAGCAGCAGACGGGAGCGTGATGAGCAGGTTACAGAAAGGAGTCACAGCAGCAGAGAGCAGCGTCATGATCTGGCTTTTGAAGGGACGAGTAGCAGGAGACTAGAAAGCGGAGATTTGAAATTCAGCAGTGAGGATACTGAAGGTCTTTTTATGAACATAAATCTGGCAACTTGCAAATTAACATTTTATTTTTTTCTGCATAAATAATTTAATACTACAGATATAACCACATGCACATTTTGGAGACAGGAGAACTGAGCCTGATTTGAACCATGTGCTTACATTTAGACATTTTGTCTATCTTGTACTGCAAGATAGATCTACGTAAAAGTCCCAAAGAGAGAGAGAAAGAAATACTGACATTTTACAAAAATCCAATGGCTAACTCGTCCATTGTCTGTTTTACTTGGAGGTAAGGTTTAATTTAGCCAAAAAGTACAGTACAGTTTAATTTACTCACCCTCATGTCATTTCAAATAAGTATTTTAAGTATAAGTAAGTGTAAGTATTTCTTCTTTGGAGCAAAAAATTTGATTTTAGAAACGGTCAATTCCATAGAAGAAAAAGTCATACAGGTTTTGAACAATATGAGGGTGAGGTAATTATGATGGGATTTTCATTTCTGTGTGAAGTATTCCTTTTTCCTTTCCTTTGTTTTACATATTAAATGTAACTACACAGTTGGCAGTGTAATATTTCTCCTCTTATACACAGGTGCTTGTGCCTTTGGAGATGGGGTAAATCGCCATTTTCTCTCCTTTGTTATGTCCAGAGTACAATACGGATTTGGCCTAAATCTTGGTCATTTCTAAAATATTTATCAGCCTATTTAATTTTGATGTAAGAAACATAAAGATAGAAGATTGTGTTAATTGTTTTATTAGCATCTGGACATTTATATATATATATATATTTTTTATCATCATATTTTCTAGAAAGCTGTGGTAAAACATTGTTCTTTAATGGACAAGAAGACCATTTGGTGCCTTCCACTTCTCGGCTCTTACTGGATAGTGACCTTTTCCGTGTCATTGGGCGCATGATTGGACATTCTTTCCTACACGGTGGACCCTTGCTCACCGGTTTGAGTCTCTAATTTTTCAATCTGTTGATTGGACAGAAGGATGAGATAGCTGTTGTAGAACTAGAGGACTGCCCTGACACCGATGTGACTGATATTGTTTTACTTGTGAGTTTAAATTCAGCATCATCTATAATGTCACGTTCAAGTAAGGGATAATCTACGGCAGGGGTGTCAAACTCAGTTCCTGGAGGGCCACAGTCCTGCAGAGTTTAGCTTCAACCCTAATTAAACACACCTGATCAGTTAATCAAGTCCTTTAGGCTTATTTGAAAATGGCAGGTGTGTGTGTGTTGAAGCAGGGTTGGAACAAAACTGTGTAGGGCTGTGGCCCTCCAGGAACTGAGTTTGACACCTGTGATCTACGGCTAGCTGTGCATTAAACAATTTTAATGCACAGTTTGAATTTTTTAATTTAAATTAAACAATTTTAATGCACGACGTGGAGGCTCAAGGAATGAGTGAGTCTGTTCATCATATAAAGCGATCGAGTCTCTTCAGGAGATTTGGACTAAACCGCTCGATTTAAATAGATTATAGATTAACAATCTCTTTAACTCTGTTGCGTGGAAATCTGTCAGATTTCATTTAAAATATCTTCATTTGTGTTCTGAAAATGATCGAAAGTCTCACGGGTTTGGAACGACATGAGTGTGATTAAATTATGACCCTTTTTAAAATTTTGGTGGACTGTCTCTTTAAATGTGCTCGAGGTGATCGATCGACCGCACGCAAAGCAGCGGCTGTGAGTTCCATATGACGTCACAGGCCGAGTTGTTCGGGTCAGTGCAGCGATTATCAGACTCAGGCCGTTTGTCCACCAAAGCGTTTTTTCCCGCAGCTGGCGTACAATTCCAATTGTTTGTTATTTAATTGTTTAGTTGGTCTCACGTCCCGTTGAATAACATGGGGAGGCGGGGTTTATGACCTATACTAGGACCGGTCACCGGGGGGCGATCGAGACGCTTTGGCTTCACTTTTCAGGGCTTGTGCGGCACGCTTGGTGCAAATGTGCGCGTGTGCCTCTTGAAGCGCATGTGGGCCTAACCCGCCAACCCCCCCACCCCCCTCAACAAAACCGAACAAAAATTTAGAACTTGTGGGGTCCCCTTTCACAGATACACACACATTTATAGTCTTTATATCTTAGCAGGGACAAAAGTCACTTGAAACATCAACTACTTCCATTATTTGCCACTTGATTACCATAGAATTTTTTTGCAGTTTTGCTGAAGGGGATCTTGTTTGTCCCATGGTTATTTTTCCTCTATTTCTAATGAAGTTGTGTTCCTAGCTAGTCATGTTCACTGCAGCCTACAGATAATTTACTCCTTTAAAATGAGGACTTCACATGAAAACTCCCAATTCATCAGATGAACAAAGACTTTAAGATCCTGTGGAATTATAGCACTAATACCGCGAGTAATATTTTACACAAAACACTGGATTAAAAAACAACAACTTTACAACATGATTTGTCCTCAATGAACATATATTTGGTAATACACAATGGCTGGTTCCATACAAAAAGAGGTTAGACAACATTTTACATTTCAAATGGGTAAAAAAATAAAACTTTTGGTCAATGTAACAGCAATAAACAGCATGTTTATAGCATATATGCAACTCAAGGCATTACAATGCAAGAGTCTAGTATTTTTTTGGTATAACACATTTAAGACATTTGACTGGATCTACCCCTTTTATATTTTATAGTGTAAGACAACAAAGAACTTTAAAGGGTTAGTTCACCCAAAAATGAACATTCTGCCTTCATTCACTCACCATCAAGGAATTCTAAACCCATAAGAAACTTGTTCATCTTCAGAACACAACTGAAGATATTTGAATGAAACCTGCATCCTAAACTTTCAAACTTCAAAACCATTCATAAAGAAAAAGTTATCCATGTGACTCGAGGTTTAATCTCAATGTCAATGTTTTGTGTGGCAAAAAGAAAAAAAGCTCCGTCTTCACTTCCACAGATCAACACACATGCGTCGTGACTTACTCATGAACGCAAATCTATATGGAAGTAAAGATATTTTGTCAAAGACTTTCTTTTTTTGGCACATACAAAGCATTAATGATCATAATTTATTGTATTAATTTATAATAATATAATTATAATGATAATTTATAATTTATTGTCACTGCAATTATACAATTGACAGTGCAATTTCAAGGCGTGCAAGAGATCAACAATAGCATATTTTGTAAAAAGGGCACAGGGACAAATAACAAACAAGAAAAATCGTACATATGAGGCGAAGAATCATTAGTAACCAGGAAAAATGAGTATAATTGTGTGTGCTGCAGCGATGCAAAGTCCAGTTCACAGTTATTGCAATTGTTGGATAATGTTAAGTGAGTGGATTAAGTGAGAGTGCGTTCACATCACCTCATAAAATTGGGATTAAACCACATGGATTAATTAGAGTTAAAGAGATTGTTAATCTGTAATCTATTTAAATCGAGCGGTTTAGTCCAAATCTCCTGAAGAGACTCGATCGCTTTATATGATGAACAGACTCACTCATTCTAGTTCCTGATGATTCATGAGATATTAATGCATGAATGAATGCCTAATTCATTCATGAATTTATACCTGAATTCATGATAATTCATGTACCCTTACCGTAAAGTGTTACCATTCTGGGTTATAAATGTTCTGAAGCTTGAAAGTTTAGGATGAACAGATAGCAATGTGTTTCCTTAGTTTTGTTGAGGTTAGTGCTTTGGGATGTTTGATGTCATCACATTCATTCACAAACTGCCTAATGCAATCGGAACCCCTCAAGTAATGGACAGAGAGCGGCAATGTAAACAATGGAGGGACAGAAATCTCTCAGGTTTCATTCAAAATATCTTCATTTGTGTTCCAAAATGAACAAATTTCTTATGGGTTTGGAATGACAAAGGAGAGTAAATGTTGACAACTAACCCTTTAAGAGGATAATACAATGAAAACAACTAAATTTCAACTTTGTTGAAAACACTTAGAATGCATGTCCCGATGTGAAAGCTAGTGGGAAGGCATCCAATACATTGAGATACCTGTACTTCACTGTACTTTTCTTCTTATGGCAGAAATACGATTTTTGATGAAGTATTTGACCACCTTCCAGTCTCGATTTCCTAAAGCTTGAGCTTCTGCATCAACGCAGCGCTGACAGTTCATTTTCCCTGGAACTTGGCTCCTCACAATGAATTTCCTTAGGTGCCTTTCGACTGTAACACATTCATCTGTTGTCCAGCTTCTTTTGACAGTAGTTTCTTTACCTAAGTATACATAAAAAGAACATGTTATTAAGTTTAGGTTAATGTCTTAAGTTTAGAATTTTTAAACCTTAATCTGTATTGATCACACAGGTCATTCATTGCCATATTGACTTGGTTCAGAGACTAAAATTACTCTTTTAGTTTGTTACTTTTGACTAATAATAATAAAGCAGTGCAATCCAGTAAAAGGTGTGGTAGCACTTTATTTTGATGGTCCCCTTTAGACATTCTGTTAACTAAGTAATGTTGCACCTACATGTCAACTAACTCTCATTACAGCATTAGTAGATCGTCTACTTAAGTATTTTATACAATTTTGGCAAATGTACTTTGTTTTACAGACATTTTTATTTTAAAAACAAGACAAGGGTACTTGATTTTTAGCAATGATTTTACAGTCCGTATCTCATATTTTATGTATTGTCCTGTTAAACATGGCGGTAACACTTTATTTCGAAAGTCCAGTTTAGACAATCTACTAACTATAAGTAACTTTGCAGCTACATGTCAACTAACTCTCATTAGAGTATTAATAGACTGTCTGCTTAATATCTGCTAACACATTATTTTGTTGGTCCCCCAACAGACACTCTACTGACTATAAGTAACTTGGCAACTACAAGTCAACTTATTCTCCTAACCCGAACCTAACCATAACCTAACAGTCAACTGACAGTCTACTACACTCTACTAATACTCTAATGACAGTTAGTTGACATGTAGTTGAAAAGTTAATTCTAGTTAGTAGAATGTCTAAAGTGGACTATCGAAATAAAGTGTAACCAACATGGCAGTATCACATCGATGGGAATATGCATATGGAAATGATATGCAGATGAATATGTCACAGGTCGGGGCGGGCCAATCAGGCTGCACCCGCCCCTGAGACCCGTACCACCCTTGGGGAGTCGGACAGAGGCCAGGCAAGGATGACGGACGACAAGACTTCAAGTAAACAGTACTTTATTGAATAATAAATTGGATAGAAGATTTAAAATGGTGAGTCTTCTGGGCTGGGTCGTTCCGTCCGACGGACCCGCCGAAGGCCCACGGAGTGCAGTGTAGGGGGTGCTCTGGTAGCAGCTTCGCTGTTTTCCAATGGAAAGAACGAGTCGGGGCTCACGACTAAGAGGAGGCTGCTGCAGGACAGTTCAGGTGCGTGTTTCGGGTATGTACTCTTCTTCGCAGCGAGAAGCAGACAGAGAACTTACGGCTGGCGAGCTTCACTGCAACGCAGTCAGGTGAGTATACAGGCACGTAATCCTCTTCTTCTACCGATGACAGACAGAGAACTTACGGCTGGGGAGCTTCACTGCAACGCAGTCAGGTGAGTATACAGGCACGTAATCCTCTTCTTCTACCGATGACAGACAGAAAACTTACGGCTGGAGGGCTTCACTGCAAAACAGTCAGGTGAATATACAGGCACGTAATCCTCTTCTTCTACCAATGACAGACAGAAAACTTACGGCTGGAGGGCTTCACTGCAAAGCCGTCAGGTGAGTATACAGACACGTAATCCTCTTGAAGGGCCGGCAGACACAGAGCTTACGGCGGGAGAGTTTCGCTGCGAGCAGACAGGTGAATATACAGGCACGTGATCCTCTTCTTCTACAGGTGACAGACAGAGAACTTACGGCTGGAGGGCTTCACTGCAAAGCATTCAGGTGAGTATACAGGCACGTAATCCTCTTCTTCTACAGGCAATAGACAGAGAACTTACGGCTGGAGAGCTTCACTGCAAAGCAGTCGGTTGAGCATTCACCTACGTGTCCCTCTTCACAATGGGCTGTCAGAATATACACTCAAATGTCTGTGGAGTACAACAGTGTTAGCCTCTTCTTATGTCTTTAGAACATGATAGAAAACTCAGGTAAGTAATGGACATCCAGCGGGTTTAAGTTCACACTTCACACATCAAAACAGTGCATCACATCACTTCATCTCTACAATTCAGCACTCAGTGGAAAATACATATATAGATGGCCGTCGCCCATTTTCTGACCTGGCATTCACATCAGGGAGTCCCATAGACCCGAGAGAGGAGGATGGAGATTGATTGGACTACTCACATGCTGCGTCCCAATTCGCCTACTTATACTACGCCCTAAAAGTATGTACTCTTTTTGTGAAGAAAAAGTACATACTTTTGAGTGTGTAGCAAAAGAGTAGGCAAGCTTTGGGACATACTACTTCGTCATCTTTAACGGACAGCTCTGTCGCCTGCATCACCGTAAACTGCCCTGTCAATCATCTAGTCACAGTTAAAATCCTCCTTTCAATCTAATATAATTTCTTACCGTTTCGGAGAGAAATGTTGTAGAAATGTTCATCTGGCAGTTGTGGGTCTTTCATGCGGAGACTCTCCTCATGTGTTTGCAATTTGAATGTAATGATGCATTTCAAATTTAATGTCTATAAACGTATCTTTACAAAAGTTCACAATGATGCTGCAGATGCAATATAACGTAGCCAACATTGAATAAATACATTTTCGTCAGGTTAGATACTGATAATTAATCACTCAAACCCCTTTATCTAAACCTCTCTCTACACAACCGCCGGACTCGCGCGCGTTTTCCATGTCTGTAGTTTAACACTTTTCACTCGTGTTTGTAGTTCTAACCGAATCCTCGTCCAACGCGCGATGTGATGTGGGCAATATCAGCCGTTAGAGTGTGCATCGATCTGCACTTCGGATTCTGACCGGATATAGTAGACCATCCGGGTCTCTTTGGAACACTCATTTCAACATACTACGATTTGGGACGTACTAATTCTACTTTCGAATACTATTTAGGACGGATAGTATGCGAATTGGGACGCAGCAACAGTCTCTCACCAACGATCTTACTATCCAGCGATTCCCTCCTTCCGGTTGAGTCGGCGTGCTCTTTCTCCCAAACTCACAAGGTGTTTCTCAACGTCAAGGAAGGATCCTCGGAAGCCTTTATTTCGAGGATGCTACGTCATCGACATCCGTCGAAGGACTGTTCCAATGTCGAGGATCCTCAGAATTTCAACCAAGGACTGAGTCCTTAGTTCGAAAAATATCCCATACACAGGAAAGGATGCATATGTGTAGCCTTCGCGTTCTCAAATCACCCACAATCCTATGCGCCAGCTTTGCTATCTTGTTAAAAAAATAAAAAATGTCGGACGTTAGCGGAGTCGGTTAGCAGAAGAGAATTCTTTTAAAAGTGTTTAAAATCGTACTGACCCCAAACTTTTGAACGGTAGTGTACATCACAACTTTTTGATCTTTTTGAATTTTTGCAGCGCCAAAAGCGGACCTTTTCACTGACGTAATGACGCAATGACGTGCACTTGCTAGCCTGTTCCATTTATGTGTTCTCCGAATGCTAAAGAGGAGCCTCGCCTAGCCTCTGAAGGAAATGACTTGGAAGGATCAATCTTGCCAAGGAAGTATCCTTGATATTGAGAAACGGCTACAGTGCCGCGCCCGTTTGCCAGCCCCACTTCCTCTTCTCCAATGCTCACGCTTCCGCTTCCTCCGAGATCACAGTCCCCAAAAAGAACTACCCCCTTTGGTCTGTACTCTCTCCTTTTATCCTCCCCTAATGGCAACGTGTCCCAATCGCGGGGCTTCAATCCCCTCATGCACAGCTGCCGGCGATTTTGGCTAATCACCCCATTCGCAGGGATTTTTGCGCTAACCCGGAACTAACCCGGTGTTCCGTTGTTATGGGTCCGGCGGGAGGCAATCTCTGCGAACATTAGTTCCGCCTTGCAAGGGAAAAAGTTGGAATTTCGTCACCTCGTGACAAATATATTAAAACTTTTGTGCGAACGCAAAATCTTCCCTTTGAGCATCCCACACTTTTAGGATGAAATCTAAGGCAAAGTGTTATACATTTACATAGTATAATTTTTCTTTTGATCATATAATGAAAATGTTTAACCCAAAAATTGTGTCATCATTTAATCACCCTCATATTGTTCCAAACCTGTATGAGTTTCTTTCTTCTGCTGAACACAAAAGACATTTTAAAGTATGTTTGTAACCAGACAGTTGACGGCACCATTGACGTTCATAGTCGGGGAAAAAAATACTATTGAAGTCAGTGGTGCCATCAACTGTCTGGTTACCCACATTCTTTAAACAGGGTTGCTGCACACTTTTTAAAGTCAAATTTAAGGCTTTTTAAGACCTGAAGATATCAAAATTAATACCATACATTAGGAGTGCGCAATATTGACAAAAATATATCTCGATATTTTCAAAGTTTTGCCGATAATAATTAGATGATATTTTACTGATTGTGTTTGTGTACTGGTGCCATAGCTGGTTTAGGCCTGTTGTTGACCGCAGACTCACGAAGATATTCATATTTTTCATATTCTATGCAGTGGTCAGTTCACAGAATTGACCGAAATTAACATTTTTATTAAGGGGCAATATTTGCCACCTTAAATTGATTTCCAGGGGCATTTTCACCGATATATGGACATTTCTTTCTAAACTTATTTAAAGGTATGCATTACCTTTTGTGTCAAATTATAACATTCCAATTAAAGTCTATTAGAATAATAACATAGTACCAGTCAAATTAAATCATTAAATCAAAATCCATCTTTGCAGTGCAGAGGTGACAAAGAAGCAGCATCAGAACTGGCAATAATATATTTAAACTCCATTTACAATTGCATAAATAAAGGTATGAGATTAGTTTTTTATTCAATATTTAAATATGAATTATTTCTAATTTTAACGTTTTAATTAAAGGGTAGCTATTTTAAATATGAAACTAAAACCACTAGTACAGTGGTTCTCAAACTTTTTTCGTTCCGTCCCCCCTTAAAACATTTTTTTTTTTACCAAATTTAATAAATAAAAAAAGGAAAGACTTAAAAAAAAAAAAAAAGTACAATGAAAAGAAGTGTCAGGGTTGCTGCAGGTAGCTGAAGACGAGGACAGAAGGTTCTGCAGTATCGTTGATTTATTTACAAAACTTAAACTTACAGGAACAGACAGAAACAAAGGAAACTCCAGGACTTCAAAAACACACAACCTTACATCGACGACGACCAACAAACACTGAGGGAAAACACAGGGCTTAAATGAACAGGGACTAACAGGATAATTAACTGAACACAGGTGACGGGAATTACTAATCAGACAGAGCGGGAAAACTAACAGGACTGAACCAAAATCACAAAGACAGGGGAAACCAAGATCACAAAACAGAACTCAAATACATTGAAACATGACAGTACCTCCCCCCTCCCCGAAGGCGCGTCCTCGCGCCGTATAACATCCAAAGGGGTGGGAGGGTGGGCGCCCTGGAGGCTGACGAGGGCATGGTGGTGCAGGGACAGGAAGCCTCCAGGGCGGAGCTGGTAGCTCGGGGAACCGGGGTGGAGCAGGCTGCGGGCGTGGCCAGGGCGGAGCAGGCGGACCCTCGGGCGTCCAGGGCGGAGCTGTGGGGCCCTCGGGCGTCCAGGGCGGAGCTGTGGGGCCCTCGGGCGTCCAGGGCGGAGCTGTGGGGCCCTCGGGCGTCCAGGGAGGAGCTGTGGGGCCCTCGGGCGTCCAGGGAGGAGCTGTGGGACCCTCGGGCGTCCAGGGAGGAGCTGTGGGACCCTCGGGCGTCCAGGGCGGAGCTGTGGGACCCTTGGGCGTCCAGGGCGGAGCTGTGGGACCCTCGGGCGTCCAGGGCGGAGCTGTGGGACCCTCGGGCGTCCAGGGCGGAGCTGTCGGACCCTCGGACGTCCAGGGCGGCGAGGACCCTTCGGGTGACCATGGCGGCGAGGACCCTTCGGGTGGCCATGGTGGTGAGGACCCTTCGGGTGGCCATGGCGGCGAGGACCCCTCGGGTGGCCATGGCGGTGAAGACCCTTCGGATGGCCATGGCGGTGAAGACCCCTTGGGTATGCGCCCCCCCAAAATTTTAATGGGGAAATTGACAAGAAAGGGGGGATCAGGCAGCAAAGAGGGTCTTGGGCTGGGCAGGGCTGGCGTAGGATCAGTGGGCTCGGAACTGGTCGGAACCAGCACATCATGGGACTCGGAACTGGACGGAACCAGCAGATCATGGGACTCGGGACTGGACGGAACCAGCACATCATGGGACTCGGAACTGGACGGAACCAGCACATCATGGGACTCGGAATTGGACGGAACCAGCAGATCATGGGACTCGGAACTGGACGGAACCAGCAGATCATGGGACTCGGAACTGGACGGAACCAGCACATCATGGGACTCGGAACTGGACGGGGCAAGCACATCAGGGAGCTTGGAGCTGGACTCATTGGTCAGAACTGATGTTTGTGTAGCCGATGTGCGCGTCGCCCACACACACAAAACAGCCATGGACACCACTATGAACGCTGTGTCTTCCAGAGCAGACTCAAGTGTGGCGTGTTCAGTCTCTGGCGGGCACGTGACGGGCTCTGGCTCTCGCTCGAAGACTGGCTCTGGCTCTCGCTCGAAGACTGGCTCTGGCTCTCGCTCGAAGACTGGCTCTGGCTCTCGCTCGAAGACTGGCTCTGGCTCTCGCTCGAAGACTGGCTCTGGCTCTCGCTCGAAGACTGGCTCTGGCTCGAAGACTGGCTCTGGCTCTGGCTCGAAGACTGGCTCTGGCTCTCGCTCGAAGACTGGCTCTGGCTCTCGCTCGAAGACTGGCTCTGGCTCTCGCTCGAAGACTGGCTCTGGCTCTCGCTCGAAGACTGGCTCTGGCTCTCGCTCGAAGACTGGCTCTGGCTCTCGCTCGAAGACTGGCTCTGGCTCTCGCTCGAAGACTGGCTCTGGCTCTCGCTCGAAGACTGGCTCTGGCTCTTCAGGGCTGATGAGAGGAGGGAGATCGGTGAAGTCATCAAACTCGTAAAGAAACTTGACTGTGCAGATGACTGGTTCTGGTTTAATTGGACTCGGAACTGGACTCGGAATTGGACTCGGAACTGGACTATATCGCCCATATCCTCCCCTGTGACCTCCACGCTTCCCACGGAACACAGCTTGGCGGGTTCCCACAAAGGCTTGCTTCCAGATCTCCATCTTCCTTTTTTCTTTTCTTTATGGTTGGTCGTTCTGTCAGGGTTTCTGCAGGTAGCTGAAGACGAGGACAGAAGGTTCTGCAGTATAGTTGATTTATTTACAAAACTTAAACTTACAGGAACAGACAGAAACAAAGGAAACTCCAGGACTTCAAAAACACACAACCTTACATCGACGACGACCAACAAACACTGAGGGAAAACACAGGGCTTAAATGAACAGGGACTAACAGGATAATTAACTGAACACAGGTGACGGGAATTACTAATCAGACAGAGCGGGAAAACTAACAGGACTGAACCAAAATCACAAAGACAGGGGAAACCAAGATCACAAAACAGAACTCAAATACATTGAAACATGACAAGAAGAACGATTCAGTGTACGGCTGTTTTTTTTTTTTTTTTTTCTGCTGATCTCCCGTGTCCCCGCTGCAGTTTCGCCCCACACTTTGAGAACCACTGCACTAGTAGGTGGCAGTAAGTCACTGTCTTAATTCAGTTGAGGGAGTCATTCAACCGTTTCCTTCAAACGGCTGATTCATTCAGGAAAAGCAAGTGATTGTTCATTGAATCGTTCAAAACACGGATTTCAGTAAAAAAAAAATCATCGCTGTTTGTTGCGTGGAGACTCTGCAACGGTTTAATTTTGAAATTCTCGTCTGTGAAATAAAGGGAAAACAAACAATATTGACAATAGTGTGTCTAAAAAGTAACTCATAATGTTAACTTATTTATTTTATACAACAGTTAAATTAACAATCACATTTGCAATTGAGCACAGGAAAACGGCACTCTTGCTCATGTGATTTATTTATATCATATTATGTTGTTATAGAATTAGACAAAAAAAATCATTTGGGGACATACCTATAACTGCACTGACACATCACGCAATGAAAGCAATGAGAGACAAATGCGATGTCAGCTCGCAGTGCCTCGTACATAGTTAAAACAATGATTACAATATCATCATAGACGCTACATATCGCACATTCCTAAGCACATAAAGAATGAACTTACAATTGAACTGACATTTACCAACTTTCTTCTCCTCTCCACCTTTCGCGTGCAGGAGACAGACGTAATATGCTTATGCTGCCGCGAATGACGCAAATTGTCACGTGAACAAGCAAATCCACAAAGATAGAATAAAAAAGAATATGTACGCTAATTAGATAGTTTTACTTTGATTTATCTAAATGCTTTCCAAAGTGTCATAAAAAATTTAAGACCTTTCAAAAGTAAAAATAAGTTTTAAAAAATCTAATTTAAGACTTTTTAAGGATCCGCAGGAACCCTGTTTAAAATGTCTTATTTTGTGCTGAGCAGAAGAAAGAAACTCATAGAGGTTTGGAACAACATGAGGGTGAGTAAATGACAATTTTCATTTTTGGGTAAACTATCCCTTTAAACCTTACGCTCAATCATTGAATGGAATTTCAATGTACTGGTGCCATAGCTGGTTTAGGCCTGTTGTTGACCGCAGACTCACGAAGATATTCATATTTTTCATATTCTATGCAGTGGTCAGTTCACAGAATTGACCGAAATTAACATTTTTATTAAGGGGCAATATTTGCCACCTTAAATTGATTTCCAGGGGCATTTTCACCTATATATGGACATTTCTTTCTAAACTTATTTAAAGGTATGCATTACCTTTTATGTCAAATTATAACATTCCAATTAAAGTCTATTAGAATAATAACACAGTACCAGTCAAATTAAATCATTAAATCAAAATCCATCTTTGCAGTGCAGAGGTGACAAAGAAGCAGCATCAGAACTGGCAATAATATATTTAAACTCCATTTACAATTGCATAAATAAAGCTATGAGATTAGTTTTTTTATTCAATATTTAAATATGAATTATTTCTAATTTTAACGTTTTAATTAAAGGGTAGCTATTTTAAATATGAAACTAAAACCACTAGTACAGTGGTTCTCAAACTTTTTTCGTTAGAGAGATCCGGATTAAATCAGACTTGCACTCACACTGGTAGCACAATTTAAATGTATGCCCTTGGCAGATACTTTCTCCCCAAAGCAACTTACAGAACACATTACTGTGGCAATAGCCCTGGAGAAATGGGATGAAGCATCTTGCTAAAGGACACAATGGCTGTGGAGATCGACTACCTTTGGATAACTATACCTGTGGTGTAGCTTACTGTGCCACACAATCAACTGGAAACAATGTCAAACATTCCCCAAATGCAACAGGCAGCATGTGTAAAACATGTCAACTATACATTTAAACTAAAAGGTTATATTAATGCAACAACCAAATATGTGGAATCCCGTAAAGATTGTGCAATAACATCTACATTTAATTGTCTAATTTAAATGAGAGATCTTTCATAACCAATTTTTTTTTCAATCATACAAACATACCTTCCTCTTGTGAACACCCATCCATGTCAACAGTCTCTAAAACTGCAAGTAATAGAATATGAATGAGTTGTAACACTGAAACTGCAATCAATCTGACAAGAGTATACAAAAATACTACATAAATAGCTGAATAAACTAGATTTGACTGAAATAGACTAAAATTGTCTAGTTGCAGTCACATAACAATAAAACCTTCCCTCTTCATCAGTATGTTGAGGTCAAATACTTCTACTCTGTTCTGTTCTATTCAATTCTATTCTATTACTTATCAAATACACTCTTAAAAGAGATTGAACCTTTGGGGTTCAAAAAAGAACTTTAAAGTGCAAATATGAACTTCTAACTATAAAAAAGGTTCAAAGTTGAACCTATAAGTTCTTTAATGAAACCACAGATTATTTGGCACATGTTGTCAGTTCATTTTAGAACCTTTGTTGTGGAAGAAGGGTTCATATAAGAACCTGGCCTGTTGTCAAGGTTCCTTTTTGAACCTTAACGCCCGTTTCACACATAGGCCTATAGCCTACTCCGTGTGCAGTGCGTATGCGGTGCGTATACAGTACAGGAGCAGCACGCGCTATAGTGCTTTCACATGCTGCGTTTGCAGTGCGCTACTGATCCGCAGTTTCTGTGTGCCACAAAATCAAAAATGGCTAAGTAATTTTGATTTTAAATCCAAACGTTAACTTTGATATTAAGACATTGAAACAGTATGAAAATTAATTTTAATCATTGTGATTCTTTGTTTTACATGTAAAATTTACATTGTTCCCCCCACCCCCTCCCCAAAATATATAATTTATTTTTCGAGGGGGAAAAAAATCATATATGATGGCATTTTGCAACTTTTGGGACTATAATCATACTTTTTTGTTTTTCTTGACCCTGTAATTTAGTAACTGTAGAACACATTAACTGTAATTATGCGTAGGCTATATGATGAAATTAATTCAGTTTATTGTCAATCTATGTCTATTTGAATGTGAACCATGCGCTGCCACTTTAATTCAGTGCAGCACAGCAAAAATAGACTCGGTGCGGAAACGATCGCTGCACTGCTGTATAGGCCTGTAGGCCTACACACCGCACCTGGAACGGATCGCCGGACCGCCGGACCGCACCCGCGTGCAGTGTGAAAGCTCTAACCTGTTAACATGGGTACGGAAAAAACATAGACCTACGCGAATTAAAGTGGCAGCGCATTGATCACATTAAAATAGACATAGATTGACAAGAAACTGTAATAATTTCATCATATACGCATAATTACAGTTAATGTGTTCTACAGCTACTAAATTACAGGGTCAAGAAAAGACAAAAAAGTTGCAAAATGCCATCATATTTTTTTCCCCTCAAAATGTACATTTTGGGGAGGGGATGGGGGGAAACTACATGTAAAACAAAGAATCACAATGATTAAAATTAATTTTCATACTGCTTCAATGTCTTAATGTCAAAGTTAACGTTTGGATTTAAAAAATTACTTAGCCATTTTTGATTTTGTGGCGCACAGAAACTGCGGATCAGTAGCGCACTGCAAACGCAGCATGTGAAAGCACTATAGCGCGTGCTGCTCCTGTGCCGTATACGCACCGCAACACGCACCGCATACGCACTGCACACGGAGTATGTGTAAAACGGGCGTGAAACGGGCGTAAGATGGACTGTAAAAAAATTATTATTTTGTTATTAGGCCCTTGCTTTGCTAATAGCCCCTGAGCATACAAGAATGGAACTTTTCATTTTTACACAAAGCACTTGATCATTAAAGATGCTCCATAATTGTTGTTCACCTGTTAGTTTTAAAATAAATTATAAGCAAAACTACAGCCCTGAAACTCTATAAAATTTGTTTTCATTTATCAACCTGAAAGCAGGGGTGAAGTCAATAAATTATAATTCAGTAAACATTTATCAAAAAAGAATTTCTGTAAATTGCAAGGTGAACTACAAAGCTTTGCTCTTATTTTTATTTATTTTTTACATAGTTTTCTTTTCTTTATTTATGTTTTGATAAAGATATAGGCCTAGTTTATTGAAATGTCAGGCTATTAATTAATTCCTCTTGAATTCTTCTAGCAAAAATGATATCCAAGAAGTAATAATAATATCAAAAATATTTTTTTTATTATGTATAACAATAATACTGTTCTGATTAGCCTACTATTTTTTTCATATTAATAGTAGGCTAATACCATGTATATATAAGTATTATTATTAAAGGTTTTGAAAATTGTAACAATGTATTTTTCCACAAAAAAACAAACTTCAATAACATTTTAATTATTGTTTAACCACTTTAATTGTGCCAATACTAAATAACAATTTATAAGTAATTTAATGTTTACGTAAATCACGAAATATTCAATGGTCTGTGCAAAAAAAAGTTTAAACCTTGATGCACGACTCGCGAGACGTCAGCTGATGGACTACCAGAGGATCGACGGGAATATTTTAGGTAAGACAAAAATAAAAGTCAAAATAACTATAAACCTTCTTCATATCTGCGATAATATAATGAGTGTAGTGTGTCATAATAAGGTTTGAGCTTATTTTGTGACTCTTCTATCAACAGTAAGATCGCAAAATTGATTGGATTCAGAACATTGAAAAAAGGTAAGAAAAAAACAAGAACAATTTATGGTTTAATATATATATATATATACATATCCTCTACCCCCTCATTTTTATTTTAGTAACAATATAGTAATAAAAGGTAGGCCTATGATTAGTTGGTTTATGGATATAAGGACTAAGCTATAATCTTTTTAATTATTCATTAAGTGGTTCTTAACTAAAATTCATTACTAATTCTAGCTAATTAACGTTATTCAGTTTCATTTTAATTTCTAGATAAAATAAAGAAATATATAAAACTAAATTAAAGATTTTAATCAAACTCCCTAGGTGTTATTTTTGCGCAGTTGCTCAGGGAAAATTAACGTTACCCCATAGCGCCATCTAACGTACAACTAACGCAGAAAACTTAACGGTATATGGTTGTATAACAAAATGTTTAGGGATAAATTAGTTCACCCACAAATGAACATTCTGTCATCAGTTACTCAAATTGTCAAACCCGTATACATTTCTTTGTTCTGATGAACACGAAGGAAGAAATTTTGAAGAATATTTATAAACCAAGCAGATCTGGGGCACCATTGACTTCCATAGAAGGAAAGAAAAATACTATGGAAGTGAACAGAGCCCCAGACCTCTTATTACAATTCTTCAGCAGTCAGTCAGCAGAACAAAGAAATTATACATGTTTAGAAAAACTTAAGGGTGAGTAATTGATGAAAGAATTTTCATTTTTGGCTGAACCATCCCTTTATGCACTGTTCAATTTCTGGTTACAGTCTGTATGGTCCAGGTCAAATTGACCCTAATTGGATTCAATACAATTCACCAAAAATCATGCTATGAAAAAACAAAAAAACAATCAGGTACAAATAATTATCTTTTAATATCAATACTTTTCACACATTACAAAGAATAAACATATGAATTTATGATTTATAAAAATGTTTTAACCACCATTTTTTAGACTGCCCCTCCCCGACACCTTTGGGACACTTGCCATTATATATATATAACATTAATATCTTAGTTTAACCTGATAATCTTGACAAATTCTATATAACTTGAAAGCTTTTAGACTTTAGTTTTCATAATTTGGGGACTGATTTTCAAAAGAAATGACAGAGCAATAGATAAAGAACAATAGAATCTTCATTTGTGATATGGTGCCAAACTTGAGTCTGCTCTGAAGTATTCAAGATTTGTAACAATTTAAGTTGGAAAAGTCATTTTTAAGTTAATTCTCAATAAGTGGGACAGACAGTTAACAGGTAAAACAGCCTTTTATTTTCACAAACTTTGAAAATATAAAGTTATTAAACTCTGTAAAAAAACACTAGCACTTCTGTAGTGGACTAGTTCTGACAAAGAAGTGTTTTGTATTTTGGGTCTGTACAGTTGCTTTTGAATATTTACCTATGAGGGTCAAAATTGAGCCATGGACAGCAAGATTGTATAAAATTTCTTTATGCACATTTAATAACACATCAGCGTGTTTAAACTTCACATGCATGTTCATGACCCTAAATGAAAAAAATATATATTTGAAATAAGTCACAAAATTTAAGGGAAAAAAATCAAACATAAAAACTTATATTTCCGACAACTCAAATCAAAATGGGTACAATTTATCCCCATATTAAGAAAATGTATGTGATAACACAGTTCTCTAAATTTTAACACCATATTTTCTGTATACAGACTGAAACAAGAATGAGCACAGAGGTGATTGAGTGGACAATCCAAGATGTGGCTAAATGGTTGACTGCAAACAGTTTCCAGGAATTCATCCCTACATTTCAAGGTTAATCTGACAGAAATGCCCACTCTCTTTAACTGTCCACTATGCAGCAAACAAACATTCTCCCTAATTAAACAGATTCGACATATTAGCCTTTACCATCAAAATGAACCGAAAAAATTTTGAATTCACATGCGGATTGAATGGTTGTGGCAAGACCAACAAAACCTTCAGTTTCTATAGATCACATATTTATCGGAAACATAGAGACCTTTTTTCATTGGTCAGTGAAGAAGAGGAAGCTTGTGATGATGAGCATTGTAACTCAGAGGAACATACGGAGGACTTTCATGGTCTTGAAGAGGAGTTACCCAACACTAATGTGGAGGACATTGCGAACTGCAGAGAGTTTAAAATAGAAGATTTACTGCCAAACCTCAAGCGCAATCTTTGTCTCTTCATTTTGAAATTAAGAGAAAAGCATTGTATTGCAGCCACAGTTCAGTTCAGTATTGTGGAGAACCTGCGAGTCATCTTTCAGGAGTTCACCACTCATTATGCTGAGATTATAAGATTTCATCTTCAACAACAACATCAAATTGACACTGATGCTGATGACAATTTATCTGAACTACTTGATCAACAAAATATGTTTGATGAATGCCTTCGACAGATCAGTAGTGAATGGATGCTTGAGCACTATTGTGAAGATGAACTTGAATACATTGCACCTGTACAAATTCCGCTGGATCAAACAGAACGACATGGTGCGCATTTCCAGTACATACCTCTCAAGGCTCTGCTGAAAAGATTGCTCATAATGAGGATGTGTGGGCAATGCTTAACCAAGAGAAAACACCCAAACATCAGTATGTTATGGAGGACTACACTGATGGAGACCAGTTCAAAAGTTGTGAGCTTTCTTCCTTATCCAATGTACATCTACATTTCTACATCGATGAATTTGAGATTGTTAACCCTTTAGGCTCTAAAAGGGGAAAACATAAACTGACAGCTGTGTATTTTAAACTCGGAAACATTGATAAGAAATATTCATCAAAACTTGAGAATATTTACCTTTCATCATTAATCAGACATCGGTATATTGAAGAAGATCTTACCAACTATAACAATCTGTTTCAGCCTTTGATTGAAGAAGTGACATCTCTTGAGACAGAGGGAGTGACTCTGTCATGTAATGGGGAAAGCAAAAGATTCTATGGCACAGTAGTCACCATCTCAGCGGACAATCTTTCAGCTCACTCTTTGATTGGGCTGAAAAGAAATTTTTCACATGGGAGAATATGTCGTTTTTGCATGGCCACAAAAGAAGACATCACTACCAAATTCAAAGAAGAGGACTTTACTCTTAGAGACAGTGCTAATTACAAATACCACCTGCAGGCTGTCTGTGAAAATCCTGATAATGGCTCCGTTTATGGTGTGCAGAGAGAGTGCTGTTTCTCATCTCTGAACTACGCTCCTACAGTGATAACTCACTTGTTTCCACCTGATGTGATGCATGATATCTTGCAGGGAGTTATTCCTAATGCTCTCAGATGGATTCTTCATCAGTTAATCAAGGATAAATACTTCACCCTATATCAACTGAACTATGAAATTTAACATTTTTCATATTCTGTAAATGATAAAACATTGAAGCCACAAATCTTGACTGAAAGAATGTTGCGAAGCAGAGGTCAAATCTCTGCTAAAGCTTCAGAAACCTGGACATTGTTTCGACTACTACCACTAATGGTCGGATCTTATGTACCTCCAAACATGTATTGGAACTGCTACATCTCACTGTGTGAAGTGGTAGATTTGATCATGGCCCCAGTGGTTAGAAGATCGTGGATACCCTATCTTGAGGAAAAAATTACAGAGTTTTTGGCAACATTTCATGAGCTTTTCACTGGTGGTGTCATTCCAAAAATGCATTTTTTAGTGCACTATCCTTCACTTATGCTGGGCCATTAATTAATTTGTCTTGTATGCGCTTTGAGGCAAAACATCAATATTTCAAGAAAATGTCTACTGTTGTTTGCAACTTCAAGAACATCTTCAAATCACTTGCTAGAAGGCATCCGTCCTTCTGGACAGCAGTCAGGTCGGCAGTCTTACCCATGATTGCGGTTTTGAGTAAAGAAACAGGCTGGGAGTTTTTAAAAGCCTCAGGAATCTTTTGCAGGTGTTTAGAGTTAATTAGTTGATTCAGATGATTAGGTTAATAGCTCGTTTAGAGACCCTTTTCATGATATGCTAATTGTTTGAGATAGGAATTTTGAGTTTTCATGAGCTGTATGCCAAAATCATCAGTATTAAAACAATAAAAGACCTGAAATATTTCAGTTGGTGTGCAATGAATCTAAAATATATGAAAGTTAAATTTTTATCATTACATTATGGAAAATAATGAATTTTATCACAATATGCTAATTTTTTGAGAAGGACCTGTATACTGACACCTACTGAGTGACGTGCATCACACTGTAAAAAATGACCGTGGAATTAACACCAAAAAGTTGTAAAATCACAACATAAAAAAACTGTAAATGAAAATACAATGCACAGGGCTTAAAGTGAAAAAAAAATCCTGAGTCTGAACTTTCTGTGGCTCAACCAGGACTTTTACCAAGCCTGTTTTTTCTATTAACCAATTCTATGAGCAACACCACAGTCATATTTTCAACGCACTAACAACTATTGTGCCAAACTAATTGAAACTTTTGCAGTACTAGGCTTACTGTGTCAAGAAAATAACATAACATGAATGTTTGTGCCTGCCAATATTTATTGAATTGCCAGCTTTGAAACATGTTAATGACATAAAGTGCATTCACCATTGGTTTCTTTGTAATGTGCAAACGGAATAAAGTGCACTCAACATTGCTCACTCTGAAATGTGCAAACATTCTTAGGTGCTTTTACCAAAACAGAAAACTTTGCCAACTTAAATAGACATTTGTATTAGTTAGAGTAGAGAACATAAAAAACACAAAAGTGCATCAAACCAATAAATGCATAGATGTTAGAAAACTACTGTAGCGTAATACTGTACTGTATTTCAATCTTAGTGCAACTCAATAGGCTATTTATCATTCTAAATCTAATTTTTCTTCTGTTTTTTTTTGGCATTTCTGGGCTATAAATGAAGTCTTTTAAGCGATCTAAGCATCTTCTTTTCAAAGTTTTGACAGAAAGTACTTCTGTTGAATAGGTCGTGGCTGCTGTGGGTGCAGAGGAGCTGGCTTTGGGTGCAGAGGAGCTGCCTGTGGGTGCAGAGGAGCTGGTTTTGGGTGCAGAGGAGCTGGCTTTGGCTGCAAAGGAACTGGCTTTGGGTGCAGAGGAGCTGGCTTTGGGTGCAGAGGAGCTGCCTGTGGGTTCAGAGGAGCTGGCTGTGTGTGCAGAGGAGCTGCCTGTGGGTGCAGAGGAGCTGGCTTTGGGTGCAGAGGAGCTGGCTTTGGGTGCAGAGGAGCTGCTGTGTGTGCAGAGGAGCTGCCTGTGGGTGCAGAGGAGCTGGCTGTGTGTGCAGAGGAGCTGCCTGTGGGTGCAGAGGAGCTGCCTGTGGGTGCAGAGGAGCTGGCTTTGGGTGCAGAGGAGCTGCTGTGTGTGCAGAGGAGCTGCCTGTGGGTGCAGAGGAGCTGGCTGTTTGTGCAGAGGACCTGGCTTTGGGTGCAGAGGAGCTGGCTTTGGGTGCAGAGGAGCTGGCTGTGTGTGCAGAGGAGCTGGCTTTGGGTGCAGAGGAACTGGCTTTGGGTGCAGAGGAGCTGGCTGTGTGTGCAGAGGAGCTGGCTTTGGGTGCAGAGGAGCTGGCTGTGTGTGCAGAGGAGCTGGCTGTGTGTGCAGAGGAGCTGGCTTTGGCTGCAAAGGAACTGGCTTTTGGTGCAGAGGAGCTGGCTTTGGGTGCAGAGGAGCTGGCTTTTGGTGCAGAGGAGCTGGCTTTGGGTGCAGAGGAGCTGCCTGTGGGTGCAGAGGAGCTGCCTGTGGGTGCAGGACACTGCAAAAAGTGACAAAAAATAAGTCTTGAAATAAAATTGCTTGAATTAGACAAAATTTAGATTTGCTAATGGGACAAGAGAAAAATGTCCTTCGGAATGAGAAATACATTGCAACTGCACTTGAAATAAGACTAAACTGAGTCCCATTGGCAAATGTCAAAATGTACTTAATTCAAGATATAAAGACACTTAATTCAAGCATGTATTACCATATATTTCATCATTTGCAGTGAAGAGGTGGCTTTGGCTGCAGAGGAGCTGGCTTTGGCTGCAAAACACTGCAAAAAGTGACAAAACATAAGTCAAAAATTGCTTGAATTAGGCAACATTTATTTGCATTTGAGTATTTTGACTGTCTTAAAACAAGATTTGCTAATGGGACAAGCAAAATTGTCCTTTGGATTGAGAAATCCATTGCAACTGCACTTGAAATAAGACTAAAAGGTTTGTCCCATTGGCAAATCTTGTCTTAAAGGGATACTCCACCCAAAAATGAAAATTCTGTCATCATTTACTCACCCTCAAGTTGTTGCAACCCTGTATGAGTTTCTTTCTTCAAAATATCTTCCTTTGTGTTCAGCAGAAGAAAGAAACTCATATGAATGAGTTTCTTTCTTCAAAATATCTTCCTTTGTGTTCAGCAGAAGAAAGAAACTCATACAGGGTTGCAACAACTTGAGGGTGAGTAAATGATGACAGAATTTTCATTTTTGGGTGGAGTATTCCTTTAAGACAGTCAAAATGTATTCAATTCAAGATTAAAAAAAAAAAAAACACTTCATTCAAGCATTTATTTCCTTATATTTCATCATTTGCAGTGAAGAGCTGGCTGTGGGTGCAGAGGAGCTGGCTGTGGGTGCAGAGGAGCTGGCTTTGGCTACAGAAGAGCTAGCTGTGTGTGGAGAGGAGCTAGCTGTGTGTGCAGAGGAGCTGGCTTTGGGTGCAGAGGAGCTGGCTCTGACTGCTTCACTCAGTTTTTTCATTGCCTCTGCACATTTCCTTTCCTTCTTCCTATCCAGGTGTGTCTAGTAAGTTTGATATGCAAACAGACATGTTCTCCTCATAGGTTGATCTATTGTCATGTTTGCAGGAGTCATCCGTCTTGCTTTTAAACTGGATTTTACTATTGCCAGGCCCTCATATGTTTCAATATTCATGCAACATCTATCCACCTCAAAAATGTCATCCATTTGATTGAAAGATCCCTCAACCAGAGGTCCTGTAAATACGCTAAGTAAAGCTTTTACCAGCATGTTAAGGACCGGATATCTCTCATCTCCCTCATCATTTTTCATAGCCACAATGGGGCTACAACATTTGGCAAAGCCCTGCCTAATGTAAGAAATGCAGCGCAAACTGAGTCCTCCTGCAATAAAGCTGGACTGAGTGCTGTCAGGGATGTGATTATTTTATTATTCAGTGGAAGGTTTTTTAGCAGAAATGCTGCTGCTCTGATGTATCCTTCTCTCAGACTAGAATAGATGCTTAAAATCCCATAGCTTTTTCTCCAATTGTGCTTTGTTCAGTTTAGAGAAGCAGAATTGTCCAACAGAGAGCCTTTTGTCTGACAAGTGCAAGTCTCTACAATGAACATCGACCTTTTGGATGTCTTTTGCAATTAGGCCAATGGACTCAGGCTTCATGAACTTACTGAGCAGCTCTCTGACCAAAGCCACCATCTCTGCGTGAAGTAAGTGCACCATTGGTTTCTCATATTGAAGTTTTTTGAGGAAACTTTGGAACGTTGGGAGAACTCCTGTACACAAAAGAGGACATTTTAATTAAACATCATTATAAAATAAGAATTAGTTAATAAACATACATATTCTACACTAGAAAAATATAATGACTCAAAACTGATGTTCATGGACATATGTAGTGAATCCCAATTCGTTATATGGTTATATGCAGGATAAAATATTCAAAATGTAACAGCACAAACTAAATTCTCCAAGTGAATGATCATCTTCATTCAGTGCCTTCCAAGTATTCTTACATGTATTTACATATACACTTTCTTAATCAAAATACCTCTGAAGATGTCGATCACTACTCTTAATCTTTCATAGTCTGTAAAAAGCACTAATATTCGTGACTTCTTGTCTTTGTTTGCCTGTGTTCGGTAGGCTTTGGCTTGTTGCTGTTGCAGAAATTTTATTCTTGCCCTTTCCTCAACTGACACTGCATTTCTCTGCAGTACTTCAGCTAGCAACCATCTGCAGCAAAAACACATATCCCTGATTAATATGCCAAATCTTAGTAAGAAAGTCAATAAACACAAAGTAATAAATTATTTTTCAAAATTATACATAAAGTACAAAATAATATTACCTGTAGTTATGTTCTTCATCTGGTGGTATAAGATGGTAGTAATAGACAACCAAGGCATCCATGACTTCATCCACCCTGTTGCATACATCAAGCATCTGAAGAAACCTGCTGCTGATGGGTCGCACCAAGCTCTTTTGGGGTCTGTGCAAGAGACTTTGGTATTCTGAAAATATTTATTTTTGCTTGGGAGACTATTCAGTGTCATAATAAATATCTGAACAAAAGTCCTGTACTTCTGTGCCAAATGGATTAAGTAGGGCTTTAGCGCTGTTTGAGACCATATGAACGGTGTCTCCTGATGTGTCCAGTAGACAGGGATTTTCTTTGCGTGCGTAGGCCTCCACACCCCCCTTCTTTCCACGCATGACAGCACAGTTGTCCATAAGAATACTTATTACTTGCTTCCATTCAAGTTTGTACGAAGCTAAAATACCCCCTAGCTCTTCCATAAGAATAGGAGCTGTAGCCACATTTACCATTTTGCTAGCCAAATGCTGTGTTGTTATCGTTCCACTTTCCTCGTCGAAAAATCTGACCAACACATTTAATATTCGGTCTACATTGTTGTTTGTCGACTCATCAATGTTCAGAGAAAACATTGTTTTTTTTAGTTTGTCCGAAAGATCTTTTTTGAAATGTAAAGCGAGGCCGTGTGTATTCAAATAGCTTACTTGCTGGTTGTGAACGATAAGTCGTGTTGAGATATAAATGCACACAGTCTTAACTTTTGCTCACAAACACGGTCAGTTACAGAGGTCAGATGAGTTGCCGTAGTTTCTGCTCCAGGTAACGTGGTCGTATGCTGTAGACTGCGCACGGTAGCTTTGTGCGTCTTATCTCCATCATGACGGACAAGTGTTTTTTTACCGCTAGTGGCATAGTGAAGCTTTTTGTGGCAAACTATGCAAAAACAAGCTCCAGGCTCCGGAAGTTTACTGCACGAAGTGCCTAAAGCCTTCCCTTTTTTGTCCTCTTTCTTCAAGCCATGCCCAGCGCCACTTGTTTTTTACTTTCTTCTCCAAAGCAGATGTATTTTCTCCTGGTTTGATAAACTCCATTCTCCATAGAGTGTGTACAAGCTAACTGCGTCACTGTGAACTCGTTCACTTCATGCACAAGACCCGCCCTCTTCTCTAGCAATTGGCTAAGACAACCTAATATAATGCTCCCATTGGCTGTGACAGCTGTGCGCGCTGACTCTTGAATAAAGGTGGTAGGTTGAAGGGGATCGGTGTTTTATTCAAGTCAGATTAGGGCCTGTTCACATATTGCGTCTTTTGCGCGCTCAAGTTCGTTATTTCAAATGTAGCCGCGCGGTATGCGCGCTCATAATGGAAGCGACGTGCTCGGTTTTTACAAACGCGTCCGCGCCGAAAGTTCCCCCGACTGTAATTTGCAGCCTGATAAATACATTTTGCCTGCGCCGGAGACCGGACCTGCCCTCAAGACGGAAATCCGGCCCCCGGCCGGAGTACTTTAAGCCCTGAATGCAAAGTTGTTTATTTGAAAAGATTTTAGTGTTGACCTTTAGATCAAATATAGCTGTAGATTTTACAGGAAGAGTATGTTAACAAAACCAGATTTGTATGTAGAAATTATGTATTTCTATTGTTTTGAGAAAATAAAACTGTAAATTGAAAAACAATGTGGTGCTGTTTAAATTGGAAGACCATAATGATGAAATAACAGCCTATTCTCATACCTTTTTTTTACTAGGCCAAAATTGCCTAGGTGATTGAAAATGCTATCATTCAGCTCATAGACAGTCTAATGTCGCCTAAGAGGACTAAGTGTATAGTGGCTATTGCCATATTGTCAGGGAAGCTTTAGGCCTAGTTAACACGGGTATTAGCGAATTAAGCCCCTTTCACACAGCGCGTTGATCCCGGGGAAATTGCCGGGAAATTGCCAGAACGCCTTCTGTGTGAACACGACCCGGGATTGATGCCGGGATTGATCCCGGGTTGGGGACCTAGTAACATTGCCAGGATCAGTCCCGGAACGCGCGCTGTATGAACAAAAGCTGTAATCAATGCCGTGTCGTAATGATGACGCTGAAGTGAATTGAAAGCAGGCTAGTGTAACGGTACGTAATGCGCTAGTTTATGATCGAATCAGAGAAAAAAATGCACAAGCGTGGTTTCTCCAGAGAGAAATCGCAGCTCATAAGCAAACTATAGACGCTGCTGAGACATTACATGTCACATCGATGTCACGTGTCTTCACGGGATTTTTACGGGTTGTGTGTGAACGCACTCTCTGATTCCGGAAAATCACTGGCAGTGTGAATGAACCAAAATCAAACGAACCCAGGTCAAATCCCGGGTCGCTTTATCCGTGTATTTTCCAGAATCTCTGTGTGAAAGGGGCTTCAGTGATGAGATCGCGAATGGAAAACGCAGCTCTGGAACCAGTCAAATGGATCTGGAAGAGGACTTTTACTTTGTTTGAACCCATTGGAATTTCTCATGGATTTCTCATACAACACAACGATAATCTTATCGGTAAGTAAACAATGTTTTTTAGCCTTGCTATGTAGGCAAATTTACTTTACAAAGACTTTGCAAGCAAATATGTCAAATTGTTTTGGTTCAAACGCAGCTCCGCCCATTCACCGTCTGTAGTTCAGTGGTGTGCTTCAACGTCACCCACATCAGAAAGTTCGAGTGCGATATCCTGTTGGTTGCTGATGCTAAACATGGTCGTCAGAAAGGGTAATTTAGTCAAAAGAAACGACCTGTCTTTTTGTAATTTCACGTTAAAGGTATAGTTAAAGAGTGGTGGGTGTTTATAAACCCTATGTTTCTGCATTTCATGTCGATTTTTTCATTATCTGTCTTCCCCGCCATTTTAGGTTAAAAAGTTAGCTAAGCTAATTAACGTTAAGTGTTCTAGCAGCTAAATAAATATCACTGAAGCATAGGCCTACTCAACTGTCAGGTTAAGTCGAAAAGATACGTTTTAGTTAAAAGAAACTTTACTTATTTCACTAATTGATAGCCGGGCAACCGTTCAGTTTATGTAACTGCATTTAACGTTACTGCTGGCTGTTAGTAGCTAATGGCTATTTTTTTACGTCTGTTTTAAGCTTCCCACGTGGACTTGCTTGCATAGTCTACAGATGTGGTAGCATCAGTTAAATACTGTGGTCTTAGATGATAAGAAAGTAGTTTTGAACATGATTGATTGTCGTTTTTGCGGCAGAACATTGCAAACGTTGAGGGGTTATGTGTTGCACTGTAGGATTCATAGAAACGAACCACGCTGTGTTTTTAAGTCTGCGAGCACTGATTGCAGGCAGACATTTTGCACATTTAAGGGTAACTTCTATCGAAAGCACAATGTGCCAGCGCCGTCTGTTAGTACTAACACTGGCACAGCCATTGTATCAAATTTTATTTGCGCCATGTCGCTGTGTTCGGACAGATTTCAGACCGCGCAGGAACTTCTTGTACACTTAAAAAGACATTTAGTGGAGGGAAGATCTGTGACATGTCCAGTGGCCGGTTGTCAAAGCACATTTACTTTGAAGTCATCATTTACTGCTCACTTGTCTAGGAAACATCCACAATGTTCAGTGAATAACATAAATGTTATTTACAGAGAAATCGCACCCCAGTGCTCTGCCACTGCTTGTGAAGAGGCTTCCCAGACTGTAGATGGTGCAACAGAAGAAGGTACTGAATTGCCACCGAATTTCGATGAAACATTTCTTAGGAATGTTTGCTTGTTCTATCTAAAACTGCAAGGGCAGCTCCTACTTCCAGCTTCAACAATACAGATAATTGTTGAAGAGATGCAAAATGTACATGAATTAGGCCTTGATTACACTTTGAGCAAATTACACTCACTCTTGAAAGATGAGTTAAATCTAACTGATGATGTGATGGGGAAAGTCTGTGATTGTATTAAGGATTCTGATCTGTTCTCTTCATCTCACAAAGGCCCACTGAGAACAACCTATGCAAGAGCTCAGACATTCAAACGCATGTTTAAATATGTAGAGCCCAAAGTAGTTAGATTAGGATATGATGAAAATATGAGACAAAGGATTGCTTATTACATACCTGTGAAGCAAACATTGATTAGCTTACTAGAATCAGAATTTTGGAAGAATTCAGTGTTGCAACAGTCAAATGAAACAGATGCATGCGTTCTTAGTGACATTTGTGACGGACAAGCCTTCAAGTCCAACCAGTTCTTCATTGCAAACCCAGGAGGCCTGCAACTTATTTTATACCAAGACGCATTTGAAGTAGTCAATCCTCTCGGCTCAGCAAAAAAGACACACAAAGTTTGCCTGTTTATGTGCGGTCTAACACGGATCATATGTCCCTAGTCTTGCTGTGTGGAGAGAATGACCTAAAACAATTTGGATGTGCTAAAGTTTTTGCTGACATGTTATTGGATCTGAAAGATTTTGAAGAAAATGGAGTCACTGCAGGAGGGGAAACAGTCCAAGGGGCTTTGTACTGTATTGCAGGGGATAATTTAGGGTCACACGACATTGGTGGGTTTACTGAAAACTTTAGTCATTCTCGTTATTTTTGCAGGTACTGTGAGGTCACCAGAGACGAATTTCAGACAGAACCCAATCTTTGTGGACAGCAACGAACCGCTGATACCTACAACGCTGCTGTCGCCTCTCTGTCTGAGGAGAGCAGAGAAGTCAAAGGAATAAAACTGAGGTCAGTTTTCAATGATTTGCCAAACTTTCATGTATGCCAACCTGGTCTCCCACCTTGTTTAGGCCATGACATTTTTGAGGGTGTCTTGTCCTATGATCTTGCTCTGTACTTGAAGTATTTCATCAAAAAAAGGAAATGGTTCACATGTACCCAATTGAACAGACGAATCAAACAATTCAAGTACAAAGGTTCTGATGCTTTCACCAAGCCATGCTCTGTCAAATCTGGTGCACTCAAACTCTCTGGTCAAGCTGTCCAGAACTGGAATTTTTTTAGGTTGCTACCTGTTCTAATTGGCAACAAGGTGCAAAATGCAGATGATGACGTGTGGCAGTTGACTCTCCTGCTCAAAGATATTGTCGATATGGTTTGTGCGCAAAAGATTTCGTTGTCACAGGTAGCTTATCTTGACATCATAATCCAAGAGTATCTGGATTCAAGAAAGTGTTTGTTTCCTGAGTGTACTCTAAAACTAAAACACCATTACATGAGACATTATCCCTCACTAATTCTGAAATTTGGCCCCCTTATCAGATTATGGACAATGCGTTTTGAAAGTAAACACAGCTATTTCAAGAGATGTGCCAGACATTTGAAAAACTTTAAGAACATTTGCCTAACTTTTTCTGAAAGGCATCAGATGTTTCAGGCATATGTCTCGGCAGGACCAGGATGCAGTGTGCTTCTGCAAATTAAAAATGGTTGTGCTTTTATTCCCAACCTTTACAGTGACACACTAAATCATGCTGTTAGTGAATTTGGATTTTCAGAAAATGATACCATTATTAGTTCGTTTAACTACAATGTTTCACTTGAATTGATCTGCTACCACATTTCAATCACTCTCAATGAGCCGCGGCGGCAGATTACGCAATAGAGAGAATAAACTGACACTTTTCAAAGTCTACTATTGTAGCACCTCTTAGCGGTCAAAGGCAGCAAATACACTCCCGCAATTTTACTGTGTGCTAGTGTTGGTTGTCCTTGATTGTTGACTGACTTGACTAATGAAACTAATGAATATGATTGTCTTTCTTTCTCTCTTCTCTTTTCCCCTAGGTGTTTCTTCAGTTGAGTGGCCGCGAAGGTGAACGCCCATATCTGAGGGGGACGAAAGTGGAATGAACAAAAGCAACACGTTTGCATGTTAATCCAAGAGTCCATAGCTTGTTCAGGACCTCTCCAACCGTGAATGGCGAGCCGTTTAAAAAGGTATGTGTGCTAGTGTTGGTTGTCCTTGATTGTTGGTTGTCCTTGATTGTTGACTGACTTGATTAATGAAACCAATGGGGATGATTGTGTGTTTCTTTCTCTCCTCTTTTCCCCTAGGTGTTTCTTCAGTTGAGTGGCTGCGAACCCCCATATCTCCTTTGTTTTTGGTCCAATATTAACGATAGAGGCCATACAGGGTCACATTTGTTCACACATTCTCTCTCTCTCTCTCTTCCTCATGCACTAAATTTTTCAACAATAAATTTGCATTCTTGTGAATTGTACATAGACTAATGAGTGGTTTGTTACTGCCTAACATTGCATTTAGAAGTTATTTGAAACGGCTGCTATTTCTTCCTGCAGATATGTAGGGAGAAATAGGATGGGAGTAAAGGATATGTTTTCTTCTTTTTAGTGTGGAATGAACATACATATTTAGTCAGAATCAAGCTTTTGCTATGAAATAAACTTTATTTTTCAGTTAAATAAGCCCTGATGTAATGTTAAATAAACAGCCGGATGTAAATTTCACTGAGCAAACTTGTTCAGTTTAGCATAGCAGTGATGTAAATATCACTGAATCCCAATGTTGAATTCACATGTTTAAAATGTTAAATTTACATGTAATTCCGTAAGTATGTTTACGGTTTGATGTGTTTTTTACAGTATTGTTCAGGTAACCACAGCTGCCAGTTTTTTTTCCGTAAAAACAACGGGATTTTTTTTACAGTGCATCATGCAAAAAAATATTTTTTACACTAACGGACGCGACTGTTAAAACGTTATTCGTAGTGACCCATGGTAGATTTATTTTGTGTCTTTCCTAGAATGGGCAGTTTGTGACTTGCGAGATAAACAACATAAAGTATAACAAATTTAGTTTTCTGATACGATGGATATATAACAAAGCGCTGTGTCATTATCACTTCTCGTGAGTGAACACGTGAAACATCGCAAACACATAATAAATGCAGGATATGACAACTAGCTAGGCCTATTATTTTCAAACTTAAGAAATCTCTTAAATATACATTTAATAGCATATCAGATCATGCTGGTTAGAGTGAATAATGAAAGTAAACACTTACAGTCTGCGTTGGCGCACGCGGTCGAATTTACCATAGGCCTAAAATCCCAACGTAATCCAATCACATAACATCGACCGTCCATACAATATCAGTCTGAAACATTCTATGCACTCTATGCCCAAGCTACAGTGGGGTGAACTTATTACACTGACTCAATTATTTACAATAACGCGCAGCATATTTCTACCTTCTTTATGGTGCCGTATCAAATCTCACGTCGTTGAGTTTCTCCTAACTCGCGAGAATTCAGAGATTGAACCACGCCTACTGGGCATCAACATCGCCGTTTCTCAATACCAAGTACGCAAACTTCGGACTTGCGTCCTTGGTAGTTCGGACTCGCCAAGTTCGACTCAGTAGAAGGAACTCCCGAGGACGAGAGGACGCCAGTCCGGTTATTCTGCAAATGGAACAGCGCGTTCTTGATCGCGTCACTCAGCTCGCTCTGGCTACTCCGGTTATCTCTTTATGTATATTTTAGGCAACAATAAAACAAAATATGTTACAAAACACCACTCTGCCTCTTTTCATTTAAAAAAATATGAAACATATTAATGGCCATACAAATCTGGTTCAGGCAACGCGTACATTGATTATCTTAACTGCATATATTTATAACATTATAACAACACAAAATATAAAAAACAACCCAGCTTCTTTTTTGTTTTCATTTTAAAAATATGAAACATTATTGATCATTAAAACTGACATTTAAAAAACAGACAGGGTTGTGTCATTTTATTTTATTATACATGCACATACAGTGAAGAGAATGTATAGTAAAATAAATATTAAAAATATTCTATATATTTTAAAATATATAAAATAATTATTCTTGAGTTCATAAATAAGACTTCAGCCGGTCCAGGTGACTTCTATGCCTTCATGCTTACTAGAGCTGACACAGAGTCACTACATATTAATATTTCCTTGTCACTAATTTGTTCTGTCCATTCCAACGCCATCAATATGGCAAACATTTCAACTGCAAATACACTCAGACAATCCGATGTTCTTTTACTAATTTCCACCTTATATCTAGGAATGGGCATCAACCATAGACTGTAGGCATCAACACTTTAACAGAACGCTTCTTTGTAAAAGAAAAGAAAAAAAAATAGTCTCCTCTGTTGTGAGTTGTGACAGACATACAAAATAACACTTCTCTGAAATCTTTTTCTATAGGACTTCATTTGGTATTTCACATGGGGCAACCTCAACACAGAACATTGCTCAAACAGTGTGGCCAGCAAATTATCAGCTACCAATATTTCCTATGGCAATACAAAAAAAACTTGATGAGGAGAGCAGAGATTTTTGTTCTTCAACAGGACGGCGCAAATGGAGATCAAAAATAATTCAAACACTGTTTGATCAGATGAGCACATATACATGGTAATTATATATATGTTATATATATGTTTTTTCAGGAACCCCGTACACCCAACCCTGTGCTGTACATAAAGGGACGTGCCTTGGTTGAAGAGCCTCTCTTAGAAATAGTGATGGAAGGGGAGAAGGTCTGTGAAGTGGATGATCTGACCATGGCTCTTGTTGTTCTGATGGCAATACACTTCATCTTCAACACTGAGTATGCTGCAAAGATGAGAAACACCCTGAAATTTGTTGAAAAGTTTTTAATGTGCCATAACGCAGAAACCAAAATACCACCCACAGTGATTAAAATGGCCAATTTTTTGTTTGACTGAATGTGTGTGCGGGTGTAAATAATGATGTAAATACATGGAATGGGTTGTTGGGAACATTATTTTTTCCCCCCATAATATTCTGAATATATAAATATATAATATAATATAAATAATAATATAAAATATACCACCAGAGATTAAAATAGCCAATTTTAAACAATTCAATATACTGTATGAGTGTGTGGGTGTGTAAATACATGAAATGGGTTAATAATATTTATTGTGAATATTTAGTTGCATTCTGTTAGTTTTTTTTTTTCATGAAATATAATATTCTATATTCCATTAGTTTTAATAAGTCTTAATTTGTACTTTCTGTCCTGTGTTCAAATTTGTATATGCCTATATTAAATAAATATTTAAAGAAGAATAATAGGTTGTGTCTGTGTTGTGAAATGGGATTAAAGTAGTAATGTATAATAATAATAATAATAGTAATAATTCCAAATATACATATATACATACATACCAAAATCGTGTCTAAAAAGGTTCAAAATGGAACCTATGCGGTTCATTAATACACCTTTAAGTGAAGGTTCTAATTAGAACCTTTTCAAAAAGGTTAAAAAATGAACCTTAAGGTTCCCCCACAGTTGCAATTTCCAGGAACATCAAAAGGTTCATTTTTGAACCTTTTCTTCTTTGTACAGTACTATCTACTATTCTAAAAGAGAACGATTTATAGATGGACAATGCTGTGCTTTTTAACTTTCCTTAATAATAAAAAAAAGACTTAATACCAGTCACATCAAGATGAATTTCATCCAGATTCTTCCCTTTGTATTCTCCTAGCCGTCCCTGTTCCAGAGCTAGAAGAACTTTGCTTATTTTAGCTAGCTGGAGGGTGCCCTCTGGAAGGCGGTAGTGCTTTCTGTGGACCTCAATGTTATGCCCAAGGAAATCTGCCAATTGGTCAAGTTCTGTAGTCTTGAGATTCAGAACAGTTGACAGAGTAGCAATGTGTTTCCTTGGTTTTGTTGAGGTTAGCGCTTTGGGATGTTTGATGTCATCACATTCATTCACAAACTGCCTAATGCAATCGGAACCCCTTAAGTAATGGACAGAGAGCGGCAATGCAAACAAGTATCCGTTTTCACTCAGTACTCGCTTTTCAGTCAGAGTATTGAGCGATTCCCTCATGACCGGGGTAAGGAGAACAGGGACTTTCCTTCCTCTCTTTCCTACTATGGCAATCCATACAAAATGTTTGCAAAGCTTCTGCTCGAGTGCTGTAAGGGCTAGGCTAACATCTTTGTGTGTTTCTGATGTATCCTTTGACAGGAACGCAGACAAGGACATTCGGGATACTTCTGCTCTTCGTCGGTTGAAGAGGATAACTTTAGCAAGTTCCTTCCAGTTTGAAGGGAGAAGGCTGTTCTTGCAGGGCATTCAATTGTTTCTGCTGTTTCTCAGACAAATAGCAATGAAGTCTGTGGACATCCTGTGTGAATGGTAGAATCTGAGGAGAATTCCACTTGGTCTGGTTAAGGTGAGTTAGCGCTTGGCTTGCAATGTTAAATTTCCAACTTTCTTGGTATAACAGTGCAAATTCCTCAGCATCTTTGGCAGTCTGTTGATCTTTCATCTTCAATCCTTCAGATTTGATAAACATGGCTAAAGCATGCAAGCCATGTCCAACTTTGCGAGCAAGAGATGGACGTTGATATTTGCCAGTTTCATCATTATATCCAGCTAGGCATCTTGCAGCCGAGACAACATGACTGTACTTCTAGGCTTTATGAGTTCTTTTATAGTCTTCACATGTGTCAACTTTTTTGCTTCCAGTACCAGTCTGCCAAGCTCTCTCAGTTTTTGTCAAATATATTGGTGCTGGCTGATTACATACTCATTCTTTCTGAACAGTCTGTAACCATACTCAAGAATGCAGCGGTCTTCCTTAATTCCAACTGCAACCTCATCTTGATTCATATCACTTAATAACTTCCAGTATGCATTGCTAAATCCAATTGGAGCAGATTCAGCAAATGCAAACAAAGCTTGAACTCTTGTTTTACCTCGTTTAGATGTCTTACCCTGAGGCTTGAAATTACAGACCTGAAAATGTCGCCACATCACTCTTTTCGGAACATTCCATAGCAATAAACACAGTGCATGAATTCTTGTCCATCAGTTATTTTCTTTGGCTGCTTCCATGGGATGAGTTTGCCTTTGCAGCTCTCCAAAACTTGAGTGTTGTGTTCAAAGTTCCCCTTGTTTCTTATAAAATCCAACTGTCGTCGCCTTTCTTTTGAATTCTTTGGCAAGCTTAATGCCTTTACGACCTCAACCACATCCCTGTGTCTACGCGACAAGTGTCTGGACATTTTCTGAACTACCTTTCCACAATACAAGCAGTGATGTTTTTTATTATATCTTCTGGAACCATCCTCCTTCTTTAAAACTGGATTAACAAAGACCGATGGCTCTTCTTCAGGTGGCATTGAAACACTTGTCTCCTTGTTTCTATTTGTTCGCATGATTTTCCCTCTGCTTCTTTCTTCTCGGCTATCAGGAAATCTTTGTGGCGAGTCATGACTTGTTTCAAAGCTTCTGCTCTGACTGGACTTAAATCGACTCTGACTTGAAGACTTGTTTCTACTAATGGATGACATTTTGACATTCTTTTTTTTATTTTCCAGGGATAACTCCAAGCTGCAGTCACTGTCATTGCTTTCCTCCCTGGGATTTGGAATATACTCACCTTCACTATCGCAACATGAGTCATTGGATTCTACAAGACTCCTTTGAATCTTTAAAAAAAAGAAAAGTCAAACAGGATTAGTCCCCCCCCCCCCCCCCCCAAAAAAAAATGAATTTGCTCACATACATCCCAGATGTGCATGACTATTGTTCAGTGACCTTTCATAACATGACTGAAATAAACACACAACGATCACTCGTTTTGACCAGCAGTTATGCACTACTGTTAGAAACATCTTTAACATGGATTTATTCATTATAAAACAGAGTTTTTACTTTCAATTGTATCGACATGGATTACCATTAGCCACCCTGAACGACATGCAAGTCTTGAAAATGTTGGTTGCCATTCATGTCTCTTAATATTTAAAAGTTTATTTTCTTAAACTGTACTCATGTGAGCAATAAAGGTCATGCACATCTGGAATGGGATTGAGTAATTTTTGAGAATTCTTACATTTTAATCCTTTAGCATGATAAACTGACTACACAAGTAACTGACCATTGCATATTGGGATGACATACATTCTGACATACACGCTAAGTAAAATGTAGAATATCTTTAATCCAAGTAAATTAAATTAGAAATGTACTGTTAATAAAGATTAGACCAAGTGACTAAAAACAAAAAAAGTGTGCCAAAATGAAGACAATATTTTAATGTCATTCGACAATCTGGTATCAAAATTTCATATACCCCGGAAACATTTTTTTAAATACCTGCAGCTCAGAAGTTTTATTTTTTTCAAAACTAAAGAATTCTGTGCAACTCCCTTCATTATCCACACTGGAAAGCTTTTCCACACAAGACTGTTTCAGTAAAGGGCGAATTACCCAATTATATAATATACTGGTACAGAATCATAAAGAACATTCTGAAAATAAAAGACGAGCATGGATGCAGGATTTAAATAAAGATATTTCATTAGATGAGTGGGGTACAATATGTTTAAAAGCATAATGAGAACACCTGTGAGATTAAATACATTTAACCCTAGTATTCCTGATTTATGTTTTAAATGCAATAATTTCCAAGGCACATTTTTTCATTGTGTGTGGGAATGTGGTGAGGTACAAAAGTTTTGGAGGAAAGTGACTCAGTATGTATCTCAATTTACTACTACTCCTATCTCTTTAAGTCCGGTAATATGTGTATTGGGTGTCTATGTGGACAATTGCTCTCTGCCCTTCAAAGAGAAAAAACTGGTGGATTTGTGCCTACTATAAGCCAGGCATTCAATTGCCCTTTGCTGGAAGAATACAAGTTGTCCTTCCCTTTGACTTTGGCTGAAAAACTTGATATCCAGTTTCAGCCCTTGAGAAGCTTACACTGTTAAAGAAGGAAATATTGAAGAGGCTATAGATGTGTGAAGTTGTAATATATGTTTAATGCTGAACAGGAGTGTGTGATATAAAGCACTGTATGTTTAAGGAATTTTTATTTTTAATTTTTATAAATAATAATAAAAAAAAAAATATATATATATATATATATTTTTACGACTGCCAGGGTTAATGTGGAGGGGGAGGGATTTGAGTAAGTTATATTTGTATTAAGTGTATGTTATGTTCTTGTGTTAAATTTGTTGTAAAACTCCAAAATATGCTTGCAAAAAAGTGTGCCAAATATAGAGAAAAGCATAAAAAGGCACACCCCTATCAATATTATTTGGAGAAATAATTGACTGGCATCAGGTTGATGCATGAGATAACTAAAGTTACTAGTACTATAGTTTGACTATAAACTGTATTTAAGGCTCAAGTTTCTGGAGATCTTAGGTCAGAGGTAGGCAACCTGCAGCTCACGAGTCGCATGTGTCTCTTTGACTCCTCTCTAGTCGCATCTCAGGCAATACAAATATTTAAAATAAAAAAATCTTTAAAATAAAAAAATATATAATTTTATTAACGTTTGACATTATCTGCACCTATATATTCACATGACCTCATATATCTTCTCTATACTACCTTTATCATTACACAAAGCTGTTAGATCGAGGTCCAATATGAACAGAAAGTTTTCACTTATCACGTGAAGAGAGTAAAGGCCCCGATATACTCACAGCGAAGTTTTCTCGTATTTCGCTTGGGGGTAAAAAATGGTTGAAGTACATGAACAGCGATTAACCGTTAACGAACATCTGATGCCGCCCACACAGCTGTGAGCGGCATTTAGATGTATATGTAAATATGTGCTGCATGCTTTCCTCTCAATAACAAAATAAACAAAAAAATTGAGAAAAGCATCTGATCATAGCAATGTGGATGTGTTTGCACGTGCTCTGCAATTCAACACTCCAGTAAAATCACATCATGTTTATTGTGGCGAACAGGACGGCCGAGGGACGTGAGAGAACGGCGCGAGGCCGGTGGTGCGATTGCTAATGAGCAACACCTGTGAAGCACACCGGTCTCGCATCTCTCACGGAGGAGCGGAAGCATAAAGGGGGAGCGACGACGTTGATGATCGAGAGAGGAACAGGCCTGATTTTAGTTGTTTGGTTTTTGTATTTGTGTTTTATTTTAGCCAGCAGTCGTCCCCGAGGGGCTGCTGGCCGTTATGTTTATTTTGGGTAAGCCAGCAGTCGTCCGCGAGGGGCTGCTGGCGGTATTTTAGTTTGTTTATTTTATTTTTAATAAAGTTTGTTTAAATGTTCGCCGGTTCCCGCCTCCTTCTTCCCTGAACATTGTTACACTGGTGCCGAGACCCGGGAAGAGGGAGGAACGCGCTGTCAGAGAGTCCTCGCCGTTGTGGGGAAACTGCGGTGCCATCGAGCATGGTGCGCGAGTCGCTGCCGCTCGCCGTGGGCCGGAGCCTGCTGCCATCCGCCGGGTAGGGGAGGAGCAGGGAGCGGGGGACTTGCGGCCATGGACGCTCGAGGCGGTACGCTGGAGTGAGTTGCCGGTGGGACGGTCGAGCTCGCTGCCGGCCGCCTGGGTATTGGAGGTGCGGCTGCCATCCGGGAGGGAGAGGGGGAGTCGCCGCCGCTCGCCGTGGGCCGGAGCCTGCTGCTGTCCACCACTGAAGGGGAGGAGCAGGGAGCGGGGGACTCCTACCGTCTGCCCAAGGCACCCGAGGAGCCGTCGCCGTCCACCGGGCGGCGGAGGAGCGTCGAGCCGTCCACCGGGGGCTACCCAGCGTCACCGCCAGGCACCGCGGAGAAGATCGCCCAGCTGGTTGGAGGACCAGATGGCAGCGCGTTGTGGGAACCGGACCAATTTTTTTTTTTTTTCCTCTCTCCCCTCTCTCGATCTGTCGCTCCTCATGCTTCCGTCTCCGTTTCCCTCGGCTTGTCGGTCCATACCCCCCAGGGATGGCCGCCGCCGGGGGGGGGAGTAGGCACAGGCTCGTGGGTACCCCCCGGCCTGTGAGGGACGATGGGGGTATGTGGCGAACAGGACGGCCGAGGGACGTGAGAGAACGGCGCGAGGCCGGTGGTGCGATTGCTAATGAGCAACACCTGTGAAGCACACCGGTCTCGCATCTCTCACGGAGGAGCGGAAGCATAAAGGGGGAGCGACGACGTTGATGATCGAGAGAGGAACAGGCCTGATTTTAGTTGTTTGGTTTTTGTATTTGTGTTTTATTTTAGCCAGCAGTCGTCCGCGAGGGGCTGCTGGCCGTTATGTTTATTTTGGGTAAGCCAGCAGTCGTCCGCGAGGGGCTGCTGGCGGTATTTTAGTTTGTTTATTTTATTTTTAATAAAGTTTGTTTAAATGTTCGCCGGTTCCCGCCTCCTTCTTCCCTGAACATTGTTACACTTATATTATAGCACTTTATACAAAAGAGCTTAAAATCAAGCAGCTGTACCGTATTAAACCTGATGAAACAAGACACTGACACCGTTTTTCGTAAGTACACTTCTACTATAAAAGCAGCTCTCCAGCGTGTTCATGTTTTCACTCGCAGACATCTTGACCTTGAGCTAGACCTTGACGGACTAAACAGACAAAACTTCCATGTGAAAAAAGGCAGAGCCTCCACTCACTAGGGATGGGCATTTTTGTTAATTTCTCATTTAGATCATTGACAGGTCTCAAAAAACGAGTACTCAAGTTCTCGTTGACTTGACATGATTGCGAAATCGAAAGTGAAAAGCGCCCACCACCACTGTTATTGGTAATACTGGTGTTGTTGCAAGTTTATTCATCAGTGTTAACATTTCCTTACAGTGACATCCCTAGTAAGGTACTTCACATTCTTAGAGAACCTTTAAAGGGTTCTACCCTCAATAACTAATACCAGGCTCACTAAAAAAGAGACAAGAGCAAGTGAATGAGGGTTTGGGTAGCACTAACCATTAAGTAATAAAATTAGGGCTGCAACTAACGATTATTTTAATAATCGATTTATCTGTCGATAATTTTTTTGATTAATCGATGAATCGGATTTTTTTTAAAAAGCATTAATTTCCAACCCTTTATTCAAAAAATGAAACTGACAGTGCAAATTCACAGTGAAAAAATGGACTAACACAAAAAACATACACATGTATGCTTTACAAATACATAGGCTTTTTAAAAATAAAATACACAAAAATTTGTATATTTTTGTTTAAAGGGACCTGAGATGTCAGAACAATAAATCATTTATAAAAAATAAAGAAAAATACAAATCAGAAAACTTAACAGGATTTGTTTGAACGAATCGCGCGCAATCTCGTCCCACTCGGCCTCTCTTGCGCTTGCAGGATTCGCTTCGCTTTTGTCCAGTCCGGCACCTCATAGATCTGCTCCGCTCCGCTCTGCACTCAACTCAAATTTTTTTATACTCAAACATCTCTGCGAATTATTGACTGGCGTAATAATCACGCGACACAACGAATAGATAATGAAGTTCGTTGCCAACTCTTTTAATAATCGATTTATCGATTTATTGTTGCAGCCCTAGATATAAGCCCTAGATATAATGTATTAAGAAATGAGGCTTACAGGACAGTGACCGTTTCTCCTCGGCCTTTGTGAAGCCATTCCAGACATAGAAGTGGAAGGTTCATCCGTGCTGTCATCACTTGACTCATTAAGAGGAACAGAAAAATCTGGTACTCTATCCATCTGCAAAAAGGGAATTATGTCATGTATGATTATGTATTTTTGTACACATTCTATTGAAATCATATATAGGGGAAATATTTTTGGTGGAAATGGTATCCAGAATGCATACTAAAATGTTTTTTGGAACAACTTCATTGTCTGACTGCAGACTAAAATCCTCATCAGTTTCATCTATTATACTCTCACTCGAGTCAATCAGAGGATCAGGAAAATCAGCAACTCCAACCACCTGCAAACGAGGAGTTTCAATTTCAAGGCATGTTATACATTTTGGCTTACATTCTATTAAAATGAGTCACAGGGAAAGGACGTTTGAACCATTTATAGAAACAGCAGCATTTTAAAGTACAGTATCTGAGGCATACCTGAATGTTTCCATTCCTCGTCTTCTTTCGAACAACATCACAGTGTGGAGTGGGAGGGTTGTCTTTAATATAATCCTCATCCGTCTCATCACTTTCGGGATAATTCACTAGGGCAAACCCTTTGATAGTAGATATCTAAATATAATTAAACAAAATAAATACACATTAAGAGTTAATATTAGCACAAACATGTGGACACGCTCCTAATAATCGCAAATATTTATCTAGGTTAACATTAGAGCGAGCGTTTGAGGTAGGGCCCCATAAAGCCAAGACTAGAAACGTGTGTGTGTGTGTGTGTGTGAGTGTGAGCGCTTGACATGCAGCAAGAGGGCAAGACTAGAATAGTTTGTGATGACAGAGTGGACATTACTCCTTTACCTGCGTGACGGCAGCATCTTTGTTTGAGTTATTATGGGAAGAGTGATCTGTTAGGGATGTTTTGGAACTGTTAGATTCTCTCTTCGGTGCTCTTTTTCGTGAGGAAGTCGTTTCAGTTCGTATGTATTTTTCTGCAGTTGTGACATGTTTCTCATATTGATGTTTCTCTTCTATTTCATTCAGTTCTTGACTCTCCTCTTTTAGTCCCATCAGGTCTAAAGCAAAAAAAAAAACCCGACAAATACATGTTATCATCAGTTTACCATCAAAAACAACAACACTATATCAGATCTTTCGACAACATAATTCTCAAGCTATTCAAAAGAACATTGTGGACTATGTTGGCATTTATGGACAAGTGTTAGCATAATTTATGACTTATCTATCCGACCTGTATTTGTGTAGACAAAGAGACATCTCATCACACACAAGTATGGAATGCAACAGGGCTCAGTATTAGGTCCTCTGCTTTCCCCAAGGAACATTGTAGCGGAATGACTGGGTTTTTCTGGGGTGCCAAATTATAAGTCTCCTTAAGTAAAAATTTTTAATCTTTAAGTCAATCCTACAGAGGATTCCGCTTATTACTTTTTAACAGATGAACCCTGTTGAACAAAATGCAATAATATAACATAACAATAAACCAATTGGATGTTTTGTATTCATTTCATTCTCCTGCCTTAACACAAACAAAGAAAAAAACAAAAACAATTCAAACAACCATTTGATAAGAAAATAATTCACAATCACAAAAAGATTTATATATATTTATTCAACAAATTCCTTGTGATGTCAGTTCAAATAGTTTTCACTGACCCTTAAACAGTAAACAATACGACTGGTATAACACACACATTGATTAAATTTACACAGTTCACATATTCAATGATTCAGTTTAAACAGTTCAAACGCTCCGGATCTTTCTCACTGTTTGACGATTCAGTGACTCAGGTCAAACGCTCAGTACAGTAAGCTACCAAAGTTCATCACAGGTTACTAGAATTTCCAGCCAATCATAATTCAACCAGATTCAATATCCAAAATACATATCCAAACTCACCAGTTTGTCACATTATCATTAAATTTCCTCATATGACCAAACTGCACAACTCTCCAAGTTAGCAGAGTTTATTATTCATATTAGGGCTACATCAACTAACAGATAATATTGACAAAAATATATATATACAGGTCCTTCTCAAAAAATTAGCATATTGTGATAAAGTTCATTATTTTCCATAATGTAATGATAAAAATTAAACTTTCATATATTTTAGGTTCATTGCACACCAACTGAAATATTTCAGGTCTTTTATTGTTTTAATACTGATGATTTTGGCATACAGCTCATGAAAACCCAAAATTCCTGTCTCAAAAAAGTAGCATATTTCATCCGACCAATAAAAGAAGTGTTTTTAATACAAAAAAAAAAAAAAAGGCAACCTTCAAATAATTATGTTCAGTTATGCACTCAATAGTCAATACTTGGTCGGGAATCCTTTTGCAGAAATGACTGCTTCAATGCGGCGTGGCATGGAGGCAATCAGCCTGTGGCACTGCTGAGGTGTTATGGAGGCCCAGGATGCTTCGATAGCGGCCTTAAGCTCATCCATAGTGTTGGGTCTTGCGTCTCTCAACTTTCTCTTCACAATATCCCACAGATTCTCTATGGGGTTCAGGTCAGGAGAGTTGGCAGGCCAATTGAGCACAGTAAAACCATGGTCAGTAAACCATTTACCAGTGGTTTTGGCACTGTGAGCAGGTGCCAGGTCGTGCTGAAAAATGAAATCTTCATCTCCATAAAGCTTTTCATCAGATGGAAGCATGAAGTGCTCCAAAATCTCCTGACAGCTAGCTGCATTGACCCTGCCCTTGATAAAACACAGTGGACCAACACCAGCAGCTGACATGGCACCCCAGACCATCACTGACTGTGGGTACTTGACACTGGACTTCAGGCATTTTGGCATTTCCTTCTCCCCAGTCTTCCTCCAGACTCTGGCACCTTGATTTCCGAATGACATGCAAAACTGAGCAACAGTCCAGTGCTGCTTCTCTGTAGCCCAGGTCAGGCGCTTCTGCTGCTGTTTCTGGTTCAAAAGTGGCTTGACCTGGGGAATGCGGCACCTGTAGCCTGTAGCATTTCCTGCACACGCCTGTGCACGATGGCTCTGGATGTTTCTACTCCAGACTCAGTCCACTGCTCTCGCAGGTCCCCCAAGGTCTGGAATCGGTCCTTCTCCACAATATTCCTCAGGGTCCGGTCACCTCTTCTCTTTGTGCAGCATTTTTTGCCACACTTTTTCCTTCCCACAGACTTCCCACTAAGGTGCCTTGATACAGCACTCTGGGAACAGCCTATTTGTTCAGAAATTTCTTTCTGTGTCTTACCCTCTTGCTTGAGGGTGTCAATGATGGCCTTCTGGACAGCAGTCAGGTCGGCAGTCTTACCCATGATTGGTTTTGAGTAATGAAACAGGCTGGGAGTTTTTAAAAGCCTCAGGAATCTTTTGTAGGTGTTTAGAGTTAATTAGTTGATTCAGATTATTAGGTTAATAGCTTGTTTAGAGACCCTTTTCATGATATGCTAATTTTTTGAGACAGGAATTTTGGGTTTTCATGATCTGTATGCCAAAATCATCAGTATTAAAACAATAAAAGACCTGAAATATTTCAGTTGGTGTGCAATGAATCTAAAATATATGAAAGTTTAATTTTTATCATTACATTATGGAAAATAATTAACTTTATCCCAATATGCTAATTTTTTGAGAAGGACCTGTATATATATATATATAAAATTGTTGAAAATAATCAATACGTTTTATTGTTTGTCTGCATGCAGTGGGTGGAAAAACCTCCAACATTCATGACACCTTACAGTAATGAATAGAGCATTTCCATGGACAAAACACTGCAATGGATGGCACAGAATTTTACATAATATTTACGTTTATGCATTTATCCAAAGAGACTGAATATTGTTGACAAATTACTTGTTACTATATTGTAATAGTAAACAATGGGAATTGTTTGAAAACAAAGCTGAAAACAAACGGGTATTGTTAGAAATGGGAAAAAAGCTAAAGCTGAAATACAAAAAAAGGGGTTTAAGTTTATACACAGCTTGCAAAATCTACAAAATGTTCATTTTAACAATATGCATAATAAAAATTGCATGTTTTGTTATTCAGTCTTGCCCTGAATAAGATCTCTCACACATTTACATATAGATACCAAGACAAAATAGTAGCTGAATTTACACAATTACCCAGTTCAAAAGTTTAAGTATGTTTGATTCTTAATACTGTATGTTGTTAACTGGATGGTCCACAACAGTTTGTATTTTTTGTGATGGTTGTTCACGAGTCCCTTGTTTGTCCTGCATAGTTAAACTGTTTACTGTTGTTTAAGCCTTTAACAGTCAGACTAAAAAATACATTTGCAAACTATTATTTATTGCTAAAATTGTGTTCCTGACACCACATTTAGCAATTATTATTATTTTTTTTTTTCAGATGACCCATTCACTAAGCGGATTACCAAGTCGACCAGCCGGTTGACTTGCCCAGGTAGGGTGATTCTTGGCATGAACTAACAAGTATTAGGCATTAATGGAATTTTTCATTTGTGCAACTGAAGTTGATGTTTTTTAGTAATTCTGTGAATTACACTGCGCAAACCAAAAGTAATACTACCCACCTGATGAAGAAGGGTTGGCTCTCCACAGAACATAAAATATATTAATTTTATTTCATTTTTTGAGTTCGCATTTATAAGGAAAAACATTAAATTTCTCTGTAGTGTAGGGTAATATATACTGCCCTACAAAGCTTAAGTGCAGTAACTACGCAAACAAAGAAACGGAGAAAAAGGCCTTTAAAGTTTTTATACCAGCCAGTCAAACATGTTATGGGTAGATTAGTGGCAATGCATTTATGTAATGCCTTCTTAGGAAGACATTTTTTAGAGATAAAAAACATGACCACTGATGTGACCTTTGACCCCTAAAATGCAGATACTGCACTCTGCCTTTAGATGACCTTAAACAACTAAAACACTATTGCAAAGGCAAAGTGCAGTATCTACAAGGTCAATCTTCATGCAACTTTCTTGTTGTGTTTCTTACGTTTCTTTTTTCTTTAAATAGCTTTATTGATGGTTTGCAAGTTGTAATGTTGAAATTGCTCACTAGGAAGGCTCGTGATTAAGAATAATCTTTTATCACAATGCCCCTTTCACTACAAAAAGAATGTACAAAAAGTAAGAAATTGACTTTAAAGAAATTGTCTTCATTATCATAATTTCCCTAAGCGTCATTACTTTATTTACACAAATAAATATTGATATGTTGGGTTTCATTAACATTTTCTTTTAATTAAAAAGTAATTCATTACAGAACAAGGTTGCTTTAAAAACAGTACTCAATTCACAAAATTAAAACAAGTGAACAAGCAAGTGAGTAACTGACTCTGGGACAGTGAGGATCTCAGAGGACACACAGCCACAACCACTCGCTTACATCTACAGGTGCCTGGCGAACTCTTATGGATTTACACCAATATCAATAACAACAACACTGGGCTGGATTGAAACTTCATGGAAAGTCCTTTAAGTGGACTAAATAAAATACATAAATAAATAACAATAATAAATAAAAATAATAAATTGTAAAAATGTGTGTGTGTGTTTCTGTCTGTAAGTATGTGGGTGTTATTCCCAAAGACAGTTTGTTAATTAAAAACTAACGGTTTCTGTAAACCCAGAATGCTTTAAAATAATTTTTTAAAATAAACATTAGTTTATACAACATTCTTTTAAACAAAAACAATCGGACAACAAGTAGTTAATGTAGGTATACGTAGATATGTGCATGTGAGTGCTTGTGTGTGCACTGTTGTTTGCGTGACTGTGGTTTGATCAGGTCTCCTCAGCCAGGTTCTCCCAAAACTGACGGCGGTTGAGGGGCATCATTGGGCAGAGCTTTGAAATTATGTCCGACTTCTTCTCCTTTTCTATCCCCTTGTCTCCAGGGCGCAGCTGTTCTGGATACTCCAGAGTCACCTGGAGTAAACCAGAATTTAAATTTCACTGCAAGTTGAACAGTTTATAACTCAGTATGTGATTATTTGTCACATACAAACAATCATTTTACTCTTACTCTTATTCTCTCTTACCTTCTCCATGAGGAAGTCCAATTTTGTGAACTCCTCTTCATCATGTGAGAGTTTGAAGAACATCTCTCTTGATCCCCTCCTCAGCTGAATAACAGCCATAATAGACAGATTTGGTGCCTTCTTTAGTTTAGCCAGTGAGTGGCCAGCCCTCCATGCCAGGATGTGTCTACTCTGCATCTCCACCACATTGACTTTCCTAGAATTGGAGCAGGCGATGACGTTCTTAAAATCTTCAAAATCCAGGACAGCACCTCCAGGCCGCTTTCTCATCTCTTTCTCCACGCCATGGTGGAAACTGTCTGCGCTCATGAAAGTGTGGCCTGGTTCAAAGTACTTTAAAGTTACATCCTCAAGTGGGGTCGTAGGGTCATTTACCACAGTGACTAAAGTAGTAAGGAGGCACCAGTTCTTGTTCTGTGCAGTGCAACTGTCAACCCAGTAAATTATATGTTTCACATCCCGCTCCTGATTAAGTGCTGTTACAAAAGCTGAAGCCACTTCCTCTGCCTTCCTTCCAGCAATGCCTTCGTGCCATATTACTGAAAGGCTGTTCTTCTTGGAAAATGACTTTTTCCCCACACTGGCGAAAGTTTCATGGAAGGCCGTGATGCGTTTTGTAAAGACAGCAGTGTTCACCCCAGGCATTCGGGGCAGCATTATGACTTTTTGGAGGTCAACACTGCGGATTGAGAGGTTATCAAGCTCTTGCCTTTCTGCATCCAACCTGTAGTGATGCCTTCCTCGCTCTGCTCTCTTCTTGTGCTCCTCCCACTTTTGACAGGGGTGACATTCCTGACTGCTGGCTTCACCCGGGTGCTGTGCTCTGAAGTGGACATCTTGCCTTAAGCAAGTTTCACACTCCTCTTCACCCAGCTTAGTGAAGCTAATGTTCCTCTCCTTCACAGCCTTTCGATACGTTTCATAGGAACATTTGGGAGACTTCTTTTCCTTGTAATCTTTGTACATTAACTGAATGCTGACGTCACTCGGCAGGTACCTCCTATGTGGGGCATTCTCACGTCTGCAATGGCTGGAAGTGGGATTAAAGGATTCAATGTGTTTAAATATTGGAGCCATGTCAATTTTATTGGAGGGAGTATGTCTGCCTCTGCGTTCTTGTGGTGGTGTTATACTTGAGGAGATTGTATTGCCTATGACAGTAGCTACCAGTCTATCATTTTTTGGATGATAGCCCAAAGTTGTTAAAAATGTTGTCTTACAGACTTCCTGTTGCTGGCCGAGGTCATTATTCAGATGGTAGCTGAGTGACCTGGTTCTTCTGCTAGGAACAGCTGAGGTGTGGCGCATGGTCTGGCGCTGTGAGACCATGTGGAAAATAAAGCTCTTTTTCTCACTGTAGGACATATTCCAATAGCCTGTAAATATCCGTCTCCTTTGATCCTCTGTTATTTTTGTACTGCATTTCTTCCTACATATTGGACCACAAGACTTCCCCATCCGTGGAACCTTACTATGTTCATCTTCAGCTGCAGACTGCTCTTGAAAAATTATTTGGGCGCTATGATTGATATTATCACCATCTTCATCATTATCACCCCCATCCTCTAGTACATAGGTAGCATTCCTTTCATCGTTCTCATCACTGTCATCAGCACTCATCACCATGCCCTCATCCTGTTCGTTCATTTGAGCGACAGATTCTTGTCGGGAGAAGCTAGTATCTGCCCACTCCTCAGTGAAACTGCCTGCCTGAAAATCTGCGTCCAGTGATGCAAACAACAGATCTTCACTATCTGCTTCTGCTTCAGTTATTTTTGGAGTAGTTTCCTCATAATTTTCTGAAATAATCAATAAAAGATGAATGTGATTTTCTTATCATTAGTATCCAAATCAAGTAACCTATTCCAATTTTTTTATCTATCTATAAATTACAGGAACGTCTGTCTGTCTGTGTGTGTGTGTGTGTGTGTGTGTGTGTCTGTCTGTTAATCGCATATCTCTCGAACCGTTAGTCCAATGGATCTCAAACTTGACAGGTGTCTTGCTACGGGCACGAGTAAGTGCAGTGCCGAGTTTGACGTTGTTTGGATTAGAAATGCAAAAGATATCGCTAAATATATCGCTAAAAGAAGCACACATTGGCTTTTGCCGCTCTAGCCGCTGGCCACTCCCCCTCTCACACTGCACACTGAGTGAGCACAGCGCAGGACCAGAAACAGAGGGACGAAGCAAGCAGATTTGCTCCCTGAATCGTCGCGCTTATTCATTTGTTAACTGAATCTGTAAGTCAGCTACGCTGTTTACTTCTTAATATTATATTTAATGCGTTCGCAGTCTCTTTCACGGCCATCATTTGTAGTAAATGCTATTAACGTTATGTGTCATGCGCGCTGAAGTTAGCATGTATATGTTAACTATGTGATGTTTAATGTGCTATGTTAACTATGTGATGTTTAATATGCTATGTTAAATAGTTGCCCTGCCTATTCAACAGTAAATAGCAGGCTTTAACGAGCTTAACGAGTATAGTAATCCTCTTACCGATCGTGTGACAGCAAATCTATGAAGGTAAAATGATGACATAAAGAATCGCATGCACAGGGTAAGATTTGTGAAAGCGTACATAAGATTGCAAGCGTAAATTAAATTTGCATGTGCAAGAGAAGATTTGTAAAGGTGTAAATCGCCCTTCAAGTGTAAGAAAAAAAGATTTGCAGCATTTAACTGTCATTCTTAAGTGTAATTCATGCATTTTGAAGCTGCAGCTTCATGCTAATGCAAGATAAATAGGATCTGTATTCTTCAAACTTTCATTTTTCCGCGCTTATACTTTTGGCACGGTTTTTGCGCACAAATGCAAATGCAATTTGCAACCGAAAACAACAGAGGCAGGAACTCCAAAACAGATTAACTGAGTAAATGTTTAATATGTTTATTTAAAGCTACGCTGTTTACTTCTTAATATCTATCTATCTATAAATTACAGGGACGTCTGTCTGTGTGTCTGTTAATCGCATATCTCTCGAACCGTTAGTCCGATGGATTTCAAACTTGACAGGTGTCTTGCTACGGGCACCAGTAAATGCAGTGCCAAGTTTGAGGTTGTTTGGATTAGAAATGCAAAAGATATCGGTAAAAGAAGCACTTAGAAGGTTGTGGTTTAAAAATAAACATTCTGACATTAGAGCACAGTGCCCGGTTGCATAAAGCACCTTAAGTGACATTTTCCCTTAAGTTCGCCCTTATGTTTCCCTTAAATCTAAGGGTGTTGCAGAAAAATACCCTTAAGTGTTACTTAACGGTTTTTTTAAGTGAAACGTCATAAACACTTAGAATTTCCCTTAAATGCTGTTTTTTTCCCTTAAGTAATCCCTTAAAAAGCGTTAACTGTTGCATAAAACCCCTTAACGGTCATTTCCCTAAGTATAATTTAAGGTTTGGAAATCGTAACCTTAAGAGTAACGCGGACAAAAATAAGACGACATGGCTGAATTTATGGAACCAGTTGAAGATAATTATGTGCAAAGACGAATTTTTAGAGATCGGGAGAACCCTTTGGACCATCTTAGCGATGAAAAATTGTTGCTTGAATACCGGTTTGATCGACGCGCAATTTTTGACATCGCTAACAAACTAGACGGCGACCTTGACCATGTCACACATCGCAACCACTCTTTACCTGCAGTGTTACAACTGCTTATAGCACTGCGTTTTTTTGCAACTGGAAGTTTTCAGACGGTAGTGGGAGATGTTTTCCACGTGCATAAATCGTCTGTCAGCAGAGTGGTTCACCGGGTTGCGGGGGCTCTTTCCCGTCATTTAAACGCAACGGTCAAGTTTCCATCCCATCATGACCAGGAGGTCATTCAAACCAGTTTTTTTCGGAAAGCAGGTTTTCCTCGCATATGTGGTGTTATTGACGGCACACATATCAGAATACAGGCGCCCCAAACACACGAAGACCAGTACGTAAACCGAAAAGGCTACCATTCAATTAATGTACAATTAGTGTGTGACCATCTCTGCAAAATTACAAATGTTGTTGCATCATGGCCCGGGAGTACACATGACTCCAGGATTTTGGCGGAGAGCAAACTAGGGAGTGATTTTGAAGCTGGAGTGCACACTGGTCTCCTGCTCGGGGACAGTGGTTACCCCTGCCGTCCATGGCTCATGACGCCCTTCATGAATCCCCGTAATGCTGCACAGGCATGTAATTAATTAATACGTATATTCCTATGAAGGTATAATTTGGTGCCTAAAAGATTTGCATGGAAAATGTTAATCAAATTGTGAGCATTAAAGAAATATTAGCAGTAGTTTACTGAATTATAAATGTATTAAAATATGTATTTAAAATAGGTATGCACTTTCTATTGTGTTGCTGCTACACGTTGTCAATTCTGTAACACCTTACCTGATTTGCGTATGTTTTAAAATAATCAAAGCCTCAAATATTTTGCACTCTGAAAGAAAATCTTTTATGCAATACATTACCTTCATAGTATTTATCTTAAAGCACTGTTTATAGCCTACTGGTAAAAATCTTTATTATTTTTTCTTTATTTTTTTTACCCGATTAGGAAAAGTACAATAATGCGCTGACCCACACAAGGTCGATTATTGAGAGGACCATCGGACAGCTGAAGCGCAGGTTTCACTGTCTCCACAGCGAACTGCGTATTGAGCCTTCAAGGGCATGCAGAATTATTGTAGCGTGTGTTGTGCTCTTCAACCTTTCCAAGACGTATTCTGCTAGCGAAGAAGAGGATGAGCACGGGAATGAAGAGGGCTATGAGGAACTGCATCTGATTCAAAATCACGATTTCCAACAGGCTGGATATGCTGCTAGAGATGCCATTGTAAATGCTTTCTTTAACTGATAATATAGTTGTATTAATAGTAGTCATCTTAATAAGAAGAAATAAGTAGTAGTAGTGGTAGTAGTAGTAGTAGTTTTTATTATTATAACACACACACACACACAATCTGAAATCTAAAAAAACAATTGTCAGAAAATTACTCAATTGTAGTTATTGTTATTTTTCCTTCAGCCTTTAGCTGTAAAAGTTTGTTATTTAGAATAAAATTATAGAGCTCCTGATTTTCCGTCTCCTTCTTTAGTTTTTCAATCTCCAGCTGCAGTTTCTCCTTTTGAAGCTGCAGAACCTCTCTCTGCAGTTCCAGCACATCTTCTCTTGATTTGGCTGCAGGTGATATTTGCGGTCTTCTGAAATACGCAAGTAATGGGGAAAATTAAGAAAATCTTAAAAAATAATATTAAAGCTGTTCGTTGGATTAATTATAGGCTGAAGCAATAGTTAACATAAATCATTACTTAGGGGTTGCCTGTATCGGCGTTCTGCTGACGATCTGATGGTGCTGAAGTTGTTTTTCAGAGTGCTGCAAGGGTCTAAATGTGACATTAATGTCAGTTAAATCATTATGTTATAACGTATTATGTCTCTAATGATGTCAAAATAATAATGTATCCTCTAAGCCACTGTTATTATATGATGATACAGGAAAATAACTTAATGCCTCACTCTATGTTACACTGTTGCACTGGTTCAGCTTCACTCTCTAAACCGCCACAGATGCCAGACAGGACAGGTGAGTCAGCTCCAATGATGTTTTGTACCATTATAGTACAGTCCGACAACTCAGCCGGTGGGGGTCCTCCACCTGTTGGTCAGTTTTGTAATCGTTAGGTCTTAACACTGTACAGCAATAAAGCGCACTCTTCACCAGGGTGCGGTGCTTACAATCTTAAAAGCGTAGCGCTAGTCTTGCTCAATCTTACCTGTTTTGTTGGCTTCTTTCTTATAAGCGCTCAACTCTTTTTTTGCGACCACAGTGATGTTTTCATATTTTTTAAGGACTTCCTGAACCGTCCTCTTCACATCAAGATTCCTTGCGTTGATTTTTTCCGTTATTTCTTCCCACTGTTTCTGTTTTTTTGCAGCAGTTACATGGGGATTTAGTTTGCTTTTCAAAATTGTTTTTCTTTTATCATATTCGTCAAGAAGAATGCATTTCTCCTCCTCTGTCCAATTAGGCTTTCTTTTTTTGTTTTCTTTATCCATTCCGATATCCTAGCCTACTTTATTAGCCTACTTTATTTGATGAAAACGCGTAATTGCTAGTGTTAGTGTTTTGCGTATCTATGGTAACAACAGACTTTTATAACGTGAATCCAGGATCGCTGTCGTGAAACACTTAAATGTTTCCCTTACCTAAGAGAACCGTTTAAGAGATTATATGCAACACCCTTAAGTTATTCTCTTAGGTAAGGGGAAATCGCCCCTTAAGTATCACACTTAAGGGAAAAACTTAAGGTGCTTTATGCAACCGGGCACAGGTGTCAAACTCAGTTCCTGGAGGGCCACAGCCCTACACAGTTTTGTTCCAACCCTGCTGCAACACACACACACCTGCCGTTTTCAAATAAGCCTGAAGGACTTGATTAACTGATCAGGTGTGTTTAATTGGGGTTGAAGCTAAACTCTGCAGGGCTGTGGCCCTCCAGGATCTGAGTTTGACACCCCTGCATTAGAGGGTTGTGGTTTAAAAATAAACATTCTGACATAAATAGCCTACTCTGTCAGCTAAACCAAAGAGTATAGAAGAATATACGTTCTTTGGCTAAACATTAAGTCAGCTACACTGTTTACTTCTGAATATTATATTTTATTCACGGCCATCATTTGTAGCAGCCTATTCACAAATTCGGAGTTTTTTCGGAGTTCACTGTGTCGCTGCTCCCTGAATCGTCGCGCTTATTCATTTGTGGATGTTAACTGAATCTGTAAGTCAGCTACGCTGTTTACTTCTGAATATTATATTTAATTCTGGTGCGCTTAACGTTATCGCTACTGTTTAATAGTAGCCTATGCTTCACCAACTAAACATATCCTATTCAATGCGTTCGCAGTCTCTTTCACGGCCATCATTTGTAGTAGCCTATTCACAAACTGCTTGCTCAAGCGTAGGGTTTTCTCGGAGTTCACTGTGTAGCTGCTCTCTTAATCGTGTAGTTCACTTTTCCATATTTATTGTATGTCATTATGTCAGTATAAGTTTTATACCATTTTCTTTCTACCATGCACAAATAAAAATGTCACTTAATTTCTGCTGTTTAATTGTAACAGTAGCACTCAAACACACCAAACCAACAATTACTAAAAACACACACACAAAAACTGATTTTGCACGGGCACTTTGCACTAGTATTTTAAAATGGCCATAAATACTTTCTTTGAATTAGAGGTCAAAGAGATCTTAAGAGATCTCGTAGTTTTTTAGGTATTTTATGATCTAAAATAAAAATTTTTATTCATAAATATGTCCTCAATGGTGTACAAATACCTCTGCCAATTATCTGACTTATCCTCGTAAACAAAGAATTTATTATCTTTATATACATGTGACGGGTAGGTCCACGGAGGCTTCCATGTAGTTCCGCCATCTTGAAAAACTGTAATAGCAGAGAGGGTCAAAAAGTACTAGGCCAACAAGGGATGGGCGATATGGACTTAAAAATATATCACAATTTTTTCTGGCATTTATTGCGATAACGGTATCAATGACGATATAAATATAATACCATATTCACCACTGTTTTTGGCTACAAGTGATAGCTGCATGCAAAGTAAAATGTACCCTTCATCAAATAGGCTCCAATAAAATACCAATTACCGTACATAAAATAATTAAAAAAACAGTAAAAATCCAAACACCATCCCTTGCAGAAATGGAAAAGTTGCATATATACATTTCTTCTGTAAAAGTGCAGATAATGTTTAAATAGTGCAGATAATGTTTAAATAGTGCAACTATACTGAAAAACATCACAGTTCAAATCATTTACAAGTTTGAAATGAAAAAAAAAATAACAACAAATAGTTATAGCTACTAATACTACTACGAATTCTGATACCAATAACAATATAAACCGCACTAAGGATTGATGAGCTGCTGGGTTAATGAATATTATCGCGTTTGCGCATTAGTTTCTGCTTGCTCATAAAAGCTGAATAATTCCAAATGAACTCCATTATTTTTACAGGAAAATACAACAAATAATATCATTTACATGTAGACGTCATGTACACTTCAATTCTGCATGGTATGTAAGACTCTCTCGCTCATTGAGTGTGTGAGAAACACTGAGCGCTCTCAGCAAAGTGACAGCAAGTCATGCACCTCACACTAGTGTTTACTGCGCGTCAAATACACTGTGTATTCATTGAGATGAACTGATTTAGTGGGCTTTACGGATCACTTGATGGAGAGCGAAACTCTCAAGCGCTCAGTCAGTTTACGGCGAGATGGGCGGGTGAAAATCTATCTGTGAGTACCAGTTCCAGATTGTAGAGGTAGTAATGGTGTGTTCACACCGAACGGGAATAGAGCGTCAAATGCGCGTCTATCGCGTCTAGTTAGATGCTTGAACATTCGCTCGAGTTCAAATTTTTCAACTTGCGCGGAAGACGTTCGCGGCAAACGCGTCGCCCAATTCGTGTCATTCGTGTGAACACACGTTCGGTGTGAACACACCATTACTTGTTTAGCGATAAACTTCACCTCAGCTTCACGTCCGCCTTCCGCCATGGGCGTGAGTTGCGAATGGGTCCCGTCATCAACTAGGCTTTATCGTTATTATTGCGGGAAGACTAATTCTTATCGTGAGGAAGAATTTTAACGGTATATCGCAAACGATAATAAATCGCCCATCCCTAAGGCCAACGCATTTCCACAACACGTTTTCGTTCAGAGCCAGCATCACGTAACTGAAAGCAGCAGAAACGGAGGAGCAGAGCAGTGAGAGGCGTTTGTCACTGCCCCGGCAAGTTTAAAAGGCTGCATTTCACTGTTATTATTCATACTGTAACATTCGTTGGTTCGTTGTGTCAAGTTGCAGTTTGTTTGAAATAACAAACCTGTTCACCCAAAGGAAAACTCGACGAAGTGCTATTAGAAGACATCCTGTCATAGCTTTTTGGTACATAACAGCTACCGTAGATGCAACACGCATTTGAAAAAGCGAGGCGCTGGAGAGCACAATTCGTTTGAATGCAAAATACAATATCACCGCTAGATCGGAGAAATTCCTAAACAATGTCTTAACTGTCACCCCCCTTAACTGTCACCCCCCCTTTTGATAATTTACATTAAAATGCACTATACAAACTTAAATGGTTGTAATTCAAGAATGCTTTGGAATACAGACCTAAGTTTGGTCTTGTTTTAAAGAAAACAATTAGCAGATTATTACTGAAGTGAAAGCACTTCAATAAATTAAAGTATGAAAAAGTTATGAAAGTTATAATTTACAGTAAATCAAATATAATTTAATATATTTTTTTTATATAAAATAAATATTTTACAAAATATTTTTTACTATAAAATTACTATAAAATGAAAGCTATATATCTAACCAAGTTGTGTTCCAAATTTCAAGTTGATATCACAAAAATTGAAGTTCCCATGAGATTTTGTTTAGGCGTAGTACCAAAAATAGCCACCGGGTGCCATTGCATTCCATTGAATTTAATTGTATGCAATCTGCTGTAACAAATTCATAAATTTCTATCCAAATATTACTTCTGTCACTAAATATGGAACCTTGAGACTCAGACCTTTCTGACAATATGTGTTATGTCAATATTAGAAAAGGTTTTGATAATAAATTATGAAAGATGATGCCCAAAAGGGGAGGGGCCTAATTAAAAAATACCGTTTCTATGGTAACGCAACATCCAATTTCAAAACGGTTTTCACAGGATGAATTCTGAGTTCGAAAGCTTTCAAATGATACCTAATTTATGATAACTACTAAAATATGTGATATAATAATAATAAAAAAATTATTTATATATATATATATATATATTATACTTTTTAGAGGACTTTTTAAAATATAATTTTATCTTTTTTTATTGACAAATACTAGATTATGTTTTATTATGAACTTTTAGCATTAAAAACCAAAGTTTCAATTATAAAAAGTGTGTGCGTCGACTTTTTGTGACAAAGGTCCGAAACTCCTGTAATGACGTCGATTTTTTGAGGCGCACTCTTGTCATAAATTCATATATTACTGTTCAAACATAATTTGTAAGAAAAAAACAGCACTAAAATATCTATTTAGGAGTCTTAGACCTTTCCAACGATATATAGTTTGTCATAATTAGATTAGGATTTTATAGTAATATAGCGAAGTAAAGTTAGATATCCCGTGTACGGGATCGTGACAGTTAAGGGGTTGGTAACATGTATGTTTCTTGTCTTTGTAGCCTAACATCTAGGATATTCTCAGACTTTTAAATTTCCTTTCTTGCTCTCATGCTCTACTCTCATTAAGCTATAAACATCATTAAAATAGAGTAATCATATGTATTCTTAGCTATCTGTGACTGATAAAAAAAACAACTGATTGGTAAGATGGACTCTGGCAACAGAAAAGCAGATCATAGGCTATTGCTTAAACTAATATGACACCAACACAAGTTAAATTGCCCAGTTGTGTTTAATTCACGTATTATTTAACTAAAAGCTATAATCATAAAGCATCCGTCTTGTCATGGGGTTGCCAATTTAAGGCTGACTTGCATGGTTTTTACCATGATTTTTTTTTTTCACTTAAACATCAGCAGGGTTCGAGTTATAATCTGAGTTTCGTGGGGGTCTCTAATATAGCCTACTAACTCTTACCGGCGGAGATAAATAAATAAATAGGGGCTCAGATTGTGACAACACACTTGGGGCATAAGAACAAGACAAAAAGATATTTTAACAGTAGCCCATCATGAATAAATATTTGATGCTAAAATATATCAGTGGGGGTCCGGAGAATTTTCTGTACCAAATTATTAATATTTAATCTTGTCTCAGCAAATTCCTGCGATTCATTGATAACTTATGCAGTAATAAAGAGTTATATTTATATGGTTGGCAACTGTTGAATTTTATTGGTGCTCAATAAAGCCAATAATATTATATTTCAATCACGTGATTTAACGTGATTTAAGCAATAGTAAGGTGGATTTAACAACTTTTTTTATGGTGCTGCCGGATATTTCCTTCAAGTTAGCAGGTAGGCTAAAATGTTTCTAACGTATTGCTAGCAGCTGGCTAACCGGTAACTTATGGCGCTTTTCCACTGCATGGTACGGCTCAGTACGTTTCGGCTCAGTACAGTTCGGCTCGCTTCTCCACTGCGTGGTACGACTCGGCACGGCACGGCTCGGTTTGCTTTAGCACGGTTGCTTTTGCACTGCAGTTAGTACCCAGGAAACCTGGGTCAGCTTTGGGGATGTGTATTCAAAAATTTGTAATTTTTCAATTAATAATTATTCATACGGGTTGACCCAGATAATCATACATGTTAAATCTCCCTAAAAGGGATAATATTTCTGCATTCATCTGCATTCATATATGTACTTAGGCAATTAACACAAATGATTATAATTAATTGCTTATGTAGATATTTTACAGACAGGTTAAAATTAGCTCAATTGTATATCAATACTTAATCAAAAGACCTTAAAACCTTTGAGGGACAACACGGGGAAACACATCTTAATGCTCTTAAAGCCCGATATGAACATATATATACTTGCACTGGCTTGATGTGTGGCTGCTTCGAAGGCATGTGGATGTGTTCCGTGGAAGAGTCACGTGGCTTGCGGATGGGTCCGGAGCGCGCACTTTCGAACGAAGGTTTAAAGGTCTCGGACGTAACATTACCAAGGAAACGATTCAGGCTAAGTTCACTTACTCGTCTGAGGAAATGAACAAGGTAGAAAGGAAAAATAAAACTTAAACAAAGAAAAGATCCCCGGAGGGGGATCACGCGGAGCAGTTACATGATGATGAGAAGAGAGGAGAAGTAAGAGAGAGGGAGAGAGAGAGATCCGTAAGGATCACAGTTTTGCTAACTTCACCTGGACAAAACCCTCTGAGAGACCACAAGAAATTAACATCACCCTAAACAGGGGTCAGACAAATCTTACTGCTATGAAAGTTTAGTAGACGAAATACTTGCACATATAGCTCTTTTTGTGTGGCTGATATGAAGAAGGCGCTTGTGTCTCGGTCCTGGGGGCGTAACGTGTTCGCCTGTTCTTCCAGAGCGAGCCAAGCGCGGCGATTTTGAATGTCCGTTTGAGGTGTTCATTTCACTCATCGGTGGAAATGCACAAAGGAGAATTCGAAAATGGAAAATAAAAACTTAAAGAAACAAAGGAAAAGATCCCCTGAGGGGGAATCGCGGATCCGTTACATGATGCTAGTAGGAGGAGAGAGGGTAAGAGAGAGAGCGACTGATCTTGATCTGTCATTTAAGAGGGTGAAGATGTCACACCCTCTGGGGCACGTGAGCCAATCCAAAGCGTTTACTTTGGAGGGAGATTTTTATGACTCTTTGTGTTCAGACAGCACATTTGAATCTGTAATTTCATTGGGTGTTTTAAGAGAAAGAATCTTAGATTCTTATAATACCCCTGTGTCACAAAGGTAACAAAATGTAATGTAAATTAACAAATGGGGAACGAAGTTTGGAATTCATAGAGACCAAATATGGTTCACATATTTGTATACAAAGTCTAAAACATTAACCCATTAGAGTTTACAAGAAAACAAAGGCCAAAGCAACATCCGAAGGAAAATCATGAGATGTAAAAATTAGATACATGTTTATACATTTCTCAAAGGGGTTTTATATATATATATATATATATATATATATATATATATATATATATATATATATATATATATATATATATATTAGTGCTGGGCAACGATTAAAATTTTTAATCGCGATTAATCGCATGGTTTTCTTGCATTGTTATGCGCAAAATTGAATAATGACTTCTAAAGTAGTGTATTGCGCACTTTTGATTTAAATGTACTGCTATATACACAAAAGTGCAATAACTTTAAACAAATAAGGTGCTTTTATACCAGCAGTATTCCCTTTACACAGTAATCTCAAATCTCAACTTAAACATTAATGTAATCAAATCAAATATTTAAACAAAGCTATTTGCCACTGCCAGGGCATTACCTTTTATCTAGTTTGTTAAAACGAGTCCAGTTTTCTTGTTTTTTTTCTGAACAGCTATCAACAGGTATCTTTTATCAGGGAGCAGCAGAAACAGTCTATGTAGTAGTCAGAGGTCATGATCACTACTATATAAGTCGACCAACGTTACTTATAGTAGCTTAGGTTTGGTCATGCCATGGTTTCCCACGTAAGATTACATTAAACAGAGTAAAAAAAACAATTTATACTTTACACTTACGCTGTTGCTGTGTAGCGCGCGTACACTTCGGCGTACCCTGACGTGCACCTCTCCAAAAATGTAACGTCAATTCTACGTGTACCGCAAGCGCTGTGATTGCTACAACCGCTCCCCGGGTTTCACATGCTCCCTCTGCATGTGTAATTGCGCGTCAACGCGGACAACGACGCAGAGATATAAATGAAAACCAACGCGTAGTCTATAGCGTATTGTCTTCGGCGTAAGTCCGACGCATTACTATAAATCAGCCAAGAGTGAGGTGAAGTGGTCGAGCACAAGGTGCAGCGACAAGCGGGTGCGTTCCTGTGAAACCTTTGCGGTCATGCTCGCCTCAAGCACGCGCCCACTCGTTGCCGAAGTTGAATTGTCTATAACTTTTTATAAAGGACGCGCAGCACAAATCATTAGAAGAGAGACTGATCCTCGGCTCGCTGTTAGTGAGTTTCCAGAATCTAAATAGTTATTATCTATAGGTTTTATAGGTACTATCCATAGAGCGCCTGTCATTCACTCGCGGAGCGCAACCCTTTAACTGTTCACCAGAGAGAACCTGCCTCTCTCCACTGCTTGTTTGGGTGGGTTATTTGCTGGCTGACCAACATCCCACCCCTCCTGTGATCATGGTTTGACTGTAGGCCTATGTGTATTCAGAGCCAGTGAGCAACGGACTTTCAAAATAATAATAATAAAAAAAAACTGCGTTAACGTGCGATAAAAAAATTGTCGGCATTAATTAATAAAAGCGTTAACGCGATAACGCGTTAACTTGCCCAGCCCTAATATATATATATATATATATATATATATATATATATATATATATATATATATATATTTAGCTACGCTATGCTACGCGCGTAGCGCTCTAGAATCTTTGCTGTGTATGTTCAAGCAACTCACTCGTCTCGCACGTTGAGCTGGCAATGTTTTACAGATAGTCTTTAAGTGGTAAGTGGGCAAAGCAACAAATCGGCATTGAATTAGTTATCAGATGATATTAAAAGGTAGTGGGATTATTTGTGGTTGACCTGGAAATTTTAACTTGATCAAAAAGTTATGGATTTGATATTAGCTGCGAATTCAGAGCATTAACTTAAGTTATGTCAGTGTAACGTTATCGATAGATAGCCTAATCTAACCGTAAACTAGTTGGCTAACGTTACTGCCTGCCATACAAAGCCAATAAGCCATAGTAACGTTATCTGATCGGTTTTGAAACATCTGTTCTGTTTTGTCTTGTGTCAAAGTCCCCAGCTGGTTCAATTGTTTTCAGTTTCATAGAAACGAGGGTGTTAAATTTGTTGTAGGCTAACTGCAAAATCCAACCTAACGTTATCAAGGCATCGACTTGATGTTTCTCCCATAGACTGTTATTCACGGTTCTTCACGGATCAGGCAGCTAATTCAAATGCAGTGAAAAAAGATAGGCTACCCGTTCAAAAGCTACAGCATAGTTGTTATACAGATCGCTATGACCGTGATGTAGGCTTAGAGTGCACGGAAGTGTAGGAGGGTCGCTGCTAGCTCCGTTAAGGTATTTCTGTCCCTCCCAAACTGCATTGAAATGGTATGTTTAGCAGCCAAAATTCAAAAATTTTCAGGGGGAGAAACCCCCTGACCCCTCCTAACATGATCCATATCACCCGTCAGAAAACAATTGCAACGTCTCAAATTGTGCCCCCCCAGAATTTGGGCTTGCATGACGCCCCTGGTTGGAGGGGTCCCTTGAGATTGACTGAGGATGGAAGGAAGGAGATTTGCTCTTCTCATTCGACGCAGAAAGTGCAGACGCTGCTGTGCTCGCTTCACTAGAGCAGTGAAGAGAGTACAGCAGCGTCTGCACTTTCATTTGTAACTTATGGTTACAAATGAAATGTTTAACCTTTTGAGCGGTACGGTTCCATATAGGATTTTTTATTTCTATTTTCAAAGCGAGTTTTCAGTGTGTATTGTTCATTGATGGTATAAAGTTAAGCCCCCTTAACAATTTCACATGCCACCTCAGTCATTTCATCCTACAGCCGGGCCTGAATATAGCAGCCAATATAATCAGGACACGGAGGCGCCAGCGCGTGAACTGGAGCTTGTCTCATAAATGAACTGAAACTCAGCGTATAGGCTACTTGCCTCACAGACCTGAGAAATATATCTATAGAAAGCTTGAAATGTCTACTTTTAAACAAAACAATTCAAAACGAAACAGACTGCTCTCTGCTTATGTAATCCGTATGACATATGTATTTCTCTCTGGCACGTTCACTAGTGCGAAGATCGCATTGTCAACTTCATCTTTGGACCCGACCCTGACACAGAAAACACTTATTAATAAAGAATTAAAATGTCTCCTTGCTATATTTGACATTCATTATCATTACTTTTGCAGGATCTTTGTGACCGCTTATAGGAGCGTTATTGACATCGCCACCCTCTGGTTACATTAACATTTCAGCACCGAAAACATGGAGATTTTTTTAGACAATAATCAAATATATTTAAATACTCAGTGACTTATCCAAACCAAATATTGAAATCTACGATACCAGTGTGGTAAGATTGCACAATTAATCAACTTCATTATAGGCTACTAAATCGCTCTATTTCAAAAGATATTTCTCATGTTGACAAGCATGTGCGTTGTTGAAGACTCAATATAGAGGCCATGATTTTCCTACTAACAGAACTGCTTGCTAAAAAACTAACAAAGCACAAATATTACTGCGATTATTGGATATGCACTGATATACGGTAAGCCTGAAACCGATCACAGCAATAGTCATATGGATATGATTTAATATGAAGCGTGCGTAACGCATTATTATGGTTGTTCAGAGCAAAGTAGTGAGATGAATTGTCAATCCTAATAAGCATAAACATAGTTTATCTTTGCATATAAAGTTTCAAGTTATTTGAATTTATAATTTTTAACTTGATCTTTAAAACGTTATGGACGTGAGAGCACTGAAACGTCGTGACCTCTTAATTATAGCCAAGACAGTGCAGTTATGACAAAATTAGTATATTTATTTCTCAGGCATGCCTCCATCTTTCTGCAAAATGCTTAATGTTAAAATAAAGTTTTAAAAGGGAGGGGGAAAAATAGGCTTAAAATAGGACCGTGAAAAAACTTCCGCTATGGCCTGTATCAATGGGATTGTTGATTTTTTTTTATGTAAAATTCAGCAGATACTTCTAAAAACCGCAGTTTACAATCATTAATTGAGCGAAACAAAGAAAACAGGTGTCATTATATTCTGAGGTATATTTCGCGATTTAAAGGGAAGCGCGTAAGCCATACTGTATGTGTATGCGCAATACTTTAGAGTCTGATCACCTTATTTTATTACAGAACTGTAAGAGTGTAATTCAAACAACAGATAACATAAAGAGCATTACAAACAGAAACTTATTTGGATTAAACTATAATGTTGGCATTTATTCATGCACTTACTTTACGATGCAATCATCTATAATTAGATCAAATTGAAGGTTTTTTCATTTTTTATTTCTTAAACTTTATTTCCAGCCCACAGACGATTATTCAAAAATAACCGGTTTAATCTCATTACTGGCAGCACCGGTGTTCTGACAATCGCTCAGATAATGTTACACAATAAAATAAAATGACATGCAAAGTAGGGTATCATGTAAGTCTAAATAAACATTTTTAAAGTATTGGTGTTTATTGTTAAGTTCAACTTAATTATTTAAATTAGTTGAACTTAACAATAAACATAATTAATTTTCTTCTCAAAACTGGCATCCGTCCATTGTCAATAATGCAGGTGGAAATTCCTTTACGCTATTAATCGGAGAAGGATGTAACGACACACGGACGGATAAAAGCCTATAAAGAATGTCCAACAAGGAAGTAGGATCTTCTCAACAACATAAAAAACACTTTAATTAGGACACACTTATGACATTTCTTAAAAGTATCAATTCATTTCTGTAGAGCTGGACATTAGGATCAAATGACTGAATTCAGCTTTAAGAGTGAAACCAACCTGTTTGTTCCTCGGTATCTTCTTGTTTCACACTGAATGTTTCTTCAATCTTCAGGTCTTCACTCTCCTCTTTAATAAACGCCATCTTTGTTTGTTCCTCAGTATCTTCTTGTTTCACACTGAATACTTCTTCAATCCTCATTTCTTCACTCTCTTCTTTAATAGACGCCATCTTAAATTGTACATCACGTTGTTCTCAGTTGCTTCTCCGGGTGTTTTTCTGTGTATAAAGATATTTGTCATGTTTAAGATAAGAATAATTATCAGAAAGAAAAATAAATCCACACTAAATCTCAGTGGGTCTCAATCAGCTCTAGTTCAGCGCACTGGTAAGAGAGTCAGTAAGAGTGAGAGTTAATTACCTGAAAAATAGCATTACTAATTGATAAAGACAAACTATACAATTAGTTCCTTATGATTTAGATTTGGTATTTAATGAGTAGTGAATCACATTTAATAGATCATTATTTGGGGGAATCATTTTTACAGTTGCCAACTTCAAAAAAGGAAAATAAGGGGCAATTGTGGTTCTTTATAAGGGAAAATAAGGGACACTCAAAATAGTTGCACACAGTGCATGTCATTTGTGTGTATAAAAGGTTGTCAGACAAACACATCTGTTTTGCTTAACCTCTTTATGTAATTTAATTCTAAAAATAATTCCAAACGATACATTTATTGTGGTTAAAAAATCAATAAATCCTTCAAAAGAAATAGAATAAAACATGGTTACTGCATACGGTATAATACACGAGTTTCTAACTCGAGTTTCAAAAGCCGCGTTTCTCCATCATTACTAGCCGAACTCACGTTTACGATATGATTCAGAATATTAAACGCACATTTTACACAAATACACTGTTACTCTTGCGCCTATATGCACTTTACTCACAAAAATAACGTTAGATAAAGCATTTCTATGTTTCATTCAATATTAATTAGGTCCTTTCACAGTCATTGTAAAAGCTTTACAATTGTTTGAGGGGCTTTCATTGATTTAAAAGCCACAAACCTTTTATCAGCAGAATCACAACAGATCAGATGCAGGAGCGCAGCGCAGCCTTATGACGACATCTTCTTCTTCTTCTTCTTCTTCTTGATTTTTACAACTTTTAGGTGCACCCGCTGACGTCACAGCGCTAATCTAAAACAAAAGTCCCATTCACATGGTGCTGTTGTAAATCACAAACGTGCATAGACATACAACATACAAATAATAAAAAAGATGACAGAGTGTTACAGAGTTTAATTCTTGGTGAGTGAGATTAGAAGGTAAAACTGGTAAGGGATTAGATTTCGGTCACAATTGGGCACAAAAGGGCATTTCGCACGCGCGTGAACTGAGTTTTGCGGAGAAATGTTCGTCTCAAAGATAAGAAAATATTTCGAGCGAACGAAAATCAATTTTGCATTTAAAATAAGTATTTGGATGTGCGCAGACGTTCTCTTTCGTTTTTCACCTGCGAGATCAATGATGGATATCGCGGGATTCGTTTTTCGAGACAGCGCCTCCTATCAAATTGGATCGGATAAACATGTGAAGAACTTAGGCCAAAACTTGAGTATGCTAAATTTTATTTAGCGAATCATACTCATTTGATTTCTTTTTTAATCAAACTACTTTATAGCTCATTGATACACCAACATATGAATAGTCCATTTAATATTTGTAAAGATAGTTTGTAACAAAATTTGAGCCGTTATTGTATGTTTTTTCGCCTTTTTTCCCAGAAAATATTTTGATAGCTAACGTTAGCCTTTAACCTATGACTTTTTGTAGACAAGCCATTGTAAAAAAATTTATTAAAATTAGTTGACATTAAAGTAGACCAATTAAATACATTAAGAGTGTTAATATAAAAGAATGTCATCATTAATTATTTAATCAGATTTACCGTTTGACCCTTTTTTTCATTACCGGACCTTTTCTCCTAAAACTATAAACCTAAAACTATAAATTGAATTAATTAATGCTGGAGTAATTATTTTACTTTATATAATTTATGTAGACTACTTAAATTAGTTCTTATAAAACGTAAGTATTAAAATGAATCAATATTAATTTAACTGTGATATGAAGTTGTTGCCAGCCATGTACAGCTCATACAATTGCCTAATAATCAAATTTACTATGCCTTCACTATGTATTAACCAGTCTATGGTATTAACATGTGAGCTACAATGTGTTATAGGTATGCTTGTAATTTGCATTTGCAAAAAATAAATATTATTTATTATTACACAATATTTTTGACAATGGCATTCAGTGAAGTCGAGGAATTTGACAGAGCGATTGCAAAAAGAATGAAAAAAGAAGGAACATTCGCCTACCAGAAAGTAATTATTTTACCTTATGCATTTACATTACATTTTACATTTATTCATTTATCAGACGCTTTTATCCAAAGCGACTTATAAATGAGGATTTTTTTTTTAATGCAATTGAAGACAAAAAGTAAAGATACTCACAATTCTTTCTTCCTTTTTTCTTTGCTTTGTCCTGTTTACAGCAAGATGATGTTTAGGTGATCGTTAAATAAAGTACAGAATTGTTTATTATTGGTGTTATGTCTATTCTTATTTGAGTTTAGCTTCGCATTCAAAATATCAAAAAACAGGTTCTGTAATGTTAGCATGGTATAACAGGGCTCCAGACTAATTTTTGCCTTGGTTGCACTGGTGCGCCTAACTTTTTTATTTAGGTGCACCAGCACAAAATTTAGGTGCACCCAAATGTTTCCTCGGCTCGCGTCGCCTTTAACGCCACAATTTCAAGCTCAGCTTTTTATCATGCTCCATATACATTCATATATATTATGTAAATGATTTTAAACAAGAATAAGGTGTAGGTAAATACTTTTTTTATTTGAAGCACAATTATACTGTATATAAATGTATTTATTTTTTTAAAGTGCTTCACTGAGCTGCCAAACTAACTATTTTGAGTCTCTAGCTCAGGCTCGGTAGGCTCTACCTCTTGAGTCGGATGCCATCTCCGACGAAGGACCAGGGTTTGGCATCTTACAGGGACTGGGGAGACTGGTGGCTGAAGTAGCTCCATGTCTGGGCTGTTGTCGGAGCATTGACCGAGGAGTAGGGATGGGTATCCATAAGGTTTTAACGGTATTACTACTCTTACCGATACTGCTTATCGATACGGTACTTTAACAGTATTCTTATCGGTCTTAGGTCTACTAACATTAGCTACTGTTCAAGTATGGTCTAAAAAGAAATCTAATAAAGTAATCAAAAGTAAAATAACACTGCATATTTTATCATAGATAGATAATGCTTATTAAAGCTGAAGTTATTAATTCAAGACCTGTGAATACAAGCCGGTCAGTTTGACATATTTTTGTGTACATTTGATAGTTTAGACACGCACATGAAACCCAAAGTATAATTTGCTTGTCTCGTTACGGTCTGTTTCGGAGCGCGCGTCGCCTTGGGAACAGCATCTCTTGTGCAGACTTTTGTGCTTTTAATAGCTCTTTTTATTATTAAACGCGTCCCGCAATTTAGCAACAGTAGCTGGACTGCATTTTACAACAATCACAAGCTGATTCTGTCGTTAAGTTTGAGTTTTAGGGAGAAATGACAGCGCACTGCTGCGAAGGGAAGGAAGCTGTGCAAGACCGAATGTGGCTGTAGTTTTTAATGGTTTTACCTCAATATTTTTTTTAATAATCTTTGGAAGCCGAAATCTAAAATAAAATCAGACTAATATCACAGACCTAAAGTGTAACCAGTCTACGTTTGAATGTTTAGTTCTGCCGTCGTCACTCATTAAGCAGAGCTGTCGTGTTGTGCGCGCTGTGGCTCCGCGTGAGAGATCTCTCTCTCTCTTTCTCTCTTAGACTGCGAATAGCAAAAATGGTGTAATATTATTATACACAGAAAAGGCTCGGAAGATAAATTCTTTTTTTAAATAACGTCTTTATAGTAATAATAAATAGTATGTGTATTTTCTTAATTTCTCCAGTAAGTTACCGACATCAGAACCGATCACGTCCGAGCTGATCGATACAGCGGTCTTTCAGAAGTTGAATACCGGGTTTCGGTACCCATCCCTACCGGGGAGAGTGTTGGGGGAAACAGGCCTACTTTTCTTAAAGAAAAAACTCTATGGGTCTATTTCTTTTCATTGTTCGTCGTATGTTTTCTTGCGTTTCTTTTGCCGTAACTGATTCTCTGGTGCTCAGGTCGCAATTTCAGTCACACAGCACGGAGCAGTGTAGGCCTACCACAGCCAATCAGAGGCAAAGACCCGCCCTATCTCTGTCTCTGATTGGTTTAGACCACGATATGATCCAACCATGAGTGTGAGTTCCGACAAAGGAGAACAAGCGCTTCCGTTCGTGGAGAGGCAGCGGACGCGAGGACGTTAGGTGCACCGGTGCGACCTTGGAAAAATTTTAGTCGCACCCTTACAAATTTTGGTCGCATATGCGACCAAATTGGTCGCACTCTAGAGCCCTGTATAATGTTAATTAGACCATTATAGGTTGAACTGAAAGAAAAATTGGAATTTGAATTAAAAAAAAACATTTTAGCAATATAATATCACATAATATTTTTCAGAAGATAGTTCAATCTGTAATTGTATCCCTTCCGTCAGTAATTTTCTTTCAATTACACCCACGCTCAAAAAATAACTACTGGGTAATTTGTTAGTCAGAGAACACAATGAGTTTTTTTGGCACATGCATTAAGCAGGGAACGCAAATATTTATTTGGTTAACTTAAGACTTAAAAACGAGACCGTAATATTGCATCCTATTGTTTTCAATGGCATTTGGATAAGGCTGTTATTCAATCTTCCGAACAGCAGGAGGCGCTGTCCCGAAAAACGAGGGGTCTGAGAATGCGGGACTCTGGGTGGGGGACTGTAACTGCAGGCTCCGAGTCTGCAGCTTCATAATATTGGATCCACTGCGAGAAGAGAGAACTGTCCGGCTTGCCTGCGCTTTGTCACTCCTCCTCTCACTGCAGCCGCCTACTCTCGCCTACATTTCAGGCAAGGCAAGGCGCATCTCAAACAAGCCTAAACCTAAGTCTAATATGGGTTTGGCCTCGGTTTGTGTGGATACGTCATCGATTCGGTCTGAGTGTCGCTACGGATAAAGGGGATTCGAAACTCGCGCCACCTTGCGGGTGTTGTTAGGAGTAGTAGACGCAGGTGTAGTGTCAGAGAGTCAGAGAACTCTCATTGTCATTGTCGTTATTGAGTCATATATGTGTTAGGGCTGTATATTATTACATTATATCAGGTTAGAATACATATATTATTATTATTAATTATAGTAGCTATATTATAGTCTTGTTATATTAATGAGATAAGATTATTTGGATTTTTGGATCTGCACTGCTTTTTGTTTTGGATCGCCCTTTTGGATTTGTTTGCTTTTTGCGACTCTTCCTTTTTCCTGGTAATGGAGCCAACTAGAAAGAGGAAATCCTCCCCTATCTGGGCTCAAAAGAAGCATCAGTATCCTCATTTATACCAACTGGCACTGGCATTTTTATGTTCCTCTGCATCCTCTGTTCCTTGTGAAAGGATATTTTCCAAGGCTGGAGAGGTTTTGTCCAAGAAAAGGAATCGTCTAAACCTCAACACACTTCAAAAAATTCTGTTTCTCAATAAAACTCTATTGTAATCCTTCCTTCACCCACCCCAAACTGCAGTGTTGCAGTTTGCTCCTCTATATCCCCAGTCCCATAAGCACAACACTGCACTAAAACTAGTAACAGTTCACTGCACAAAACCCCCCAGAAACAATTCTTAACTTTTTTCCACCCCAGACTATTCTGTTGCAGTTTACTTTATTACACTCCCTCCACCATAAACACTGCATGCAACACAGTGTCACTTTTGTTGTTCACTATCCGAACAATTTATGAATAATTAATTAACTGTGCGTGTGACAGTTGTCTCTGCACAAGTAAATTCAGACAGAGAAAGATAGGCTGCATTTTTTATTTTATACCCAGGCAATGGACAAATGTCTGCTCAGGTCTTTTTATTATTGCAAATGAAAGGTTACAGACATTAACAGTGAGAAGAAAATAAATAAATAAATGAAACAGAACGGGGTGGGTAGTGGCTTTATATGGACATCATAAGTCTGCTCAGGTCATTTGGTCCAGAATTGATTAATTTGTCTGCTACTTCTTTGCACAGTAGCTAGGTGTCACTAGTGAGCAATGCTGAATGAAGCTTCGAGTAATGAACCTTTGGGTGAAGCAATGGGCTGTGAGGTCTCAGTGGTTCAGGAAGCCTCATTTTGCCATTACTACTCCTTTTCATACCAGCAGTAAGCGCTCTCTAAGCGCAGACGGCTCGCTTGCTCAACACAACCCAGCGTTACAATATGCCATAATTCTTCTTCTTCTTCTGTTGTTTTATGACGGATTGGCAAGCCAACGTAAAAGGTGCATTACCACCACCTACTGATCTGGAGTGTGGAGTGCACATAGTTTTGGAAGAATATGCAATGAATCAATGAGGGGAAACAGCAAATAATAATAATAATAAAAATATATATATATATATATATATATATATATATATATATACATACATACACACACACACAAAAAAAAAACTAGATTCTACAACTAGATTCTATTCATTGTTCTTGTATCTTTTATATATTTAAATAATATTTCATGGACTCTTGACTGTCTTGCCTCGTTTCCTAACAATACTTTTATTGAATTCCCATCAATTCCCATCCATCCCAATTCTTGTATTAACTGCATTCTCTCCCTTACATAAGCAGCACACTCAAAAATAATATGCTGCACAGTTTCTGGATCTCCGCATTTGTCACAATTTCCTGTTTCATGTTTCCCTATTTTAAAAAGACTGTAGTTTAATGCAGTATGACCAATTCTTAACCTTGAAATAATTATATCTTTTTTCCTATTTCCATATCTTTTCCTCTCCTTTCCAATAAACTCCTGAATCTGATATAGATGTCTTCCTTTAGACTCATTATTCCATATCGTTTGCCATTTCTTTCTTATTTCAATTGATATCAATCTCTCGATTTCCGACTTACTTAATAATATATTCATTTCTATTTGCTGATGATTTAATGCTTGCTTTGCCAGCTTGTCCGCTTCCTCATTTCCATCCACACCCACATGTGCTGGCACCCAGAGGAAGTATACCAATAATCCTAACTGCCTTGTTCTAAATAGACATTGTAACACTTCAAATATTAAATCTTGCCTAGTTTCAGATTTACCACTTATTAGGCTATTTAGAGTAGCCATTGAGTCAGTACATATCACAGTTCTTACTGGTTGTACTTCTTCGATCCACTGTAGCGCTAATATGATAGCTAATACTTCAGTAGTAAATACTGACACATGATTAGATATTCTTTTTGCAATTTTTATTTTAAATATCGGGATGTATACTGCTGCTGCTGTTCTACCAGACTCCGGCTCCTTTGACCCATCTGTAAATACCTGTAGAACTGAATAATATTCTTGACTTAAATATTGTTGTACTACTATATCAGTTGGTGTATTTTTTCCCTGTTTATTTATTATTTTTTGTATTTGTAAATCAACCAGTGGCGTAGTAAACATCCAAGGGGGAATTGCCGGTATAGGAACAGTTGGGGCTATTACATAGTCTTTCAATCCCAAGCTGCTTGCCTCCTTCCTTACTACCCATCCAAAACTTGCTATTTCTTTGTATTCATATTCCCAACAATCTTTCAGAAGTAATCTAACTGGATGGTTTTCTACATGTCCTTTTACACTAGACCAGTACCTCATTCTTAATTGAGTCCTACGTAGTTCTCAACACAGCCAGAGAATGTCTAATATGGGGAGAAGTTTCACTCTCAGTAAACTTCCGGGTTCTGAACTGGTTGCAGTTCCACTCTGGTTCCATATGAGGGCGCTCACAGGACGAGTGCAGAATGAATGGAAGTCTATGGAGATATACCCCTAAAAATCTACTTTTCTCAGGATATAATTTTTTGTCTAGTAATTTGAATGTTGTATTCGAAAGGAGATGCAAAGAAATTACAGATTACTGGGTGTTAGATTTTTTAGAGTCACTTATTTGCTTTAAAAAGTCTTTTAAAATGTCAATGACGTCATACACATCGTACGACCAGAGAACTGCTTTACGGCAATCCTTCAGTCACTTTGGTGCTTTCGCGATCTGCACTTTCTTTTCTCTCGAGGCATCGACAACACCGCTGACACAGGTAAATACACATGCTAGAAGAGTTTTTGTTTTGTTGTTTTTAAAGACCACGCCGAAAATACTTCGGATGCCACGATGCCATCAAGCGGTATCTCTGGACGTAATCAGTCCTTCACTGACCAATCAGCGTCCATTAGCAGAATGCTAGCGTGTTATGGGCAACCACAACTCAACCTGTAAGAAATCGAAAGGACATAAGTACTTGTTCATTCAACTTTGGACCTATAACCCATGTTGAACTTGCAAAACATACATTAAAATCTGAGATTTCTCAAAGGCAATCGGGTGAAAGAGACAAATTTAGCCGTCTAGCCCCATAGACTCCCATTCATTTTGCACTCGGACGATCGCCCCCCAGTGGAACTCTGGTGGAACTACAACCAAAATTCGGTACAATAGGACTTAATAGGGAGTGGCCAGGCTTTCCTTAGACGGCTTTGACACAACCCAGCGTTACAATATGCCATAATTCCAGCCAATCAGAGATGAGGCTGCTAAATTCTGATTGGCTGGCTTGAAAACCAATCACAAGACTCCCTGCATCACCAACTGTGGAAGAGGAAAAATACATGGTGGAAGATGTTTATCTTCAATGAAGAGTGTGGTACTGATGAACCAAGGAGGATATGAAGTGTGTCTATCCATTGTTCTTATTGGCAGGTGAACCACTAGAGGTTGTAAAGAAAGTTAAATATCTGGGACATGTGATAAGAGATGACCTCTGTGATGATGATGTACAGCGTCAGTGTGGAAAACTGTATGGGCAGGCAAACATGCTGGCACGCAAATTCCACATGTGCACTCCTGATGTTAAAATCTCTCTGTTCAAAACATATTGCACTCTATTGTACACTGCCCACCTGTGGTGTAATTTTAGTGAGTTGAAAATGAAAAAACTTCAAGTGGCTTGAAATTCACTGAGAATTGTGCTTAAAATTCCTAGGTGGAGTAGTGCCAGTGAAATGTTTGTGTCTAAAAATGTTCCCACTTTTAATGCTGTTTTAAGAAATTTTATGTATAGATTCATGTGCAGACTGACAGGGTCTAAGAATATGATCATTGTGTCCATAGCTGATGTTTCTAAGAGTGACACAAGGTATACATCTTGCTTTTGGAAACATTGGACCCGAAGCCTGTATATGCACTAATGATGCCTCATCCGCATCATTCTTAATTGTTTTGTATTGTATTTTACATCTATATATCTGTACTGTGTTGTCTCTATGTAACTTTGTGTCTTGAATAAAGTTAAACTAAACTTTATGTTTAATTTGTTCAATGGCTTAAACACTTCAATTTAAGTTCCGATGTCTACCACTCCACGACCACAGTTCTCTTACAAGATTCTCTCGTATTGCATAAGTTAGCTTATGCTACGGGAAAGATTCATCTTTTCGAGATATTGAAGCCAAAAAATTATCCTTAATTTTTGTATCCACTGTCAACGCAGTGCAGCAGCTAGCAGACCTACAGCAGGCTGTCTAGCGTGCTCATAGGCTGCTCTGCGGGGAACTGCAGCAGCCTACCACTGAGCCCGACGTGACGTCACGTCCAATGAAGGGCGCTCGCACCTTCACAGCGTCAAAGCCCGCCAGTATGGGCGTGGCTTAGCGTATATAAGCAGGGCTCGTAGGCTGTTTCCTCTGGTTTTCATCGACTGAAGCGAAAGACGCTTGTGGCACTAGCACGGCAGGTTACGCAATACTCGTTCCCTCTTCTAGAGAGAACCGAGGTTACGTTAGGTAACCGATACGTTCTCTTACGAGAGGTTCTCTCGTATTGCGTAAGCGTATATAAGCAGGGCTCGTAGGCTGTTTCCTCTGGTTTTCATCGACTGAAGCGAAAGACGCTTGTGGCACTAGCACGGCAGGTTACGCAATACTCGTTCCCTCTTCTAGAGAGAACCGAGGTTACGTTAGGTAACCGATACGTTCTCTTACGAGAGGTTCTCTCGTATTGCGTAAGTTAGCTTACGCTACGGGAACCCTTTGTCAACGCCGTGCGCGCCAAGCATCCACACATGAGTCCCAGGGTTTTCCGGGGAACCCAAATAAGTGGGCAAATAAGGCGGCCAGCAACGCGGGCCAGCACTTGTACATTTATACTAATAGGGAATACAGAGCGGCGCCGCTGGTCTGCATAAGCATATAGCACATACCCATTAGTGTAGCTCAACCAGAAGAGCTAGTACACGTGAGAGTAGCCTGCGCACGAACATCTCTGGACAGAACGTACATCTCACTTAAACTGACAGAAGTTTTGCCTGCAGAGCGGGAACTTCTAGGTTATAAAACCTGACAAAGGTGGACGGGGAGGCCCAGCCCGCCGCCACACATATGTCGTGAATAGAAATTCCGCTGGACCATGCCCACGATGAGGCCATGCCTCTGGTGGAATGAGCCCTGATGCCCAAGGGGCATTACAGACCTGTCGACGCGTAAGCGGCTGCTATAGCGTCCACAATCCATCCATCAATTTCGAGGCGGCGAGACCCTTGGTGCGCCCACCAAACGAAACGAAAAGCTGCTCCGAGCGCCTGAAAGGGGCGGAGCGCGCAGTGTAAACCCTCAGCGCCCTGACTGGGCAGATTAACGTCGCTCTCGTTATCGGATGAAGGCAGAGCCGATAGAGAAATGACCTGCGCTCTGAAGGGAGTGCCAATCACTTTAGGAACATAGCCATGTCTAGGTTTGAGGATGACTTTTGAGTCATTTGGCCCGAACTCAAGACACGCGGCGCTGACAGACAGCGCTTGTAAGTCCCCCACACGTTTCACTGATGACAGAGCTGTCAGAAAAACGGTTTTGAGTGATAGGTACTTTAACTCCACGGAATCTATAAGCTTTCAGGGCCTCGAGGACCAACGAAAGATCCCACATAGGAACCGACGGGGGGCGCGGAGGGTTCATCCTTCTGGCTCCTCTAAGGAAGCGGATGACAAGCTCGTTTCTTCCTAGTGACCGGCCGCGTGTCGACTCAGCGAACGCTGCAACGGCCGCCACATAGACTTTAAGCGTGGATGGGGACCTTCCCTTATCCAACAGCTCCTGTAGGAAACTGAGCAGCCGCGAGACCCCACACGTCCGTGGGTCCAGGTTTTTGTCGGTGCACCATTTGGAGAACACAGACCATTTAGACGCGTAAAGCTTTCTAGTGGAGGGAGCTCTAGACTGCGTGATCATGTTCATCACTATGGCAAGCCAAAGTGTTCACAAACGCCTGGCCAGGCGTCCGATTGCACATTGACACGTCAAAAGCGTGCGTTCGACAGTTTTTGCCATAAAAGCGCGCGTTCTTAACGTCAAAAGCGTGTGCGTTTTTGCCATAAAAAGCGTTCGGCAAAAAGGAACGCGCGTTTGGCTGTCAAAACGCACGCTTTTGACGTGCGCTTTGGGGGTCACCGAAAACGCACGCTTTTGACACTTATTTATCGTAACTAAAATGGGCGTCGAAAACGTGTGTTTCGAGTAGGACGTTATGAACGTGTAAACAGGTAAACCACACAGGCAGTGCCAGCGTGTGTGAAGTGTTCATACAGGCGAAAAGAATGTGCTCGTTCATTTAGTGTTCTCGGAATCGCATGTCGAAAGCGTGTGAGGTCTTATGTCCCGGTTTCTTGTATTGTCATTAAACCCAAGCTAAACAGCATGGCATTATCGATGGCAAATTTGACAGAGGAGAGGATTATAATTGGTGAGTTATTATAATCCAGTATAGTTATCATTTAGGTAAAAAAGAAAACTGCACTTCTACAACATTTATTGATTTTGGCTCATGTTAATTTCAACGTTTACTAATGATTATTAAAATAAAAAGTTGTATTTGTTAACATTACTTACGCACTGCGAACTATCAGGGTACTAAAAGGGTACACGTCTCAGATTATTAAATAAGTAAAACAAAGTTGTAAAAGTAAAGTTTAAAAAGGTTATAGAAGTCTATGGAAATTGTAAAAAAAATATATAAAATACATATTGTTGTATTATATAATATATATATTTACAATACATTTTCAACTCTAAAACTTCAAGAAAACCAATGCTAAATATCTGAACAAGTTCTGGGCCAGATTTTAGGCTGATGTCTCAATAAATGAACTTTAGGGAAAAAAATATTTGTGTGTGCAGTACCAATCTTTTCCACTAGATGACATCCAGACTCCACCCATGACTCTTCGATTTCCATATATGTTTTTAGTGATCTGGGGCCTCATTTATAAAACTTTGCGTAGGATTTGCGTCAGAAGTGGCGTACGGATGAAACATAGGACGTGCGTACGCACAGAAATATTTGGATTTATAAAACCGTGTGGACGCACATCCTACGCATTTTTCCCTTAATAAATCACAATCAATTCTAAATGTAGCGCAGCTTTTGCGGCTTCATGTCACGCCCATAGTTGCCCATAAATAGTCCGTGAAACGCCCACAAGTTAATATTCATCGATTGCGAAATCATGGCAAACACAGAGAGGAAATCAAAAAAACGTAACTTCACTCAATGTGAAGTAGAAGTTATCGTTGGCAAGGTGGAAAAGAGGAGAAAAATGTTGTTTGGAGGGCACAGTGTGGGCATTAATAATGCCAAAAAAGCACTTGAGTGGCAAAAGGTTGCAGACGCCGTAAATGCTGTAGCCTCACAACCTCGGACTGTGGCCGAAATAAAAAAGAAATGGTCGGACATCAAAGTCGAGGCAAAAAAGCGTCTGCGCTCCATCGCCAGAGTGTGTCTGCCATGGGTGGGAAAGGGGACACCGACATTTAAAAAATTAATTTTTACTATGAAAACAACTTTCCCCAGTGGACAAATTATACATCTATATATTTATCTATCTATCTTTCTATATAACTATCTATCTATCTATATATATATATATATCCCTAATTATCTATCTATCTAACTGACTATCTAATTGCATCTATATCTGCTCCGCCAGACGGACACATTGGCGAGAATATCAGTTTTGTACATTATTTCGTTCTGTTTACCATCTTATTTATGAGGATGAATTGTATAACATGCCAATATTATAACAGAACATATTTCACTTTTCTTTTTGCAAATATGTGTTAATTTGCATTTCTGTTGCAGATCGATCAAACGGGTGTTTGTGTAGGCTGTTAATTGTAAGACTTGCTTTGTGAAGTCTTTGTGTTATTTATGAGAGGCAGTATTGCCATTTATTTTACACAACGGTCTACAGTTTCACACACTTTCACGTGTTTCTTCCATCTGCCGACGGTGTCGCCATTTCTCATTTCACCCGTTTTTGTGCGTACGCCTGGGTCAGAGCTTGCGTGAAGGACCGCACATTTTACCGTCAAGTTTGCTTTTTATAAATACCAATTATTGCGTAGAGAGCAGCGTACGCCTTCTTTTGTGCATACGCAACGTTTATAAATGAGGCCCCTGAACCTTATATTTCCATACTATTCCAAATATTTATGAAGTAGATATCCTAATAGTTAGGGCAGTAATGTTAATATTTGATTTCAATTAAACCTCTAAAACCCCCAAATGTACGGAATGAATCAAAGCGCGTGTTATAGTTATGTTATAATGTAGAATGGCAAGTGTCCCACGGGTGTCGGGGAGGGGCAGTCTTAACAATAGAGGTTAAAGACATTTTTATTAATCATAAATTCAGATATTTATTCTTTGAATTGTGTGAAAAGTATTGATAATTTGTATCCACTGTAAGATTATAACATGTTATCCACTTTGTCTAATTGTTTTATTATTTTATAATTTCTGGTTTGCTGTAGAATTGATACAATACAAATGGACAATGTTGCCAGTAATCAGTGCAATTATGCTTTAGGTATAAGGCCAAATATACAAGTTGAGTTTCACGAAATCTGAAACAACAAAACTACATTTTGAAGTTCTGAGTTAAGATGAACAGAAGCAAACTAATTACCCATCCTAAATCGTACACACACACACACATATATATATATATATATATATATATATATATATATATATACACACATACACATACATATAAGGGACACATAGGTCCATAGTGAACAAAAATGTCCATGTGCAGACACTGTCAAAAATTTGAAGCATGGGAGTGCAGACTTAATTTTGGTCTCATTTTAAAGAAGACGATTGGCAAGTGAAATAAAAAAAGCTATATAGGTTTAAGTTTATGACAATTATTTTTGAACAATATTGTATATAAATCATATATTTTATGAAATATGTTGAACTCAAAAAACTGAAAAATCAAAGCCATAAATCTAAATAAGTTGCATAATAAGTTCCAAATTTGAGGTTGATATCTCCAAAAACAAGCTTTCAGTAAGATTTAGTTTGGACGCATTTTCCCCATTAGATGCAGCAAAACTTTTTTTTTTTTTTTTTTGATATTTGAGTTTTTCAATCTCAAATATCACACACACACACACACACACACACACACACACACACACACACACACACACACACACACACACACACACACACACACACACACACACAGACACCAATTATAAACTGTACATTAGGGATGTTTTGTTGTTTAACACAATTTAGTGTATTAGTGTAACACAATCCTACACTGTATATTTAATGATATAAGGAGAGAAAGGCTATTTGAAGCCTCCTCTAAAGCCTCCCTGGTCTTTTCAATAGTTGTGGCATCTTGGATCTAAAAATTAAAGGTTCTTAGTAACATATCAACTTGTACTTTAGTAAAAACAATGAATTATCCAGGACTTGGCATCAGCATTAACAAAAACACCTGCCTTCTGCAGCTGGCTCCTGAAACCCTCGTCGACAATTTAATTTAGGTCTACGTCTTCTGTAGCCTCACCCACAACGAGACTAAATAGTTGTGGCGCAAAAAATGGGGTGCTACGCCACCATGGATAAGACATATGCTTATCATTTTACCCATGATTTTATATTCCCCTCTTGAGATGGCTGAAAAGAAAAGTTTCAAATAGACATTTGTATTCACATTTTGTTAAAATTTCATTGTTGACATATTTCCAACATGGGTTGGACAATTGAATAAATGTGAACATAACTAAATGCTTAACATGGCTGTCCAGGGCCAGTCATTTAAAATGATCTGGCCCTTCAAACAGGCTCCTGCTTTTAAGGTCATTCATTAGGAGACGACAAAACTCTCTTGTCGGCCCACCTTCATCCACTGCCCCTTCTGGGTTATCACCAAGATCCATAAACACGACTCCCAGTGGCTTATATGGCTCAAACAGGCGCCTAGTGAATGCACGTCGTGCAGAGCCATAAATGTCATCTCTGCATGCATTAACCATATTTGATGAGTATCGATCCTCATAATTAATTTGGTTGGTGAGCTCTGTGAGTAGCTCTGTGGCATGTTGCCTGAAGGGGAGCAAGTATTATAAATATTTAGAAGTGAATCGAAATTATTGAGATAACATTTGTGAGAAGATTGTACGGTTGCAAGGAATCACTAGAAGATAATTAAATGAGTAGGGTAGGTGGCTTACTTTGTGTTTACTGATGAGTCTATTTGCTCAATGAGGTCCTCCTCGGGCCATGCAACCATGTTGGGTTCAGGATTTGGGGCGTTTAAACGGATTTCCTGTATTTCAGACAGTGAATTATTTCAGTAATCTTCAAATAACAGAGCTTGTATAAGGTGGAGGTAAGCTGTGACTTCGAAATCATAAAGGTCCATTATTATCTTTTAAAGCTACACTGTGTGATATTTTCCCCCATCTAGCGGTGAAAAGGTATATGACCATCCAGTGAATATTAATTTCTGTTCCTCTAAATTCCGACTTCGTTTTAACTCCTAGGGTGGCCGTATTATTCCCATATTAACAGCTTCCAGTCCCACTTCGTCAATGAGTGTCACTGAGTGTAAAACGCGAACGAGTGTAAAACTGAGTGTTGTCCCTCTTTGGCAAATGTATTTTCAAGATGGAGGCGCAACATGGCTGCCCCCATTCGAGCGTCTCACTCGTATGTATTATAAACGGCAGATTCTACACTTACGAGAATACTTTATTAGTTGCTGGAAGTAATTACACATGAATGAGCACATATACTTTTGATAGAACAAAGTGTTATTTTGCTAATAATCAACTTAAAAAGTTACACAGTGTAGCTTTAAGGTAAGACTTTTGTAGAGCTACAGTAATACATAATTGACTGTATTAGCACTACACACAACCATAATATGATTGTTTTTTCAACTCAAGGAAACAACACAATGAATTGCTTACTTCCACCTCCTCTCCTTCCAACCACTGAACAAATAACGTGCAAGGTGTAGTCAAGTTATGTTCTTCAAGGGTTCCAGTCATAGTGCTTGATACCCTTGTGCCTACACTTGGCATGCTCAATCAGAATATTTCACTGGCTGAATCGTCATTGCCAGCATAATCCATAAGATTCTGTTTAAAAAAATAAAACAAAAAAATACAGGTAACAGGAAAAACATACACAAATTTAGCCTATATAGAGGTTCACGTACAGTGTCAGTCAAAAGTTTGGACACACTTTCCCATTTCTCCCAAATTGAGAAATAACATGCTTGTTAATCTTTAGATCTGAGAGTATAGTAGTAAAGACCTGCAATGACTGTGTAGGTAGGAACCTCCTTGACTTCATGGAACCATCGTGATATTTGAGTTGGATTATGAAGCCATTTAAAGGTTCAGGGTACAGACGTCCACGTCTTTCCATTAAGGCCTTGTGGAAATAGAACAACACAGTTTTGGTAATTATCAAAGAAGTACTGATGAGATTTATATGCAGTCCCAAAAAGCTGTCAGTGGGTGGTAGGGCTGGGTATCTATTCAGATTTTAATTTGAATTCGATTCAATTCGACTCAATGAATTCAATACAAATCCTATATTACTAAAAAAGAACAGTTAACATAAGATTACAAGTGGTTAATTAATAAAAATAAATTAAGAGCCACGAATACTTGAGCTCTTTTTATTTTAGGTACACTTGGGTACATTAAAACAGAACCCAACTTTATTTTTCAAATGCATAAATTGAATAGACAGGATTTTGATGCAAGATAAAAAATTGATGTTCAAAATTGGACAAGTCAGAACAGCTGCCTTGATCAAACAGGATATTTTATATTTAAAATAAAAACAAACATAAAATCTCACAGCATTAGCGGTAACATGGAGGCTGCACGCCTATGAACAGTGGAGGAAAACTAATACTGGCTTTTGGGTGATAGATAAATGTGGAAAAAATCTATTCGTGGCGCTTGAGAATCGATTTTGAATCGACCACCATGATTAATCGAAAAATCTATTTCTTTGCCCAGCCCTCAATAATGCTGAGCGAAACTAAAGACTGTTCAGTGAACTTTCCTTGCCTCTTGTCCAGCTCACATAAATCCCACTACAGGATCAAATTTACTTACATTCAATCTCCTCTCCTCCATCATCTGCGCAGCTTGCTCTCTACGCTCCAAAGCCAGTCTCTGTGCTTCCTAATAACAAAGAAGTGTATTACAGCCAGAGTTTGATTAAAATACACTGTATTACAGTTAAACACAAATTTACAGCCCAATTATAAATCTAAGATGTAATGGTGTCAATCCAGCAAACATAACCTCTTCATTATCTCCCTCACCTAAAAGACAAGTTTAACCAAAAGGTAGTAAAACCAAAAGTAAATCTCTTAGTAAAACAAATGGTTTTGCATCATTTTGAACTTGCCCTCTCCTGGTCCCTTTGCCTGTCTCTGTTGAGGGCCTCCAGGTATTCTATGTCCTGGCTTCTCCTTAGTGCTTGTTTCTGTTCTACAGTCTTCATAACAAGACACACAACAAATGACGTGGCAACACAGAGTTAGACCCAAAATTAAGTGCAGTGTGGCATTTCTGCATGATGAGTCATCGGTTAAATTGAAACCAAAACACTAGCCGTTTCTCAATGTCAAGGATACTTCCTTGACAGGATTGATCCTTCCAAGTAATTTCCTTCAGAGGCTAGGCGAGGCTCCTCTTTAGCATTCAGAGAACACGTAAATGGAACAGGCTAGCAAGTGCACGTCATTGCGTCATTACGTCAGTGAAAAGGTCCGCTGTTGGCGCTGCAAAAATTCAAAAAGATCAAAAAGTTGTGATGTACACTACCGTTCAAAAGTTTGGGGCCAGTACGATTTTAAATGCTTTTAAAAGAATTCTCTTCTGCTAACCATGTTAAATTACTTTGTACAACTTATTTATAAAAGAAATGCCGGTGACGGCAACCAAGCTAAATGACAGGTCCGGTTCATTTAGCTATCAATAACGTAATTTGTATATATTTGTATAATTTGTAATATCAATACGGTAGTAATTTGTACTGACATTTAAACGTTAAACTTTACTTATATGTACAACGGTTATAACAAATGTATGGTAACTTACATTTACAAGCATATTGCCCCGTTATTGCTCCGACTCCTCTAACGTCTGACATTTTTTATTTTTTGAACAAGATAGCAAAGCTGCGCGCATAGGATTGTGGGTGATTTGAGAGCGTGAAGGCTACACATATGCATCCTTTCCTGTGTATGGGATATTTTTCGAACAAAGGACTCAGTCCTTGGTTGAAATTCTGAGGATCCTCGACATTGGAACAGTCCTTCGACGGATATCGATGACGTAGCATCCTCGAAATAACGGCTTCCGAGGATCCTTCCTTGACATTGAGAAACACCTCCTGTATCCTTTTAAGGAAAGGTTTTAACCTCAGTCACCATCCCTTGTGACTCGGAGGCTAATCATCATCACCTCCTTTGCAATCATGATTGCAGATTTGTGATTCAAAATAGTGACAATTTATTAATCAAAGTTCATCTTACCTCCACAAACACACAGTCTGCATCCCCACCACTGACATCATTATGCACCTGATGAGACAATCTGCTTGAGCTATTTCTAATGCACTGTGCAGTGCTTAAGGGCATCCTTCCTGGTGACAGGGAGACATGACTTTCTTCTGTGAGGGTTTGCATACGGCTGTTGTCAGGTGACAGAGAGTCTAACAGTCTCGGCCTGGTAGAAGAAGGAGGGGGATTTGGCGTTCCAAGTGAGGGTGGCTGGTTGGGCTCAGTAGCAGGAGGTTGGTCCTCACCCTGACCCTGTGGGTATAAATGACAGGTTAGTAGTATTGCATACCAACGTCCAAATTAAGTTAAAGTTTATTGTCAATTCTAATATATGTACAGGACATACAGAGGATTGAAATTCCATTTCCCGCGGACCCATGGTGTAAAACACCAACATAACACAGACAAGTATTAAAAATATATAAATACAATACAAACAATAAAAAACATCAGGCACATGAGAATTTAAATTTTTCTTAGCCAGTGATGCAGTGTTGGTAGTCCAGGAGCAAAATCCATCAATGTTCCACAAAAGGTGTTTTCATATGAACTACTGTACATCAATATATCCAAAAAGCTGACAATAGATAATGCTGCTTCTATACAAAATTGCTCACCTTGATTCTGACATAAACCGCAGACCTATTCAATTCAAGGCTATCTTTAATGTCACGTGGTGTGATGCCAAGCAAATTCAGGACGATGATGTTATGGTGAGCATCCATCCGACAGAGCTCGAATGGCCTATCACCAAGCCCTGGGAAAACACGCCTTATTTCACTGACAAACTCCTCCTCTGTCTGGTCCACAGGAACAAACAGATTTACAATCCCCTGGCTCTCTGCAATTAAAAAATAAAAATAAATAAAATGTAACAATCCAGTGTCACAACACCTATGGCCAAGTCAAATGCTGATTAAAAAAATAACCAATACAGCTAGCTAGTGAACTATTTAAAACTATTTTCTACAACTTAACTCCTATCAGTCAATCTCACTTTTTACGCAGACTTGAAAATGCACTATCCAAACTTATGGTTGTATTTCAAGAATGCGTTTGAATACAGTCCTAAGGTTGGTCTTTTTTCAAATGAAGACACTTGGCAGATTATTGTGTTCATAATAAATGGTTTATTCTATATTTAGGGGTAAATTTCATGTCAGCCCAAAAGTAAGGAAATCAGTATTCTTTTTTGATCAGTAAACTAGGTGGTTGAATAATATATCCCTTAAAGGCCATGTTGCAGGTTTAATTTTTCAACGAATTTGTGCAATTTGCTTGTTGGTAATAAACATTTAAACTGTTATCCATTGTATTTTATGTTGTTGGGTATCACAAAACGAAAAAAGTAGGTACTATCTTACAGCGGTTTGCAACAATTCTCCTTTCCCCCACAATGCATTGCATTACGTCACCTTGGGGAGAGAATTTACCAAAGCCCGCTGCCCGCCTTGTTGAGAGCGACGAGTAGTAGACGAGAGTATTCAGATAGCGCAGATTATAGATAAATACATAGATATAGAGAGATAGATAGACGAGATATATAGACAGACTAGATATATAGATAGTCAAGTATAGAGAGAGATAGGCAGACAGCATATCGTTAGCAGATATAGCTAACGTTAGCAGCTAGATAGAAATATATACAGTTGTGGGTTAAAGTTTGACAAGAGTTTTGAGTGTGACAGAAGCACAATGTTGTGTTTTATTGCGAGTGTACACAAATATAAGTAAACACTTTGCAGTTTGAACGATATCCTGTATGAACAAAATGACGATGTTTTTATGTTTCCACTGTTCGATCGCGGCCGCGCCTCTCTCTCTCACACTCACACACACTCAAATACATGTATAATTCCACCCCTAATAGCTAGCATGATGCTTTCTATTTCTAGATGACAAAGACAAACATTACCAGTACTACGACACTATGACAAAGGTTACCGGTACTTATCTGAACTAACGTCATGATCATATACTGCCACTAGATATAAAGAAAACGTTGATTTTTCACTCGGTGCTATTCAATGACCGTAAAAAAAATATATGTGTCGTTATTGTGCACTGCTGCTCGTAAGTTAAAACGGCTTGTCATAGCTTGTAGACTAGCTCCAGTGTTAATTTCTGCATTGCTAAATGATAGCAACTCACCAGGACACTTCACCAACTCTCCACTCATTCTCCTCGGACCATGCATTCAATTGGCTTTAACGGCCATCAGTTCTTGGCAATTCTTCATTTGCCCTCTCACGTCTAGCAGGTTCAAAATTATACGGCTGCGGGCCATAATACATGTTAGTTCTTCTTGCCAACTCTTCCTCATCCCAGTCAGTCGCCATAGTTCTAATACTAGGCTGAGGCACCCTTTCCTCCGCTTCTCCCCAACGTGACGTCATCACAGAGTTGCGTAAAAAAAAAAAAATTATACCAGAAACGTAAAAAAATGGTCTTTAAGACCATTTTTGAGACATTTTAAAAATGATACACATATCTTGAGTGATTTATGTACCCATTAATCAACAGTGGTGGTTAACCTGCAACATGGCCTTTAATGTGCTAAATTAATTAAGGATAATCTGCCCCTAGAAGGTAAACCTTATGTGACATAATCAGTTAAGTGATTGACAGTTGTGGTGTCCTATCAGGGGAGAGTATGATCTATTTAATGCGGGTTGGCTGTATCCGGAGATACGTCACGTCTTTGCTCCGCCCCGCGTGCGTCATTCACTCGAGTCTCAGGTATGTGTTGATAGCGTCTGGTTTAAATCAGGTGTTTAGAACACTACTGATGTGTTGTCATCCCTTCAAATTGTAGCTGTCCATCAGCACTTTTCCGACGGTGCACGTTATCAGTTCAGAGTGAGTGTCTGTTCACCCTTCAGGTATGTTCTGTCTCTGTATTGAGTACTGGGGTGCGGTAATAGTGGGTCGCTATGTTACTATTAATGTTTTGCTTCCTGTACCCCAGTTAATCGGCGGTCTTGATGATTGCTGTAAACAGTAGCCAGAGGGAATTATATGTGAGGAATATTCTCTTGTGGTAAGTCTTATGTAAGATGGATGGAAATTGTAGTAAAAGAGTAGTAACATCTCGCTTTCTTTAAGGCGTGGGTCTTCTCTCTCATCCTCCGGACCGTTCTTCGCTCTCGTCTTCAGCACGAGCTTCCTCCTGTTTTTTGCAGTGAATTGCGCTTTAACCTGAGTGTATTTGAGAACCACATGTTTACGCTGCGATCGCGCCCTGGGCCAGCAGCAGGATTCGCATCGTCTACTTCCTTTTCCTTTTAGAGTGATCGCAAAGTTATAACTGACTGTCAATTGTACGAGAACCAGTGTGTTTGTGCTGCATCAGCTTGATTTTTCTGTATTTATTTTCCTTAGTTCAGCTGTGTGTATGTTGTTAGATTTTGCTGTCATCTAAATGGGTGTGTCATTATCGACCTTGATTGTTGCATATTTTTGTTTTCTCTTGTTTGTGATATTTTTTGTGGTTATTTTGGGGTTTTATTAAACTCAAGTGTATTTGTTTTCTCAGGAACTGAGGTGGCCAGGCGGAAGGACCTTCTCATGCATGGTGATAGTGGTGGTGTTGCAGTGGGTGACACTTTTTGGAGTGCCTGTGTGTGTGCTCTAGTGCACGGTGACGTGTGTGCGTGAGTAGGACTGCGCTTTTGGAAAAGCCATTAAGTGGTCCTTCCGCCGGCAGACTCAGCCTGGTGGTTTGGTATATTGTTTGTTTGTATAACCTGTGAATTGAGTTTTGTAGATCTTGCTGCTCCTCCTACCCTCGTGGGTAGAGGACTGCTGATGTGGCCATTATATATTGCCCGCTGTGATTACCTCTCTTGTTAATTGCCATTATTTGTGCATGTAGCGCTGTGCGCTCCTTTTTTAACAAGAACATACTATTTTTAACTATCTTTTATACGTCAATAAACACTATTTTTGTAAATTGTTTGTACATGTCTCCTGACCTTCCTGACACACACGAACCTGTGTGACCTAGTTCAAACTGCTGGGTTATTTTGATATTCCCTGATTTATTCAGGGTGGCATAGTCGACAATTATCACGATAAGATAAAGTAACATCCTATACCGCTTACCGCCACACTTAGGTTGAATTAATTGCATACATTTACAAACGAACTATGTGCATATTTACAACAAAAAAAAGAAAAGAAACTGCACATTTACAAATTATGTGCAGATGTACAAAAACAAAAGCAAACCTGGGCACATTTACAAGCAAACTGTGTTTATATTTACTAAAAAAAAACCTGTGCACATTTACAAATCAACTGTGTATTTTTACAAAAAAATCTGGGCACATTTACAAATTATGTGCATATGTACAAACAAACTGTGCATATTTTGCAAAAAAAAAAAAAAAAAACTCTGCACATTTACAAACTAACCATGTGCATATTTACAGAAAATCAAAAATTACCAAAAATTCAGTCAATCTAATTTTATAATCTGATAATTTAACCGATCCACACATTTATATGTGATAATTTGGCAGACACGAGTGCCACAATTATGTACATAGACAATGGAAAATATTTTTTTATTTAAAAAAAGAACAATTTTTCTTGGATTGATTCCAGATCACATCATTAGAATGTTGAGACCGAACTCGTTTCAGTTCATTTGCTAAGGAGATGGTGTAGCTCACACATCTCCTTCGAACACAGTCCTCTTCCTCTGGAGAGAGGTTTAGCTGTGTTATCTTGGACTCAAATATATAGCCAAGGTATGGCTTGGGAGAAATGTGGCCATCTATTGATTCTTTTAGGACATCAATTTTTGCCGTTGGGTTAATGACCCTGCTGCAAACAGACTTTATTAGCCTCATTAAACAGTCAAGCAGCTTGAGCGGATCTGACTGTTCCCCCTCAAAAGCCTTAACAGCGGACTGCACCTCACTAATAATAGATTTTAAAAAAAGTGAGATACAGTAGGTTCTGTGGGTCACTGTACATGGAATGTAGAACATCTGCCATGTAACAGTGTTCACTTGACATGGTAAGGCTGAAATGCAATTTTAGCTCCTCCCACTGATCAAGGATTCTGGACACAGCTCTATGGAAAGCCAACGTGTGGCACAGACCTTTGTTATCAGCAAAGGCTTCTCCCCACAGTTTACTGTTTGATAGACAGCCTTGTATGCCTCTCTGCACTTTGGAGAAATAGAGAACCAATTGTATGTTTCTCTAACAAGAAATTCCACACTACGTGGAAGAGTGTTTTTGGAGGCAGAGCTTACAGCTAACTGCAGTGAATGACACACACAGCGGATAAGGACAAGGTGTTGTAAGCCTTCCTCCTCCCTAAGAATTTTGTGTACACCATTGTACACTCCTGTCATTACAGATGCGTTATCTGTGCCAATGCCAAGCAAGTTCTCATTCTTAAGGCCACACTTCCCAGGAAAAGCTAGAACTGCTCTGGCTATTGATCTAGCATCCCCTCCCTCCAGCTCAACAAGGCCTAGGTAGGTGGCCACCACATCTGCTGTCTCCTCACTAAAATACTGAATCACGATTCCAAGGTATTTTGAGACACTTACATCGGTGCTCTCATCAAGGAGGAGGCTGTATTTGGAGTCCCCAATATCAGCCACCAGTCTTTCAATGAAATATGAGGCCAACACCCCATTTAACCTTTCCCTTGCACTTGGTACGGTGTATCCGAAAATGTTGGGCTGCAGTAGAATCGGAAAAGGCAGCTTTGCATGCCATACCAATGTGGTCACAAGAAAGAATGGAACAGTGCTCTGCAATCGCCATTGCCATGGTTGCCTCTGGATGTTTGCAAGAGTCTGCATTTTTTGGAGCAAATGTTAACGTTTTTTGCTTGGATTGATTGAAGGGCTTGTGCTTTTGAGTTGAGGCATGCTTTTTAACATCGGACAACTTGGCACAAAATTCTGTCTTGCAGTACAGACAGTAAGCCCTTGTGTCATTGCCCACATAGGGCTTCAGCCACCCCTTAAATTCAGGAATTAACTCCCATTCTTTCCTGTACTTTTGTAAATATTCCTTAAAGTGTGACATGTTTGCTATTTTAAATGTTTGTAATGTTCTAGCTGTGTGTATTTGTATTTATATTTGCTTTGAGTTTGAGGGGGAAAAACGGTCAAATTAAATGGTTTGAATTAAAAACAAAGGAGAAGGCAGCTGATATGTAATCACTGATTGGTCCCTGCTAACACAGCGTGCACATGCGCAGCTCATTCATGTCTATCTCCGCTGGCGTGCAGTCAACAGCATGTGCTGCTCCTCTCAGCCACTCACTGAACAGAGCAGACGCAGAGAGATGTGGCTAGTAAAACCTCACACTTGCAGTACTGGCGATATTTTGGAAAAGTTGCCAAGGTTTGTCCCAAAAGTCGCTAGATTTGTCGCTAGTCGCTTTTTTGAAAAAATGTCGCTAAAGGGGTCTGAAAAGTCACAAAAAATAGTGACAAAGTCGCTAAGTTGGCAACAATGGCTGTGCGCGCGATGGGCACGTATCCCTTGCTTATTTACCCTCGGCTGGTTCTTTCCACTTGGTGTGAAATAGTGACGTTTATATCTTTTTTCTTTATTATTATTATTATAAGCAAAGTCCATTTGGATGGGATATAGTAATACTACTACTACTAATAATAATATTACTTTTCTCTTTTTTTGTTATTATTATTAATAAGCAATATCCATTTGGATTGGATATAATAATTATTATTATTACTAATTATTATTACTTATTACTTATAAGTAATATAAGTAAAAATTACTTATTACTTATTATTATTACTAATTATTACTAGTAATAATAATTATTATTATTAGTATGGCACTTTTAATAATAAAAAATATATACTAAAAGTCAAATGTTTTGGTGTAACTTCAGTTCGTAGGTATATCCATCAGATTTATTTAACAAAAACATGAACAAATACAAAATAAACAAAAAATGTATGTCATTCCAAGAAAAAAGACAGATTAGTGAGAAAGAAAGATAGATTAGTTAGAAAGAAAGATAGATAAGTTAGAAAGAAAGAAAGATAGATAAATTAGTTAGAAAGAAAGAAAGAAAGATAGATAGAGTAGTTAGAAAGAAAGAAAGATTAGTTAGAAAGAAAGAAAGAAAGATTAGTTAGAAAGAAAGATAGATAGATTAGTTAGAAAGAAAGAAAGAAAGAAAGATAGATTAGTTAGAAAGAAAGATAGATTCGTTAGAAAGAAAGAAATATGGATAGATTACTCAGAAAGAAAGAAAGATAGATTAGTTAGAAAGAAAGATAGATTAGTTAGAAAGAAAGAAAGAAAGATAGATTAGTTAGAAGGAAAGAAAGAAAGATTAGTTAGAAAGAAAGAAAGATAGATTAGTTAGAATGAAAGAAAGATTAGTTAGAAAGAAAGAAAGAAAGAAGAATAGATTAGTTAGTTAGAAAGAAAGATAGATTAGTCAGAAAGAAAAAAAGAAAGATAGATTACTTAGAAAGAAAAAAGATAGATAGATTAGTTAGAAAGAAAGATAAATTAGTTAGAACGAAAGAAAGAAAGATAGATAAGTTAGAAAGAAAAAATGATAGAATAGTTAGAAAGAAAGAAATGTGGATAGATTAGTTAGAAAGAAAGAAAGAAAGAAAGAAAGAAAGAAAGAAAGAAAGAAAGAAAGAAAGAAAGAAAAAGGATAGATTAGTTAGTTAGAAAGAAAGATAGATTAGTTAGAAAGAAAGATAGATTAGTTAGAAAGAAAGATAGATAGATTAGTTAGAAAAAAGATAGATTAGTTAGAAAGAAAGAAAGAAAGAAAGATAGATTAGTTAGAAAGAAAGATAGATTAGTTAGAAAGAAAATAAGAAAGAAAGAGATTAGTTAGAAAGAAAGAAAGAAAGAGATTAGTTAGAAAGAAAGAAAGCTAGATTAGTTAGAATGAAAGAAAGAGATTAGTTAGAAAGAAAGAAAAAAGGATAGATTAGTTAGTTAGAAAGAAAGATAGATTAGTCAGAAAGAAAGAAAGATAGATTAGTTAGAAAGAAAGATAGATTAGTTAGAAAGAAAGAAAGAAAGATTAGTTAGAAAGAAAGAAAGAAAGAAAGAAAGATAGATTAGTTAGAAAGAAAGAAAGAAAGAAAGATTAGTTAGAAAGAAAGAAAGAAAGATAGATAGATTCGTTAGAAAGAAAGAAATATGGATAGATTACTCAGAAAGAAAGAAAGATAGATTAGTTAGAAAGAAAGAAAGATAGATTAGTTAGAAAGAAAGAAAGATAGATAGATTCGTTAGAAAGAAAGAAAGATAGATTAGTTAGAAAGAAAGAAAGAAAGATATATTAGTTAGAAAGAAAGAAAGATAGATAGATTCGTTAGAAAGAAAGAAATATGGCTAGATTACTCAGAAAGAAAGAAAGATAGATTAGTTAGAAAGAAAGATAGATTAGTTAGAAAGAAAAAAGATAGATAGATTAGTTAGAAAGAAAGAAAGATAGATTAGTTAGAAAGAAAGAAAGATAGATTAGTTAGAATGAAAGAAAGATTAGTTAGAAAGAAAGAAAGAAGGATAGATTAGTTAGTTAGAAAGATAGATAGATTAGTCAGAAAGAAAGAAAGATAGATTAGTTAGAAAGAAAAAAAATAGATAGATTAGTTAGAAAGAAAGATAGATTAGTTAGAAAGAAAGAAAGATAGATAAGTTAGAAAGAAAAAATGATAGAATAGTTAGAAAGAAAGAAATATAGATAGATTAGTTAGAAAGAAAGAAAGAAAGAAAGAAAGAAAGAAAAAGGATAGATTAGTTAGTTAGAAAGAAAGATAGATTAGTCAGAAAGAAAGAAAGATAGATTAGTTAGAAAGAAAGATAGATTAGAAAGAAGGATAGATTAGTTAGTTAGAAAGATAGATAGATTAGTCAGAAAGAAAGAAAGATAGATTAGTTAGAAAGAAAAAAGATAGATAGATTAGTTAGAAAGAAAGATAGATAGATTAGTTAGAAAGAAAGAAAGAAAGATAAGTTAGAAAGAAAAAATGATAGAATAGTTAGAAAGAAAAGATATGGATAGATTAGTTAGAAAGAAAGAAAGAAAGAAAGAAAGAAAGAAAGAAAGAAAGAAAGAGGATAGATTAGTTAGTTAGAAAGAAAGATAGATTAGTCAGAAAGAAAGAAAGATAGATTAGTTAGAAAGAAAGATAGAAAGATAGATTAGTTAGAAAGAAAGATAGATTAGTTAGAAAGAAAGAAAGAGATTAGTTAGAAAGAAAGAAAGAAAGAGATTAGTTAGAAAGAAAGAAAGCTAGATTAGTTAGAATGAAAGAAACAGATTAGTTAGAAAGAAAGAAAGAAAGAAAGAAAGAAAGAAAGAAAGAAAGAAAGAAAGAAAGAAACAAAGAAAGAAAAAAGGATAGATTAGTTAGTTAGAAAGAACGATAGATTAGTCAGAAAGAAAGAAAGATAGATTAGTTAGAAAGAAAAAAGATAGATTAGTTAGAAAGAAAGAAAGAAAGATAGATTCGTTAGAAAGAAAGAAATATGGATAGATTACTCAGAAAGAAAGAAAGATAGATTAGTTAGAAAGAAAGAAAGAAAGAAAGATAGATTAGTTAGAAAGAAAGATAGATAGATAGATTCGTTAGAAAGAAAGAAATATGGATAGATTACTCAGAAAGAAAGAAAGATAGATTAGTTAGAAAGAAAGAAAGAAAGAAAAATAGATTAGTTAGAAATAAAGAAAGAAAGATAGATTAGTTAGAAAGAAAGAAAGATAGATTAGTTAGAAAGAAAGAAAGAAAGAAAGATAGATTCGTTAGAAAGAAAGAAATATGGATAGATTACTCAGAAAGAAAGAAAGAAAGATAGATTAGTTAGAAAGAAAGAAAGAAAGATAGATTAGTTAGAAAGAAAGAAAGAAAGATAGATTAGTTAGAAAGAAAGAAAGATAGATTAGTTAGAATGAAAGAAAGATTAGTTAGTAAGAAAGAAAGAAGGATAGATTAGTTAGTTAGAAAGATAGATAGATTAGTCAGAAAGAAAGAAAGAAAGATAGATTAGTTAGAAAGAAAAAAGATAGATAGATTAGTTAGAAAGAAAGGTAGATTAGTTTGAAAGAAAGAAAGAAAGATAGATAAGTTAGAAAGAAAAAATGATAGAATAGTTAGAAAGAAAGAAATATGGATAGATTAGTTAGAAAGAAAGAAAGAAAGAAAGAAAGAAAGAAAGAAAGAAAAAGGATAGATTAGTTAGTTAGAAAGAAAGATAGTTTAGTCAGAAAGAAAGAAAGATAGATTAGTTAGAAAGAAAGATAGATTAGTTAGAAAGAAAGAAAGAAAGATAGATAAGTTAGTCAGAAAGAAAAAAGATAGATTAGTTAGAAAGAAAGAAAGATAGATAGATTAGTTAGAAAAAAGATAGATTAGTTAGAAAGAAAGATAGATTAGTTAGAAAGAAAGATAGATTAGTTAGAAAGAAAAAAGATAGATAGATTAGTTAGAAAAAAGATAGATTAGTTAGAAAGAAAGAAAGAAAGATAGATTAGTTAGAAAGAAAGATAGATTAGTTAGAAAGAAAGAAAGAAAGAAAGAGATTAGTTAGAAAGAAAGAGATTAGTTAGAAAGAAAGAAAGATAGATTAGTTAGAATGAAAGAAAGAGATTAGTTAGAAAGAAAGAAAGAAAAAAGGATAGATTAGTTAGTTAGAAAGAAAGATAGATTAGTCAGAAAGAAAGAAAGATAGATTAGTTAGAAAGAAAAAAGATAGATAGATTAGTTAAAAAGAAAGATAGATTAGTTAGAAAGAAAGAAAGATAGATAGATTAGTTAGTTAGAAAGAAAGAAAGATAGATTAGTTAGAAATAAAAAAGATAGATAGATTAGTTAGAAAGAAAGATAGATTAGTTAGTTAGAAAGAAAGAAAATAGATTAGTTAGAAATAAAGAAATATGGATAGATTACTCAGAAAGAAAGAAAGATAGATTAGTTAGAAAGAAAGATAGATTAGTTAGAAAGAAAGAAAGAAAGATAGATAAGTTAGTCAGAAAGAAAAAAGATAGATTAGTTAGAAAGAAAGAAAGAAAGAAAGATAGATTAGTTAGAAAGAAAGATAGATTAGTTAGAAAGAAAGAAAGAAAGAAAGAAAGAAAGAAAGAGATTAGTTAGAAAGAAAGAAAGAAAGAGATTAGTTAGAAAGAAAGAAAGATAGATTAGTTAGAATGAAAGAAAGAAAGAAAGAAAAAAGGATAGATTAGTTAGTTAGAAAGAAAGATAGATTAGTCAGAAAGAAAGAAAGATAGATTAGTTAGAAAGAAAAAAGATTGATTAGTTAAAAAGAAATATAGATTAGTTAGAAAGAAAGAAAGATAGATAGATTAGTTAGTTAGAAAGAAAGAAAGATCGATTAGTTAGAAATAAAAAAGATAGATAGATTAGTTAGAAAGAAAGATAGATTAGTTAGAAAGAAAGAAAATAGATTAGTTAGAAATAAAGAAATATGGATAGATTACTCAGAAAGAAAGAAAGATAGATTAGTTAGAAAGAAAGATAGATTAGTTAGAAAGAAAGAAAGAAAGATTAGTTAGAAAGAAAGAAAGATAGATTAGTTAGAATGAAAGAATGAGATTAGTTAGAAAGAAAGAAAGAAAGAAAGAAATAAAGAAATATGGATAGATTACTCAGAAAGAAAGAAAGATAGATTAGTTAGAAAGAAAGAGATTAGTTAGTTAGAAAGAAAGATAGATTAGTCAGAAAGAAATAAAGACAGATTAGTTAGAAAGAAAAAATATGGATAGATTACTCAGAAAGAAAGAAAGATAGATTAGTTAGAAAGAAAGATAGATTAGTTAGAAAGAAAGAAAGAAAGATTAGTTAGAAAGAAAGAAAGATAGATTAGTTAGAATGAAAGAAAGAGATTAGTTAGAATGAAAGAAAGAAAGAAGGATATATTAGTTAGTTAGGAAGAAAGATAGATTAGTCAGAAAGAAAGAAAGATAGATTAGTTAAAAAGGAAAAAATAGATAAATTAGTTAGAAAGAAACATAGATTAGTTAGAAAGAAAGAAAGAAAGAAAGAAAGAGATTAGTTAGAAAGAAAAAGAAAGAAGGATAGATTAGTTACAAAGAAAGAAAGATAGATTAGTCAGAAAGAAAGAAAGAAAGATAGATTAGTTAGAAAGAAAAAGATAGATAGATTAGTTAGAAAGAAAGATGGATTAGTTAGAAAGAAAGAAAGAAAGAAAGATAGATTAGTTAGAAAGAAAGATAGATTAGTTAGAAAGAAAGAAAGAGATTAGTTAGAAAGAAAGAAAGATAGATTAGTTAGAATGAAAGAAAGAGATTAGTTAGAAAGAAAAAAGATAGATAGATTAGTTAGAAAGAAAGAAAGATAGATTAGTTAGAAAGAAAGAAAGATAGATTAGTTAGAAAGAAAGAAAGATAGATTAGTTAGAAAGAAAGATAGATAGATTAGTTAGAAAGAAAGAAAGATTAGTTCCCTATCGGTCAGTCACTACAACGTAGGTCATGACTGACCAATAGGAATCTCGCTAGAGAGGCCAATCTACTTCGCGTGAAACTAAAACAAGCCAATACACATTGGCGTGCAATCATTTGCATCAGCTGCGCGCCCTCGTTAGCGCGGGTATAAACGAGCAGCTGGTGCGATTGCACACTAGCTTTTTGCTTCGGAGCCAAACACTTCGATGCCTCTGCTTCAGTTGAAGTCTACTGTTACGAGCCTCTTTGAACCTCTCGTTCCCGGTGCGGGCGTGACAACACGACAGCGCGAGCAGTCTCTCTCTCTCTCTCTCTCTCTCTCTCTTTCTTTTTCTTGTTTTTTGTTTAAACTGAGCAAAAAGAAAGAGCTGTTTTAACAGCTGGTAAGGTGCGCCTCAGAGCGCTCAAAGGCTGTTATAACAGCTGGTAAGACCAACGAGAGATTCAGCGCACAGACGGGTGCACATTCCCATCTGTGATCGCTGTGACTGTTCCCCTGTGTGTTTCAGCACCAGTGAGAGTAGTTCCTAAAAGAGCTTACACAGATAGTTCGCGTCTTTTTCAAGATGACGTTCTATCTGTGTGTTTCTGGATGCGGTCGTTACCTGGGGTCGCAGGATGGTCACGATCGCTGCCTTGTGTGTCTGGGCCTCGAACACGCACAGGCAGCGTTCGTGGATGAGTCATGTACCCATTGTGGGAAGATGACCATCTCGGAGCTGAGGTCGAGACTCTTGTTCCTGCAAAGGGGCGGAGTCCCCGTGCCTGCACCTCGTTCCAACCCCCCTTCGCGGGTTGCTACGGGCAGTGACACGGGTGACCTGAGGATTACAGTGAGCGCGCTTCCTTTGGGGAACCAACCCCCTAGGAACCCTCACTCCTCTCATGCTCCGCAACCAGTTGAGCTGCCAACGGAACGTTCTGGACCATCCTCGAGATGTGTACCAGTCGTTTCGTTCGGCGCTCCCTGCGACGACCAGATGTCGATCGCTGCATCGGAGGGTGGGTCAGACCTCTCCGCGGACGACGGCTCAGAGCCGCTGCCTCCTTCGGGTGTGCCAGCAGTGCCCGAGTCGGACCCGGAGATGATGGCCATGCTTTCCCGGGCCGCCAACAGGATCGGGCTCGTGTGGAACCCTCCACCGTGTCCCGAGCCCTCGAGGTTGGACGATTGGTATCTCGGGGTGGTGCGCGCTGGTTCTCAGCAACCCACCCCAGTGCCTTTCTTCCCGGAGGTGCATGAGGAGCTCACAGGGACGTGGACGGCACCTTTTACTGCCAGAAACCGTCTCGGTGGCTCCTCCTCCCTCACCACCCTTGATGGCGGGGCAGCTAAGGGATACACGCCGTTGCTATGCAACTGTGCCCTAACTCCACTTGGCGTGGAGAACCGTGTCTTCCTTCCCGGGCCTGTAAGTACTCGTCGGACCTGACCGGCAAAGCTTACAAGGCCTGTGGGGAAGCTGCCTCTGCCATGCACGCTATGGCGTTGTTGCAGGTTCATCAGGCCAAGGCACTGAAGGACCTGCACGAGGGTGGTCATGATCCACAAGTTCTCCAAGAACTTCGTGCCGCAACTGACCTCTCGCTTCGTGCGACGAAGGTCACTGCGCGGTCAGTGGGTCGTGCGATGTCCACACTTGTGGTCCAGACTCTGGCTGTGTCTGGCTGACATGCGGGAGACCGACAAGATCAGGTTCCTTAACTCCCCCGTGTCCCAGACCGGCCTCTTCGGCGACGCGGTCGAGAACTTTGCCCAGCAGTTCTCGGCTGTACAGAAGCAGACTGAGGCCATCAGACACATCCTGCCGCGGCGGTCAGCTGCTGCCTCCACCCCACTGCCCGCGGCTCCTCGGTCTGCTCGTCGCCGTGGGCGTCCTCCTGCGTCTGCCCCTGCTCCCGCGCCGCAGCAGCAGCCTCCATCTAAACGGCGCCGTGGAGCCAGTCGCAGGCAGGGCGCCCCGCCCGTCCAGGCCCCCGCCAAGAGGGGCGGCAAAGCCAAGGGTAAGCGGCCCTAGGACGGGCGACCCGGAGATGGAAGGGACTGCTCTCCAGGAGACGATGACTGCATCGCTCCCTCCCCCGGAAGAGGGCCGGGTGGTAAATCCTTTGTTTCATTTTGTTTGTGTTCCGCCGCTGGCCTTAAAACCAGCGGTACCCAAATTCTCAATAAAAGAGCAGTTTCTATCATCTCTGGGTCCGAAGAAGACCCGGAGAGCAGTGGGGGGTTGGAATCCTCACCACTCTCATCCGCCTCTTCTTTCGCCAGCCGGCAGCTGTGTACGGTCCGAGAACGCCACTGAGCCGCCTCCCGCACCTCCTGCCCCGTGGAATCAGGTAAGTGCTGCACAGCACACTCAGACCCCGCTACGGGCCGCCTCCCAGAGAGAGCCCCCAGAGCCGCGTCCCTGTGTTCCACCTCGCTGCCCCACTCCGGGTACGCCTACGGTCCCTTTGGTCCCGCTTGTACGGTCTCTGCGAGCCTGGTTAGCGCTCCCCAGTCCGTCTCGCTGGCTCATTCGAACCATCATAGTTAGAAAGAAAGAAAGAAAGAAAGATAGATAGAGTAGTTAGAAAGAAAGAAAGATTAGTTAGAAAGAAAGAAAGATTAGTTAGAAAGAAAGATAGATAGATTATTTAGAAAGAAAGAAAGAAAGAAGGATTAGTTAGAAAGAAAGAAAGATGGATTAGTTAGAAAGAAAGAAAGATGGATTAGTTAGAAAGAAAGAAAGATGGATTTGTTAGAAAGAAAGAAAGATGGATTAGTTAGAAAGAAAGAAAGAAAGAAAGAAAGAAAGAAAGAAAAAAAGATTAGTTAGAAAGAAAGAAAGAAAGAAAGAAAGAAAGAAAGAAAGATGGATTACTTAGAAAGAAAGAAAGATTAGTTAGAAAGAAAGAAAGAAAGATGGATTACTTAGAAAGAAAGAAAGATTAGTTAGAAAGAAAGAAAGATTAGTTTGTTAGAAAGAAAGGAAGATAGATAAGTAAGAAAGAAAGAAAGATGGATTAGTTAGAAAGAAAGAAAGATTAGTTAGAAAGAAAGAAAGATTAGTTAGAAAGAAAGAAAGATTAGTTAGAAAGAAAGAAAGAAAGAAAGAAAGAAAGAAAGAAGGATTAGTTAGAAAGAAAGAAAGATTAGTTAGAAAGAAAGATAGATTAGAAAGAAAGATTAGTTAGAAAGAAAGATAGATTAGTTAGAAAGAAAGAAAGATTAGTTAGAAAGAAAGAAAGAAAGAAAGATTAGTTAGAAAGAAAGATAGATTAGAAAGAAAGAAAGAAAGATTAGTTAGAAAGAAAGAAAGATTATTTAGAAAGAAAGACAGATTAGTTAGAAAGAAAGAAAGATTAGTTAGAAAGAAAGATAGATTAGTTAGAAAGAAAGAAAGATTAGTTAGAAAGAAAGAAAGAAAGATTAGTTAGAAAGAAAGAAAGATTAGTTAGAAAGAAAGAAAGATTAGTTAGAAAGAAAGAAAGATTAGTTAGAAAGAAAGATTAGTTAGAAAGAAAGAAAGATTAGTTAGAAAGATAGATAGATTAGTTAGAAAGAAAGATTAGTTAGAAAGAAAGAAAGATTAGTTAGAAAGAAAGATAGATTAGAAGGAAAGAAAGAAAGATTAGTTAGAAAGAAAGATTAGTTAGAAAGAAAGAAAGATTAGAAAGAAAGAAAGATTAGTTAGAAAGACGGAAAGATTAGTTAGAAAGAAAGAAAGATAGATTAGTTAGAAAGAAAGATAGATTAGTTAGAAAGAAAGAAAGAAAAAGATGGATTACTTAGAAAGAAAGAAAGATTAGTTAGAAAGAAAGAAAGATTAGTTTGTTCGAAAGAAAGGAAGATAGATAAGTAAGAAAGAAAGAAAGATGGATTAGTTAGAAAGAAAGAATGATTATTTAGAAAAAAAGAAAGATTAGTTAGAAAGAAAGATTAGTTAGAAAGAAAGAAAGATTAGTTAGAAAGATAGATAGATTAGTTAGAAAGAAAGATTAGTTAGAAAGAAAGAAAGATTAGTTAGAAAGAAAGATAGATTAGAAAGAAAGAAAGAAAGATTAGTTAGAAAGAAAGATTAGTTAGAAAGAAAGAAAGATTAGAAAGAAAGAAAGATTAGTTAGAAAGACAGAAAGATTAGTTAGAAAGAAAGAAAGATAGATTAGTTAGAAAGAAAGATAGATTAGTTAGAAAGAAAGAAAGAAAAAGATGGATTACTTAGAAAGAAAGAAAGATTAGTTAGAAAGAAAGAAAGATTAGTTTGTTCGAAAGAAAGGAAGATAGATAAGTAAGAAAGAAAGAAAGATGGATTAGTTAGAAAGAAAGAATGATTATTTAGAAAAAAAAGAAAGATTAGTTAGAAAGGAAGATAGATAAGTTAGAAAGAGAGAAAGAGAAAGAAAGATAGATTAGTTAGAAAGAAAGATAGATAGATTAGTTAGAAAGAAATATAGATAAAGTAGAAAGAAAGAAAGATAGATTAGTTAGAAAGAGAAAGATAGATTCGTTAGAAAGATAGATTAGTTAGAAAGAAAGAAAGAAAGATTAGTTAGAAAGATTAGTTAGAAAGAAAGATTAGTTAGAAAGAAAGATATATTAGAAAGAAAGAAAGATAGATTAGAAAGATAGAAAGAAAGATTAGTTAGAAAGAAAGAATGATTAGTTAGAAAGAAAGAAAGATAGATTAGTTAGAAAGAAAGATTAGTTAGAAAGAAAGATAGATTAGTTAGAAAGAAAGATAGATTAGTTAGAAAGAAAGATAGATTAGTTAGTTAGAAAGATAGATTAGTTAGAAAGAAAGAAAGAAAGAAAGAAAGAAAGAAAGAAAGAAAGAAAGAAAGAAAAAAGGATAGATTAGTTAGTTAGAAAGATAGATTAGTTAGAAAGAAAGAAAGATAGATTAGTTAGAAAGAAAGAAAGAAAGAAAGAAAGAAAGAAAGAAAAAAGGATAGATTAGTTAGTTAGAAAGATAGATTAGTTAGAAAGAAAGAAAGATTAGTTAGAAAGAAAGAAAGATAGATTAGTTAGAATGAAAGAAAGAGATTAGTTAGAAAGAAAGAAAGAAAGAAAGAAAAAATGATAGATTAGTTAGTTAGAAAGATAGATTAGTTAGAAATAAAGAAAGACAGATTAGTTAGAAAGAAAGAAAGAAAGAGAAAGAAAGAAAGAAAGAAAAAAGGATAGATTAGTTAGTTAGAAAGATAGATTAGTTAGAAAGAAAGAAAGAAAGAAAGAAAGAAAGAAAGAAAGAAAGAAAGAAAGAAAGAAAAAAGGATAGATTAGTTAGTTAGAAAGATAGATTAGTTAGAAAGAAAGAAAGATAGATTAGTTAGAATGAAAGAAAGAGATTAGTTAGAAAGAAAGAAAGAAAGAAAGAAAGAAAGAAAGAAAGAAAGAAAGAAAAAAGGACAGACTAGTTAGTTAGAAAAAAGATAGATTAGTCAGAAAGAAAGAAAGATAGATTAGTTAGAAAGAAAAAAAGATAGATAGATTAGTTAGAAAGAAAGATAGATTAGTTAGAAAGAAAAAAGATAGATAGATTAATTAGAAAGAAAGATAGATAGATTAGTTAGAAAGAAAGATAGATTAGTTAGAAAGAAAAAAAGATGGATAGATTAGTTAGAAAGAAAGATAGATTAGTTAGAAAGAAAGACAGAAAGATAGATTAGTTAGAAAGAAAGAAATATGGATAGATTACTCAGAAAGAAAGAAAGATAGATTAGTTAGAAAGAAAGATAGATTAGTTAGAAAGAAAGAAAGAGATTAGTTAGAAAGAATGAAAGAAAGAAGTATAGATTAGTTAGTTAGAAAGAAAGATAGATTAGTTAGATAGAAAGAAAGAAAGATAGATTAGTTAGAAAGAAAAAAAGATAGATAGATTAATTAGAAAGAAACAGATTAGTTAGAAAGAAAGAAAGATATATAAGTTAGTTAGAAAGAAAGATAGATAGATTAGTTAGTTAGCAAGAAAGATAGATTAGTTAGAAAGAAAGATAGATTAGTTAGAAAGAAAGAAAGAAAGATAGATTAGTTAGAAAGAAAGAAAGAAATAAAGATAGATAGATCAGTTAGAAAGAAAGAAAGATAGATTAGTTAGAATGAAAGAAATAGATTAGTTAGTTAGAAAGAAAGATAGATTAGTCAGAAAGAAAGAAAGAAAGATAGATTAGTTAGAAAGAAAGATAGATAAGTTAGTTAGAAAGAAAAAATGATAGAATAGTTAGAAAGAAAGAAATATGGATAGATTAGTAAGAAAGAAAGAAAGAAAGAAAGAAAGAAAGAAAGACAGAAAGAAAGAAAGAAAGAAAGAAAGAAAGAAAAAAGGATAAATTAGTTAGTTAGAAAGATAGATTAGTTAGAAAGAAAGAAAGATAGATTAGTTAGAATGAAAGAAAGAGATTAGTTAGAAAGAAAGAAAGAAAGAAAGAAAGAAAGAAAGAAAGAAAGAAAGAAAGAAAGAAAGAAAGAAAAAAGGATAGATTAGTTAGTTAGAAAAAAAGATAGATTAGTCAGAAAGAAAGAAAGACAGAAAGATAGATTAGATAGAAAGAAAAAAGATAGATTAGTTAGAAAGAAAAATAGATAGATAGATAGATTAGTTAGAAAGAAAAAATGATAGAATAGTTAGAAAGAAAGAAATATGGATAGATTAGTTAGAAAGAAAGAAAGAAAGAAAGAAAGAAGGATAGATTAGTTAGTTAGAAAGATAGATTAGTTAGAAAGAAAGAAAGAAAGAAAGAAAGAAAGAAAGAAAGAAAGAAAGAAAGAAAGAAAGAAAGAAAGAAAAAAGGATAGATTAGTTAGTTAGAAAAAAAGATAGATTAGTAAGAAAGAAAGAAAGATAGATTAGTTAGAAAGAAAAAAGATAGATTAGTTAGAAAGAAAGATAGATTAGTTAGAAAGAAAGAAAGAAAGATAGATTAGTTAGAAAGAAAAAAGATTGATAGATTAGTTAGAAAGAAAGATAGATAGATTAGTTAGAAAGAAAGAAAGATAGATTAGTTAGAAAGAAAGATTAGTTAGAAAGAAAGATAGATTAGTTAGAAAGAAAGATAGATTAGTTAGAAAGAAAGATTAGTTAGAAAGAAAGATAGATTAGTTAGAAAGAAAGAAAGATTAGTTAGAAAGAAAGATAGATTAGTCAGAAAGAAAAAAGAAAGATAGATTAGTTAGAAAGAAAAAATGATAGAATAGTTAGAAAGAAAGAAATATGGATAGATTAGAAACAAAGAAAGAAAGAAAGAAGGATAGATTAGTTAGTTAGAAAGATAGATTAGTTAGAAAGAAAGAAAGAAAGAAAGAAAGAAAGAAAGAAAGAAAAAAGGATAGATTAGTTAGTTAGAAAGATAGATTAGTTAGAAAGAAAGAAAGAAAGAAAGAAAAAAGGATAGATTAGTTAGTTAGAAAGAAAGAAAGATAGATTAGTTAGAAAGAAAGATAGATTAGTTAGAAAGAAAGAAAGAAGGATAGATTAGTTAGTTAGAAAGAAAGATAGATTAGTCAGAAAGAAAGAAAGAAAGATAGATTAGTTAGAAAGAAAGATAGATAAGTTAGTTAGAAAGAAAAAATGATAGAATAGTTAGAAAGAAAGAAATATGGATAGATTAGTAAGAAAGAAAGAAAGAAAGAAAGAAAGAAAGAAAGAAAGAAAGAAAGAAAAAAGGATAAATTAGTTAGTTAGAAAGATAGATTAGTTAGAAAGAAAGAAAGATAGATTAGTTAGAATGAAAGAAAGAGATTAGTTAGAAAGAAAGAAAGAAAGAAAGAAAGAAAGAAAGAAAGAAAGAAAAAAGGATAGATTAGTTAGTTAGAAAAAAAGATAGATTAGTCAGAAAGAAAGAAAGATAGATTAGATAGAAAGAAAAAAGATAGATTAGTTAGAAAGAAAGATAGATTAGTTAGAAAGAAAGAAAGAAAGATAGATAGATTAGTTAGAAAGAAAGATAGATAAGTTAGTTAGAAAGAAAAAATGATAGAATAGTTAGAAAGAAAGAAATACGGATAGATAAGTTAGAAAGAAAGAAAGAAAGAAAGAAAGAAGGATAGATTAGTTAGTTAGAAAGATAGATTAGTTAGAAAGAAAGAAAGAAAGAAAGAAAGAAAGAAAGAAAGAAAGAAAGAAAGAAAGAAAAAAGGATAGATTAGTTAGTTAGAAAAAAAGATAGATTAGTAAGAAAGAAAGAAAGATAGATTAGTTAGAAAGAAAAAAGATAGATTAGTTAGAAAGAAAGATAGATTAGTTAGAAAGAAAGAAAGATAGATTAGTTAGAAAGAAAGATTAGTTAGAAAGAAAGATAGATTAGTTAGAAAAATAGATTAGTTAGAAAGAAAGATTAGTCAGAAAGAAAGATAGATTAGTTAGAAAGAAAGAAAGATTAGTTAGAAAGAAAGATAGATTAGTCAGAAAGAAAGAAAGAAAGATAGATTAGTTAGAAAGAAAAAAGAAAGATAGATTAGTTAGAAAGAAAAAATGATAGAATAGTTAGAAAGAAAGAAATATGGATAGATTAGAAAGAAAGAAAGAAAGAAAGAAGGATAGATTAGTTAGTTAGAAAGATAGATTAGTTAGAAAGAAAGAAAGAAAGAAAGAAAGAAAGAAAGAAAGAAAAAAGGATAGATTAGTTAGTTAGAAAGATAGATTAGTTAGAAAGAAAGAAAGATAGATTAGTTAGAAAGAAAGATAGATTAGTTAGAAAGAAAGATAGATTAGTTAGAAAGAAAGATTAGTTAGAAAGAAAGATAGATTAGTTAGAAAGAAAGAAAGATTAGTTAGAAAGAAAGATAGATTAGTCAGAAAGAAAGAAAGAAAGATAGATTAGTTAGAAAGAAAAAAGAAAGATAGATTAGTTAGAAAGAAAAAATGATAGAATAGTTAGAAAGAAAGAAATATGGATAGATTAGAAAGAAAGAAGGATAGATTAGTTAGTTAGAAAGATAGATTAGTTAGAAAGAAAGAAAGAAAGAAAGAAAGAAAGAAAGAAAGAAAGAAAGAAAGAAAGAAAGAAAGAAAAAAGGTTAGATTAGTTAGTTAGAAAGATAGATTAGTTAGAAAGAAAGAAAGAAAGAAAGAAAGAAAAAAGGATAGATTAGTTAGTTAGAAAAAAAGATAGATTAGTAAGAAAGAAAGAAAGATAGATTAGTTAGAAAGAAAAAAGATAGATTAGTTAGAAAGAAAGATAGATTAGTTAGAAAGAAAGAAAGAAAGAAAGAAAGATAGATAGATAGATAGATAGATAGATAGATAGATAGATAGATAGATAGATAGATAGATAGATAGATAGATAGATAGATTAGTTAGTTAGTTAGTTAGTTAGTTAGTTAGTTAGTTAGTTAGAAAGAAAGATAGATTAGTTAGAAAGAAAAAAGATCGATAGATTAGTTAGAAAGAAAGATAGATAGATTAGTTAGAAAGAAAAAAAGATGGATTAGTTAGAAAGAAAGATTAGTTAGAAAGAAAGATAGATTAGTTAGAAAGAAAGATAGATTAGTTAGAAAGAAAGATTAGTTAGAAAGAAAGATAGATTAGTTAGAAAGAAAGAAAGATTAGTTAGAAAGAAAGATAGATTAGTCAGAAAGAAAGAAAGAAAGATAGATTATTTAGAAAGAAAAAAGAAAGATAGATTAGTTAGAAAGAAAAAAATGATAGAATAGTTAGAAAGAAAGAAATATGGATAGATTAGAAAGAAAGAAAGAAAGAAAGAAAGAAAGAAGGATAGATTAGTTAGTTAGTTAGAAAGATAGATTAGTTAGAAAGAAAGAAAGAAAGAAAGAAAGAAAGAAAGAAAGAAAGAAAGAAAGAAAGAAAGAAAAAAGGATAGATTAGTTAGTTAGAAAGATAGATTAGTTAGAAAGAAAGAAAGAAAGAAAGAAAGAAAGAAAAAAGGATAGATTAGTTAGTTAGAAAGATAGATTAGTTAGAAAGAAAGAAAGATAGATTAGTTAGAAAGAAAGAAAGAAAGAAAGATAGATAGATTAGTTAGTTAGAAAGAAAGATAGATTAGTTAGAAAGAAAAAAGATTGATAGATTAGTTAGAAAGAAAGATAGATAGATTAGTTAGAAAGAAAGAAAGATAGATTAGTTAGAAAGAAAGATTAGTTAGAAAGAAAGATAGATTAGTTAGAAAGAAAGATAGATTAGTTAGAAAGAAAGATTAGTTAGAAAGAAAGATAGATTAGTTAGAAAGAAAGAAAGATTAGTTAGAAAGAAAGATAGATTAGTCAGAAAGAAAGAAAGATAGATTAGTTAGAAAGAAAAAAGAAAGATAGATTAGTTAGAAAGAAAAAATGATAGAATAGTTAGAAAGAAAGAAATATGGATAGATTAGAAAGAAAGAAAGAAAGAAAGAAGGATAGATTAGTTAGTTAGAAAGATAGATTAGTTAGAAAGAAAGAAAGAAAGAAAGAAAGAAAGAAAGAAAGAAAGAAAGAAAAAAGGATAGATTAGTTAGTTAGAAAGATAGATTAGTTAGAAAGAAAGAAAGAAAGAAAGAAAGAAATAAATAAAGAAAGAAAGAAAGAAAAAAGGATAGATTAGTTAGTTAGAAAGATAGATTAGTTAGAAAGAAAGAAAGATAGATTAGTTAGAAAGAAAGAAAGAAAGAAAGAAAAAAGGATAGATTAGTTAGTTAGAAAGAAAGATAGATTAGTTAGAATGAAAGAAAGAGATTAGTTAGAAAGAAAGAAAGAAAGAAAGAAAGAAAAAAGGATAGACTAGTTAGTTAGAAAAAAGATAGATTAGTCAGAAAGAAAGAAAGATAGATTAGTTAGAAAGAAAAAAGATAGATAGATTAGTTAGAAAGAAAGATATATTAGTTAGAAAGAAAAAAGATAGATAGATTAGTTAGGAAGAAAGATAGATTAGTTAGAAAGAAAGAAAGATAGATAGATTAGTTAGTTAGAAAGAAAGATAGATTAGTTAGAAAGAAAAAAGATAGATTAGTTAGAAAGAAAGATAGATTAGTTTGAAAGAAAGAAGGAAAGATAGATTAGTTAGAAAGAAAGAAATATGGATAGATTACTCAGAAAGAAAGAAAGATAGATTAGTTAGAAAGAAAGATAGATTAGTTAGAAAGAAAGAGATTAGTTAGAAAGAAAGAAAGAAAGAAAGAAAGATAGATTAGTTAGAATGAATGAAAGAGATTAGTTAGAAAGAAAGAAAGAAAGAAAGAAAGAAAGAAAGAAAGAAAGAAAGAAAGAAAGAAAGATAGATTATTTAGAAAGAAAAAAGAAAGATAGATTAGTTAGAAAGAAAAAAATGATAGAATAGTTAGAAAGAAAGAAATATGGATAGATTAGAAAGAAAGAAAGAAAGAAAGAAAGAAGGATAGATTAGTTAGTTAGTTAGAAAGATAGATTAGTTAGAAAGAAAGAAAGAAAGAAAGAAAGAAAGAAAGAAAGAAAGAAAGAAAGAAAGAAAAAAGGATAGATTAGTTAGTTAGAAAGATAGATTAGTTAGAAAGAAAGAAAGAAAGAAAGAAAGAAAGAAAAAAGGATAGATTAGTTAGTTAGAAAGATAGATTAGTTAGAAAGAAAGAAAGATAGATTAGTTAGAAAGAAAGAAAGAAAGAAAGATAGATAGATTAGTTAGTTAGAAAGAAAGATAGATTAGTTAGAAAGAAAAAAGATTGATAGATTAGTTAGAAAGAAAGATAGATAGATTAGTTAGAAAGAAAGAAAGATAGATTAGTTAGAAAGAAAGATTAGTTAGAAAGAAAGATAGATTAGTTAGAAAGAAAGATAGATTAGTTAGAAAGAAAGATTAGTTAGAAAGAAAGATAGATTAGTTAGAAAGAAAGAAAGATTAGTTAGAAAGAAAGATAGATTAGTCAGAAAGAAAGAAAGATAGATTAGTTAGAAAGAAAAAAGAAAGATAGATTAGTTAGAAAGAAAAAATGATAGAATAGTTAGAAAGAAAGAAATATGGATAGATTAGAAAGAAAGAAAGAAAGAAAGAAGGATAGATTAGTTAGTTAGAAAGATAGATTAGTTAGAAAGAAAGAAAGAAAGAAAGAAAGAAAGAAAGAAAGAAAGAAAAAAGGATAGATTAGTTAGTTAGAAAGATAGATTAGTTAGAAAGAAAGAAAGAAAGAAAGAAAGAAATAAATAAAGAAAGAAAGAAAGAAAAAAGGATAGATTAGTTAGTTAGAAAGATAGATTAGTTAGAAAGAAAGAAAGATAGATTAGTTAGAAAGAAAGAAAGAAAGAAAGAAAAAAGGATAGATTAGTTAGTTAGAAAGAAAGATAGATTAGTTAGAATGAAAGAAAGAGATTAGTTAGAAAGAAAGAAAGAAAGAAAGAAAGAAAGAAAAAAGGATAGACTAGTTAGTTAGAAAAAAGATAGATTAGTCAGAAAGAAAGAAAGATAGATTAGTTAGAAAGAAAAAAGATAGATAGATTAGTTAGAAAGAAAGATATATTAGTTAGAAAGAAAAAAGATAGATAGATTAGTTAGGAAGAAAGATAGATTAGTTAGAAAGAAAGAAAGATAGATAGATTAGTTAGTTAGAAAGAAAGATAGATTAGTTAGAAAGAAAAAAGATAGATTAGTTAGAAAGAAAGATAGATTAGTTTGAAAGAAAGAAGGAAAGATAGATTAGTTAGAAAGAAAGAAATATGGATAGATTACTCAGAAAGAAAGAAAGATAGATTAGTTAGAAAGAAAGATAGATTAGTTAGAAAGAAAGAGATTAGTTAGAAAGAAAGAAAGAAAGAAAGAAAGATAGATTAGTTAGAATGAATGAAAGAGATTAGTTAGAAAGAAAGAAAGAAAGAAAGAAAGAAAGAAAGAAAGAAAGAAAGAAAGAAAGAAAGAAAGAAAAAAGGATAGATTAGTTAGTTAGAAAAAAAGATAGATTAGTAAGAAAGAAAGAAAGATAGATTAGTTAGAAAGAAAAAAGATAGATTAGTTAGAAAGAAAGATAGATTAGTTAGAAAGAAAGAAAGAAAGATAGATAGATAGATAGATAGATAGATAGATAGATAGATAGATAGATAGATAGATAGATAGATAGATAGATAGATAGATAGATAGATTAGTTAGTTAGAAAGAAAGATAGATTAGTTAGAAAGAAAAAAGATCGATAGATTAGTTAGAAAGAAAGATAGATAGATTAGTTAGAAAGAAAAAAAGATGGATTAGTTAGAAAGAAAGATTAGTTAGAAAGAAAGATAGATTAGTTAGAAAGAGAGATAGATTAGTTAGAAAGAAAGATTAGTTAGAAAGAAAGATAGATTAGTTAGAAAGAAAGAAAGATTAGTTAGAAAGAAAGATAGATTAGTCAGAAAGAAAGAAAGAAAGATAGATTATTTAGAAAGAAAAAAGAAAGATAGATTAGTTAGAAAGAAAAAAATGATAGAATAGTTAGAAAGAAAGAAATATGGATAGATTAGAAAGAAAGAAAGAAAGAAAGAAAGAAGGATAGATTAGTTAGTTAGTTAGTTAGAAAGATAGATTAGTTAGAAAGAAAGAAAGATAGATTAGTTAGAAAGAAAGATTAGTTAGAAAGAAAGATAGATTAGTTAGAAAGAAAGATAGATTAGTTAGAAAGAAAGATTAGTTAGAAAGAAAGATAGATTAGTTAGAAAGAAAGAAAGATTAGTTAGAAAGAAAGATAGATTAGTCAGAAAGAAATAAAGAAAGATAGATTAGTTAGAAAGAAAAAAGAAAGATAGATTAGTTAGAAAGAAAAAATGATAGAATAGTTAGAAAGAAAGAAATATGGATAGATTAGAAAGAAAGAAGGATAGATTAGTTAGTTAGAAAGATAGATTAGTTAGAAAGAAAGAAAGAAAGAAAGAAAGAAAGAAAGAAAGAAAGAAAGAAAGAAAGAAAGAAAAAAGGATAGATTAGTTAGTTAGAAAGATAGATTAGTTAGAAAGAAAGAAAGAAAGAAAGAAAGAAAGAAAAAAGGATAGATTAGTTAGTTAGAAAAAAAGATAGATTAGTAAGAAAGAAAGAAAGATAGATTAGTTAGAAAGAAAAAAGATAGATTAGTTAGAAAGAAAGATAGATTAGTTAGAAAGAAAGAAAGAAAGATAGATAGATAGATAGATAGATAGATAGATAGATAGATAGATAGATAGATAGATAGATAGATAGATAGATAGATAGATAGATAGATAGATAGATAGATAGATAGATAGATTAGTTAGTTAGTTAGTTAGTTAGTTAGTTAGTTAGTTAGTTAGTTAGTTAGTTAGAAAGAAAGATAGATTAGTTAGAAAGAAAAAAGATCGATAGATTAGTTAGAAAGAAAGATAGATAGATTAGTTAGAAAGAAAAAAAGATGGATTAGTTAGAAAGAAAGATTAGTTAGAAAGAAAGATAGATTAGTTAGAAAGAAAGATAGATTAGTTAGAAAGAAAGATTAGTTAGAAAGAAAGATAGATTAGTTAGAAAGAAAGAAAGATTAGTTAGAAAGAAAGATAGATTAGTCAGAAAGAAAGAAAGAAAGATAGATTATTTAGAAAGAAAAAAGAAAGATAGATTAGTTAGAAAGAAAAAAATGATAGAATAGTTAGAAAGAAAGAAATATGGATAGATTAGAAAGAAAGAAAGAAAGAAAGAAAGAAAGAAAGAAAGAAAGAAGGATAGATTAGTTAGTTAGTTAGTTAGAAAGATAGATTAGTTAGAAAGAAAGAAAGAAAGAAAGAAAGAAAGAAAGAAAGAAAGAAAGAAAGAAAGAAAGAAAGAAAGAAAGAAAAAAGGATAGATTAGTTAGTTAGAAAGATAGATTAGTTAGAAAGAAAGAAAGAAAGAAAGAAAAAAGGATAGATTAGTTAGTTAGAAAGATAGATTAGTTAGAAAGAAAGAAAGATAGATTAGTTAGAAAGAAAGAAAGAAAGAAAGATAGATAGATTAGTTAGTTAGAAAGAAAGATAGATTAGTTAGAAAGAAAAAAGATTGATAGATTAGTTAGAAAGAAAGATAGATAGATTAGTTAGAAAGAAAGAAAGATAGATTAGTTAGAAAGAAAGATTAGTTAGAAAGAAAGATAGATTAGTTAGAAAGAAAGATAGATTAGTTAGAAAGAAAGATTAGTTAGAAAGAAAGATAGATTAGTTAGAAAGAAAGAAAGATTAGTTAGAAAGAAAGATAGATTAGTCAGAAAGAAAGAAAGATAGATTAGTTAGAATGAAAGAAAGAGATTAGTTAGAAAGAAAGAAAGAAAGAAAGAAAGAAAGAAAGAAAGAAAGAAAGAAAGAAAAAAGGATAGATTAGTTAGTTAGAAAGATAGATTAGTTAGAAAGAAAGAAAGAAAGAAAGAAAGAAAAAAGGATAGATTAGTTAGTTAGAAAGATAGATTAGTTAGAAAGAAAGAAAGATAGATTAGTTAGAAAGAAAGAAAGAAAGAAAGAAAGATAGATAGATTAGTTAGTTAGAAAGAAAGATAGATTAGTTAGAAAGAAAAAAGATTGATAGATTAGTTAGAAAGAAAGATAGATAGATTAGTTAGAAAGAAAGAAAGATAGATTAGTTAGAAAGAAAGATTAGTTAGAAAGAAAGATAGATTAGTTAGAAAGAAAGATAGATTAGTTAGAAAGAAAGATTAGTTAGAAAGAAAGATAGATTAGTTAGAAAGAAAGAAAGATTAGTTAGAAAGAAAGATAGATTAGTCAGAAAGAAAGAAAGATAGATTAGTTAGAAAGAAAAAAGAAAGATAGATTAGTTAGAAAGAAAAAATGATAGAATAGTTAGAAAGAAAGAAATATGGATAGATTAGAAAGAAAGAAAGAAAGAAAGAAGGATAGATTAGTTAGTTAGAAAGATAGATTAGTTAGAAAGAAAGAAAGAAAGAAAGAAAGAAAGAAAGAAAAAAGGATAGATTAGTTAGTTAGAAAGATAGATTAGTTAGAAAGAAAGAAAGAAAGAAAGAAAGAAATAAAGAAAGAAAGAAAGAAAGAAAAAAGGATAGATTAGTTAGTTAGAAAGATAGATTAGTTAGAAAGAAAGAAAGATAGATTAGTTAGAAAGAAAGAAAGAAAGAAAGAAAAAAGGATAGATTAGTTAGTTAGAAAGAAAGATAGATTAGTTAGAATGAAAGAAAGAGATTAGTTAGAAAGAAAGAAAGAAAGAAAGAAAGAAAGAAAGAAAAAAGGATAGACTAGTTAGTTAGAAAAAAGATAGATTAGTCAGAAAGAAAGAAAGATAGATTAGTTAGAAAGAAAAAAGATAGATAGATTAGTTAGAAAGAAAGATATATTAGTTAGAAAGAAAAAAGATAGATAGATTAGTTAGGAAGAAAGATAGATTAGTTAGAAAGAAAGAAAGATAGATAGATTAGTTAGTTAGAAAGAAAGATAGATTAGTTAGAAAGAAAAAAGATAGATTAGTTAGAAAGAAAGATAGATTAGTTTGAAAGAAAGAAGGAAAGATAGATTAGTTAGAAAGAAAGAAATATGGATAGATTACTCAGAAAGAAAGAAAGATAGATTAGTTAGAAAGAAAGATAGATTAGTTAGAAAGAAAGAGATTAGTTAGAAAGAAAGAAAGAAAGAAAGAAAGATAGATTAGTTAGAATGAATGAAAGAGATTAGTTAGAAAGAAAGAAAGAAAGAAAGAAAGAAAGAAAGAAAGAAAGAAAGAAAGAAAGAAAGAAAGAAAGAAAGAAAGAAAAAAGGATAGATTAGTTAGTTAGAAAAAAAGATAGATTAGTAAGAAAGAAAGAAAGATAGATTAGTTAGAAAGAAAAAAGATAGATTAGTTAGAAAGAAAGATAGATTAGTTAGAAAGAAAGAAAGAAAGAAAGATAGATAGATAGATAGATAGATAGATAGATAGATAGATAGATAGATAGATAGATAGATAGATAGATAGATAGATAGATAGATAGATAGATAGATTAGTTAGTTAGAAAGAAAGATAGATTAGTTAGAAAGAAAAAAGATCGATAGATTAGTTAGAAAGAAAGATAGATAGATTAGTTAGAAAGAAAAAAAGATGGATTAGTTAGAAAGAAAGATTAGTTAGAAAGAAAGATAGATTAGTTAGAAAGAGAGATAGATTAGTTAGAAAGAAAGATTAGTTAGAAAGAAAGATAGATTAGTTAGAAAGAAAGAAAGATTAGTTAGAAAGAAAGATAGATTAGTCAGAAAGAAAGAAAGAAAGATAGATTATTTAGAAAGAAAAAAGAAAGATAGATTAGTTAGAAAGAAAAAAATGATAGAATAGTTAGAAAGAAAGAAATATGGATAGATTAGAAAGAAAGAAAGAAAGAAAGAAGGATAGATTAGTTAGTTAGTTAGTTAGAAAGATAGATTAGTTAGAAAGAAAGAAAGATAGATTAGTTAGAAAGAAAGATTAGTTAGAAAGAAAGATAGATTAGTTAGAAAGAAAGATAGATTAGTTAGAAAGAAAGATTAGTTAGAAAGAAAGATAGATTAGTTAGAAAGAAAGAAAGATTAGTTAGAAAGAAAGATAGATTAGTCAGAAAGAAAGAAAGAAAGATAGATTAGTTAGAAAGAAAAAAGAAAGATAGATTAGTTAGAAAGAAAAAATGATAGAATAGTTAGAAAGAAAGAAATATGGATAGATTAGAAAGAAAGAAGGATAGATTAGTTAGTTAGAAAGATAGATTAGTTAGAAAGAAAGAAAGAAAGAAAGAAAGAAAGAAAGAAAGAAAGAAAGAAAGAAAGAAAGAAAGAAAGAAAGAAAGAAAGAAAGAAAGAAAAAAGGATAGATTAGTTAGTTAGAAAGATAGATTAGTTAGAAAGAAAGAAAGAAAGAAAGAAAGAAAGAAATAAAGAAAGAAAGAAAGAAAGAAAAAAGGATAGATTAGTTAGTTAGAAAGATAGATTAGTTAGAAAGAAAGAAAGATAGATTAGTTAGAAAGAAAGAAAGAAAGAAAGAAAAAAGGATAGATTAGTTAGTTAGAAAGAAAGATAGATTAGTTAGAATGAAAGAAAGAGATTAGTTAGAAAGAAAGAAAGAAAGAAAGAAAGAAAGAAAGAAAGAAAAAAGGATAGACTAGTTAGTTAGAAAAAAGATAGATTAGTCAGAAAGAAAGAAAGATAGATTAGTTAGAAAGAAAAAAGATAGATAGATTAGTTAGAAAGAAAGATATATTAGTTAGAAAGAAAAAAGATAGATAGATTAGTTAGGAAGAAAGATAGATTAGTTAGAAAGAAAGAAAGATAGATAGATTAGTTAGTTAGAAAGAAAGATAGATTAGTTAGAAAGAAAAAAGATAGATTAGTTAGAAAGAAAGATAGATTAGTTTGAAAGAAAGAAGGAAAGATAGATTAGTTAGAAAGAAAGAAATATGGATAGATTACTCAGAAAGAAAGAAAGATAGATTAGTTAGAAAGAAAGATAGATTAGTTAGAAAGAAAGAGATTAGTTAGAAAGAAAGAAAGAAAGAAAGAAAGATAGATTAGTTAGAATGAATGAAAGAGATTAGTTAGAAAGAAAGAAAGAAAGAAAGAAAGAAAGAAAGAAAGAAAGAAAGAAAGAAAAAAGGATAGATTAGTTAGTTAGAAAGATAGATTAGTTAGAAAGAAAGAAAGAAAGAAAGAAAGAAAGAAAGAAAGAAAGAAAGAAAGAAAGAAAAAAGGATAGATTAGTTAGTTAGAAAAAAAGATAGATTAGTAAGAAAGAAAGAAAGATAGATTAGTTAGAAAGAAAAAAGATAGATTAGTTAGAAAGAAAGATAGATTAGTTAGAAAGAAAGAAAGAAAGAAAGAAAGATAGATAGATAGATAGATAGATAGATAGATAGATAGATAGATAGATAGATAGATAGATAGATAGATAGATAGATAGATAGATAGATAGATAGATAGATAGATAGATAGATAGATAGATAGATAGATAGATAGATTAGTTAGTTAGAAAGAAAGATAGATTAGTTAGAAAGAAAGATAGATTAGTTAGAAAGAAAGATTAGTTAGAAAGAAAGATAGATTAGTTAGAAAGAAAGAAAGATTAGTTAGAAAGAAAGATAGATTAGTCAGAAAGAAAGAAAGAAAGATAGATTATTTAGAAAGAAAAAAGAAAGATAGATTAGTTAGAAAGAAAAAAATGATAGAATAGTTAGAAAGAAAGAAATATGGATAGATTAGAAAGAAAGAAAGAAAGACAGAAAGAAGGATAGATTAGTTAGTTAGTTAGTTAGTTAGAAAGATAGATTAGTTAGAAAGAAAGAAAGATAGATTAGTTAGAAAGAAAGATTAGTTAGAAAGAAAGATAGATTAGTTAGAAAGAAAGATAGATTAGTTAGAAAGAAAGATTAGTTAGAAAGAAAGATAGATTAGTTAGAAAGAAAGAAAGATTAGTTAGAAAGAAAGATAGATTAGTCAGAAAGAAAGAAAGAAAGATAGATTAGTTAGAAAGAAAAAAGAAAGATAGATTAGTTAGAAAGAAAAAATGATAGAATAGTTAGAAAGAAAGAAATATGGATAGATTAGAAAGAAAGAAGGATAGATTAGTTAGTTAGAAAGATAGATTAGTTAGAAAGAAAGAAAGAAAGAAAGAAAGAAAGAAAGAAAGAAAGAAAAAAGGATAGATTAGTTAGTTAGAAAGATAGATTAGTTAGAAAGAAAGAAAGAAAGAAAGAAAGAAAGAAAGAAAGAAAGAAAGAAAGAAAGAAAGAAAAAAGGATAGATTAGTTAGTTAGAAAAAAAGATAGATTAGTAAGAAAGAAAGAAAGATAGATTAGTTAGAAAGAAAAAAGATAGATTAGTTAGAAAGAAAGATAGATTAGTTAGAAAGAAAGAAAGAAAGAAAGAAAGATAGATAGATAGATAGATAGATAGATAGATAGATAGATAGATAGATAGATAGATAGATAGATAGATAGATAGATAGATAGATAGATAGATAGATAGATAGATAGATAGATTAGTTAGTTAGTTAGTTAGAAAGAAAGATAGATTAGTTAGAAAGAAAAAAGATCGATAGATTAGTTAGAAAGAAAGATAGATAGATTAGTTAGAAAGAAAAAAAGATGGATTAGTTAGAAAGAAAGATTAGTTAGAAAGAAAGATAGATTAGTTAGAAAGAAAGATAGATTAGTTAGAAAGAAAGATTAGTTAGAAAGAAAGATAGATTAGTTAGAAATAAAGAAAGATTAGTTAGAAAGAAAGATAGATTAGTCAGAAAGAAAGAAAGAAAGATAGATTATTTAGAAAGAAAAAAGAAAGATAGATTAGTTAGAAAGAAAAAAATGATAGAATAGTTAGAAAGAAAGAAATATGGATAGATTAGAAAGAAAGAAAGAAAGAAAGAAGGATAGATTAGTTAGTTAGTTAGTTAGAAAGATAGATTAGTTAGAAAGAAAGAAAGAAAGAAAGAAAGAAAGAAAGAAAAAAGGATAGATTAGTTAGTTAGAAAGATAGATTAGTTAGAAAGAAAGAAAGAAAGAAAGAAAGAAAGAAAGAAAGAAAGAAAGAAAAAAGGATAGATTAGTTAGTTAGAAAGATAGATTAGTTAGAAAGAAAGAAAGATAGATTAGTTAGAAAGAAAGAAAGAAAGAAAGATAGATAGATTAGTTAGTTAGAAAGAAAGATAGATTAGTTAGAAAGAAAAAAGATTGATAGATTAGTTAGAAAGAAAGATAGATAGATTAGTTAGAAAGAAAGAAAGATAGATTAGTTAGAAAGAAAGATTAGTTAGAAAGAAAGATAGATTAGTTAGAAAGAAAGATAGATTAGTTAGAAAGAAAGATTAGTTAGAAAGAAAGATAGATTAGTTAGAAAGAAAGAAAGATTAGTTAGAAAGAAAGATAGATTAGTCAGAAAGAAAGAAAGATAGATTAGTTAGAAAGAAAAAAGAAAGATAGATTAGTTAGAAAGAAAAAATGATAGAATAGTTAGAAAGAAAGAAATATGGATAGATTAGAAAGAAAGAAAGAAAGAAAGAAAGAAGGATAGATTAGTTAGTTAGAAAGATAGATTAGTTAGAAAGAAAGAAAGAAAGAAAGAAAGAAAGAAAGAAAGAAAGAAAGAAAGAAAGAAAAAAGGATAGATTAGTTAGTTAGAAAGATAGATTAGTTAGAAAGAAAGAAAGAAAGAAAGAAAGAAATAAAGAAAGAAAGAAAGAAAGAAAAAAGGATAGATTAGTTAGTTAGAAAGATAGATTAGTTAGAAAGAAAGAAAGATAGATTAGTTAGAAAGAAAGAAAGAAAGAAAGAAAAAAGGATAGATTAGTTAGTTAGAAAGAAAGATAGATTAGTTAGAATGAAAGAAAGAGATTAGTTAGAAAGAAAGAAAGAAAGAAAGAAAGAAAGAAAGAAAGAAAGAAAGAAAGAAAGAAAGAAAGAAAGAAAAAAGGATAGACTAGTTAGTTAGAAAAAAGATAGATTAGTCAGAAAGAAAGAAAGATAGATTAGTTAGAAAGAAAAAAGATAGATAGATTAGTTAGAAAGAAAGATATATTAGTTAGAAAGAAAAAAGATAGATAGATTAGTTAGGAAGAAAGATAGATTAGTTAGAAAGAAAGAAAGATAGATAGATTAGTTAGTTAGAAAGAAAGATAGATTAGTTAGAAAGAAAAAAGTTAGATTAGTTAGAAAGAAAGATAGATTAGTTTGAAAGAAAGAAGGAAAGATAGATTAGTTAGAAAGAAAGAAATATGGATAGATTACTCAGAAAGAAAGAAAGATAGATTAGTTAGAAAGAAAGATAGATTAGTTAGAAAGAAAGAGATTAGTTAGAAAGAAAGAAAGAAAGAAAGAAAGATAGATTAGTTAGAATGAATGAAAGAGATTAGTTAGAAAGAAAGAAAGAAAGAAAGAAAGAAAGAAAGAAAGAAAGAAAGAAAGAAAGAAAGAAAAAAGGATAGATTAGTTAGTTAGAAAGAAAGATAGATTATTCAGAAAGAAAGAAAGATAGATTAGTTAGAAAGAAAAAAGATAGATAGATTAGTTAAAAAGAAAGATAGATTAGTTAGAAAGAAAGAAAGAAAGATTAGTTAGAAATAAAAAAGATAGATAGATTAGTTCCCTTACGAAGGGAACTCAACGATGCGTCGATCGACGCCATGGGAACGCCCCCAGCGTGACTGCGTCTGAAGCATCTATGTCAACTAGTCCAATGGAAAGAATGAGCGTCACGGGCGGGTGACGTCATGACCAGGAAATGATAAAAGCACATCCGGTGCAAACCGGCATTAGCTTCTGTTGCCTCAGCAAGCGATCTGTGTTATACTGTCTCTGTCTATTTATTGTTGTCTGTTGCAATTTATTCAGAAACGTTATGGCGAAACAAGTGTACAAGCAGTGTGTTCCTCCCTGCCCGCGTTATTTAACGGGTGGGGACACACACGAGCTTTGTGTCATTTGTTTGGGAGTGGAGCATGCGGTCTCAGCCTTCGAGGAGGCTGAGTGTCAACACTGTGAAATGCTACCGCTCCGCATGCTCCGCTCTCGCCTGTCACTCTTTGATGTAAAGAGTGGGCAGGCTCGCGATCCTCAGGGATCAGGACCCGCGTCTGCCGAGGCGGCGCGGAGAATGCATTCCTGGGGATCGCGGAAGGATCTTTCGGAGGGGTTGGAGACGGGTCTCTTGGCCTTTTCTCCTTCCTTACCCGGAAGATCCAGCGCTCTCCCCCCGGTGTCGGAAGCACGCTCTGCGGTTTCTTCCGCCCGGGGAGAGAGCCCTCCATTACTTCAATGCTCTTCCTCCGAGGAGGTCGATGTTATGAGTATGGAGAGTGAAAGCACACACAGGGGGGAAAAAGATTCACAATTTATTTCCCCAGCATATGATGAGCTGGTGGATGTTATGTCACGGGCTGTAGAAAAATTAAATATTGTATGGCCATCTGAGAATAAAGGCGCTCGTCCTAAAAGTAAATTAGATGAGCGCTTTTTATCATCCACTACATTATCTCCACCACGAGAGCTTCCCTTTTTTCCCGATCTTCACAATGAAATATCGAAATCGTGGAATAAACCTTACTCTTCACGACTTTTTAGCCCTCAAGTTAACACTTATTCGAGAATAACAGGAAAAAAAAGACAAAAAAGAAAAAAAAAAAAAAGAAAAAAAGAGTATGGTTATGAGGCGATGCCCCAGGCGGAACAGAATTTAGCCAGCTATCTTTCGCCTGGTCCCGCATCGTCCCTGAAAGCCTCGGCTTTGCCCACTAGACCGCTTAAAGCCACCTCGGTTTTAGTGGGCAAAGCTTATACGGCAGCAGGTCAAGCTGGAGCATGTCTGCATACAATGGCAGTGCTACAGGCGTATCAAGCTGACCTGCTGGGGGATCTGGATAGTAGTGAGGGAATTACTCATGACGATATTCGAGAACTTCGTCGTGCTACCGATCTTTCTCTCAGGGCTACTAAGGAGACCGCCAGAGCAATTGGGCGGTCTATGGCAGCCTTGGTAGCTACTGAGAGACACTTATGGTTAAATCTGTCAGAGATTAAAGAAAAAGATCGAGCTTTTTTATTAAATGTTCCGCTTGAACCTTCTGGTCTCTTTGGCGACGCAGTCCACGCGGTCGTCGAGCGATTTCAGGAGTCTAAGAAGCAAGCTGACGCTTTTAAAAAGTTTATCCCTCGCCGTGTCCAGCCCCCTGGGGCTGCTGGGCGTGAGCAGCCCCAGCCGTCGAGCTCATCATATCATGTGCAACAGAAAGAGAGTGTTTCGTCTCGTGCACCTCCACATAAACAATGGAAACAGGCGCAACACTCTCAGTCGAAGTCTTCTAAGTCGAAGCCGGATCTGAGGACCGTTCTTCAGGCGAAGAAGACTTCGGCTCATAAAAAAAAAAAAAAAAAGAGGTCCTGACGTCACTGGCGTCAGACCCGTGAGGACAGCCCCGACCGAAGTGGAGCGGTGTACACCTCAGAATACGGTGCCCGTTCCACTTCGGGGTCCTCACGGGACCGTTCGGCCAACCCCGTCACCCTTGGTGCTTCAGGGCGCAGCGGTCTCCAGCGAGTCGCTGATGCTATGCTGCGGCACTGCATCGGTTTCGCGCCCTCTGAGGGGGGTTTTAGAGCAGCCAGTTCAGGTAGTTCCTGCCATTATGTTTCAGGCTCCGGGACTGGCTGTCTCGTTAACACCAGAGACCAGCCTCGAGAGGCTGGTTCCCTTAGTAAAATTTCTGGCAACGTGGAAGCTTCTGCCGAATATTTCTCGTTGGGTCCTGCAGATTGTAGAGAAAGGATACAGAATCCTGTTTGGTTCACGTCCTCCTCGTTACAGCGGGGTGTTGCCCACAGTGGTGCATCCCGAGCAGGCTCTGGTAATGGAGCAAGAGGTGAAGGCCCTGTTAGCGAAATAAGCTATAGAAGAGGTGTACTCACCCGACCGAGGTCGGGTTTTTACAGCCGTTATTTCATTGTTCCAAAAAAGGATGGAGAGTTGCGTCCCATTTTAGATCTTCGTCTGTTAAATCGTTCAGTACAGGAACTCAAGTTCTAGATGCTGACACTCAAACAGATCGTGACTCAAATCAGATCCGAGGACTGGTTTGTCACGATAGATCTGAAGGACGCTTACTTCCATGTCTCCATCCTCCCTCAGCACAGGAGGTTCCTAAGGTTTTCTTTCGGGGGCAAAGAATACCAGTATTGGGTACTTCCTTTCAGTCTAGCTCTATCACCCCGCACGTTCACGAAATGCATAGAAGCAGCTCTAGCCCCGCTCAGGCTGCAGGGCATACGTATTCTGAACTACATCGACGACTGGCTGATTCTAGCGGAATCAGAGCAGTTGGCGGTTCGGCACCGAGGTGTCGTTCTCGCTCATATGCAGATGTTGGGGTTGAGGCTCAATACCAAGAAGAGTGTGCTTTCTCCAGTACAGAGAACCACTTTCCTTGGTGTGGTATGGGATTCAGTGACGATGCGGGCCACCCTATCGCCCGTTCGTGTAGCTGCTATCCTGTCAGCCACAAAAGAGCTGAAGCTAGGCCAGTCACACACTGTAAAACAGTTCGGGAGACTGTTGGGTCTTTTGGCAGCAGCGTCCAACGGGATACCTTTTGGCCTGCTGTACATGAGGCCTTTACAGTGGTGGCTCAGGACCAGAGGGTTCTCCCCGAGGGGAAACCCACTTCGTATGATCAAGGTCACGCGGCGTTGCTTTCGTGCCTTAGTTATATGGAGGAAGCACTGGTTCTTAACCCAGGGTCCGGTGTTTGGAGCTCTTTGCCATCGAGTTACTATCTCGACAGATGCTTCCCTCACCGGCTGGGGAGCGGTAATGGAAGGCCGCTCGGTTCAGGGTCTGTGGAAGAGTCATCATCTCTCGTGGCACATTAATTGCCTGGAGATGATGGCTGTCTTCAATGCGTTGAAGCAATTCCTCCCAGACCTGAGGGGTCATCATGTGCTCGTCCGTACAGACAACACATCGGTGGTCTCTTATCTGAACCGTCAGGGGGGTCTGAGGATCCTCCTGTGGTCTCTGGGGAAGGTACTCTCCCTGAGGGCAGTGTATATTCTTGGGGACCAAAATATTGGAGCAGACATCCTGTCGAGGCAGGAGCTGAGGCCAGGGGATTATTTGGGAGTTTTACGGCCAAGCAGAGGTGGATCTGTTTGCGTCTCAGCATACGACGCACTGTCCACTTTGGTTCTCCCTTACTCACCCAGCCCCCTGGGCTGGATGCTATGGTGCAGACGTGGCCGAGGCTACGTCTGTACGCATTTCCCCCTGTTGCTCTGCACCCAGGAGTTCTGGAGCGAGTTCGCCAGTACGGAATAAGCCTACTGCTAGTAGCACCACGCTGGCCGAGTCGGATCTGGTTTGCGGACCTGATCCATCTCTTAGACGGTCCTCCCTTGGAGAAATCCCGATCAGGAGAGACCTTCTGTCTCAGGCCGGGGGCACAATATTTGGAGATTTGGAACCTGTGGGTTTGGCCTCTGAGGGGGCCCAACTCACAGAGAGTGGTCTCTCAACTGAGGTTGTTGAGACCATTCTAAGCTCCAGAGCTCCAGCTACTAGGAAACTATATGCGCTTAAATGGAAAGTTTTTTCTGTATGGTGTCACCGACATCAGTGGGATCCGGTTAACTGTTCTGTGAACACAGTACTCGAGTTCCTGCAGGAGCGCTTTACGTCAGGTCTATGTCCTTCCACGCTTTAGGTCTACGTGGCGGCCATTGCGGCTTACCACGCCCTGTGGGGGGTACATCGTTGGGTTGAGACCCCCTGATTTCACGTTTCCTTCGTGGCACACTGTGGACCAGGAAAGGCTGAACCTCTTGTGTCCAGTGCGAGCACTGGATACTTATGTTTATCGGACATCTTCAATGAGGAAGTCCGACCAGTTATTTATTTGCTTGGATCACCTGAGAAGGGTCTTCCTGCTTCTAAACAGATGGTTAGTAAGTGGATAGTTGAGGCTATTTCACTTGCATACGAGTACTCTGACCAGCCGTGTCCTTTGGCGGTCAGAGCTCACTCTACGAGGTGTATGGCGGCCTCTAAAGCCTTATTACTTGGAGTTTCTCTTCAAGACGTGTGTGATGCGGCAGGCTGGTCCTCACCGCTCACATTCATTAGGTTTTACTGCCTGGACCTGGATGCTGCCCCAGGTTCTCAGGTGCTTAGTGCTTAGTTACAACAGACTAACACTCAGGTACTTGGAATTCTGGCGCTTTGGGTATTCTCGTTCCCATGGCGTCGATCGACGCATCGTTGAGTTCCCTTCGTAAGGGAACGTCTCAGGTTACTATTGTAACCATAGTTCCCTGAGAACAGGGAACGAGACGATGCGTCACCCTGCCATACTTCCTGCATCCCTGTGATCGGCTTGCTTCGGCAATTTTCGAAGCTAATGCCGGTTTGCACCGGATGTGCTTTTATCATTTCCTGGTCATGACGTCACCCGCCCGTGACGCTCATTCTTTCCATTGGACTAGTTGACATAGATGCTTCAGACGCAGTCACGCTGGGGGCGTTCCCATGGCGTCGATCGACGCATCGTCTCGTTCCCTGTTCTCAGGGAACTATGGTTACAATAGTAACCTGAGACGTTAGAAAGAAAGATAGATTAGTTAGAAAGAAAGAAAGAAAATAGATTAGTTAGAAATAAAGAAATATGGATAGATTACTCAGAAAGAAAGAAAGATAGATTAGTTAGAAAGAAAGATAGATTAGTTAGAAAGAAAGAAAGAAAGAAAGATTAGTTAGAAAGAAAGAAAGATAGATTAGTTAGAATGAAAGAAAGAGATTAGTTAGAAAGAAAGAAAGAAAGAAAGAAAGAAAGAAAGAAAGAAAGAAAAGGATAGATTAGTTAGTTAGAAAGAAAGATAGATTAGTCAGAAAGAAAGAAAGACATATTAGTTAGAAAGAAAAAATATGGATAGATTACTAAGAAAGAAAGAAAGATAGATTAGTTAGAAAGAAAGATAGATTAGTTAGAAAGAAAGAAAGAAAGATTAGTTAGAAAGAAAGAAAGATATATTAGTTAGAATGAAAGAAAGAGATTAGTTAGAATGAAAGAAAGAAAGAAAGAAAGAAAGAAAGAAAGAAAGAAAGAAGGATAGATTAGTTAGTTAGGAAGAAAGATAGATTAGTCAGAAAGAAAGAAAGATAGATTAGTTAAAAAGGAAAAAATAGATAAATTAGTTAGAAAGAAACATAGATTAGTTAGAAAGAAAGAAAGAAAGAGATTAGTTAGAAAGAAAAAGAAAGAAGGATAGATTAGTTACAAAGAAAGAAAGATAGATTAGTCAGAAAGAAAGAAAGATAGATTAGTTAGAAAGAAAAAGATAGATAGATTAGTTAGAAAGAAAGATAGATTAGTAAGAAAGAAAGAAAGATAGATTAGTTAGAAAGAAAGATAGATTAGTTAGAAAGAAATAAAGAAAGAGATTAGTTAGAAAGAAAGAAAGATATATTAGTTAGAATGAAAGAAAGAGATTAGTTAGAAAGAAAGAAAGAAAGAAAGAAAGAAAGAAAGAAAGAAAGAAAGAAAGAAAAAAGGATTGATTAGTTAGTTAGAAAGAAAAATAGATTAGTCAGAAAGAAAGATAGATTACTCAGAAAGAAAGAAAGATAGATTAGTTAGAAAGAAAGATAGATTAGTCAGAAAGAAAGAAAGATAGATTACTTAGAAAGAAAGATAGATTAGTTAGAAAGAAAGAAAGATAGATAGATTAGTTAGAAAGAAAGCTAGATTAGTTAGAAAGAAAGAAAGAAAGATAGATTAGTTAGAAAGAAAGATAGATTTGTTAGAAAGAAAGAAAGAAAGAGATTAGTTAGAAAGAAAGAAAGAAAGAAAGAAAGAAAGAGATTAGTTTGAAAGAAAGAAAGCTAGATTAGTTAGAATGAAAGAAAGAGATTAGTTAGAAAGAAAGAAAGAAAGAAAAAAGGATAGATTAGTTAGTTAGAAAGAAAGATAGATTAGAAAGAAAGAAATATAGATTAGTTAGAAAGAAAAAAGTTAGATAGATTAGTTAAAAAGAAAGATATATTAGTTAGAATGAAAGAAAGAGATTAGTTAGAATGAAAGAAAGAAAGAAAGAAAGAAAGAAAGAAAGAAAGAAAGAAAGAAAGAAAGAAGGATAGATTAGTTAGTTAGGAAGAAAGATAGATTAGTCAGAAAGAAAGAAAGATAGATTAGTTAAAAAGGAAAAAATAGATAAATTAGTTAGAAAGAAACATAGATTAGTTAGAAAGAAAGAAAGAAAGAGATTAGTTAGAAAGAAAAAGAAAGAAGGATAGATTAGTTACAAAGAAAGAAAGATAGATTAGTCAGAAAGAAAGAAAGATAGATTAGTTAGAAAGAAAAAGATAGATAGATTAGTTAGAAAGAAAGATAGATTAGTAAGAAAGAAAGAAAGATAGATTAGTTAGAAAGAAAGATAGATTAGTTAGAAAGAAATAAAGAAAGAGATTAGTTAGAAAGAAAGAAAGATATATTAGTTAGAATGAAAGAAAGAGATTAGTTAGAAAGAAAGAAAGAAAGAAAGAAAGAAAGAAAGAAAGAAAGAAAGAAAGAAAGAAAGAAAGAAAAAAGGATTGATTAGTTAGTTAGAAAGAAAAATAGATTAGTCAGAAAGAAAGATAGATTACTCAGAAAGAAAGAAAGATAGATTAGTTAGAAAGAAAGATAGATTAGTCAGAAAGAAAGAAAGATAGATTACTTAGAAAGAAAGATAGATTAGTTAGAAAGAAAGAAAGATAGATAGATTAGTTAGAAAGAAAGCTAGATTAGTTAGAAAGAAAGAAAGAAAGAAAGATAGATTAGTTAGAAAGAAAGATAGATTTGTTAGAAAGAAAGAAAGAAAGAGATTAGTTAGAAAGAAAGAAAGAAAGAAAGAAAGAAAGAGATTAGTTTGAAAGAAAGAAAGCTAGATTAGTTAGAATGAAAGAAAGAGATTAGTTAGAAAGAAAGAAAGAAAGAAAGAAAAAAGGATAGATTAGTTAGTTAGAAAGAAAGATAGATTAGAAAGAAAGAAAGATAGATTAGTTAGAAAGAAAAAAGTTAGATAGATTAGTTAAAAAGAAAGATAGATTAGTTAGAAAGAAAGAAAGATAGATAGATTAATTAGTTAGAAAGAAAGAAAGATTAGTTAGAAAGAAAGAAAGAAAATAGATTAGTTAGAAATAAAGAAATATGGATAGATTACTTAGAAAGAAAGAAAGATAGATTAGTTAGAAAGAAAGATAGATTAGTTAGAAAGAAAGAAAGATTAGTTAGAAAGAAAGAAAGAAAGATTAGTTAGAAAGAAAGAAAGAAAGATAGATTAGTTAGAATGAAAGAAAGAGATTAGTTAGAAAGAAAGAAAGAAAGAAAGAAAGAAAGAAAGAAAGAAAGAAAGAAAGAAAAGGATAGATTAGTTAGTTAGAAAGAAAGATAGATTAGTCAGAAAGAAAGAAAGAAAGACAGATTAGTTAGAAAGAAAAAATATGGATAGATTACTCAGAAAGAAAGAAAGATAGATTAGTTAGAAAGAAAGATAGATTAGTTAGAAAGAAAGAAAGAAAGAAAAATTAGTTAGAAAGACAGAAAGATAGATTAGTTAGAATGAAAGAAAGAGATTAGTTAGAAAGAAAGAAAGAAAGAATAAAAGAAAGAAAGAAGGATAGATTAGTTAGTTAGGAAGAAAGATAGATTAGTCAGAAAGAAAGAAAGATAGATTAGTTAAAAAGGAAAAAGATAGATAAATTAGTTAGAAAGAAACATAGATTAGTTAGAAAGAAAGAAAGAAAGAAAGAAAGAAAGAGATTAGTTAGAAAGAAAAAGAAAGAAGGATAGATTAGTTAGAAAGAAAGAAAGAAAGATAGATTAGATAGAAAGAAAAAGATAGATAGATTAGTTAGAAAGAAAGATAGATTAGTTAGAAAGAAAGAAAGAAAGATTAGTTAGAATGAAAGAAAGAGATTAGTTAGAAAGAAAGAAAGAAAGAAAGAAAGAAAGAAAGAAAGAAAGAAAGAAAGAAAGAAAGAAAGAAAGAAAGAAAGAAAGAAAAAAGGATAGATTAGTTAGTTAGAAAAAAAGATAGATTAGTAAGAAAAAAGAAAGATAGATTAGTTAGAAAGAAAAAAGATAGATTAGTTAGAAAGAAAGATAGATTAGTTAGAAAGAAAGAAAAAAAGAAAGAAAGAAAGAAAGAAAGAAAGATAGATAGATCAGTTAGAAAGAAAGAAAGATAGATTAGTTAGAATGAAAGAAAGAGATTAGTTAGAAAGAAAGAAAGAAAGAAGGATAGATTAGTTAGTTAGAAAGAAAGATAGATTAGTCAGAAAGAAAGAAAGAAAGATAGATTAGTTAGAAAGAAAGAAAGAAAGAAAGAAAGAAAGAAAGAAAGAAAGATAGATAGATAGATCAGTTAGAAAGAAAGAAAGATAGATTAGTTAGAATGAAAGAAAGAGATTAGTTAGAAAGAAAGAAAGAAAGAAGGATAGATTAGTTAGTTAGAAAGAAAGATAGATTAGTCAGAAAGAAAGAAAGAAAGATAGATAGTTAGAAAGAAAGATAGATAAGTTAGTTAGAAAGAAAAAATGATAGAATAGTTAGAAAGAAAGAAATATGGATAGATTAGTAAGAAAGAAAGAAAGAAAGAAAGAAAGAAAGAAAGAAAGAAAGAAAGAAAGAAAGAAAAAAGGATAAATTAGTTAGTTAGAAAGATAGATTAGTTAGAAAGAAAGAAAGAAAGATAGATTAGTTAGAATGAAAGAAAGAGATTAGTTAGAAAGAAAGAAAGAAAGAAAGAAAGAAAGAAAGAAAAAAGGATAGATTAGTTAGTTAGAAAAAAAGATAGATTAGTCAGAAAGAAAGAAAGATAGATTAGATAGAAAGAAAAAAGATAGATTAGTTAGAAAGAAAGATAGATAAGTTAGTTAAAAAGAAAAACTGATAGAATAGTTAGAAAGAAAGAAATATGGATAGATAAGTTAGAAAGAAAGAAAGAAAGAAAGAAAGAAAGAAAGAAGGATAGATTAGTTAGTTAGAAAGATAGATTAGTTAGAAAGAAAGAAAGAAAGAAAGAAAGAAAGAAAAAAGGATAGATTAGTTAGTTAGAAAGAAAGATAGATTAGTCAGAAAGAAAGAAAGAAAGACAGATTAGTTAGAAAGAAAAAATATGGATAGATTACTCAGAAAGAAAGAAAGATAGATTAGTTAGAAAGAAAGAGATTAGTTAGAAAGAAAGAAAGAAAGAAAAATTAGTTAGAAAGAAAGATAGATAGATTAGTTAGAATGAAAGAAAGAGATTAGTTAGAAAGAAAGAATAAAAGAAAGAAAGAAGGATAGATTAGTTAGTTAGGAAGAAAGATAGATTAGTCAGAAAGAAAGATAGATTAGTCAGAAAGAAAGATAGATTAGTTAAAAAGGAAAAAGATAGATAAATTAGTTAGAAAGAAACATAGATTAGTTAGAAAGAAAGAAAGAAAGAAAGAAAGAAAGAGATTAGTTAGAAAGAAAAGGAAAGGATAGATTAGTTAGAAAGAAAGAAAGATAGATTAGTCAGAAAGAAAGAAAGAAAGATAGATTAGATAGAAAGAAAAAGATAGATAGATTAGTTAGAAAGAAAGATAGATTAGTTAGAAAGAAAGAAAGAAAGAAAGATTAGTTAGAAAGAAAGAAAGATAGATTAGTTAGAATGAAAGAAAGAGATTAGTTAGAAAGAAAGAAAGAAAGAAAGAAAGAAAGAAAAAAGGATAGATTAGTTAGTTAGAAAAAAAGATAGATTAGTAAGAAAAAAGAAAGATAGATTAGTTAGAAAGAAAAAAGATAGATTAGTTAGAAAGAAAGATAGATTAGTTAGAAAGAAAGAAAGAAAGAAAGAAAGATAGATAGATAGATAGATCAGTTAGAAAGAAAGAAAGATAGATTAGTTAGAATGAAAGAAAGAGATTAGTTAGAAAGAAAGAAAGAAAGAAAGAAAGAAGGATAGATTAGTTAGTTAGAAAGAAAGATAGATTAGTCATAAAGAAAGAAAGAAAGATAGATTAGTTAGAAAGAAAAAAGATAGATTATTTAGAAAGAAAGATAGATTAGTTAGAAAGAAAGAAAGAAAGAAAGAAAGAAAGATAGATTAGTTAGAATGAATGAAAGAGATTAGTTAGAAAGAAAGAAAGAAAGAAAGAAAGAAAGAAAGAAAGAAAGAAAGAAAGAAAGAAAGAAAAAAGGATAAATTAGTTAGTTAGAAAGATAGATTAGTTAGAAAGAAAGAAAGATAGATTAGTTAGAATGAAAGAAAGAGATTAGTTAGAAAGAAAGAAAGAAAGAAAGAAAGAAAGAAAGAAAGAAAGAAAGAAAGAAAGAAAGAAAGAAAGAAAGAAAGAAAAAAGGATAGATTAGTTAGTTAGAAAAAAGATAGATTAGTCAGAAAGAAAGAAAGAAAGATAGATTAGATAGAAAGAAAAAAGATAGATTATTTAGAAAGAAAGATAGATTAGTTAGAAAGAAAGAAAGAAAGAAAGAAAGAAAGATAGATTAGTTAGAAAGAAAGATAGATAAGTTAGTTAGAAAGAAAAAATGATAGAATAGTTAGAAAGAAAGAAAGAAGGATAGATTAGTTAGTTAGAAAGATAGATTAGTTAGAAAGAAAGAAAGAAAGAAAGAAAGAAAGAAAGAAAGAAAGAAAGAAAGAAAGAAAGAAAGAAAGAAAGAAAGAAAAAAGGATAGATTAGTTAGTTAGAAAAAAAGATAGATTAGTAAGAAAGAAAGAAAGATAGATTAGTTAGAAAGAAAAAAGATAGATTAGTTAGAAAGAAAGATAGATTAGTTAGAAAGAAAGAAAGAAAGATAGATAGATTAGTTAGTTAGAAAGAAAGATAGATTAGTTAGAAAGAAAAAAGATCGATAGATTAGTTAGAAAGAGAGATAGATAGATTAGTTAGAAAGAAAGAAAGATAGATTAGTTAGAAAGAAAGATTAGTTAGAAAGAAAGATAGATCAGTTAGAAAGAAAGAACGATTAGTTAGAAAGAAAGATAGATTAGTCAGAAAGAAAGAAAGATAGATTAGTTAGAAAGAAAAAAGAAAGATAGATTAGTTAGAAAGAAAAAATGATAGAAAGGTTAGAAAGAAAGAAATATGGATAGATTAGAAAGAAAGAAAGAAAGAAGGATAGATTAGTTAGTTAGAAAGATAGATTAGTTAGAAAGAAAGAAAGAAAGAAAGAAAGAAAGAAAGAAAGAAAGAAAGAAAGAAAGAAAGAAAGAAAAAAGGATAGATTAGTTAGTTAGAAAGATAGATTAGTTAGAAAGAAAGAAAGAAAAAAGGATAGATTAGTTAGTTAGAAAGATAGATTAGTTAGAAAGAAAGAAAGATAGATTAGTTAGAAAGAAAGAAAGAAAGAAAGAAAGAAAGAAAGAAGGATAGATTAGTTAGTTAGAAAGAAAGATAGATTAGTTAGAATGAAAGAAAGAGATTAGTTAGAAAGAAAGAAAGAAAGAAAGAAAGAAAGAAAGAAAGAAAGAACGAAAGAAAGAAAGAAAGAAAGAAAGAAAGAAAGAAAGAAAGAAAGAAAGAAAGAAAGAAAAAAGGATAGACTAGTTAGTTAGAAAAAAGATAGATTAGTCAGAAAGAACGAAAGATAGATTAGTTAGAAAGAAAAAAGATAGATAGATTAGTTAGAAAGAAAGATAGATTAGTTAGAAAGAAAAAAGATAGATAGATTAGTTAGGAAGAAAGATAGATTAGTTAGAAAGAAAGAAAGATAGATAGATTAGTTAGTTAGAAAGAAAGATAGATTAGTTAGAAAGAAAAAAGATAGATAGATTAGTTAGAAAGAAAGATAGATTAGTTTGAAAGAAAGAAGGAAAGATAGATTAGTTAGAAAGAAAGAAATATGGATAGATTACTCAGAAAGAAAGAAAGATAGATTAGTTAGAAAGAAAGATAGATTAGTTAGAAAGAAAGAAAGAAAGAGATTAGTTAGAAAGAAAGAAAGAAAGATAGATTAGTTAGAATGAAAGAAAGAGATTAGTTAGAATGAAAGAAAGAAAGAAAGAAAGAAAGAAAGAAAGAAAGAAAGAAAGAAAGAAAGAAAGATTAGTTAGAATGAAAGAAAGAGATTAGTTAGAATGAAAGAAAGAAAGAAAGAAAGAAAGAAAGAAAGAAAGAAAGAAAGAAAGAAAGAAAGAAGGATATATTAGTTAGTTAGAAAGAAAGATAGATTAGTCAGAAAGAAAGAAAGATAGATTAGTTAAAAAGGAAAAAATAGATAAATTAGTTAGAAAGAAACATAGATTAGTTAGAAAGAAAGAAAGAAAGAAAGAAAGAAAGAAAGAGATTAGTTAGAAAGAAAAAGACAGAAGGATAGATTAGTTACAAAGAAAGAAAGATAGATTAGTCAGAAAGAAAGAAAGAAATATAGATAGATTAGTTAGAAAGAAAAAGATAGATAGATTAGTTAGAAAGATAGATTAGTTAGAAAGAAAGAAAGAAAGATAGATTAGTTAGAAAGAAAGATAGATTAGTTAGAAAGAAAGAAAGAGATTAGTTAGAAAGAAAGAAAGATAGATTAGTTAGAAGGAAAGAAAGATAGATTAGTTAGAATGAAAGATAGATTAGTTAGAAAGAAAGAAAGAAAGATAGATAAGTTAGTCAGAAAGAAAAATGATAGATTAGTTAGAAAGAAAGATAGATAGATTAGTTAGAAAGAAAGATAGATTAGTCAGAAAGAAAGAAAGATAGATTAGTTAGAATGAAAGATAGATTAGTTAGAAAGAAAGAAAGAAAGATAGATAAGTTAGTCAGAAAGAAAAATGATAGATTAGTTAGAAAGAAAGATAGATAGATTAGTTAGAAAGAAAGATAGATTAGTTAGAAAGAAAGAAAGAAAGAAAGATAGATTAGTTAGAAATAAAGATAGATTAGTTAGAAAGAAAGATAGATTAGTTAGAAAGAAAGAAAGAAAGAGATTAGTTAGAAAGAAAGAAAGAAAGAAAGAAAGAAAGAGATTAGTTAGAAAGAAAGAAAGCTAGATTAGTTAGAATGAAAGAAAGAGATTAGTTAGAAAGAAAAAAGATAGATAGATTAGTTAGAAAGAAAGATAGATTAGTTAGAAAGAAAAAAGATAGATAGATTAGTTAGGAAGAAAGATAGATTAGTTAGAAAGAAAGAAAGATAGATAGATTAGTTAGTTAGAAAGAAAGATAGATTAGTTAGAAAGAAAAAAGATAGATAGATTAGTTAGAAAGAAAGATAGATTAGTTTGAAAGAAAGAAGGAAAGATAGATTAGTTAGAAAGAAAGAAATATGGATAGATTACTCAGAAAGAAAGAAAGATAGATTAGTTAGAAAGAAAGATAGATTAGTTAGAAAGAAAGAAAGAGATTAGTTAGAAAGAAAGAAAGAAAGATAGATTAGTTAGAATGAAAGAAAGAGATTAGTTAGAATGAAAGAAAGAAAGAAAGAAAGAAAGAAAGAAAGAAAGAAAGAAAGAAAGAAAGAAGGATATATTAGTTAGTTAGAAAGAAAGATAGATTAGTCAGAAAGAAAGAAAGATAGATTAGTTAAAAAGGAAAAAATAGATAAATTAGTTAGAAAGAAACATAGATTAGTTAGAAAGAAAGAAAGAAAGAAAGAAAGAGATTAGTTAGAAAGAAAAAGACAGAAGGATAGATTAGTTACAAAGAAAGAAAGATAGATTAGTCAGAAAGAAAGAAAGAAATATAGATAGATTAGTTAGAAAGAAAAAGATAGATAGATTAGTTAGAAAGATAGATTAGTTAGAAAGAAAGAAAGAAAGATAGATTAGTTAGAAAGAAAGAAAGAAAGATAGATAAGTTAGTCAGAAAGAAAAATGATAGATTAGTTAGAAAGAAAGATAGATAGATTAGTTAGAAAGAAAGATATATTAGTCAGAAAGAAAGAAAGATAGATTAGTTAGAATGAAAGATAGATTAGTTAGAAAGAAAGAAAGAAAGATAGATAAGTTAGTCAGAAAGAAAAATGATAGATTAGTTAGAAAGAAAGATAGATAGATTAGTTAGAAAGAAAGATAGATTAGTTAGAAAGAAAGAAAGAAAGATAGATTAGTTAGAAATAAAGATAGATTAGTTAGAAAGAAAGATAGATTAGTTAGAAAGAAAGAAAGAAAGAGATTAGTTAGAAAGAAAGAAAGAAAGAAAGAAAGAGATTAGTTAGAAAGAAAGAAAGCTAGATTAGTTAGAATGAAAGAAAGAGATTAGTTAGAAAGAAAGAAAGAAAGAAAAAAGGATAGATTAGTTAGTTAGAAAGAAAGATAGATTAGTCAGAAAGAAAGAAAGATAGATTAGTTAGAAAGAAAAAAGATAGATAGATTAGTTAAAAAGAAAGATAGATTAGTTAGAAAGAAAGAAAGAAAATAGATTAGTTAGAAATAAAGAAATATGGATAGATTACTCAGAAAGAAAGAAAGATAGATTAGTTAGAAAGAAAGATAGATTAGTTAGAAAGAAAGAAAGATTAGTTAGAAAGAAAGAAAGATAGATTAGTTAGAATGAAAGAAAGAGATTACTTAGAAAGAAAGAAAGAAAGAAAGAAAGAAAGAAAAGGATAGATTAGTTAGTTAGAAAGAAAGATAGATTAGTCAGAAAGAAAGAAAGACAGATTAGTTAGAAAGAAAAAATATGGATAGATTACTAAGAAAGAAAGAAAGATAGATTAGTTAGAAAGAAAGATAGATTAGTTAGAAAGAAAGAAAGATTAGTTAGAAAGAAAGAAAGATAGATTGGTTAGAATGAAAGAAAGAGATTAGTTAGAAAGAAAGAAAGAAAGAAAGAAAGAAAGAAAGAAAGAAAGAAAGAAAGAAAGAAAGAAAGAAAGAAAGAAAGAAAGAAAGAAGGATAGATTAGTTAGTTAGGAAGAAAGATAGATTAGTCAGAAAGAAAGAAAGATAGATTAGTTAAAAAGGAAAAAATAGATAAATTAGTTAGAAAGAAACAGATTAGTTAGAAAGAAAGAAAGAAAGAAAGAGATTAGTTAGAAAGAAAAAGAAAGAAGGATAGATTAGTTACAAAGAAAGAAAGATAGATTAGTCAGAAAGTAAGAAAGATAGATTAGTTAGAAAGAAAAAGATAGATAGATTAGTTAGAAAGAAAGATAGATTAGTAAGAAAGAAAGAAAGATAGATTAGTTAGAAAGAAAGATAGATTAGTTAGTTAGAAAGAAAGAAAGAAAGAGATTAGTTAGAAAGAAAGATAGATTAGTTAGAAAGAAAGAAAGAAAGAAAGAGATTAGTTAGAAAGAAAGAAATATATATTAGTTAGAATGAAAGAAAGAGATTAGTTAGAAAGAAAGAAAGAAAGAAAGAAAGAAAGAAAGAAAGAAAGAAAGAAAGAAAGAAAGAAAAAAGGATTGATTAGTTAGTTAGAAAGAAAGATAGATTAGTCAGAAAGAAAGATAGATTAGTCAGAAAGAAAGAAAGATAGATTAGTTAGAAAGAAAGATAGATTAGTCAGAAAGAAAGAAAGATAGATTAGTTAGAAAGAAAGATAGATTAGTTAGAAAGAAAGAAAGATAGATAGATTAGTTAGAAAGAAAGATAGATTAGTTAGAAAGAAAGATAGATTAGTTAGAAAGAAAGAAAGATAGATAGATTAGTTAGAAAGAAAGCTAGATTAGTTAGAAAGAAAGAAAGAAAGAAAGATAGATTAGTTAGAAAGAAAGATAGATTTGTTAGAAAGAAAGAAAGAAAGAAAGAGATTAGTTAGAAAGAAAGAAAGAAAGAAAGCTAGATTAGTTAGAATGAAAGAAAGAGATTAGTTAGAAAGAAAGAAAGAAAGAAAGAAAGAAAGAATGAAAGAAAGAAAGAAAGAAAGAAAGAAAGAAAGAAAGAAAGAAAGAAAGAAAGAAAGAAAGAAAGAAAGAAAGAAAGAAAGAAAGAAAAAAGGATAGATTAGTTAGTTAGAAAGAAAGATAGATTAGAAAGAAAGAAAGATAGATTAGTTAGAAAGAAAAAAGTTAGATAGATTAGTTAAAAAGAAAGATAGATTAGTTAGAAAGAAAGAAAGATAGATAGATTAATTAGTTAGAAAGAAAGAAAGATAGATAGATTAGATAGAAAGAAAAAAGATAGATAGATTAGTTAGAAAGAAAGATAGATTAGTTAGAAAGAAAGAAAGAAAATAGATTAGTTAGAAATAAAGAAATATGGATAGATTACTTAGAAAGAAAGAAAGATAGATTAGTTAGAAAGAAAGATAGATTAGTTAGAAAGAAAGAAAGATTAGTTAGAAAGAAAGAAAGAAAGAAAGATAGATTAGTTAGAATGAAAGAAAGAGATTAGTTAGAAAGAAAGAAAGAAAGAAAGAAAGAAAAGGATAGATTAGTTAGTTAGAAAGAAAGATAGATTAGTCAGAAAGAAAGAAAGAAAGACAGATTAGTTAGAAAGAAAAAATATGGATAGATTACTCAGAAAGAAAGAAAGATAGACTAGTTAGAAAGAAAGATAGATTAGTTAGAAAGAAAGAAAGAAAGAAAAATTAGTTAGAAAGAAAGAAAGATAGATTAGTTAGAATGAAAGAAAGAGATTAGTTAGAAAGAAAGAAAGAAAGAATAAAAGAAAGAAAGAAGGATAGATTAGTTAGTTAGGAAGAAAGATAGATTAGTCAGAAAGAAAGAAAGATAGATTAGTTAAAAAGGAAAAAGATAGATAAATTAGTTAGAAAGAAACATAGATTAGTTAGAAAGAAAGAAAGAAAGAGATTAGTTAGAAAGAAAAAGAAAGAAGGATAGGTTAGTTAGAAAGAAAGAAAGATAAATTAGTCAGAAAGAAAGAAAGAAAGATAGATTAGATAGAAAGAAAAAGATAGATAGATTAGTTAGAAAGAAAGATAGATTAGTTAGAATGAAAGAAAGAGATTAGTTAGAAAGAAAGAAAGAAAGAAAGAAAGAAAGAAAAAAGGATAGATTAGTTAGTTAGAAAGAAAGATAGATTAGTCAGAAAGAAAGAAAGATAGATTAGTTAGAAAGAAAAAAGATAGATAGATTAGTTAAAAAGAAAGATAGATTAGTTAGAAAGAAAGAAAGATAGATAGATTAGTTAGTTAGAAAGAAAGAAAGATAGATTAGTTAGAAATAAAAAAGATAGATAGATTAGTTAGAAAGAAAGATAGATTAGTTAGAAAGAAAGAAAGAAAGAAAATAGATTAGTTAGAAATAAAGAAATATGGATAGATTACTCAGAAAGAAAGAAAGATAGATTAGTTAGAAAGAAAGATAGATTAGTTAGAAAGAAAGAAAGAAAGATTAGTTAGAAAGAAAGAAAGATAGATTAGTTAGAATGAAAGAAAGAGATTATTTAGAAAGAAAGAAAGAAAGAAAGAAAAGGATAGATTAGTTAGTTAGAAAGAAAGATAGATTAGTCAGAAAGAAAGAAAGACAGATTAGTTAGAAAGAAAAAATATGGATAGATTACTAAGAAAGAAAGAAAGATAGATTAGTTAGAAAGAAAGATAGATTAGTTAGAAAGAAAGAAAGATTAGTTAGAAAGAAAGAAAGATAGATTGGTTAGAATGAAAGAAAGAGATTAGTTAGAATGAAAGAAAGAAAGAAAGAAAGAAAGAAAGAAAGAAAGAAAGAAAGAAAGAAAGAAAGAAAGAAAGAAAGAAAGAAAGAAGGATAGATTAGTTAGTTAGAAAGAAGGATAGATTAGTTAGTTAGGAAGAAAGATAGATTAGTCAGTAAGAAAGAAAGATAGATTAGTTAAAAAGGAAAAAATAGATAAATTAGTTAGAAAGAAACAGATTAGTTAGAAAGAAATAAAGAAAGAGATTAGTTAGAAAGAAAAAGAAAGAAGGATAGATTAGTTACAAAGAAAGAAAGATAGATTAGTCAGAAAGTAAGAAAGATAGATTAGTTAGAAAGAAAAAGATAGATAGATTAGTTAGAAAGAAAGATAGATTAGTAAGAAAGAAAGAAAGATAGATTAGTTAGAAAGAAAGATAGATTAGTTAGTTAGAAAGAAAGAAAGAAAGAGATTAGTTAGAAAGAAAGATAGATTAGTTAGAAAGAAAGAAAGAAAGAAAGAAAGAGATTAGTTAGAAAGAAAGAAAGATATATTAGTTAGAATGAAAGAAAGAGATTAGAAAGAAAAGAAAGAAAGAAAGAAAGAAAAAAGGATAGATTAGTTAGTTAGAAAAAAAGATAGATTAGTAAGAAAAAAGAAAGATAGATTAGTTAGAAAGAAAAAAGATAGATTAGTTAGAAAGAAAGATAGATTAGTTAGAAAGAAAGAAAGAAAGATTAGTCAGAAAGAAAGATTAGTCAGAAAGAAAGAAAGACAGATTAGTTAGAAAGAAAAATATGGATAGATTACTGAGAAAGAAAGAAAGATAGATTAGTTAGAAAGAAAGATAGATTAGTTAGAAAGAAAGAAAGAAAGATTAGTTAGAATGAAAGAAAGAGATTAGTTAGAATGAAAGAAAGAAAGAAAGAAAGAAAGAAGGATAGATTAGTTAGTTAGGAAGAAAGATAGATTAGTCAGAAAGAAAGAAAGATAGATTAGTTAAAAAGGAAAAAATAGATAAATTAGTTAGAAAGAAACATAGATTAGTTAGAAAGAAAGAAAGAAAGAAAGAGATTAGTTAGAAAGAAAAAGAAAGAAGGATAGATTAGTTACAAAGAAAGAAAGATAGATTAGTCAGAAAGAAAGAAAGATAGATTAGTTAGAAAGAAAAAGATAGATAGATTAGTTAGAAAGAAAGATAGATTAGTAAGAAAGAAAGAAAGATAGATTAGTTAGAAAGAAAGATAGATTAGTTATTTAGAAAGAAAGAAAGAAAGAAAGAAAGAAAGAAAGAAAGAAAGAAAGAAAGAAAGAAAGAAGGATAGATTAGTTAGTTAGGAAGAAAGATAGATTAGTCAGAAAGAAAGAAAGATAGGTTAGTTAAAAAGGAAAAAATAGATAAATTAGTTAGAAAGAAACAGATTAGTTAGAAAGAAAGAAAGAAAGAGATTAGTTAGAAAGAAAAAGAAAGAAGGATAGATTAGTTACAAAGAAAGAAAGATAGATTAGTCAGAAAGAAAGAAAGATAGATTAGTTAGAAAGAAAAAGATAGATAGATTAGTTAGAAAGAAAGATAGATTAGTAAGAAAGAAAAAATATGGATAGATTACTCAGAAAGAAAGAAAGATAGATTAGTTAGAAAGAAAGATAGATTAGTTAGAAAGAAAGAAAGAAAGAAAAATTAGTTAGAAAGAAAGAAAGATAGATTAGTTAGAATGAAAGAAAGAGATTAGTTAGAAAGAAAGAAAGAAAGAATAAAAGAAAGAAAGAAGGATAGATTAGTTAGTTAGGAAGAAAGATAGATTAGTCAGAAAGAAAGAAAGATAGATTAGTTAAAAAGGAAAAAGATAGATAAATTAGTTAGAAAGAAACATAGATTAGTTAGAAAGAAAGAAAGAAAGAAAGAGATTAGTTAGAAAGAAAAAGAAAGAAGGATAGGTTAGTTACAAAGAAAGAAAGATAGATTAGTCAGAAAGAAAGAAAGAAAGATAGATTAGATAGAAAGAAAAAGATAGATAGATTAGTTAGAAAGAAAGATAGATTAGTTAGAAAGAAAGAAAGAAAGATTAGTTAGAAAGAAAGAAAGATAGATTAGTTAGAATGAAAGAAAGAGATTAGTTAGAAAGAAAGAAAGAAAGAAAGAAAGAAAGAAAGAAAGAAAAAAGGATAGATTAGTTAGTTAGAAAAAAAGATAGATTAGTAAGAAAAAAGAAAGATAGATTAGTTAGAAAGAAAAAAGATAGATTAGTTAGAAAGAAAGATAGATTAGTTAGAAAGAAAGAAAGAAAGATTAGTCAGAAAGAAAGATTAGTCAGAAAGAAAGAAAGACAGATTAGTTAGAAAGAAAAATATGGATAGATTACTAAGAAAGAAAGAAAGATAGATTAGTTAGAAAGAAAGATAGATTAGTTAGAAAGAAAGAAAGATAGATTAGTTAGAATGAAAGAAAGAGATTAGTTAGAATGAAAGAAAGAAAGAAAGAAAGAAAGAAAGAAAGAAAGAAGGATAGATTAGTTAGTTAGGAAGAAAGATAGATTAGTCAGAAAGAAAGAAAGATAGATTAGTTAAAAAGGAAAAAATAGATAAATTAGTTAGAAAGAAACATAGATTAGTTAGAAAGAAAGAAAGAAAGAGATTAGTTAGAAAGAAAAAGAAAGAAGGATAGATTAGTTACAAAGAAAGAAAGATAGATTAGTCAGAAAGAAAGAAAGATAGATTAGTTAGAAAGAAAGATAGATTAGTTATTTAGAAAGAAAGAAAGAAAGAAAGAAAGAAAGAAAGAAAGAAGGATAGATTAGTTAGTTAGGAAGAAAGATAGATTAGTCAGAAAGAAAGAAAGATAGATTAGTTAAAAAGGAAAAAATAGATAAATTAGTTAGAAAGAAACAGATTAGTTAGAAAGAAAGAAAGAAAGAGATTAGTTAGAAAGAAAAAGAAAGAAGGATAGATTAGTTACAAAGAAAGAAAGATAGATTAGTCAGAAAGAAAGAAAGATAGATTAGTTAGAAAGAAAAAGATAGATAGATTAGTTAGAAAGAAAGATAGATTAGTAAGAAAGAAAGAAAGATAGATTAGTTAGAAAGAAAGATAGATTAGTTAGTTAGAAAGAAAGAAAGAAAGAGATTAGTTAGAAAGAAAGATAGATTAGTTAGAAAGAAAGAAAGAAAGAAAGAAAGAGATTAGTTAGAAAGAAAGAAAGATATATTAGTTAGAATGAAAGAAAGAGATTAGTTAGAAAGAAAGAAAGAAAGAAAGACAGAAAGAAAGAAAGAAAGAAAGAAAGAAAGAAAGAAAGAAAGAAAGAAAGAAAGAAAGAAAGAAAGAAAGAAAGAAAGAAAAAAGGATTGATTAGTTAGTTAGAAAGAAAGAAAGATAGATTAGTCAGAAAGAAAGATAGATTAGTCAGAAAGAAAGAAAGATAGATTAGTTAGAAAGAAAGATAGATTAGTCAGAAAGAAAGAAAGATAGCATAGTTAGAAAGAAAGATAGATTAGTTAGAAAGAAAGAAAGATAGATAGATTAGTTAGAAAGAAAGCTAGATTAGTTAGAAAGAAAGAAAGATAGATTAGTTAGAAAGAAAGATAGATTTGTTAGAAAGAAAGAAAGAAAGAAAGAGATTAGTTAGAAAGAAAGAAAGAGATTAGTTAGAAAGAAAGAAAGCTAGATTAGTTAGAATGAAAGAAAGAGATTAGTTAGAAAGAAAGAAAGAAAGAAAGAAAGAAAGAAAGAAAGAAAGAAAGAAAGAAAGAAAGAAAGAAAGAAAGAAAGAAAGAAAAAAGGATAGATTAGTTAGTTAGAAAGAAAGATAGATTAGAAAGAAAGAAAGATAGATTAGTTAGAAAGAAAAAAGTTAGATAGATTAGTTAAAAAGAAAGATAGATTAGTTAGAAAGAAAGAAAGATAGATAGATTAATTAGTTAGAAAGAAAGAAAGATAGATAGATTAGTTAGAAAGAAAAAATATAGATAGATTAGTTAGACAGAAAGATAGATTAGTTAGAAAGAAAGAAAGAAAATAGATTACTTAGAAATAAAGAAATATGGATAGATTACTTAGAAAGAAAGAAAGATAGATTAGTTAGAAAGAAAGATAGATTAGTTAGAAAGAAAGAAAGATTAGTTAGAAAGAAAGAAAGAAAGAAAGAAAGATTAGTTAGAATGAAAGAAAGAGATTAGTTAGAAAGAAAGAAAGAAAGAAAGAAAGAAAGAAAAGGATAGATTAGTTAGTTAGAAAGAAAGATAGATTAGTCAGAAAGAAAGAAAGAAAGAAAGACAGATTAGTTAGAAAGAAAAAATATGGATAGATTACTCAGAAAGAAAGAAAGATAGATTAGTTAGAAAGAAAGATAGATTAGTTAGAAAGAAAGAAAGAAAGAAAGAAAAATTAGTTAGAAAGAAAGAAAGATAGATTAGTTAGAATGAAAGAAAGAGATTAGTTAGAAAGAAAGAAAGAAAGAATAAAAGAAAGAAAGAAGGATAGATTAGTTAGTTAGGAAGAAAGATAGATTAGTCAGAAAGAAAGAAAGATAGATTAGTTAAAAAGGAAAAAGATAGATAAATTAGTTAGAAAGAAACATAGATTAGTTAGAAAGAAAGAAAGAAAGAGATTAGTTAGAAAGAAAAAGAAAGAAGGATAGATTAGTTAGAAAGAAAGAAAGATAGATTAGTCAGAAAGAAAGAAAGAAAGATAGATTAGATAGAAAGAAAAAGATAGATAGATTAGTTAGAAAGAAAGATAGATTAGTTAGAAAGAAAGAAAGATTAGTTAGAAAGAAAGAAAGATAGATTAGTTAGAAAGAAAGAAAGATAGATTAGTTAGAATGAAAGAAAGAGATTAGTTAGAAAGAAAGAAAGAAAGAAAGAAAGAAAGAAAGAAAGAAAGAAAGAAAGAAAGAAAGAAAAAAGGATAGATTAGTTAGTTAGAAAAAAGATAGATTAGTAAGAAAAAAGAAAGATAGATTAGTTAGAAAGAAAAAAGATAGATTAGTTAGAAAGAAAGATAGATTAGTTAGAAAGAAAGAAAGAAAGATTAGTCAGAAAGAAAGAAAGAAAGACAGATTAGTTAGAAAGAAAAAATATGGATAGATTACTAAGAAAGAAAGAAAGATAGATTAGTTAGAAAGAAAGATAGATTAGATAGAAAGAAAGAAATAAAGAAAGATTAGTTAGAAAGAAAGAAAGATAGATTAGTTAGAATGAAAGAAAGAGATTAGTTAGAAAGAAAGAAAGAAAGAAAGAAAGAAAGAAAGAAAGAAAGAAAGAAGGATAGATTAGTTAGTTAGGAAGAAAGATAGATTAGTCAGAAAGAAAGAAAGATAGATTAGTCAGAAAGAAAGAAAGATAGATTAGTTAGAAAGAAAAAGATAGATAGATTAGTTAGAAAGAAAGATAGATTAGTAAGAAAGAAAGAAAGATAGATTAGTTAGAAAGAAAGAAAGAAAGATTAGTCAGAAAGAAAGAAAGACAGATTAGTTAGAAAGAAAAAATATGGATAGATTACTAAGAAAGAAAGAAAGATAGATTAGTTAGAAAGAAAGATAGGTTAGTTAGAAAGAAAGAAAGAAAGAAAGAAAGATAGATTAGTTAGAATGAAAGAAAGAGATTAGTTAGAAAGAAAGAAAGAAAGAAAGAAAGAAAGAAAGAAAGAAAGAAAGAAGGATAGATTAGTTAGTTAGGAAGAAAGATAGATTAGTCAGAAAGAAAGAAAGATAGATTAGTCAGAAAGAAAGAAAGATAGATTAGTTAGAAAGAAAAAGATAGATAGATTAGTTAGAAAGAAAGATAGATTAGTTAGAAAGAAAGAAAGAAAGAAAGAAAGAGATTAGTTAGAAAGAAAGAAAGATATATTAGTTAGAATGAAAGAAAGAGATTAGTTAGAAAGAAAGAAAGAAAGAAAGAAAGAAAGAAAGAAAGAAAGAAAGAAAAAAGGATTGATTAGTTAGTTAGAAAGAAAGATAGATTAGTCAGAAAGAAAGATAGATTAGTCAGAAAGAAAGATAGATTAGTCAGAAAGAAAGAAAGATAGATTAGTTAGAAAGAAAGATAGATTAGTCAGAAAGAAAGAAAGATAGATTAGTTAGAAAGAAAGATAGATTAGTTAGAAAGAAAGAAAGATAGATAGATTAGTTAGAAAGAAAGCTAGATTAGTTAGAAAGAAAGAAAGAAAGAAAGAAAGATAGATTAGTTAGAAAGAAAGATAGATTTGTTAGAAAGAAAGAAAGAAAGAGATTAGTTAGAAAGAAAGAAAGAAAGAAAGAAAGAAAGAAAGAAAGAAAGAAAGAAAGAAAGAAAGAAAGAAAGAGATTAGTTAGAAAGAAAGAAAGCTAGATTAGTTAGAATGAAAGAAAGAGATTAGTTAGAAAGAAAGAAAGAAAGAAAGAAAGAAAGAAAGAAAGAAAGAAAGAAAGAAAGAAAGAAAGAAAGAAAGAAAGAAAGAAAAAAGGATAGATTAGTTAGTTAGAAAGAAAGATAGATTAGAAAGAAAGAAAGATAGATTAGTTAGAAAGAAAAAAGTTAGATTAGTTAAAAAGAAAGATAGATTAGTTAGAAAGAAAGAAAGATAGATAGATTAATTAGTTAGAAAGAAAGAAAGATAGATAGATTAGTTAGAAAGAAAAAAGATAGATAGATTAGTTAGAAAGAAAGATAGATTAGTTAGAAAGAAAGAAAGAAAATAGATTAGTTAGAAATAAAGAAATATGGATAGATTACTTAGAAAGAAAGAAAGATAGATTAGTTAGAAAGAAAGATAGATTAGTTAGAAAGAAAGAAAGATTAGTTAGAAAGAAAGAAAGAAAGATAGATTAGTTAGAATGAAAGAAAGAGATTAGTTAGAAAGAAAGAAAGAAAGAAAGAAAGAAAGAAAGAAAGAAAGAAAGAAAGAAAGAAAGAAAGAAAGAAAGAAAGAAAGAAAAGGATAGATTAGTTAGTTAGAAAGAAAGATAGATTAGTCAGAAAGAAAGAAAGAAAGACAGATTAGTTAGAAAGAAAAAATATGGATAGATTACTCAGAAAGAAAGAAAGATAGATTAGTTAGAAAGAAAGATAGATTAGTTAGAAAGAAAGAAAGAAAGAAAGAAAAATTAGTTAGAAAGAAAGAAAGATAGATTAGTTAGAATGAAAGAAAGAGATTAGTTAGAAAGAAAGAAAGAAAGAATAGAAGAAAGAAAGAAGGATAGATTAGTTAGTTAGGAAGAAAGATAGATTAGTCAGAAAGAAAGAAAGATAGATTAGTTAAAAAGGAAAAAGATAGATAAATTAGTTAGAAAGAAACATAGATTAGTTAAAAAGAAAGAAAGAAAGAAAGAAAGAGATTAGTTAGAAAGAAAAAGAAAGAAGGATAGATTAGTTAGAAAGAAAGAAAGATAGATTAGTCAGAAAGAAAGAAAGAAAGATAGATTAGATAGAAAGAAAAAGATAGATAGATAAGTTAGAAAGAAAGATAGATTAGTTAGAAAGAAAGAAAGAAAGAAAGATTAGTTAGAAAGAAAGAAAGATAGATTAGTTAGAATGAAAGAAAGAGATTAGTTAGAAAGAAAGAAAGAAAGAAAGAAAGAAAGAAAGAAAGAAAGAAAGAAAGAAAGAAAGAAAGAAAGAAAAAAGGATAGATTAGTTAGTTAGAAAAAAAGATAGATTAGTAAGAAAAAAGAAAGATAGATTAGTTAGAAAGAAAAAGATAGATTAGTTAGAAAGAAAGATAGATTAGTTAGAAAGAAAGAAAGAAAGAAAGAAAGATAGATAGATCAGTTAGAAAGAAAGAAAGATAGATTAGTTAGAATGAAAGAAAGAAAGAGATTAGTTAGAAAGAAAGAAAGAAGGATAGATTAGTTCCCTTTCAAGGGAACTCGAGCTGCGTTGAGACGCGGTGGGAACGCTCTGCGTGATTGCGTCGTGAAGCACGTGTATAATCAGTCCAATGGAAGAGCTAGACGTCATAGGCGGGTGACGTCATAGACCAGGAAGCTATAAAGCACCCCTGAAAACAGACCGCGACAGCTTCTGCGCCTTCAGCAAGCGATCTGTGTATTCTGTCCTTGTCATATTTATCGTTGTCTGTCAAGTTGAAATATATATATATATGATGGCAAAAGAGAGCAAGCAGCTTTGTGTTGTTCCCTGCCCACGTTATATCACGGGTGGGGACACACACATCAGCTTTTTGTTACTATTTGGGAGTGGAGCATGCCACAGTCAGTTCTCGAGGGGGCTGACTGTGAGCATTGCCAGAAGCTGTCCGTGAGGACGCTCCGCTCCCGCCGGGCGTTCTTCGAGGAGGACGTTTCGGTTCGCGCTCCCCGTGCGGGTCCCGCTGTTGCCGATGCACGGCGGCGACTCGCATTTTGGGGTTCGCAAACGGATCTGACAGCGAGAGTTGGGACGGGCCCCGCCCTATCTCAGCTTTCACCTGCCAGATCCAGTGCTGGGGATTTCCAGTTCCGAGGAATTGGTATCGTTAGTGTTTTGTTTAGAAAAAGAGAACAAAACAAATAAAGATATTAGAAAAAGGCAGATGTTTGAGTTTTCAATAAATGAATAGATAAGTCAGCTCATAACTCTGTTGAATAAAGAGGAGCTTTAAAAGGAGGTTTATCTAGTGCTGTTGCTAGTTAAATATTTTCTGGCCAGCTGAACATTATGAGAGTAAAAGAGTTTATTAGATGAAATATATCTAAAAACAGAAAAACTCTGTATCTCAGCCTCCTCGTCGGGGACTGCCGTTTTTTCCCTATCTCCACACCACACTGAGGTGTCGAGATTTTGGAATAAGCCGGTTTCTATTTTATGTGTTTAATGCCCAAACGTCTAACTATAGTAAGGCTATGGGTATTAAGTATCATGGTATGACAGTGCCTCGGGTTAAAGAGACGCTTACTAGCTTTCTCTCTCCCGAGTCGGCGTCATTATTTTTAACCCCGACGTTACCCAGCGCATGGGTAAATTATAAAGACATGGATGAATGTGAGGTTGTCAGCACTGACGCTATTCGAGAATTGCGTCGTGCAAAAACAAAGAAAGAGATAAACTATACTGGGAGGGACGGTTTCGAGAAATCGTTTCTCCTCTGCGTCCTCTGGGGGGCGACTCTCTGAGGAGGGTCGCAGCACGGCCAGTTCGGTTGTTTTCCTGCTGGTGGCCACGGAGTGATATATTTATATATATATATATATATATATACATACGTATTTCTGATTTAAAAATAAAGAAAAAACAAAGAAATAACCATTCAGCGGCGTTCCAGAGGTTTCTTCCTCACCAATCTAATGTTCCTGAGACTGCTGGGCGGAGCAGTCTCGGTCTACTAAGCTCCTCGCAGCACTGAGTGCAAACGAGCATCGCCATTTGGGCTCCTCCACAATCGGGGGACTTGGGTGGCGGTAGCAGTCTAGCCAGTTAGAGATATGCAAGATCTGAGGACGTTTTTATCTCTAAAAAAAGCTTGGACAAATAGGAAGCCCTGACGCCGAGGCTATCAGGCTTCTAAAGGGTGGTCCCCTCCGGGGGTAGGGATGGTTTTGAGAAATCGTTTCTCCTCGGCGCCCTCTGGGGTGCGACTCTCTGAGGAGGGTCGCAGCGCTGCCAGTTCGGTTTTCCTGCCGGTTCGCCGTTCAGGGCACCAAGGTGTCAGTGTCCCCAAACGATCCTCCGAGGGGGGTCGTAGAGCAGTCAGTTCGGTTTCCCTGCCGGTTCGCCGTTTCAGGGTGCCGAGGTGCCTGCTTTTTCCAATGATCCTCCGAGGAGGGTCGTAGGAACTAAGTTATTTAGAGGTAGGCAAGATCTGAGGACTGTCGTCATCTCTAATAAAGTTTAGACAGGAAGTCCTGTCGTAAAAAAAAAAAAAAAAACGAGGCTATCAGGCTTCTGAGGGCTCCTCCGGGGCAGGGACCGTTTTGAGAAACCGTTTCTCCTCGGCGCCCTCTGGGGTGCGACTCTCTGAGGAGGGTCGCAGCGCTGCCAGTTCGGTTGTTCCCTGCCGGTTCGCCGTTCAGGGCACCGAGGTGTCAGCGTCCCCATACGATCCTCCGAGGAGGGTCGTAGAACGGTCAGTTCGGTTGTTCCCTGCCGGTTCGCCGCTTCAGGGCACCGTAGTGACTGTTCAACCAAATCCAGAGGCCAGTCTTGAGAGACTGGTTCCTCTAGTAGAATTTCTGGCAGCGTGGAAACTACTGCCACATATTTCTCGGTGGGTCCTGCACACTATAGAAAAGGGGTTCAGAATTCAGTTCTTGTCTGCACAGATTTCTAGGGGTCCTCCCCACTGTGGTGGACCCCGAGCAGGCTTTGGTTATGGAGCAGGAAGTACTGACACTTCTGCAAAAGGAGCTGTAGAAGGGGTTCCTCCTCCCGGCAGACAGTCAGGGTTTTACTGCCATTACTTCATTGTTCCGAAAGAGGATGAGGGGTTGCGTCCTACTCTAGACCTGCGTCAATTAAACAGCAGGTCTCAGAATCTTAAGTTCAAAGTATGCTTACGCTAAATATGATTGTGTCACAGACTCAGTCCGAGGACTGGTTTGTCACAATAGACTTAAAGGACGCTTACTTATCTATCCATCCTCATCACAGGAGGTTCCTGAGGTTTGCTTTCAGGGGCGAAGCATACCAGTATCGGGTTCTTCCATTCGGCCTAGGTTATCACCCCGCACCTTTTACAATATGCGTGGATGCAGCTCTGGCTCCTCTGAGATTCCAGGGCATTCGCGTATTAAATTATATCGACGATTGGTTGATTTTAGCTCAGTCCGAGCTTTTGGCAGTTCAACATCGAGATGTCGTTCTGTCCCACATAAGGAGGTTGGGGTTGCGGCTCAACACCAAAAGAGTGTACTCCTCCCAGCTCTGAGGACCACTTTTCTAGGTGTATTATGGGATTCGACAACAATGCAAGCACGTCTGTCTCCTGCACGTATTTCTGCGATTCTCACAGCCGTAAAGGAATTTAAAACTAGGTCAGTCACTCACTGCAAACAGTCTCTGAGACTGTTGGGGCTCATGGTAGTTGCGTCCAACGTAGTTACTTTTGGCCTTCTGTACATGAGACCCCTGCAGTGGTGGCTCGGGACCAAGGGGTTTTCTCCGAGGGGAAATCCGTTTTCGCATGGTCAAGGTCACGCGGCTATGCCTTCGTGCCTCGGTCATGTGGAAGAAACCTTGGTTCCTCGCCCAGGGCCCAGTGCTGGGGGCTTCTTGTCGACGCGTCACGCTATCGACGGATGCTTCCCTCACAGGTTGGGGGGCGGTCATGAGTGGCCGTTCGGTGAAAGGCCTTTGGTTGGGGCTCATGGCAGTTGCGTCCAACGTAGTTACCTTTGGCCTTCTGTACATGAGACCCCTGCAGTGGTGCCTCAGGACCAAGGGGTTTTCTCCGAGGGGAAATCCGTTTTCGCATGATCAAGGTCACGCGGCTATGCCTTCGTGCCTCGGTCATGTGGAAGAACCTTGGTTCCTCGCCCAGGCCCAGTGTTGGGGGCTTCTTGTCGACGCATAATGCTATCGACGGATGCTTCCCTCACAATCATGAGTGGTTGCTCGGTGAAGGGTCCGGACAACACACTGATGGTCTCGTATATCAGAGCAGATATCCTGTTGAGGCAGGGGCTGTGGCCCGGGGAATGGAAACTTCACCCCGAGGTGGTGGAGCTTCTTAGGGAGAACTTAGGTCAAACTCAAGTCGACCTTTCGTATCGCTTGTACAATGCATTGCCCTTTGTGGTTCTCCCTCATGCATCCAGCTCCGCTTGGACTGGATGTGATGTATTAGGTGTGGTTCACGCTACAACTGTACGCATTTCCCGATATCTTTGCTCCTGGGAGCTCTGGATACTGTGGGCTCGGCCTCTGAGGGGGCCCAGCTCATAGACTCAGGTCTCTCGACCGAGGTCTTGGAGACCGTACTCCAGTCTAGTGCTCCCTCCACGAGAAGACTAAATATGCATTGATATGGAAACCGTTCTCTGACTGGTGCAGAGAACGCCTTCTGAATCTTGTTTCTGCCCTGTTGGTACAGTACTTGATTTCTGTAATGAATGTTTCTTTGCTGGGTTATCTCTGAGGAGAGATCCTTAATTTCGTCTTCTCCGTGGTACATGAGGCTGAGGCCTGCACGTACTTGGATTTGCACCTGGTATGGTGATAGTATTTCTTCACCCCAGGTCAGGTTGTATCTCTAGGTCCCTACTGAATGTGCGGGTCATTTGTGCTGCAGGCCTTCTGTCCTCCACCATTAATACCCCAGATCAGGAAAAACTTAATCTGTTATGCCCTGTCCGGGCTTTGGATGCATATGTCCACAGAGCTGCTCAGTGGCTTATATCAGAACAATTATTTGTCTGCTTCGGGTCACCTAAGATAGGTTGCCCTGCATCTAAACAGATGATGAGCAAGTGGGTAGTTGAGGCTATCTCACTTGCTTATGAAGCGGCCGGACAGCCTTCACCCTATGGCTGTTCAGGCCCATTCTACAGAAGTATGGCTGCCTCTAGGCTTTAATTTCGGGAGTTTCCCTTCAGGATATTTGTAATGCGGCAGGCTGGTCCTCACCACATACATTTGTCAGATTTTATGACTTAGACCTCTCCACTCCTGGGGCTAGGTTGCTTGCTTCTTAGTGTGCGCAAGACTTCACACAGAACGGGCATTTGTCTTTATGGCGTAGTGGGTATGGGGTTCCCACCGCGTCTCAACGCAGCTCGAGTTCCCTTGAAAGGGAACGTCTCAGGTTACGTATGTAACCCTGGTTCCCTGAGAGGGAACGAGACGCTGCGTTCTCCTGCCATACTTCCTGCATGCCCTGATCGACTTGCTTCAGGCTTATCAGAAGCTGTCGCGGTCTGTTTTCAGGGGTGCTTTATAGCTTCCTGGTCTATGACGTCACCCGCCTATGACGTCTAGCTCTTCCATTGGACTGATTATACACGTGCTTCACGACGCAATCACGCAGAGCGTTCCCACCGCGTCTCAACGCAGCGTCTCGTTCCCTCTCAGGGAACCAGGGTTACATACGTAACCTGAGACGTTAGTTAGAAAGAAAGATAGATTAGTCAGAAAGAAAGAAAGAAAGATAGATTAGTTAGAAAGAAAGATAGATAAGTTAGTTAGAAAGAAAGAAATATGGATAGATTAGTAAGAAAGAAAGAAAGAAAGAAAGAAAGAAAGAAAGAAAGAAAAAAGGATAAATTAGTTAGTTAGAAAGATAGATTAGTTAGAAAGAAAGAAAGATAGATTAGTTAGAATGAAAGAAAGAGATTAGTTAGAAAGAAAGAAAGAAAGAAAGAAAGAAAGATAGATTAGTTAGTTAGAAAAAAAGATAGATTAGTCAGAAAGAAAGAAAGATAGATTAGATAGAAAGAAAAAAGATAGATTAGTTAGAAAGAAAGATATATTAGTTAGAAAGAAAGAAAGAAAGATAGATAGATTAGTTAGAAAGAAAGATAGATAAGTTAGTTAGAAAGAAAAAATGATAGAATAGTTAGAAAGAAAGAAAGAAATATGGATAGATAAGTTAGAAAGAAAGAAAGAAAGAAAGAAGGATAGATTAGTTAGTTAGAAAGATAGATTAGTTAGAAAGAAAGAAAGAAAGAAAGAAAGAAAGAAAGAAAGAAAGATATATTAGTTAGAAAGAAAGATAGATTAGTTAGAAAGAAAGAAAGAAAGATAGATAGATTAGTTAGTTAGAAAGAAAGATAGATTAGTTAGAAAGAAAAAAGATCAATAGATTAGTTAGAAAGAAAGATAGATAGATTAGTTAGAAAGAAAGAAAGATAGATTAGTTAGAAAGAAAGATTAGTTAGAAAGAAAGATAGATTAGTTAGAAAGAAAGAAATATTAGTTAGAAAGAAAGATAGATTAGTCAGAAAGAAAGAAAGAAAGATATATTAGTTAGAAAGAAAAAAGAAACATAGATTAGTTAGAAAGAAAAAATGATAGAATAGTTAGAAAGAAAGAAATATGGATAGATTAGAAAGAAAGAAAGAAAGAAAGAAAGATTAGTTAGTTAGAAAGAAAAAATGATAGAATAGTTAGAAAGAAAGAAATATGGATAGATAAGTTAGAAAGAAAGAAAGAAAGAAAGAAGGATAGATTAGTTAGTTAGAAAGATAGATTAGTTAGAAAGAAAGAAAGAAAGAAAGAAAGAAAGAAAGAAAGAAAGAAAGAAAGAAAAAAGGATAGATTAGTTAGTTAGAAAGATAGATTAGTTAGAAAGAAAGAAAGAAAGAAAAAAGGATAGATTAGTTAGTTAGAAAGATAGATTAGTTAGAAAGAAAGAAAGATAGATTAGTTAGAAAGAAAGAAAGAAAGAAAGAAAGATAGATAGATTAGTTAGTTAGAAAGAAAGATAGATTAGTTAGAAAGAAAAAAGATTGATAGATTAGTTAGAAAGAAAGATAGATAGATTAGTTAGAAAGAAAGAAAGATAGATTAGTTAGAAAGAAAGATTAGTTAGAAAGAAAGATAGATTAGTTAGAAAGAAAGATAGATTAGTTAGAAAGAAAGATTAGTTAGAAAGAAAGATAGATTAGTTAGAAAGAAAGAAAGATTAGTTAGAAAGAAAGATAGATTAGTCAGAAAGAAAGAAAGAAAGATAGATTAGTTAGAAAGAAAAAAGAAAGATAGATTAGTTAGAAAGAAAAAATGATAGAATAGTTAGAAAGAAAGAAATATGGATAGATTAGAAAGAAAGAAAGAAAGAAAGAAAGAAAGAAAGAAAGAAGGATAGATTAGTTAGTTAGAAAGATAGATTAGTTAGAAAGAAAGAAAGAAAGAAAGAAAGAAAGAAAGAAAGAAAGAAAGAAAAAAGGATAGATTAGTTAGTTAGAAAGATAGATTAGTTAGAAAGAAAGAAAGAAAGAAAGAAAGAAAGAAAGAAAGAAAGAAAGAAAGAAAAAAGGATAGACTAGTTAGTTAGAAAAAAGATAGATTAGTCAGAAAGAAAGAAAGATAGATTAGTTAGAAAGAAAAAAGATAGATAGATTAGTTAGAAAGAAAGATAGATTAGTTAGAAAGAAAAAAGATAGATAGATTAGTTAGGAAGAAAGATAGATTAGTTAGAAAGAAAGAAAGATAGATAGATTAGTTAGTTAGAAAGAAAGATAGATTAGTTAGAAAGAAAAAAGATAGATAGATTAGTTAGAAAGAAAGATAGATTAGTTTGAAAGAAAGAAGGAAAGATAGATTAGTTAGAAAGAAAGAAATATGGATAGATTACTCAGAAAGAAAGAAAGATAGATTAGTTAGAAAGAAAGATAGATTAGTTAGAAAGAAAGAAAGAGATTAGTTAGAAAGAAAGAAAGAAAGAAAGAAAGATAGATTAGTTAGAATGAAAGAAAGAGATTAGTTAGAAAGAAAGAAAGAAAGAAAGAAAGAAAGAAAGAAAGAAAGAAAGAAAGAAAGAAAGAAAGAAAGAAAAAAGGATAGATTAGTTAGTAAGAAAGAAAGATAGATTAGTCAGAAAGAAAGATAGATTAGTTAGAAAGAAAAAAGATAGATAGATTAGTTAAAAAGAAAGATAGATTAGTTAGAAAGAAAGAAAGATAGATAGATTAGTTAGTTAGAAAGAAAGAAAGATAGATTAGTTAGAAATAAAAAAAGATAGATAGATTTGTTAGAAAGAAAGATAGATTAGTTAGAATGAAAGAAAGAGATTAGTTAGAAAGAAAGAAAGAAAGAAAGAAAGAAAAGGATAGATTAGTTAGTTAGAAAGAAAGATAGATTAGTCAGAAAGAAAGAAAGACAGATTAGTTAGAAAGAAAAAAATATGGATAGATTACTAAGAAAGAAAGAAAGATAGATTAGTTAGAAAGAAAGATAGATTAGTTAGAAAGAAAGAAAGAAAGATTAGTTAGAAAGAAAGAAAGATAGATTAGTTAGAATGAAAGAAAGAGATTAATTAGAATGAAAGAAAGAAAGAAAGAAAGAAAGAAAGAAAGAAAGAAAGAAAGAAAGAAAGAAAGAAAGAAAGAAAGATAGATTAGTTAGTTAGGAAGAAAGATAGATTAGTCAGAAAGAAAGAAAGATAGATTAGTTAAAAAGGAAAAAATAGATAAATTAGTTAGAAAGAAACATAGATTAGTTAGAAAGAAAGAAAGAAAGAGATTAGTTAGAAAGAAAAAGAAAGAAGGATAGATTAGTTACAAAGAAAGAAAGATAGATTAGTCAGAAAGAAAGAAAGAAAGATAGATTAGTTAGAAAGAAAAAGATAGATAGATTAGTTAGAAAGAAAGATAGATTAGTAAGAAAGAAAGAAAGATAGATTAGTTAGAAAGAAAGATAGATTAGTTAGAAAGAAAGAAAGAAAGAAAGAAAGAGATTAGTTAGAAAGAAAGATAGATTAGTTAGAAAGAAAGAAAGAAAGAGATTAGTTAGAAAGAAAGAAATATATATTAGTTAGAATGAAAGAAAGAGATTAGTTAGAAAGAAAGAAAGAAAGAAATAAAGAAAAAAGGATAGATTAGTTAGTTAGAAAGAAAGATAGATTAGTCAGAAAGAAAGATAGATTAGTCAGAAAGAAAGAAAGATAGATTAGTTAGAAAGAAAGATAGATTAGCCAGAAAGAAAGAAAGATAGATTAGTTAGAAAGAAAGATAGATTAGTTAGAAAGAAAGAAAGATAGATAGATTAGTTAGAAAGAAAGATAGATTAGTTAGAAAGAAAGAAAGATAGATAGATTAGTTAGAAAGAAAGCTAGATTAGTTAGAAAGAAAGAAAGAAATAAAGATAGATTAGTTAGAAAGAAAGATAGATTTGTTAGAAAGAAAAAAAGAAAGAGATTAGTTAGAAAGAAAGAAAGAAAGAAAGAAAGAGATTAGTTAGAAAGAAAGAAAGCTAGATTAGTTAGAATGAAAGAAAGAGATTAGTTAAAAAGAAAGAAAGAAAGAAAGAAAGAAAGAAAGAAAGAAAGAAAGAAAGAAAGAAAGAAAGAAAGAAAGAAAGAAAGAAAAAAGGATAGATTAGTTAGAAAGAAAGATAGATTAGTCAGAAAGAAAGAAAGATAGATTAGTTAGAAAGAAAAAAGTTAGATAGATTAGTTAAAAAGAAAGATAGATTAGTTAGAAAGAAAGAAAGATAGATAGATTAATTAGTTAGAAAGATAGATTAGTTAGAAAGAAAAAAGATAGATAGATTAGTTAGAAAGAAAGATAGATTAGTTAGAAAGAAAGAAAGAAAATAGATTAGTTAGAAATAAAGAAATATGGATAGATTACTTAGAAAGAAAGAAAGATAGATTAGTTAGAAAGAAGGATAGACTAGTTAGAAAGAAAGAAAGATTAGTTAGAAAGAAAGAAAGATAGATTAGTTAGAATGAAAGAAAGAGATTAGTTAGAAAGAAAGAAAGAAAGAAAGAAAGAAAGAAAGAAAGAAAGAAAGAAAGAAAGAAAGAAAGAAAGAAAGAAAAGGATAGATTAGTTAGTTAGAAAGAAAGATAGATTAGTCAGAAAGAAAGAAAGAAAGACAGATTAGTTAGAAAGAAAAAATATGGATAGATTACTCAGAAAGAAAGAAAGATAGATTAGTTAGAAAGAAAGATAGATTAGTTAGAAAGAAAGAAAGAAAGAAAGAAAAATTAGTTAGAAAGAAAGAAAGATAGATTAGTTAGAATGAAAGAAAGAGATTAGTTAGAAAGAAAGAAAGAAAGAATAAAAGAAAGAAAGACGGATAGATTAGTTAGTTAGGAAGAAAGATAGATTAGTCAGAAAGAAAGAAAGATAGATTAGTTAAAAAGGAAAAAGATAGATAAATTAGTTAGAAAGAAACATAGATTAGTTAGAAAGAAAGAAAGAAAGCAAGAAAGAGATTAGTTAGAAAGAAAAAGAAAGAAGGATAGATTAGTTAGAAAGAAAGAAAGATAGATTAGTCAGAAAGAAAGAAAGAAAGATAGATTAGATAGAAAGAAAAAGATAGATAGATTAGTTAGAAAGAAAGATAGATTAGTTAGAAAGAAAGAAAGATAGATTAGTTAGAAAGAAAGATAGATTAGTTAGAAAGAAAGAAAGAAAGAGATCAGTTAGAAAGAAAGATAGATTAGTTAGAAAGAAAGAAAGAAAGAGATTAGTTAGAAAGAAAGAAAGAAAGAAAGAAAGAAAGAAAGAAAGAAAGAAAGAAAGAAAGAAAGAAAAAAGGATAGATTAGTTAGTTAGAAAGAAAGATAGATTAGTCAGAAAGAAAGAAAGATAGATTAGTTAGAAAGAAAGATAGATTAGTCCGAAAGAAAGAAAGATAGATTAGTTAGAAAGAAAGATAGATTAGTTAGAAAGAAAGAAAGATAGATAGATTAGTTAGTTAGAAAGAAAGAAAGATAGATTAGTTAGAAAGAAAGATAAGTTAGAAAGAAAGAAAGAAAGAAAGAAAGAAAGAAAGATAGATTAGTTAGAAAGAAAGAAATATGGATAGATTACTCAGAAGGAAAGAAAGATAGATTAGTTAGAAAGAAAGAAAGAAAGAAAGAAAGAAAGAAAGAAAGAAAGAAAGAAAGAAAGAAAGAAAGAAAGAAAGAAAGAAAAAAGGATAGATTAGTTAGAAAGAAAGATAGAGTAGTTAGAAAGAAAGAAAGAAAGAAAGATAGATTAGTTAGAAAGAAAGAAATATGGATAGATTACTCAGAAGGAAAGAAAGATAGATTAGTTAGAAAGAAAGAAAGAAAGAAAGAAAGAAAGAAAGAAAGAAAGAAAGAAAGAAAGAAAGAAAGAAAGAAAGAAAAAAGGATAGATTAGTTAGTTAGAAAGAAAGATAGAGTAGTTAGAAAGAAAGAAAGATAGATTAGTTAGAAAGAAAAAAGATAGATAGATTAGTTAGAAAGAAAGAAAGATAGATTAGTTAGAAAGAAAGAAAGATAGATAGATTAGTTAGTTAGAAAGAAAGAAAGATAGATTAGTTAGAAAGAAAAAAGATAGATAGATTAGTTAGAAAGAAAGATAAGTTAGAAAGAAAGAAAGAAAGAAAGATAGATTAGTTAGAAAGAAAGAAATATGGATAGATTACTCAGAAGGAAAGAAAGATAGATTAGTTAGAAAGAAAGAAAGAAATATGGATCGATTAGTCGGAAAGAAAAAAGATTGATTAGTTAGAATGAAAGAAATATGGATAGATTAGTTAGTTAGAAAGAAAGATAGATTAGTTAGAAAGAAAAAAGATAGATAGATTAGTTAGAAAGAAAGAAAGATAGATTAGTTAGAAAGAAAAAAGATAGATAGATTAGTTAGAAAGAAAGACAGATAGATTAGTTAGAAAGAAAGATAGATAGATTAGTTACAAAAGAAAGAAAGAAAGATAGATTAGTCAGAAAGAATGAAAGATAGATTAGTCAGAAAGAATGAAAGATAGATTAGTTATAAAGAAAAAAGATAGATAGATTAGTTATAAAGAAAGAAAGATAGATTAGTTATAAAGAAAGATAGATAGATTAGTTATAAAGAAAGAAAGAAAGATAGATTAGTCAAAGAAAGAAAGATAGATTAGTAAGAAAGAAAGATAGATTAGTTAGAAAGAAAGATTTAGTAACAGATAGATAGATAGATAGATAGATAGATAGATAGATAGATAGATAGATAGATAGATAGATAGATAGATAGATAGATAGATAGATAGATAGATAGATAGATAGATAGATAGATGGTTCATTAGTACATATAGAATGGTAGTTTAATTGAGTCTAGGGCTTCAGGGAGTTTAGATTTGAGTTTTTGTGTTGTACACTACTGGGCCACTGTAGTCTTGGCTCAATTTGAACATGTTGCAATGAAAGTCAATGGGATTTTTATGGTTTTTAATATTAATTTTTAAGAAATCTGAAAGTCAAATCAGTCTGAAAAGATATAGCAACTCGAGTCAGAACAGTCTGAAGGTCTGACCCGAGTTTGGAGTTTGTAGAGTTAAAGCTCTAGGAGGAGTTAGATATAGAAATTTTTGAGTAAGAATAATAATAACTAGAAAAAGTTCGTCGAGACAAACATTAAGTTGGCTTGTGAAAGTTTGTATCAGAAAGTTTGAAGAAGTTTAAAGTAGTTTGAAGTTTAAAGTAGTTTAAAGTTTAAGGTAGTTTAAAGTGTAAATTAGTTTGAAGTTTAAATTAGTTTAAAGTTTTAATTAGTTTAAAGTTTTTAAATAGTTTAAAGTAGTTTAAAGTTTAAAGTTCTAGTTTAGGGTGTTCTCGGTGGTTGCTATGGGTTTGCTAGGTGGTTGCTAGGGTATTCTGGGTGGTCGCTAGGTGGTTGCTAGGGTGTTCAGGGTGGTTGCTATGGTGTTGCTAGGTGGTTGCTAGGGAGTTCAGGGTTGTTGCTTAGGTGTTGCTAGGTGGTTGCTAGGGTGTTCTGGATGGTTGCTAGGTGGTTGCTGGGGTGTTCTGGGTTGTTTCTAGGTGGTTGCTAGGGTTTTCTGGGTGGTTGCTATGGTGTTCTAACGCCTTCTGGGTGGTTGCCAGGGTGTTATGGGTGGTTGCTATGGTGTTGCTAGGGTGTTCTAGGCTTTTTTGGGTGGTTGCTATGGTGTTGCTAGGGTGTTTTAAGGTATTTTGGGTGGTTGCTAGGGTGTTCTGGGTGGTTACTATGGTGTTGCTATGGTGTTTTAAGGTATTTTGGGTGGTTGCTAGGGTGTTCTGGGTGGTTACCAGGCAGTTGCTAGGGTATTCTAGGGTATTTTGGGTGGTTGCTATGGTGTTGCTATGGTGTTTTAATGTATTTTGGGTGGTTGCTAGGGTGTTCTGGGTGGTTGCTAGGCAGTTGCTAGGGTGTTCTAGGGTATTTTGGGTGGTTGCTATGGTGTTGCTAGGGTGTTTTAATGTATTTTGGGTGGTTGCTAGGGTGTTCTGGGTGGTTGCTAGGCAGTTGCTAGGGTGTTCTAGGGTATTTTGGGTGGTTGCTATGGTGTTGCTAGGGTGTTTTAAGGTATTTTGGGTGGTTGCTCGGGTGTTCTGGGTGGTTGTTAGGTAGTTGCTAGGGTGTTCTAGGGTATTAAGTTTAAAGTAGTTTGAAGTTTACATTAGTTTAATATGTAAATTAGTTTAAAGTGTAAATTAGTTTGAAGTTTAAAGTAGTTTGAAGTTTAAATTAGTTTATAGTTTAAATTAGTTTAAAGTTTAAATAAGTTTAAATTAGTTCAAAGTTTAAAGTAGTTTGAAGTTTGAAGTAGTTTGAAGTTTAAATTAGTTTATAGTTTAAATTAGTTTAAAGTTTAAATAAGTTTAAATTAGTTTAAAGTTAAAAGTATTTAGAAGTTTAAATTAGTTTAAAGTTTAAAGTAGTTTGAAGATTGAAGTAGTTTGAAGTTTATATTAGTTGCTAGGGTGTTCTGGGTGGTTGCTAGGGTGTTCTGGGTGGTTGCTAGGCAGTTGCTAGGGTGTTCTGGGTGGTTGCTATGGTGTTGCTAGGGTGTTGTAAGGTATTTTGGGAGGTATTTTGGGTGGTTGCTAGGGTGTTCTGGGTGGTTGCTATGGTGTTGCTATGGTGTTCTAGGGTATTTTGGGTGGTTGCTATGGTGTTGCTAGGGTGATTAAAGGTATTTTGGGTGGTTTCTAGGGTGTTCTGGGTGGTTGCTAGGCAGTTGCTAGGGTGTTCTGGTGGTTGCTATGGTGTTGCTATGGTGTTTTAAGGTATTTTGGGTGGTTGCTAGGGTGTTATGGGTGGTTGCTGGCAGTTGCTAGGGTGTTCTGGGTTAGGATAGGTTATAAAGAAAGAAAGGTTTGAAAGAATTGTTAGATATAAATGTTAGAAAGAAAGAAAGATTAGTAAGAGAGAAAGAAAGAAAGAAAGAAAGAGAGAGAGAAAGAAAGACAAGAAAGAAAGAAAGAAAGAGAAAGAAAGAAAGAGAGAAAGATTAGTTAGAAAGAAAGAAAGATTGAAAGAAAGATTATAAAGAAAGAGAGAAAGAAAGAAAGATAGAAAGATTAGTTAGAAAGAAAGAAAGAAAGATTAGTTAGAAAGAAATAGATTAGCTAGAAAAGAAAGATTAGAAAGAGAGAAAGAAATAAAGATAGAAAGATTAGTTAGAAAGAAAGATTAGTTAGAAAGAAAGATAGAAAGGAAGATTAGTTAGAAAGAAAGAAAGAAAGATTGAAAGAAAGATTAGAAAGAAAGAAAGAAAGAAAGAAAGATAGAAAGATTAGTTAGAAAGAAAGAAAGAAAGTTAGAAAGGAAGATTAGAAAGAAAGAAAAAGAAAGATAGAAAAATTAGTTAGAAAGAAAGATTAGTTAGAAAGAAAGAAAGAAAGAAAGATTAGTTAGAAAGAAATAGATTAGTTAGAAAAGAAAGAAAGAAAGATAGATTAGTTAGAAAAGAAAGAAAGAAAGATAGATTAGTTAGAAAAGAAAGAAAGAAAGATAGATTTGTTAGAAAGAAAGAAAGATAGAAAGAAAGATAGAGTAGTTAGAAAGAAAGAAAGATTAGTAAGAAAGAAAGAAAGATTAGTTAGAAAGAAAGAATGAAAGATAGATTAGTTAGAAAGAAAGAAAGAAAAAGATAGATAGATAGATAGATAGATAGATAGATAGATAGATAGATAGATAGATAAAATAGCCAGATGATAGATAGATAGAAATAGTTAGATGATAGAAAGATTAGTAAGAAAGAAAGAAAGAGAGAAAGAAAGATTAGAAAGAAAGAATGGGTAGATAGATAGATAGAAAAGTGTCATAGATAGATGAGTTTATTAGTTTAAATGAGTCTCAATGGCTCATATAGTATATAGAATGGCAGTTTGATTCAGTCTAGGGCTTCAAGGAGTTTAGATTTGAATTTTTGGCAGTTGGGGAGTTTGAAAATCTGAACATTCCGCAATGTTAAGTCAATGGGAGTTTTTTCCGACTTTGATCTGCATTTTTAGGAAAACCGTAAGTCCGATCAGTTAGAAAAGATATAGCAACTCGAGTCAGAACAGTTTGAGTGTCCGAGCCGAGTTTGGAGTATGTGGAGTTAAAGCTCTAGGAGGAGACTGATATAGAAATTTCAGAGTAAGAAGAAAAAGAATAACTAGAAAAAGTTCGTTGAGACAAACTTTAAGTTGGCTTGTGAAAGTTTGGACCAATAAGTTTGAAGAAGTTTAAAGTAGTTTGAAGTTTAAAGTAGTTTGAAGTTTAAATTAGTTTGAATTTTAAAGTAGTTTGAAGTTTAAATTAGTTTAAAGTTTAAATTAGTTTAAAGTTTGAATTAGTTTAAAGTAGTTTAAAGTATAGTTTGAAGTAATTTAAAGTTGCTAGGGTGTTTCTAGTGGGTTGCTAAGGTGTTCTGGGTGGTTGCTAGGTGGTTGCTAAGGTATTTTGGGTGGTTGCTAGGGTGTTCTCGGTGGTTGCTAGGTTGTTGCTAAGGAATTTTGGTTGGTTGCTAGGGTGTTCTGGATGGTTGTTAGGTGGTTGCTACTGTGTTCTGGGTGGTTGCTATGTTGTTGCTATGGTGTTCTATGGTATTTTGGGTGGTTGCTATGGTGTTCTGGGTAGTTTTCAGGCAGTTGCTAGGGTGTTCTGGATGGTTGCTATGGTGTTGCTAGGGTGTTCTTGGGTATTTTGGGTGGTTAATAGGATGTTGTAAGGTATTTTGGGTGGTTGCTAGGCAGTTGCTAGGGTGTTCTGGGTGGTTGCTATGGTGTTGCTAGGGTGTTCTAGGCTATTTTGGGTGGTTGCTATGGTGTTGCTAGGGTGTTTTAAGGTATTTTGGGTGGTTGCTAGGCAGTTGCTAGGGTGTTCTGGGTGGTTGCTATGGTGTTGCTAGGGTGTTCTAGGCTATTTGGGGTGGTTGCTATGGTGTTGCTAGGGTGTTTTAAGGTATTTTGAGTGGTTGCTAGGGTGTTTTGGGTGGTTGCTATGGTGTTGCTAGGGTGTTCTAAGGTATTTTGGGTGGTTGCTAGGGTGTTCTGGGTGGTTGCTATGGTGTTGCTAGGGTGTTCTAAGGTATTTTGGGTGGTTGCTAGGGTGTTCTGGGTGGTTGCTAGGGTGTTCTAAGGTATTTTGGGTGGTTGCTATGGTGTTGCTAGAAAGAAAGATTAGTTAGAAAGAAAGATTAGAAAGAGAGAAAGAAAGAAAGATAGAAAGATTAGTCAGAAAGAAATAAAGTTAGAAAGAAAGATTAGTTAGAAAGAAAGAAAGGTAGAAAGGAAGATTAGAAAGAAAGAAAGAAAGAAAGATAGAAAGATTAGAAAGAAAGAAAGAAAGATTAGTTAGAAAGAAAGAAAGAAAGATTATTTAGAAAGAAATAGATTAGTTAGAAAAGAAAGAAAGAAAGATAGATTAGTTAGAAAAGAAAGAAAGATAGATTAGTTAGAAAGAAAGATAGAAAGAAAGATAGATTAGTTAGAAAGAAAGAAAGAAAGAAAGAAGATTAGTTAGAAAGAAAGATTAGTTAGAAAGAACGAAAGATAGATTAGTTAGAAAGAAAGAAAAAGAAAGAAAGATAGATAGATAGATAGATAGATAGATAGATAGATAGATAGATAGATAGATAGATAGATAGATAGATAAAATAGTCAGATGATAGATAGAAAGATAGATAGATAAAATAGTCAGATGATAGATAGATAGAAATAGTTAGATGATAGAAAGATTAGTTAGAAAGAAAGAAAGATTAGTTAGAAAGAAAGAAAGAAAGTTAGAAAGGAAGATTAGAAAGATAGATAGAAAGATTAGTTAGAAAGAAAGATTAGTTAGAAAGAAAGAAAGAAAGTTAGAAAGGAAGATTAGAAAGATAGATAGAAAGATTAGTTAGAAAGAAAGATTAGTTAGAAAGAAAGAAAGATAGAAAGAAAGATAGATTAGTTAGAAAGAAAGATTAGAAAGAAAGAAAGAAAGATTAGTTAGAAAGAAAGAATGAAAGATAGATTAGTTAGAAAGAAAGAAAGAAAAAGATAGATAGATAGATAGATAGATAGATAGATAGATAGATAAAATAGTCAGATGATAGATAGATAGATAGATAGATAGATAGATAGATAGATAGATAGATAGATAGATAGATAGATAGATAGATAGATAGATAGATAGATAGATAGATAGATAGATATATAGATAGATAGATAGATAGATAGATAGATAAAATAGTCAGATGATAGCTAGATAGAAATAGTTAGATGATAGAAAGATTAGTAAGAAAGAAAAAGAGAGAAAGAAAGATTAGAAAGAAAGAAAGATAGATTAGTTAGAAAGAAAGAAAGATAGAAAGAAAGATAGATTAGTTAGAAAGAAAGAAAGATTAGTAAGTAAGAAAGATTAGTTCGAAAGAAAGAATGAAAGATAGATTAGTTAGAAAGAAATAAAGAAAAAGATAGATAGATAGATAGATAGATAGATAGATAGATAGATAGATAGATAGATAAAATAGTCAGATGATATATATATAGATGGATAGATAGATAGATAGATAGATAGATAGATAGATAGATAGATAGATAGATAGATAGATAGATAGATAGATAGATAGATAGATAGATAGATAAAATAGTCAGATGATAGATAGATAGAAATAGTTAGATGATAGAAAGATTAGTTAGAAAGAAAGAAAGATTAGTTAGAAAGAAAGAAAGATTAGTTAGAAAGAAAGAAAGTTAGAAAGGAAGATTAGAAAGATAGAAAGATTAGTTAGAAAGAAAGAAAGAAAGATTAGTTAGAAAGAAAGAAAGAAAGTTAGAAAGGAAGATTAGAAAGATAGATAGAAAGATTAGTTGGAAAGAAAGATTAGTTAGAAAGAAAGAAAGATAGAAAGAAAGATAGATTAGTTAGAAAGAAAGATTAGTAAGAAAGAAAGATTAGTTAGAAAGAAAGAATGAAAGATAGATTAGTTAGAAAGAAAGAAAGATAGAAAGAAAGATAGATTAGTTAGAAAGAAAGAAAGATTAGTAAGTAAGAAAGATTAGTTCGAAAGAAAGAATGAAAGATAGATTAGTTAGAAAGAAATAAAGAAAAAGATAGATAGATAGATAGATAGATAGATAGATAGATAGATAAAATAGTCAGATGATATATATATAGATGGATAGATAGATAGATAGATAGATAGATAGATAGATAGATAGATAGATAGATAGATAGATAGATAGATAGATAGATAGATAGATAGATAGATAGATAGATAGATAGATAGATAGATAGATAAAATAGTCAGATGATAGATAGATAGAAATAGTTAGATGATAGAAAGATTAGTTAGAAAGAAAGAAAGATTAGTTAGAAAGAAAGAAAGATTAGTTAGAAAGAAAGAAAGTTAGAAAGGAAGATTAGAAAGATAGAAAGATTAGTTAGAAAGAAAGAAAGAAAGATTAGTTAGAAAGAAAGAAAGAAAGTTAGAAAGGAAGATTAGAAAGATAGATAGAAAGATTAGTTGGAAAGAAAGATTAGTTAGAAAGAAAGAAAGATAGAAAGAAAGATAGATTAGTTAGAAAGAAAGATTAGTAAGAAAGAAAGATTAGTTAGAAAGAAAGAATGAAAGATAGATTAGTTAGAAAGAAAGAAAAAGATAGATAGATAGATAGATAGATAGATAGATAGATAGATAGATAGATAGATAGATAAAATAGTCAGATGATAGATAGATAGATAGATAGATAGATAGATAGATAGATAGATAGATAGATAGATAGATAGATAGATAGATAGATAGATAGATAGATAGATAGATAGATAGATAGATAGATAGATAGATAAAATAGTCAGATGATAGATAGATAGAAATAGTTAGATGATAGAAAGATTAGTAAGAAAGAAAAAGAGAGAGAAAGAAAGATTAGAAAGAAAGAAAGATAGATTAGTTAGAAAGAAAGAAAGATTAGTAAGAAAGAAAGATTAGTTAGAAAGAAAGAATGAAAGATAGATTAGTTAGAAAGAAAGAAAGAAAAAGATAGATAGATAGATAGATAGATAGATAGATAGATAGATAGATAGATAGATAGATAGATAGATAGATAGATAGATAGATAGATAGATAGATAGATAGATAGATAGATAGATAGATAAAATAGTCAGATGATAGATAGATAGAAATAGTTAGATGATAGAAAGATTAGTAAGAAAGAAAAAGAGAGAGAAAGAAAGATTAGAAAGAAAGAAAGAAAGAAAGAAAGATAGATTAGTTAGAAAGAAAGAAAGAAAGAAAGAAAGATAGATTAGTTAGAAAGAAAGAAAGATTAGTAAGAAAGAAAGATTAGTTAGAAAGAAAGAATGAAAGATAGATTAGTTAGAAAGAAAGAAAGAAAAAGATAGATAGATAGATAGATAGATAGATAGATAGATAGATAGATAGATAGATAGATAGATAGATAGATAAAATAGTCAGATGATAGATAGATAGATAGATAGATAGATAGATAGATAGATAGATAGATAGATAGATAGATAGATAGATAGATAGATAGATAGATAGATAGATAGATAGATAGATAAAATAGTCAGATGATAGATAGATAGAAATAGTTAGATGATAGAAAGATTAGTAAGAAAGAAAAAGAGAGAGAAAGAAAGATTAGAAAGAAAGAAAGAAAGATAGATTAGTTAGAAAGAAAGAAAGAAAGAAAGATAGATTAGTTAGAAAGAAAGAAAGATTAGTAAGAAAGAAAGATTAGTTAGAAAGAAAGAATGAAAGATAGATTAGTTAGAAAGAAAGAAAAAGATAGATAGATAGATAGATAGATAGATAGATAGATAGATAGATAGATAGATAGATAGATAGATAGATAGATAGATAGATGGATAGATAGATAGATAAAATAGTCAGATGATAGAAATATTTAGATGATAGAAAGATTAGTAAGAAAGAAAGAAAGAGAGAAAGAAAAAGAGAGAGAAAGAAAGATTAGAAAGAAAGAATGGGTAGATAGATAGATAGAAAAGTGTCATAGATAGATGAGTTTATTAGTTTAAATGAGTCTCAATGGCTCATATAGTATATAGAATGGCAGTTTGATTCAGTCTAGGGCTTCAAGGAGTTTAGATTTGAATTTTTGACAGTTGGGGAGTTTGAAAATCTGAACATTCCGCAATGTTAAGTCAATGGGAGTTTTTTCCGACTTTGATCGTCATTTTTAGGAAAACCGTAAGTCCGATCAGTTAGAAAAGATATAGCAACTCGAGTCAGAACAGTTTGAGTGTCTGAGCCGAGTTTGGAGTATGTAGAGTTAAAGCTCTAGGAGGAGATTGATATAGAAATTTTTTGTAAGAATAATAATAATAATAACTAGAAAAAGTTCGTCGAGACAAACTTTAAGTTGGCTTGTGAAAGTTTGGACCAATAAGTTTGAAGAAGTTTATTAAAGTAGTTTGTAGTTTAAAGTAGTTTGAAGTTTAAATTAGTTTGAATTTTAAAGTAGTTTGAAGTTTAAATTAGTTTAAAGTTTAAAGTAGTTTAAAGTTTAAATTAGTTAGAATTTTAAAGTAGTTTGAATTTTAAATTAGTTTAAAGTTTGAATTAGTTTAAAGTAGTTTAAAGTATAGTTTGAAGTAATTTAAAGTTGCTAGGGTGTTTCTAGTGGGTTGCTAAAGTGTTCTGGGTGGTTGCTAGGTGGTTGCTAAGGTATTTTGGGTGGTTGCTAGGGTGTTCTCGGTGGTTGCTAGGTGGTTGCTAGGGTGTTCTAAGGTATTTTAGGTGGTTGCTGGGTGGTTGCTAGGGTGTTCTCGGTGGTTGCTAGGTTGTTGCTAAGGAATTTTGGTTGGTTGCTAGGGTGTTCTGGGTGGTTGTTAGGTGGTTGCTACTGTGTTCTGGGAGGTTGCTATGTTGTTGCTAGGGTGTTCTATGGTATTTTGAGTGGTTGCTAGGGTGTTCTGGGTAGTTTTCAGGCAGTTGCTAGGGTGTTCTGGATGGTTGCTATGGTGTTGCTAGGGTGTTCTTGGGTATTTTGGGTGGTTGCTAGGGTGTTGTAAGGTATTTTGGGTGGTTGCTAGGCAGTTGCTAGGGTGTTCTGGGTGGTTGCTATGGTGTTGCTATGGTGTTCTAGGCTATTTTGGGTGGTTGCTATGGTGTTGCTAGGGTGTTTTAAGGTATTTTGGGTGGTTGCTAGGCAGTTGCTAGGGTGTTCTGGGTGGTTGCTATGGTGTTGCTAGGGTGTTCTAGGCTATTTTGGGTGGTTACTATGGTGTTGCTAGGGAGTTTTAAGGTATTTTGAGTTGTTGCTAGGGTGTTCTGGGTGGTTGCTAGGGTGTTCTAAGGTATTTTAGGTGGTTGCTATGGTGTTGCTAGGGTGTTCTAAGGTATTTTGGGTGGTTGCTAGGGTGTTCTGGGTGGTTGCTATGGTGTTGCTAGGGTGTTCTAAGGTATTTTGGGTGGTTGTTGCTAGGGTGATATAAGGTATTTTGGGTGGTTGCTAGGGTGTTCTGGGGGTTGCTAGGCAGTTGCTAGGGTGTTCTAGGGTATTTTGGGTGGTTGCTATGGTGTTGCTAGAAAGAAAGATTAGTTAGAAAGAAAGATTAGAAAGAGAGAAAGAAAGAAAGATAGAAAGATTAGTTAGAAATAAATAAAGTTAGAAAGAAAGATTAGTTAGAAAGAAAGAAAGTTAGAAAGGAAGATTAGAAAGAAAGAGAGAAAGAAAGAAAGAAAGATAGAAAGATTAGTTAGAAAGAAAGAAAGATTAGTTAGAAAGAATGAAAGAAAGATTATTTAGAAAGAAATAGATTAGTTAGAAAAGAAAGAAAGAAAGAAAGATAGATTAGTTAGAAAAGAAAGAAAGATAGATTAGTTCGAAAGAAAGAAAGATAGAAAGAAAGATAGATTAGTTAGAAAGAAAGAAAGAAGATTAGTTAGAAAGAAAGAAAGATTAGTTAGAAAGAACGAAAGATAGATTAGTTAGAAAGAAAGAAAGAAAAAGAAAGATAGATAGATAGATAGATAGATAGATAGATAAAATAGTCAGATGATAGATAGATAGATAGATAGATAGATAGATAGATAGATAGATAGATAGATAGATAGATAGATAGATAGATAGATAGATAGATAGATAGATAGATAGATAAAATAGTCAGATGATAGATAGATAGAAATAGTTAGATGATAGAAAGATTAGTAAGAAAGAAAAAGAGAGAGAAAGAAGATTAGAAAGAAAGAAAGAAAGAAAGATAGATTAGTTAGAAAGAAAGAAAGAAAGAAAGAAAGATAGATTAGTTAGAAAGAAAGAAAGATTAGTAAGAAAGAAAGATTAGTTAGAAAGAAAGAATGAAAGATAGATTAGTTAGAAAGAAAGAAAAAGATAGATAGATAGATAGATAGATAGATAGATAGATAGATAGATGGATAGATAGATAGATAAAATAGTCAGATGATAGAAATATTTAGATGATAGAAAGATTAGTAAGAAAGTAAGAAAGAGAGAAAGAAAAAGAGAGAGAAAGAAAGATTAGAAAGAAAGAATGGGTAGATAGATAGATAGAAAAGTGTCATAGATAGATGAGTTTATTAGTTTAAATGAGTCTCAATGGCTCATATAGTATATAGAATGGCAGTTTGATTCAGTCTAGGGCTTCAAGGAGTTTAGATTTGAATTTTTGACAGTTGGGGAGTTTGAAAATCTGAACATTCCGCAATGTTAAGTCAATGGGAGTTTTTTCCGACTTTGATCGTCATTTTTAGGAAAACCGTAAGTCCGATCAGTTAGAAAAGATATAGCAACTCGAGTCAGAACAGTTTGAGTGTCTGAGCCGAGTTTGGAGTATGTAGAGTTAAAGCTCTAGGAGGAGATTGATATAGAAATTTTTTGTAAGAATAATAATAATAATAACTAGAAAAAGTTCGTCGAGACAAACTTTAAGTTGGCTTGTGAAAGTTTGGACCAATAAGTTTGAAGAAGTTTATTAAAGTAGTTTGTAGTTTAAAGTAGTTTGAAGTTTAAATTAGTTTGAATTTTAAAGTAGTTTGAAGTTTAAATTAGTTTAAAGTTTAAAGTAGTTTAAAGTTTAAATTAGTTAGAATTTTAAAGTAGTTTGAATTTTAAATTAGTTTAAAGTTTGAATTAGTTTAAAGTAGTTTAAAGTATAGTTTGAAGTAATTTAAAGTTGCTAGGGTGTTTCTAGTGGGTTGCTAAAGTGTTCTGGGTGGTTGCTAGGTGGTTGCTAAGGTATTTTGGGTGGTAGCTAGGGTGTTCTCGGTGGTTGCTAGGTTGTTGCTAAGGAATTTTGGTTGGTTGCTAGGGTGTTCTGGGTGGTTGTTAGGTGGTTGCTACTGTGTTCTGGGTGGTTGCTATGTTGTTGCTAGGGTGTTCTATGGTATTTTGAGTGGTTGCTAGGGTGTTCTGGGTAGTTTTCAGGCAGTTGCTAGGGTGTTCTGGATGGTTGCTATGGTGTTGCTAGGGTGTTCTTGGGTATTTTGGGTGGTTGCTAGGGTGTTGTAAGGTATTTTGGGTGGTTGCTAGGCAGTTGCTAGGGTGTTCTGGGTGGTTGCTATGGTGTTGCTAGGGTGTTCTAGGCTATTTTGGGTGGTTGCTATGGTGTTGCTAGGGTGTTTTAAGGTATTTTGGGTGGTTGCTAGGCAGTTGCTAGGGTGTTCTGGGTGGTTGCTATGGTGTTGCTAGGGTTTTCTAGGCTATTTTGGGTGGTTACTATGGTGTTGCTAGGGTGTTTTAAGGTATTTTGAGTGGTTGCTAGGGTGTTCTAGGTGGTTGCTAGGGTGTTCTAAGGTATTTTAGGTGGTTGCTGGGTGGTTGCTAGGGTGTTCTCGGTGGTTGCTAGGTTGTTGCTAAGGAATTTTGGTTGGTTGCTAGGGTGTTCTGGGTGGTTGTTAGGTGGTTGCTACTGTGTTCTGGGTGGTTGCTATGTTGTTGCTAGGGTGTTCTATGGTATTTTGAGTGGTTGCTAGGGTGTTCTGGGTAGTTTTCAGGCAGTTGCTAGGGTATTCTGGATGGTTGCTATGGTGTTGCTAGGGTGTTCTTGGGTATTTTGGGTGGTTGCTAGGGTGTTGTAAGGTATTTTGGGTGGTTGCTAGGCAGTTGCTAGGGTGTTCTGGGTGGTTGCTATGGTGTTGCTAGGGTGTTCTAGGCTATTTTGGGTGGTTGCTATGGTGTTGCTAGGGTGTTTTAAGGTATTTTGGGTGGTTGCTAGGCAGTTGCTAGGGTGTTCTGGGTGGTTGCTATGGTGTTGCTAGGGTGTTCTAGGCTATTTTGGGTGGTTACTATGGTGTTGCTAGGGAGTTTTAAGGTATTTTGAGTTGTTGCTAGGGTGTTCTGGGTGGTTGCTAGGGTGTTCTAAGGTATTTTAGGTGGTTGCTATGGTGTTGCTAGGGTGTTCTAAGGTATTTTGGGTGGTTGCTAGGGTGTTCTGGGTGGTTGCTATGGTGTTGCTAGTGTGTTCTAAGGTATTTTGGGTGGTTGCTAGGGTGTTCTGGGTGGTTGCTATGGTGTTACTAGGGTGTTCTAAGGTATTTTGGGTGGTTGCTAGGGTGTTCTGGGTTGTTGCTAGGCAGTTGCTAGGGTGTTCTGGGTGGTTGCTAGGCTTTTCTGGTGGTTGCTAGGGTGTTCTAGGGTATTTTGGGTGGTTGCTATGGTGTTGCTAGGGTGATATAAGGTATTTTGGGTGGTTGCTAGGGTGTTCTGGGGGTTGCTAGGCAGTTGCTAGGGTGTTCTAGGGTATTTTTGGTGGTTGCTATGGTGTTGCTAGAAAGAAAGATTAGTTAGAAAGAAAGATTAGAAAGAGAGAAAGAAAGAAAGATAGAAAGATTAGTTAGAAATAAATAAAGTTAGAAAGAAAGATTAGTTAGAAAGAAAGAAAGTTAGAAAGGAAGATTAGAAAGAAAGAGAGAAAGAAAGAAAGAAAGATAGAAAGATTAGTTAGAAAGAAAGAAAGATTAGTTAGAAAGAATGAAAGAAAGATTATTTAGAAAGAAATAGATTAGTTAGAAAAGAAAGAAAGAAAGAAAGAAAGATAGATTAGTTAGAAAAGAAAGAAAGATAGATTAGTTCGAAAGATAGATAGATAGATAGATAGATAGATAGATAGATAGATAGATAGATAGATAGATAGATAGATAGATAGATAGATAGATAGATAGATAGATAAAATAGTCAGATGATAGATAGATAGAAATAGTTAGATGATAGAAAGATTAGTAAGAAAGAAAAAGAGAGAGAAAGAAAGATTAGAAAGAAAGAAAGAAA